>CM075438.1:186500-852328 GCA_037832385.1 Rhizophora apiculata | reverse complement strand
CTTGCCATCTTCATTGTGTTTATTCCTAAACACCCACTTTGTTCCTATGACATTCTTATTAGTGGGTCTTGGAACCAGCTCCCATGTATCATTCTTCTCAATTTGATCCAGCTCCTCATTGATAGCTTTGACCCAAACTTGGTCTTGAATAGCCTCTTCAACAGATTTCGGTTCAACTTGTGAGAGTAGAGCAGTAGCTCCCACCATTCTTCTTCTTGTTGTAACTCCTGCTGATGGGTCACCTATGATCTGATCTCCTCGATGAGCACTGGTCCATGTTTTCTTTATCCTTCTTCCTTGCTCCGTCTTAGTTGTAAGAGGATCTCTTTCTTCATCTTCAAACTCACTCTTCTCCAAGTCTAAACTTACTTCTTGTTCCTTTTCTTCAGGTTGGTCTGATTCTTCATCTACATTGAAGTCATCTTCTTTATTGTCCTCAGCTTCTCCATTCTGCATTGTTTTCCAGTTCTCATCTATTCTCACATCACTGGTAGCAATTACTTTTCCCAGCTTATGTAGGAGAACTCTGTAACCTTTTGTCTTTGCTGAGTATCCCACAAAGATGCCTTCATCAGACCTAGCGTTAAATTTTCCCAAGTTTTGCTCCTTGTTCTTCACAAAACATGGGATGCCAAAGACTCTGAGATACTTGGCTGTTATCTTCTTCCCACTCCATAGCTCATATGGAGTCTTATCAGTATTGGGCCTTAGTAGAACTCTATTCAGTAGGTGCACGGCTGTAAATGTTGCTTCTGTCCAAAATCTTGTGTGAACCTTGGATTCCAGTAGTAGAGTTCTTGCCATTTCAACCACAACTCTATTCTTTCTCTCTACCACCCCGTTCTATTAAGGTGTTCTTGTTGCTGCTATTTGATGGTGAATTCCATGCTTCTCAAGGTAATCTTCAAAAGCTCCATTTGTGAATTCAGTGCCTTGATCTGACCTCAATACTTTGATCTTCTTTCCACTCTCATTTTCAGCCAATCTTCTGTATCTCTTGAAGCATTTCAAAACTTCTGACTTGTGTTTGAGGTGCATGATGTAGGTCCTTCTGGAATAATCATCGACAAACAAGACGAAGTACCTCTCACCATTCAACCCTTTTGTTCTCATCGGCCCACACAAATCAGTATGCACAATGTCAAGCACTGCTTCAGAACTGAACTCTTTGGTCTTATACTGCTTTCTGACATGTTTTCCTTCAGAGCATGCTGAGCAAACATACTCTTTCTCTCTCCTGAGGTCGGGAATATCTCTGATTGCATGAGTAGTGGTCAGCTTCCTCATGTTCTTCTGTGATAAGTGTCCCAGCCTCCTATGCTAGAGTTGATTTTCTTCTTCTTTGGTGAGTAAACAGCTGCTTGTCTTGTTTTCATCAATCACATATAAATTTCCAGCTGTTCTCTTCCTAGCTGCAATAGTATTGCCTTCTTTACTCTTTACCTGGCAACCTATTTTTGTGAATATTACCTTATGGTTTTCGTTGCATAACTGACTGACAGATGCTAAATTGTATTTGAGTCCTTCAACGTGCAAAACATCTTTCAGCTTTCCTCTTCCAATTTTTACTAACCCCCGACCATTGATGTTGAGTGAATCATCATTGCCAAACTTGACTCTACCTTCTCTTGATTTGCTCAGCTTTGATAATTTACTCTTATCTCCCATCATGTGCGAAGTGCATCCACTATCAAGGATCCACTGCTTATCCTTGTAGTCAGCTTTAAGTGCAATTTCAGCTATATTAGCCACCTCCCTTTTAGCTTTATAATCCTTCTTTTGAACTGGTTGGAAGATAGCTTTCTCCTTTTTCTCAGCTTTGACTGCACTGCTTGTTTTCACTGTGCCATTGAGTGCCTTCTCTTGCTCTGGGAGAAGTGTCATGCATCTCTTGGCATTATGGCCATCCTGCCCATACCTTTCACGCTGTTCCTAGTTTGCCAATATAGTAAACTTGTTCTTTGAAACCACTGGTTTGGGCTTCCACCAACAATCCTTGTCAGCGTGTCCTTGCCTTTTACAGTATGTGCAAGAACTCACGACAGGTGTTCTCTTCTGAATTCTGTATTGTCTCCCCCTGTATGCAGCATCGTATCTTCTCAAGTTAGAGACATATACTGGCCTTCTCCACCAACAGTTACTCGCCTTATGACCCCAAACTCCACAATAAAGGTAATGACCTTGAAATTGCCTCTTCTTGGGTCTGATCACAGCTTGTCTTCTTCTGTTCATCACTTGTTGTGTAGGCAAAGTAGCTGGCTTCTTTACTTGTATGACTTCCATTTCAGTCACCTTCTTGTTTGCCACCCTAGGTTGCTTCTTCAGATCTTCTTTATTCTCAGCTATCTTCTTCTGAGTCACAACCTTCTCTTTTAACTTCTGTGGCATATTCTCATTTTCTTTAACCAATGCAGCCTCAGATTACTGCACTTTCTCTACATTCTTCTCTCCTTTTCCAGAACTTATTTCTCCTAACATTTTAAGCTTCTGCAAGTTCTCTTTGTTGCTTTTGAGTTGTTGTTGAAGTCTTAGCAACTCTTTCTCCATTTCTTCAATTTTTGAAGCCCTTAAGCCAAGCTCTACTGTAAGGCCTTCACATATTTTGATCTGTTCCTCAAATCTTCTCTTCAAATCAATATGCTCAGTCCTTATTTCACCGTTTTAACTTTCAGCTTCCTCAGACTTTGCTTCAACTTGTTTTATATGGGCCTCTAACCTTCTTATGGTTCTACCCTTTCTGATTATCTCCTTTGAAGCTGCTTCCAGCTCAGCTTCAAGATCTGGCTCTTCTTCATCAACTTCCTCTTCCTCTTCAGAGGTTGAGCTACCATTTTGTGCTGATGCCATAAAGACATACTCATCTGATGAGTCTTCATCTTCCTCTTCATCAGCTTCTTTTGTGTGACTCACATAACTCTTGAATGAGCCTCTCATCTTCCTCTGTGGGTTAGCAATCTTCTTATTGGACTTCTTTGATTTGAATGATGATCTTCTCCATCTTGAATTCTGCTTATCGTCACCATCCTCATCTTCATCATCAAGTTTCACTTTGCACTGAGAAGCAAAGTGTCCAGTCTGCCCACATCGATAACATCTCAAGGACAACTATCCTTTTCCCTTCTTAGACCCCTTTTTGAGTTTCCTTGTGAAGTAAGCCAATACTTCACCTTCACTTTCTCCCTCATCATCATCATTATCCTCACTAGATGATTCTTCTTTTTCTTTTATCTTCAAGTGTTTCATAGCTTTGAATGCTGCCTCCTTTGATACCCTTGATGTTGAGGAGCTCTCAGTCGACTTTATTCTCATCTCATATGCAATGAGATTGCACTGAAGATCATGCAGAGACATAGAGTTGAGATCTCTACTCTCTTCTATGGCTGCCACCTTTAAAGCAAACCTCTCAGGCAAAATTCTCAGAATTTTCTTCACAATCGATGAGTCCTTCTTGTTCTTCCCATGACTTCTTAGGTCATTTACAGCGTCAATAACCCTGGTGAAGAACTCTTGAACTGTCTCATTCTTCTGCATTTTGAGAGATTCATATCTCTCCTTGAACACTTGAAGCTTAGCCTCCTTCATTCTGCCATCACCTTCATAGACTTTCTGCAATCTGTCCCATATCTCCTTGGCTGATTTGCAGTCCATAACTTTAACATACTCAGCATCTGTTAATGCTGAAATGATGACATTTGAGGCCTTCCCATTTATCTCGAATTGCTTTAACTCCTTTGGGGTTGGGTCTTTACCTTCTTCCGGAGCCACAAAACCCTCCTGTACGCATTTCACCATGTTTATGCCCATGGTTGCAAATACCACTTGCATTCTTGCTCTCCACATATGATAGTTGGTTTCGTTGAAGATTGGAACCTTCTTACTGTAAGTGGTGCTAGTGCTGGTGCCGGCTTCCATTTCTCAGTATGCTGAACAAGTCAAACTTCTAGATCCCTTCAAAGTAGTACACCAAGCTGTTAAGCTTCAAACTGGTGAACCTGTGCTCTGATACCAATTAAAGTTCCTGACTTCTCCCTAAGATCTATTAGTTTATGATACTGAGAGGGGGGTGAATCAGTATCACCACAATTCGCAATTCGTAGGTAAGTGAACAACTTCAACCTCTTCTTAAAAGCAAACTCTTTCTCAGACTCGACTAAGGTAGATCTATTGCTATCTACTAATCACAATAGTCCCCAAAGTCACCTTTCAGACACCTTGCCTAGTAGACAATATGGATGTTCTTGTTTAGGTCTTCGTTAGGTTATGGGTTGGCTGATACTTTAGCTGCATTCACAAGTCAATTCAAAACACAAAATGTAAAGCAAATTAAGGACACATGAGATTTACGTGGTTCCGTCAATGTGACGTACATCCACGGTGGTAGGGACTCTCCCTTACCGAGACTATTCACTATACTTGAGAATTCAGGTTACAATGGATGTCTTTAATTCTCTGCTCCTTTCACTATTGCAATTACTAAGTAAGTACAATACAAAGAGTGTCACTTACTGTATCTACCCTTCTTCTAACTTGTCTTGCCTCTATTGAATTGAAAGGCTGCTCCACTGCCGCTTAGAAGTTCACCACAACGCTCTTTAACCTCTCTTGAAGAAATCTGGAAATACGTTGAGTTCTTTACGTGCTTCGCCGAATTTCTTTTCTACGTTGTTTCACACAATTCCTACTTTCACCGTCTCACTGTCTCACCCGTCTCCTTGTCTCACAATCTTACTGTCTCACGGCTTGCCTGTCCGTTTTTCTCTCACCGTCAAGCCGAATTTCTCTCTCCTACCGCCAGATTTCTCTCTCTTCTCACCAGATTTCTCTCTCTTCGTCGGATTTCTCTCTCTTCACTGGATTTCTCTTTTCCGTTCACCCACTTGGCCAAATTTCCTTCCTTTTCTGCCGATGGTCTGCTTTTCTTCGTCCTGCCGTTCAGCCCTGTCTAGCTGTCACTCTTCTTCCTGCCGACGGTCTCCGATTTGGGCGTGTATGATTTTTCTCCTTCTTTTCTCTCTCTTCCCTTGTTCTGCCGTTGGCTCACTTGGTTGGCCGACTTGTGTTTTCTTTCTCTCCTTCCCGTCAACTCCTCTGTTCTGGCCGTCGGGTTCCTTTTTCTCTCCTTCCCGTCAACTCTTTCTCTCTCTCGGCAGTTCTGTTTTTGCCAATGGTTCTCTCTCTCTTCTGTATCGTTCTGCCGTCGCCCCCCTTCACCAGCCGCTTCGATCGTCTCTCTTTTCTACCGATGGTGTAGGGTTGCCGTGTGCCTTGCTGTCTCCTCGTCGACTGTCTCGCTGTTATGTCCATTTCTCTCCTATCTCCGACGACGTCCTTTCTCTCTCTTCCAGGCGTTTTCTCTCTCTTTGTCCAACGGCTTCACCGTGCAGTTACTGTTCACTCGACGACACTGTTCACTCTCTTCGTCCTTACCGGTGGTGTTCTCCCGTGTAGGGTTTGGTGTTCTCTTTGGTTGGTCGGTTGTCTAAGTTTTGCTAAATGCTCAATATTGCCAACGCACATTGTTCTTTGTCTTTCAAGACCATTATATACTCTACTCCATGAAACCCTAATAGGGTTTACGCGGTGATTTTACGTTCTTACCCTTCCGTGCGGTTTTACCTTTTTGCCCTTCCATGTGGGTTTACTTTCTTGCACTTGTAAACCTAGTTGACAACAATTACAACCCATACAAGGCTGTGGGAACAACATTATCCATGTAAGAAAAGGCAACCATGATGAATGACTTCTTTTTTAATGGAATTCAATTGATTCAAACTACTTAAGGTGTATTGATGTGCATGTTGTAATGGAATTAATGTGTGATGTAGACATGAATTTTAATTGCATGCTTATTTTGTGTGCATAATTCATTATAATAAAATGAAAAGCCTTACTACTTAAGAATTTGGTGACGGTCTCTAGTTTCTACAAATGAGTAATTCTATCCTTGTAAAGAAATTTAATAAGAGTAATAGCTATATTATTCGATAGACATCTATGGATTTGGAGTGCCTAAAGAAAATGTCTTATTGTTAAGTAATCAACAAGGCATTTAAAGTTTTAACAAATTATTCTCTCATTGTAATGAAAGCTAATCAAGCATAATAGCTTCTTTATTAGATGGACTTCGATAGATTTGGATTACCAAAGATAGAATAAAGTGATTTTTGCAATGGAATTAGTGATTGGTGTAGACATTTAAGTTACTTCCATGATTCATTTGTGTTAATGATTCCTTATAATGAAAGAAGTCATATTAGTAATAAATAAAGTGATAGTGTTGTGTTTCAAGAAATGAACCATTCTATCTATGTAAGAAAGGCTAATAAAGATGAATGACTCTACTATTTGATGGAATTGAATGGATTTGGACAACCCAAGGTGAATTGATGTGCATGTTGCAACAAAATCAATATTCAGTGTAAACATGAATATTAATTGGATGCTCATTTTGTTTAAATGATTCCATGTAATTTATGGAGATGCCTTATTTTTAATGAATCAAGTGATGGTCTTGACTTTCAAGCAATGAATAATTGTCTTCTGGTAAAGAAAGGTAATCAAGAGTAGTAACTCCTTTATTGGTTAGACTTTAATGTATTTGGCAACCTAGAAGAGAAGTCCTATTGCCATGTAATTAAGAAGTAGTCTCTTATTTCAAGTAATAAATGATTGTTTGATAGTGAAAGAATCTAATCAAGAGTAATAGCTTCTTTATTGTGTAGGTTTCAATTGATTTAGACTACCCATTATAGAATGACGTGCCTGTTGTAATGAAATTGTTGATTGGTGTAAACATTTAAGTTATTTTCACAATTCCTTTATATAAATCACTCTATGGAACGAAAAGAGAAGCCTTATTAGCTAGAAGTGAAGTGATGGTCTCCTTTATTAAGTAATGAATCATTCTATCCATTTAAGAAAAATAATGAAAATGAATGACTACTTTATTTTAAAGAATTTAATGGATTCATACTACCTTAGTTTGTATTAACTTAAATGCCACGATTAATTCAAATTAGCTCCATTATTCAATTGACTTCAAAAGATTTAGATTGCATAAATGAGAAGTCCTATTATGAAGTAATGAAGAGACAAGTTTCCAGCAATGAACAAATCTCTTGTGGTAGAAAGGGCTAATTAAGAGTAAAAGCTTCTTTATTAAATGGATTTTAATGCATTCACACTACTTAAAACTGAATTACCTGCATATAGCAATGGAATCAATGATCAGTAGGACATTTAAGTTATTTTCTAAATTTCTTTATGTGAACGACTCCTTCCATCAAGAGGAAAAGCCTTATTAGCTAGAAATGAAGTGTTGGTGTCATGTTTTAGGCAATGAATCATTATATCCATGTAAGAAAAGTTAAGTAGAATGAATGACTCCTTTATTTGATAGAACATAAAAAATTTTAACTACCATAGGATTATTGATATGCATGTTACAATAAATTTAATGATTTATGTAAACATGAATGTTAATCACTACTCGCAAAACATGACATGAATGTAAACATGAATGAATTTTATATGAATAACTACTTGCAAGAAAATGAGAAGCCTTATTATAAAGGAATCAAGTGAAGGCCTTAGATTTCAAGCTATGAATGATTCTCTCTTGGTAAAGAAATATAATTGAGAGTGATGGCTCTTTTATTCGATGGACTTTAATGGATTTAGACTACCTACAAGAGAAGTACTATTGTTAAGTAATCAAGAGATAGTTTCATGTTTCAAGCAATAAATGATTCTCTCACAAGAAAGAAAGTTGATTAAGACTAATAGCTTTCTATATTAAAGTGACTCAATTAGATATAAATTACCCAACACATAACATTATGCATTTGACATAAGGAGCAGCTTTATCAACTTGAAGTGAAATGCATTGTCAACTTTTAGCAATTAAATATTCAATCAATGTAATAAAAGCTAATCAAGACTAATGACACTTTGAAATAAAATTAAAAGCCTTATTACCTAGAAATGAGGTATCAATCTCATTGTTCTAGTATGAACAATTTTATTTAGTTAAAAAAAAAAAGCTCATGAAGATAATTGACTTTTTTTATTTTTATGGAATTCAATTGATTCAGACTCCTTGAGGTGTATTTATGTGAATGTTGTAGTGAATTAATGTTTTGTGTAGAAATTGATGTTAATTGTTTGATATTTTGTGTGAATCATTCCTTTTAATGAAAGGTGAAGTTGTAGTGCATGCTACAATGAGTTTAATGTTCTCTGAAGACATAGGTGTTAATTGCATGATTATTTTATGTGAATCATTCCTTATAACATAAAGTGGAGTCGTATTATTAAGAAATCATAAGAGAGACTTAAGTTTTGAACAATAAAAAATTTTCTCTCAACAAGCAAAGCTAATCAAAGGCATTACCTTCATTATTGAATTGAATTCAATGAATTTAAATTGACCAAATGAGAAGTCTTATTATAAAGTAATTGAGAGACAAGTTTTGAGTAATGAACAAATACCTCATAGTAAAAAAAGCCTAATTAAAAGTAAAGTTTCTCTATTGGATGGACTTTTATGCATTTACACTATGCAAAATTAAATAACATACATATGAAAATGGAATCAGTGATGGAAGAAACATTTAAGTTAATTTCATGATTTCAATTTGTGAATAACTCCATGCAATGAAAGGAAAAGCCTAGTTAGAAAAGAAATATTGGTTTCTTATTTTAGACAATAAATCGTACCATTCACAAAAGAAAAGTTATCAGAATGAATGACTCTTTTGTTTGATGAAACAAAATGGATTCAAACTACCTATGGTGTATTGATGTGCATGTCATAATAAATTTTATGTTTTATGTAGACATGGATGTTAATTACATGATCATTTTGTGTGAATTACTGCTTGCAGGAAAATGAGAAGCCTTATCACTAAGGAATCAAGTGACATCCTCAAGTTTGAAGAAATTAATTATTATCTTTTGGTAATGAAATCTAATTGAGAGTAATAGCTTCTTTATTTGGTGGACTTGAATGGATCCAAACCATTTAGAGGAGAAGTCCTATTATTAGGTAATAAAGAGACAACCTATGCTTTAAGTAATAAATGATTATCTCATAAGAAAGAAAGTTGAACAAGAGTAATAACTTTCTTACTAGATGGACTTCATCAGATAAACATTACCTAAGACTTAATAATGTGCATCTCGCAATGAAATTAGTGATTAATGTAGACATGTAAGTTAATTTTGTTATTTCTTTGAGTGAATGACAACTTAAAGTGGAAGGAGAAGCCTTATTATCTAGGATTGAAGTGTCTTGTCATCTTTTAGCAATTAGCCATTTAATCCATGTAAGAAAAGCTAATTAAGATGAATGACTCCTTGGAACAAAAGGAGAAACTTTATCACCTAAAAATGAAGTGTCAATCACATCTTTCTAGAGTGAACCATTCTATACTATTAAGAAAAGCTAATAAAGATGAATGACTCCTTTGTTTCATGGAATTTAATGGATTCAAACTACTTGAGGTGTATTTAAGTGAATGTTGCAATGAAATTAATGTTATGTATAGTAATAGATGTTAATTATTTGATTATTTTGTGTGAATCTTTCCCTTTAAACAAAAGTGAAGTTGTATTGTTAAGGAATCAAATTATAATCTCAAGTTTCAAACAATGAACAATTTTCTCCCAATTAAGAAAGCTAATTGAGAGTACTAGCTTTTTTATTTAATTAACTTCAAAGGATTTGAGCTACTCAAAGTAGAAGTCATATTGTGAAGTAAACAAGAGATAAGTTTCAAGTAATGAATGACTCTCTCATGGTGGAAAAGGCTAATCAAGAGTAAAAGCTTCTTTATTGGATGGACTTCAATGCATTCACACTACCTAAAACTAAATAAAAGGCATATTGCAATTGAGTCAATCATCAATAGGACATTTAAGTTAATTTCTCAATTTCTTTGATAGACTTCAATGCATTTATAATAAAGAAGGTAAATCAAGTGTAAAACTTCCTTAATGGATGGACTTCAATCCATTCAGACTAACCAAAATTAAATAACATGCATGTCATAATATAATCTATGATTAGTGACACATATAAGTTAAATTTTTAATTTCTTTATGTGATAACTCCATGCAATGAGAAGCAAATGCCTTATAAGCTAGAAATGAAGTGTTAATCTCATGTTTTAGCTAATGAAACATTTTATCCAAGTAAGAAAAGTTAATTAAAATGAATGAATCATTTGTTTAATTGAATTTAATGGATTCAAACTACCCAAAGTGTATTTACATGCATGTTGCAATGAAATTAATGTTCTGTCTAGACATGAATGTCAACTGCATACTTTTTTTTTATGGCTGATACCATGAAATGAAAGGAGAAGCATTATTGGCATAAAATTAGGTAATGACCTCAACTCTTAAGTAATGAACAATCTCTCTTGAAGCTAATCAAGAGTAAAAGTTCCTTTATTTAATAAATTTCAATGGATTCAAACTACCTAAAAAGGAAGTCCTATTGTCAAGTAATAAAGATGTGGTCTAATGTTTCAAGTAATGAATGATCCTCTCATACTAAAGAGAGCTAACCATGATTAATAGTGAACTGCTTGATTAACAAAAATAACTTATAGAAATATTAATTAACAAAATTCCAATTTGAGGTTCTTTTACAACCATGATATTAATTAAATTTAAATAAACTAATATGAATTTGTTGGGTAAAACTTTAACTTTATAACAATTAAAGTAAACTACTTGATTAACTAAAATTACTCATGGAAATATCAATTAAAAAAATTCCAATTCTAGATTTATGTGCAACTATGATATTAATTAAAATTAAATACACTAATATGAATTTGTTGGGGTAAAACTTTAACTTTATAACAATTAAAATAAACTATTTGATTAACCAAAATTACTCATGGAAATATCAATTAAAAAAAATTCCAATTCTAGATTTATGTGCAACTATGATATTAATTAAATTTAAATACACTAATATGAATTTAGGAGGTTAAAATTCTAACTTTATAACAATTAAAGTAAACTACTTGATTAACCAAAATAACTTATAGAAATATCAATTAACAAAATTCCAATTCAAGGTTCTTTATAACTATGATGTTTAATGCTTTCGATTATCCATAATGTTGCTTCAATTTTATTAGAACTATTAATCCTAGATAACAACAAGATCTCTTACTTAAATTCTCCACTTAGACCCTAACTAGTAGCCTTAAGAATTAGGAAAATAGGTTAATTAGAGCAATAATCACACAAGCTCAAATTTTTTAACTTGTGTTGAGTTATTTATAATAATAAAAGAAAAACTTATCCATAATCCCTTCCTATTAATTGCTACTCATTGATTAAGAATAGGGTAAATATAGGTCATAATTCCTAACTTTAACAATCAACCATTGTTTAATCAATTTAAGAGGCCTAATTAAATGAATTAAAATAATAATCATTCAACAATATAATTAGAATAACTCAAACAATTTCAATAGAAAAGAAAAACAATATAACAAAATAATCTATTCCATCAAAATGTCAAATGTTTTGAATTCTCCTATAATGCAAGAGGGTGAAGTCCTTACTACAAGACTAACGTATTCTTTCGTGGTCCTTTGTCTTTTGGTTGTCATGTTTGGATGTTGAATTTCTCCTTGCACAACCCTTACCTTAACTTCATCCCTAATCTCAAACTCGTGCTTCCCTTTTATTAGTTTCCTTCCTTGACCACTAATCCAAGGGTTGTTCTCCAAACCAAGTATGAACTCTCCTTCTAGAGATTTCCTACCTTACATACACCTAAAAATCAAAATAACAAAAAAATTCAACAACCTAATGGTTAAATTAAGATTAAATTGAAGGAAGTGTAACAAGCATGAAAAAATTTTAAAAAAAAAACATAAAATTGAGAAAAAAAAAAGTAAAAAAAAAAAAAGAAAAAAGAATTTTAAAATTTTAAAAAAAAAAAAGTTGAACTATGATGTTCCATAAGTAAAGTGCACATAACAATTTAGAAAACCAAGAAAACAAGAAAGAAAATCAAAGTACAACTATTTGACAATGGTGCCAAGAACATAATGATTAAAAAATTGGTAATTCACACCTATACAAATCAAATGTAAGACAATGCCAGATACACCATAAGGTTTTAGTAACACCTAACACTTCTCACACATATTATCACATCATCTTGTGTAGGTTTATATGTTTAATATGCATATATATGCTAATGTTGCTTACATTTCTTTATTCATGATATCATTACAATGAGCATTTCTATTGTTGTGATGTGTGTGTACTAGTGCCTAACTAGAAACTCTAATTGATCTTAGAATTAAATTAGATAAGACATGTTTCAAGCATGTGAATGCCCACCTCATTTCACGCTTGCAACAAGTGTCTCTTAATGTGGCAAGCATACAAATGTCAACCTTACTCCTTTAGCCTAGAAATATACGTAAACTTATGGAACACTTACAATGTATCTTATTCAAATCAAGCTTAAAGAGAAAGTGGCTGGCTGAAACTTGCAAGGTGAGTTTCTTTATCTTTCAAGCTTTCTCTTACTTTATTTATGCTTTGGAGAATAGATTAACAATAAAGGATTGTGTTTAGAATGATTAAATGAAAGAGAATAGTAGAAACCCTAACTAAATATTATGCGATTATGAACTAGGCTTTCTTGTGAAACTAGATTGGGCACACATATTTTAACAAATTTGGCAATAAGATTGAATGAAGCTTAGTTATGAAATAATGTTCTAATTACTCTTAGAGGATGTAATGAGTAACTCAAATGGAATTATGCTTGAGATTGTGTTAATTAGGCTACCTTCTTAAATAATTGAACTAAACAATGTAGTTAGGAATTGATTATATATCTATTAAGGTTGTTTATTTTAGATTGATATGATTAGATTTAACTAATAGATAATTTCACTTTGATGTTTAATGATCAAAATATGTCATAGTCTCAACTAAAGATATATATATATCTTTTAGCTAGGATTAAGGTAAGCAGAATCTTAACTGTCATTACAAGTTGAATATATGATAATGTGTATTAAGTTCTAGTTGATGGTTACTAAAGCATGTTCCAATGATTGGATACTTAACTAATAATGTAATAATACTTCATGCATTCCATGACAATGAACATGAATCACAGTACAAATAATGAATGAAAGAGCACTTCCATTATTCATATTGCATGGATGGATTTCGTAGGGACTTGGCATAACCAAAATGATGTGGCTTGAATAAATGTATCCATCATAATGTGGACTAAACAAGATATATCCATTGTAGTCTAGATTAAAGTAATGGCCAATGATCCTAGGGTATACTCAACAACAAAAAAGAATTTCATGCCTTAAAAGAGGATCTTATGATCATTATCATTCTCAAAGCATATCATGCATGATTCTATTTACTAAGTTAGAAACTCACCAACTCATGATTATAGGTGATGGATCTAGAGTATGCAGTGTAGCCTAACACACAAGGAGCAAGAATCATAGTAATTAATGTCAAAGTCATTCTATTAATTATGGTCCTTGAAATAGAATATATAGCCAATGGCTCTCATGCATTTTATGATATGCAAATGTGGAGGTTCTTATAAATAATGTAAATTATAAGGGTAGATGGTAAGTGGGAAAAATAGTAATGGCCAAGGGTTTGACCACATTTGTGATCTTTTATGATGAGTAGTGACAGAAATTGTATCTTATTGCAAATGCTTTTCATGAGTTCAAAGTTCAAGTTGAATGCATGGTATCCAAAGTGAGTACATATGATTAAGTAATAGTAGTATCACCAGAATAAGAATCTTGACTCAAGGAAATCTAGGTAAAGTCATTTTTATTGGTAAATAGTAACTTGTGCTCAGATCATTACAAAAAGCTAGGGACTTGATTGAGGATATCAATATTGTTCACTATGTGGATTATGAAACAATCCACATTTTCTTACATAGAATTCTAGCAACTAAATTTGAGCTAGAAACTAAACCAAAATTCCAACTTATACTAGAAAATAGAGTGAGTGAACTTAATAAAACATAATTAATTTTTTTTTTCTTTCCAATTGAATCCAATTCTCAATCTGCTTCAATGAATATGTTGAATTAAACTTATTAGAATACAAGATTTGAATAAACAACACTCTAATTAATCAAACATAGGTACTAAGCTTATTATCCTTGTCAGCATTATCACAACACTTGAACATTGTCTAAAAAACAAATAAAAATTCAGATTAGGGAATAAGCTCACTAAAATTAGATAAAACTGTTGATGTTTAGTTACCAATCCAAATGACATGTAATAAATCGATGCCTTGATGTGAAGCTAAAGATTTATCTAATGTTTTAAAGAGCGAGACATTGAAGTAAGTTCATCAAAGCTTAGTCAAACTAATGAATTAAACTAAAACTCTAATTTGAAGTTGATGTACCTATCAAATTAATCCTAAAATCTAGTTTGGTTTACTCATAAAATTGGAGAAACAATATAAATAAACTAAACTTGTGAATTTAATAAGCAAAACAAAATCCTAAAATTAGTTGAAATAATAATCTAACATTCATCAACACATAAAGGAAGCTTACCAAGTACCTAAGAGTTGGTCTAACTACTCATGCTTACTAAACTAAACATAACAATGGTGGATGACATAAAAAAATTGAATTTGCAAACCCCCTTTTGAAAGCACCACATCCACTTCTACAATGTAGTTAATTTCCTCCAAATAAGCAAAATCTTTTCATCTCATTCCTCCAATTTGATTGTCATGATCTGTTTTGCCAATGGACTCATTTTCTCCTTCAAAGCATTTAGGAACAGCAGCCCATAACTCCTAAAAGTTTCGTGGCATGTTCGCTTACAACCTCTTTGAAACTTCAAAAGTACCTGGTGTGAAACCAAAGAATGATCCCTATTGATGTTCGTCCACTCTTGACCTATGCAAATAAGATGTGTATATATATATCAAAGAGAGGAAGCCCCAATGAAAGTAAAATCATCCCTATTGATGTGAACCTTGTTAGATATGGCTAAGAAACCCACAATCTGATCATGTATGAAACTAAAGAAAAGTGATGCGGCCGACATTCAAGACCAAGAACCATGTATAAAACCTAAGGAAAGTGATGCAGCCCAAATTCAAGACCAAGAACCAACCTATGTTTCTCATCTTTGACTTTATCATTTCCCATGTACCACACCTTTCCCATGCATAATCTTGGAATAGTAATAGCCACAAGCATTGGAAATATTGTGCTTTTATTAGCTTCTAATTTCTAGATTTGACTTAAGTCTTTTAGTCTCCTTTTGCTTGGTCTATAAGGCCATCAAGTTTCTATAAAAAAGGAGATGAATGAATGAATAAATAAATAAAATTTATTGAAGTGCAATTCTCCTTGAAAATGTAGAAGAGTTGTCACTCCTTCCTTGAAGAGTTGGAACATTTCTAAAGTTTGCATCCTTGAAGTGTTGCAGCCATTAATCCAGAAGAATTGCTGCATTTTCATCTTCCTTAGAGGCCTAAAAGAGCAACTATCAACGTTTTATTCACTTACAATTTCCTACTTTTCACCCTAAATTCTGTGTGTGTAAGTTACTCTCTTGATCCTACTATTTGAGTAGTCAAACTTGGACTGCATTAGAAAGCCAAACTAGATTTTTAAGATCTAAATGATCCTAAACTTAGGCTTTAAGAAGTGAAACCAATGGCATGGAAGAAGGATATGGATGCCACATTCTACAAAATAATGAACATGGGAGTGATTAATTGGTTTAAACGTCACAAAATGAGTTAGTTCTTGATAAATTCTTTAGTTCTTGATAAGTTCTTTAGTTCTTAAAAGAATTGAAAGGGAAAATTCCCACTTTTATTTTACGTAATGTTTTGCCTCCTTTAACAATGAAATCAAGCCTATTTATAGGATAAAAACAATCTACTCCTATAAAGTTTTCTTTACAATCACTTAACACAAACCAATTTAGCATAGTTATGCAATTAATAAAGTCTTGGCCCATGTTATGGTTTGCTTTGCCTTGCTTCAGATTCTTTGGGCCAAACTTCTTTAATCAACCTACTGAGTGCCTCTTTCATCTGTTTAGCTCTTAAACATGTCATTGGTCCTTCTAGAATGCTCATTAGATCAATAGAAGTCATTCATGCATTGATGCCTCCAAGGATATCATCATTACCCCACTCTTCAAAAGGATTCATCCTCAAATCATCATTGGCATCAAAAAAAGAAGGAAAAGAAACATTAAATGTTACACACACATTGTACATACCAAGTAGGTCTAACTTATAGGCATTGTCATTAATTTGTGCCATAACTTGAAATGCATCATTTCCTTTAGGTTACAGCTTTGAATGGCATTGAGCCAGGAACTTTTCCTACACATATGCACCTAAACCCAATCACTAAGTTCCAAAACCACCTTCTTTCACCCTTTGTTGGCATGTGATACATATTGCACAATCCATTTTTCAATTTGTTGTTATACCTTCTCATATAACTTCTTTACCATTTTGACCTTGTGTTCACCATTTAGGCTACCATACTCATCAAGAGGTAAAGGCATCAAATTCAAGGGAGTCAAAGGATTGAAACCATACACAATTTTAAACGAAAAGTAACTAGTAGCAAAATGAATACTCTTATTATATGCAAACTCTACACATGGCAATCAATCTTCCTTTATTTTTAAATTCATTTGAACAATAAATGCAACAAAGTAGAAAGAGTTCAATTAATTACATCAATTTTCCCATCCGTTTATGTATGGAAAGTACTTGAGAACAATAACTTAGTACCCAACTTACCCCATAAAACCTTCTGAAAGTAGTTCAAGAACTTTGTATCCCAGTTTCAAATAATGTTCTAAGGCATGCCATGCAAGCATATTACCTCTTTAATGAACAATCCATCACCTTATTTGTATCACTAGTTTTATGGCATGTGATGAAGTATATCATCTTTGAAAACTTGTTAACAACAATAAATACAATATCTCTACCCTTTTTTAGTTGTTGTAGTCCGACCACAAAGTCCATAGAGAAATCAACCTAGGATTGGCTAGGTATAGGTAAAGGGGTGTACAAGCCATAGGGTAATACTCTAGATTTAATCTATTCTTACATCCATAATGAATTACTTCCAAATCATATTGTCTTAATTTTGCTAACAAAATATGCTTAGCATGTATGGGTACAAAATCACACAAGACCTCATTAGTATATCTCCTCATAGTAAATAATACTAACACTTGCTTATTTCCCTTAACCTCCCTATGTTCATTTAACCATTAACGCTTATATGTTCTAAGGTGCTTTATGGTTTGGAAATTAAGCTTTTCAACTACATTTGTATAGCTACCCTCATTAATGATCATGCTACATACCTTATAATGATGTAGCACTATGTATGGACAATATTATCTCCTTGCATTTCATCATCTTCCTTGGCTTATGCACTCAATGTTTATCTTAACCACCAACATGTCTCCCTCAATTGGGTACTCCTCTCTCCATTGGTGGCATAGAGTCATCATTAAACTCATGTTTTGTCTTAATATCACTATTACCCCACAACACCTTAATACACTTTTTTGGGACTCATATTTAATATGTCCCCTTCCCAACACTCCATTATTTGATGAACTTCAATGAATTTAGACTATGTAAAAGCAAAGTCCTATTGTTAAATAATTAAGGGATAATCTCATGTTTTAGGTGATGAACAAATCCCTCATAGTATAAACAACTAATTAAGGGAAAAGCATGTTTACCCAAAAACAAAATAATGTGCATGTGTCCCTATAGAATCTTAGGTCATGGTAGATGTTTAAGTTCCATGAATCCTTTGTGTAATTGACTTGTTGGAAAAAATAGATATGCCTTTATTAGCCATAATTGAAGTGAATATCTCATGTTTTAGGCAATAAACTAATCTATCACCCTAAGAAAGCTAATCAAGGTTTTTTGTTTTTTTTTTTTTAAGGAATTTGATGGATTTAGACAACCTAAGGTGTATTGACATGCATGTCACAACAATATTACTATTCATAGAAGACATAGATGTCCATTGTATGCTCATTTTCTATAAATGTTTTCTAATAACAATTTGAGAAGCCTTACTACCCGAGAATCAAGTGAGGGTTTCATGATTTGAGAAATAAATAATTCTTCCTAGTAAAGAAAGATAATCAAAGTAATAGCTCTTTATTCAATGGACTACAATTAATTTTAACCATGTAATCCAAAATAACATGCATCTCATAATGGAATTAGTGATTAGTGCAATATCATAATTCCTTTGTGTTAATGACTTCTTGTAATGAAAGGAGAAGCCTTTTTTTTCTTTAAAATGAAGTGGTGTTCATCTTTCAGGCAATGTACCATTCTATCTTGGTAAGAACTAATCCAAATGAATGACTCCTTCATTTGATAGAGTTTAGTGGATTAAAATTAAGCAGGCTATATTGATGTGAATGTTGCAAAGGAAATAATGTTTAATGTACGCATAGATGTTAATTACACAACCATTTTGTGTGATTGATTTCTTGCAATGAAATGAGAAGCCTTATTACCAAGGAATCAAGTAATAGTATGAAGTTTCAAAATAATGAATCATTCTTTGATGGAAAAGAAAGCTACTCAAGATTAATAGCCTTTTTATTTAATGGACTTTAATCAAGTCAAACAACTAAAAGAGTAGTCCTATTGTCAAATAAATAATAAACGTCTCAAGTTTCAAGTAATAAAAATTTTCTCATAACAAGGAAAGCTCATTTAGTGTAATAACTTCTTTATTGGATGGACTTTTGATGGATTCAACCTACCTAATACATAATAATGTAAATCTCCACAAGAAATTAATGATTGGTGAAGTCATTTAATTAAATATTGTAATTCCTTTCTTTGAATGACCCCTTAGAATGAAATGAGAATCCTTATTAGCTAGAATTGAAGTGTTGATCTCATCTTTTAGGCAATGAACTATTATATCTATGAATGAAAAGTTAATCATGATGAATGACCTCTTTGTTTGAAGGAATTTAATGGATTGACATTACCTAAGAATTTTTTAAGTATATGTTATAGACAAATTAATGTTTATTATAGACATGGATGTTAATTGCATAATCATTTTATGCGAATGATTCCATGCAATGAATGAAGAAACATTATTATCAAGCAATGAGGTGATGGTCTTAAGTATTAAGTAATGAGTAATTCTTACCAAGTAGAGAAAGCTAATCAATAATAGTAGCTCCTTTATTTAATGAACTTCAATGAATTTGGAATTTCTATAGGAGAAGTCCTCTTATCAAGTCATAAGGAGATGGTCTCAAGTTTTAAGCAAGTAAAAACTTAAGAGTAAAGAAGGCTAATAAAGAGTAATAAGGCTAATCAAGAGTAATAGATTCTCATTGAAAATAGCAGAGACATTATAATCTCTTGGTAATTCCAACCTATAGACATGTGTCACGGGCGTATGAATTTATCACGTGCTACCCGTGCGGCCTTGAGAAAATTTCCCAAGCAGCCTTCTCACACTCAACTCACAAGAACCTTTTGGAGATTAACTTTAGAAGTATATTTCACTTGAATAGTGAGTGTGTACAAATGAGGGGGAGGAGGTCCCCTTTTATACAAGCTTTGGACAAACTACAACCGTTGGATCCCTCCTTGATCCAATGGTGGATATTACACCCTTTCATCTTCCCATTTAATACATGGTAAGTTCCAATGTGTGTCCCTTCCCGAGGAGACGTCTACATTCAATGAATTGCCCTTTTCTAGGAGGTGTCTCAATTAACGTGTGAGAACCTCCGATAGATAGGGTTTAAACTTGTTGGTTTATGACATTCTCCCCCACCTAATTAGGCGACGCCCTCGTCGCCTCTTCAGTGTGGTAGGTGTCAATCTCCTTCTTGAACTGCCAAAGTGCTTCGGCAGGTTCCCAACTGGCTTCACTTTCTGGAAGGCCCTTCCATCGGATGAAGTATTCACGCCTCGGCGTGCAATATCGCTTTCGTATGACCCGATCTGCAACTATGGATTCAACTTGTATCATACGAAGTTTTTGCTCCAAGTGGTGCTTGCTGTGACTCCCCTCGATCTGGATCTTCCTTATCTTCATGGTAAGGTTTAAGCATACTCACATGGAAGACAGGATGTACCTTTAATTTTGGTGGCAGCTCCAGTTTGTATGCGACCTTCCCGACCCATTGTATTACTCGGAAGGGTCCTTCGTAGCGACGAATTAGGCCCTTGTGCACATCCTTGTACCGAAGAATGGCATGTAGTTTGGCTAATGCCAAGTCCCTGACTTGGAACTCCACATGTCGTCGCTTTTTGTCGGCCCACTTCTTCATGCGTTTGGAGGCTTTACGAAGACACGCCCTTGCCAAGTCTGCTTGCTCTTGCCAATCTTTGGCAAACTTGTATGCAGGTGGGCTATTCCCCTGATAGCCCGATGCAACCGTACTTGGAGTTTGTGGTTGTTGGCCATTCACGATCTCGAATGGACTTTGGTCGGTAGACTCACTCCGCTGCAGGTTGAAGGAGAATTGGGCTACGTCGATCAACTTCGCCCAATTTGTTTGCGTTGTACTCACGTAGTGTCGAAGATAAATCTCCAAGAGTGCATTGACCCGCTCGGTTTGACCATCAGTTTAGGGGTGTAAGCTTGTAGAGAGATTTAACTCCGACCCTAACAACTTGAACAATTCAGACCAGAACCGCCCTGTGAATCGAGGATCACGATCGCTCACAATCGTTCGTGGGACTCCCCAGTACTTTACCACGTGCTTCATAAATAACTTAGCTGCCTCCTCCGCTGGGCAATCCTTTGTTGCTGGCACAAATGTTGCATACTTGGAGAATCGATCCACCACGACCATGAGAGTCAGACATCCTTCGGACTTAGGCAGGTTTACAATGAAGTCCATGGAAACACTCTCCCATGGACGAGTTGGGATGGGAAGTGGCTCTAGTAGTCCTGGTGATGAACGCTGTTCGATCTTGTCTTGTTGGCAAACAAGACAGGTCTTTACGTAGGCTTCAACGTCATCCCACATTTGAGGCCAGTAGTATTGATCTTCGACAAGGGCTAAGGTGCGGTGGATCCCCGGATGACCCGCCCACTTCGAATCATGGCATTCACACAACACTTCTTTCCTCAACTTTCCATGGAGTGGCACATATAGTCGTCGCCCTTTTGTGTATAAAAGATCGTCCTCGCACCAAAACTGTCGGGTTTTGCCGTCTTTTGCATTTCCAATGAGGGCTTGAGCCTTCTGATCATGTTTAAGCCCCTCCTTGATGCGGTCGATCCATGGACAGTTAGGTCGACTCACTGTGTTTGCCAGCCCCATCTTCTGGCTAAGAGCATCAGCTGCAGAGTTAGCCTTCCCTGGCTTGTACTCCATCATATAGTCGAACTGTGCTAGGAAATCCTGCCATCTAGCTTGCTTCGGACTCAGCTTCTTCTGGGTCTGAAAATAACTTGTGGCCACGTTGTCTGTTCTTACAACGAACTTCGACCCCAGGAGATAATGCCTCTATGTCCTTAGGCAATACACCACTGCAGTCATCTCCTTCTCCTGAACCGTATACCGTCGCTCGGTATCGTTCAACTTTTGCGACTCATATGCCACTGGATGTCCTTCCTGCATAAGAACACCACCAATAGCAAAATTTGATGCGTCAGTTTCTAATTCAAAAGGCTTGGTGTGATCGGGCAACACCAGCACCGGCTCTTCGGTCATTGCTTGCTTTAATCGATCAAACGCCTTCTGGCATTAATCCGTCCATTCCCATGGTTTCTCCTTCTTCAGCATGTCCGTGAGTGGCACGATGATGTTTGAGTAGTTTCGAACAAAACGTCGGTAGTAGTTGGTGAGACCAAGGAATGATCTCAATTCCGTCACTTTCGTCGGTGGCTCCCATTCAACAATGGCTCGGATCTTTGCTGCTTCCATTTGTACTTGTCCTCCCCCGACAATGTGCCCCAAAAACGATACCTCCTTTTGGGCAAAGGCACACTTCTCGCGCTTGATGTACAAGTCATTCTCGCGCAGGACTTGGAAAACTTGTCTAAGGTGCTCGATATACTCCTCGAGCGTCCGACTGTACACCACAATATCATCAAGGTAAACCACTACAAACCGATCGAGGAACGGGTGTAATACCTTGTTCATAAGAGTGCAAAATGTGGCTGGAGCATTGGTTAGGCCGAATGGCATGACGAGGAACTTGTACGAACCATAACAAGTCACACAGGTTGTCTTTGGCTCGTCCCCTTCAGCAATCCGAACTTGATAGTAACCCGAACGTAGATCAAGCTTGGTGAATCACTGTGCACCTCCAAGTTGATCAAAGAGATCTGCAATGAGTGGAATCGGGTACTTGTTCTTGATTGTTACTTTGTTCAATGCCTGGTAATCTATGCACATCCGGAGTGACCCATCATGCTTCTTCTGGAAGAGGACAGGTGCACCGAACGGAGCCTTAGATGGTCGAATGTACCCTGTATTGAGCAACTCCTTCAGTTGTTTCCTTAATTCTTCCAATTCGGGGGGTGCCATGCGATATGGGGCCATGGCAGGTGGTCGAGCGTCAGGTACCAGCTCAATTTGGTGATCCACTTCCCTACGAGGTGGAAGCTTCTTGGGCAACTCGGGAGGCATCACGTCATTGAATGAATCGAGGACTTGGCTCACTTTAGTTGGGGTTTCGCTCCCTTCGCTCTTGTTGTCCTCGATTTTCAAGGTTGCTAGGATGGTCACCTCACCCTTTTTTGCCCCCTGGCTGAGTTGCATTGCTGAAATCATCTTGCTATCACGGTCTGACTTACGATGAACTGGAATCACGCACTGGCACCGTTTGTCCAGCACACAGAGACACTCGGCAAAGGGCAAATATTACCGCATGGATCCTGTCCAAAAATTTCAACCCAATGACAAAGTCATAGTCATCAAGAGGAATTACCTCAAGGGTCTCCTGGCTCTTCCATTGCCCAATCTGTAATTCCACGTCCCTAGTGACCCCAACAGCAGGGACTTCCTGGGAGTTAACGGTCTTAAGCCACCCGGCTCCTTTCTCAACCCGAAGGTTAAGTCTCTTAGCAGCTTCTTCTGATATGAAGAGATCGGACGCCCCAGTATCCACGAGCGCACTCATCGTGGTTTCTCCGATCTTCACATCTGCAAACATAAGTCCCTTTGGCTCCTTCGCCTTCTTGGACTTGATTGAACTGAGGATTCGCAGCGAACCTAATCGTGCCTCCTCTTCTGGTTCATCTTCTTTGCAGAGGGCAGCCAGTTTGGCCTTGTTCGGGCAATCTCGCGCCATATGTGGACCATCACAGAAATAACACTTGTAAGTACGTCCCTTCCTGTGACCACTGTTAGATTCTGCATGAGTCTTTGTAGGGTCAGCCTGCGGTCTACCTCCATTTGGACGATTGAATCTGCCCCGATCTCCCCCACCATAGGCCTTATCCTTTGCACGGGAGTCTGACTGGGAGGTAGAAGGTGTCTTGTACTCCACAAGAGATTCAGCCACCGTAATTGCTGTTGTAAGGTCTTCCACTTGGAACCGCTTCAGCTCCTGTTTGGTCCATGGCTTGAGACCACTCATGAACTGGTGGAATGCCACTATCTCATTCATTGAAGGGATTTGGAGCAGCAACTCCGAAAATCGCTTCACATAGTCGCGTACTGCACCTTTTTGCGTAAGGTGTTTCAGCTCGTCGCGAGCTTCTTCTTCCGCATATGCGGGATAGTAGTTCCATCGGAACTCCTCAACAAACCTGTCCCAAGTCGTGATAGGATTTCCACACCTATCGTCCGACCGACAACGCCACCATAACAAAGCATTATCAGCTAAATATAGAGATGCGGTATTTACCCGTAATTGGCTGTCGTTGATTCCCATGACTTGGAAATAACGTTCCATGTACCATAGAAAGTTGTCCACATCCTTGGCCACCCGAGATCCCATGAACTCCTTTGGCTTTGGTGCGTCGGTACGTGGTGCTTGCACGGTGATCACCCCGTTCACGCATGCTGCCTCTGATTCTGCAAGCTTTCCCTTAAGCTCTGCAATCTCCGCGCGCATAGCCGCCATCATGGTCTCCAAGGACTCATCCCGCTGATGGAGTTCTGCCCTTAAGGTCCCCAGCAACTCTCCTCGAAGTTCTCCCATGCCGACCTTGAGCTCTTGCATCTCGGCTACGAGCTCCTCCCTTTCGGCATCTCCACCTTCGACGGACTGGGTCAGGTCATCAACCGAACCTTGGACATCAGTGACAAACGATTCAATCTTTGCCATACGATGTGTCAGGTCCCCCACTAGATCCCTCGAACTCGAAACAGCACGATTCTTCTTTCCCTTGGCAGCACCTTTATCGGCCTTCCTCCCACGATCATCGTGGTCCTCACCCATCGTGAGCGTCTCATCAGAACATGGGTCTGCCATAGCGCTTGGAATGAACTAGGCTCTGATACCAACTGTCACGGGTGTATGAATTTATCACGTGCTACCCGTGCGGCCTTGAGAAAATTTCCCAAGCAGCCTTCTCACACTCAACTCACAAGAACCTTTTGGAGATTAACTTTAGAAGTATATTTCACTTGAATAGTGAGTGTGTACAAATGAGGGGGAGGAGGTCCCCTTTTATACATGCTTTGGACAAACTACAACCGTTGGATCCCTCCTTGATCCAATGGTGGATATTACACCCTTTCATCTTCCCATTTAATACATGGTAAGTTCCAATGTGTGTCCCTTCCCGAGGAGACGTCTACATTCAATGAATTGCCCTTTTCTAGGAGGTGTCTCAATTAACGTGTGAGAACCTCCGATAGATAGGGTTTAAACTTGTTGGTCTGTGACACATGTCTTCAATCTTTCCATCACATTAAATGGACCATGAGCTCAAGGCATCAAATTTGACTTCCTATTACGTGGAAATCTTCATTTCCATAATTGAAGTCACATTAAGTCACATTAAGTCACCAAGAGCAAACTGGTATTCCTTTTGGTGTTTGTATCTATGTGCATTTAAACTTCATTATTGCTTTCAATTTGACCTAGAATTTGCTTATAGAGTTTTGTTACTATCTTGACTCTTTCATCTCCATCAAAACACTCTATCTCATTTAGGAAATGGAGTGAGATCAATAGGAGTGATGGGATTAAAATCATGTACTACACCAAATGGAGTAAAGCAAGTAGTGCAATTTATGCTCCGATTGTAGGTAATAAATAACTCCATCATAGTAAAGAACACTAATTAGGAGTAATAGTTTCTTTATTGTATGGATGATGAATGAGAATTTATTATGTTTTTTCCTTTTTACATTTAATATTTTTAATGAATTTTAGACTTATATGAGATTATTAGATTTTGTTTCTAGTTTTTAAATGTTTTAAAAAATTTTTGAGGATATATGATTTTAGTAGGAAAAATTAAATCATTTTATTATTTTGATTTTTGTTACTTGTTTCAAGTTTTTTACTTACTTAAAGGTCCAGATTGGAAAAGTGGTATTTAGTGAAGTTGTCATAGACATCTCAAATTTTCTAGATTAAAGTTAAGAGTGCAAATGCAATTTCATTTGGACCTTAAGACATTACTTCAAAGATAAGGTATAAAACTAAAGTCTAGTCCTAATTGATGTAGGATTCTTATTCAAGTGTTGTGGATGAAAAAGGGGCATAAATTAAATTTTAACATCCAAATCAAGTGATTTAAAAGGCTAAATTGAAGTGGACTATCAAGCCTACAATTCTTCTGAAAAGATCCAAGCCAAATTATTTTTTTAATGGTTTAAAAATAATGGAGAAGTCGCTATAGAATCTATCATGGGCTAGACTAAGTCTCAATTTTTAACTCATAACTTGGGCTTTGGACCTTTGTTTATAGCAAGACTTGATGCATTGGAAAGATGTAGAGGAAGACTACAACTTTCATGAATAAGTTAAAACCTAATTTTGATTGTATCTTGTATGAAATCAACTTGAAAGAGAATAAAGGGATTTTGGAAGATTAAGGAAACCTTAAATCTTTAGTGTTTACTAGTGGCTACTATTGATGGTTTTTTTTTTTTTTTTCTTAAGGATATGAATAATCATCTTTTGGAAGTATTATAGGAGAGACAAAGAGAACAAAATCATCACTTTAAAGGCTTTTTTAACAATTTTAAGGGTTTCAAAACTTTTGATACATCAAAGGTATAGACTATTTTGATATGTTCTACTCTTTTTTATTAAATTGTTTGAGTTACTCTGATTTAATGGTTGAATGATTGTTCATTCAATTAATTTGGTTAGACCTACTAAATTTAATAAAGGAATATTAATTGCTAGAATTAGGAATAATGATTCATTTTTATCCTCTTCCTAATCACCAAGTAGCAAATAACAATAAGGGATTATAGACAAGTTTTCAACTTATTTTTATAAACAACTCAACATAGGTTAAATGATCCAAGCTTATGTGATTGTTGCTTGTATTAACCTATTTACATAGTTCTTAAGGTTGTTGTATATTACTATAGTGAACTTTGTCTAGGGGTATAACAATTAAAATCTAAGTGAAGAGTTTGTTTTGCTTAATGAATATCTAAAGGAAAATTCAAGTAACAAAGCTTGTTGATATTTAGGATAGATGGTTCCATTAAAATTGAAATAATGTTGTGGATAATTAAACACATTAAATATCATAATTATGTGTGAACCTAAAATTGTACTTTTAATATTTGATCTTTTTATATTTTTTTTGATCAATTTATTTATTTTCTTTGCTAAAAATTAGAATTCAACCTTTTTCCCTCCACCCAATTATGTTAAGGTGTTTAACTTTTAGTTAATTAGTAGTAAATTTGTTAGCACTCCTTTTAGGCTCAACCCTTGCTTATACTATTTACTATTGAATAATTGAGAGTAAGGTATTAAATTTTTGCTTCTTTAACAACAACCAAAATTTGGCATCATTTCAAGAAAGTCTTTTCTATAAATTTTTGCATTATATATATATATATATAATTCTAGTAAGTTGATTATAGCATTATCTCCCCTTCCATTTTTTTAAGGTTTGTGTTTCTCAAGCATTTTTGGTGTTTTAGTGTTTTCAATTACATTGGTACTATTAATGAAGAAAATCAATTAGTGGTGTAGAAATGATGCCAAAGTCCTTAATAATGAGTTTATAAGAACTAGTTAAACCATGAAAACTATGCATATTACTAATAGACTTAGGAGTAGGCTAATCATTGATTGTAACCTCAATATCCCTAGCACCTATAACATAGTTGAGAAACATGACATGATGAGTGCAAAAGGAACATTTCTTAAGGTTAACATACAATTTCATGACACGTAATACACTTAAAACAAAATGTAAATGATTAAGATGCTTATTTATATTTTTGTTATAGACTAAAATATCATCAAAATACATAATCATAAAATTATTGATGAATGCACACAAAACTTGATTCATCAATGTCATAAAAATGCCATAAGAGTAACCTTGATAAGTTTTTTATTCTCAAAAGAATCAAACAAAAAGGTCTCTTAAATTTACTAAAATTCAATTAGCCATCCATAAAAGAGGGGTATATGCCTATATAAGAGTTTACAACATAATAGTTAATACAAAACAGAATTAAAAATAGCAAACTTACCCAATAAACCACTAAATAAAGGATTAGACTTAAATTGAGACATTATTCAATCCATTATAATTATAAAATACTAAATAATAGGCATTTCCCCCCTCCCTAAAGAAAGAAGTTATGCAGCCAAGTTTAGAATTCAACCCAAACTCCTCAAATAAGTTGTCATTGAACTTGTATGAAGTTTATTAAGTCTTGGTGCTCCTTTAAGCCTTGATCCTTTTGTTATGCATTATTTTTAGTCCAAGTTACTTTAATAAGCCCATTTAAAGCTTCTTGTATCCTTTTAGCTTAAGCTTATGTTATTGGACCTCTATGTATGCACAATGAATCAATACACGTGCTAACTTAATTCCCATGAAGAGGCCTTATTTTCTAGAAATGAAGCATCAATCTAGTGTTTCAAGTAATTAAGCATTATATCTTGGTTAAGAAAAGCTAATCAAGATGAATGACTCCTTTGTTTGATGGAATTCAAGGGATTTAGACTATCCAAAATGTATTGACATGAATGTCACCAAAAAAAAAAAATTGATGTTCTCTATATACAACAATATAAATTTCATGATTATTTGGTATGAATGAACCTTGGCAACAAAAGGAGAAGCCTCTTTACCAGGAAATCAGATAGTTGTCTTAAGTTTCAAGTAATGAATGATTCTTTATGGTAAAGAAAGATTACCAACAATAATAGCTCCCTTTTTTGATAGACTTAAATGGATTTAGACAAGTCATATCAAATGTCCTATTGTCAAGGAATTAAGAGACAATTTCATGTTTCAAGTAAGAAATGATTCTCCTTTACTAAAGAAAATTAATTAAGAGTAATAATTTCTTTCTTAGATGGACTTCATAGGATTCTAACTACCAAGACATAATAACATAAATGTCACAATGAAATGAGTAATTGGTGTAGATACTTAAGCTAATTTCATAATTTTTTTACTTGAATTAGTTATTGGAATGAAAGGATAAGACTTATTATGCACATGAAGTGCTAGTGTCTTCTTTCAAGTACTAAACCATCCTATCTAGGTAAGAAAGTAAATCAAGATCAACTCCTTTATTCTATGGAATAAGTCAATTCTAGCTACCCATGGTTTACTTTTCATAATTTACCTTATAGGTCTAATTTATGTCTTTTCATAGAACACATTATATATGAGTATTAAAAACTAACTTCATCAATAATATTGTATATGTTTCACAAATTTTTGTATATAAACACATAAGAGACAAAGTACATCATCAATCTAATCAAACCTCAACCCAACCCAACTAGTTGGACTAATGAATCGGTGAAGTAGACACTAGACTGGGTCAGGTTAATATAAGAACCACTTGGTACTTTGAACCAAAAATAAGCCAATGGATTTAGCCAATTTTTTGAAATTTAGATGATTAAGAAAATTGGATAAACTAAACCAAGTCTTTTTTGGCTAAATGACATCATTTTTAATTGGTAGTGGCTAAAATTCTCCTGCCTCCCAAACATGATCCAAAGCAAAAGACTCTGCATTCTTGCAATCTCCTAATCCAACAATCCATCATCTTTGATATGGCGTCAATTTTTATTGCCCACTCTTTTAGAGTCCATCTTTGACATTGACCATCTTTGATCATGTTTAAGGTAAACACTAATTTTCTTAAGTTGTGTTTTAACTTCATGATCACACTTTTGTTCATGGCCATGATTAAGATATATTGGCTTTGATTTCTTTTGTTTGATCTATGTACCATCCTTCTCATCCTTGAAATGCTTATTATTAGAACTAATAAAACTATGATCTCATGTTTAATTTAGGCTCTTATTTACCAATAAACATGATTAGAAAAATGTGTATCCCCAAAACTTTGACAATAAGGCAAGAATTATCATTCCAAATAAAAGGGACAATATTCATTAATCATGGGAAACTCTAATTCTTGAGTAAATGAAAGTAAGGCTTCTTATAAAATGAAAAAAATGAAAACCAAAAGCATAATTGATGGGGAATTTTACTATTACTTGTCTCAAATGAGATGAATTGATGTGAAGAAACTCCATAATATTACTTGTAAGATATTTAATGCAATATCATCCCTTTACCTCTTATCATAGGAGTGCCAAACTTCTAAAATTGTTAGCTATATTAGACCTTATTTATTTTCCTAGTGCTTGCTTTCCTTTTGTTTTGTAATATTCCAAAAAAGTAAGCCTTTAGTGTTATGGTAAAAGTAGTAACTAAAAACATGTTTTTCTTTTTCCTTGGCCCATTCAAAATGTTAATAAGTTAAGAGTTGTGCAATTAGAGGTAGTCTTGTGTAATCTTCCCATTTCTTTAAAATTTATGAGCACAAGCAAAGCTTAGTTATCTGTTTCAAGTTAAATGCATATTTTGTCTACTTCATTTATATGTCAAATGTTCTTTTATGTTTTTTTTAATTTTTTGTACTTTTCTATTATCTTTCCAAAGACATTTGTCTTTTTATTCTTTGTTCAAATAATACATTACAAAATTGAAAACTATTTATTATGCAACCCATTCAGTTTGCCAATGCGTCTTAATAAACTTTTCAAAGCTCATATGAGAATTAAAGTTAGAAAAAATAGTGTAATGTCAAAATGTCAAACCTGTCCATGAAAATGTATCGTATATATATGGAGAATTAAATGTGTTTTCTTTTACTTATGATACAAAAAGTTCTCAAGTGGTAATGTGAGTATTTGCATGGTATTATATAGATCCTTTTTTTTATGAGACTAAAAGGTTGAATACCTATTTTTTAGTTTCCTTTATCTCTATTGCTTTTCTTTTAAGTTGTTTAGAAAAAACTTTTCATTAAAGTAGGTTGCCACTTGGTTTTGTCTTTGTTTATATCTTGGAATTTTTTGGTTTTCTTCCTTAATTTTTTTTCTCTCAAAATTCAGAGAATGATACTATCAATTCCCTATCACTATTAGTTTGGACATAAGATAATTTTTCTCCTTTGATCACTTTGCAAACTTTGGATCCAAAGGATTAAACAATGTCATCTGAGCTAATTAAGAAGCTAGATATCTTGTTAACTTAAGTTATTTAAACACAATGATTAATATCTTTTCATTATTATAAAATACCTATAATTTGGCTTCTTGTGTTTCACATCTTTCCTTTGGTCCACTAATTGAGGGCATATGGACTACATACATGAATTTATGTTGTTGTGGGTGTGCCTGTGGATATCATGCCAAGGCCCAATGATCTAGCCAGATCTCTCACCGTTCAACCGGATCTCTCTCACCGTCCAGTCGGATCTCTCTCACCGTCTAGCCAGATTTCTCTCACCGTCCAGCCGGATCTCTCTCACTGTCCAGCCAGATCTCTCTCACCGTCCAGCCAAATTTCTCTCACCGTCCAGCCGGATCTCTCTCACCGTCTAGCCAGATTTCTCTCACCGTCCAGCCAGATCTCTCTCACTGTCCAGCTAGATTTCTCTCACCGTCCAGCCAGATCTCTCTCACTGTCCAGCCAGATTTCTCTCACCGTTCAGCCAGATCTCTCTCACCGGTGGTTTTTGTTTTTCCAGTCCAGCCCCTGTTCTGCCGTGTTGTCTCCTCGCCGACTGCTGGTGTGCTGGTGGTGTGCCTTTCCTCACGGGTTTCTCTCTCTTGTCGGTGGTGTGTCGTTCCTCACCTTTGCCATCCACTCTTATTTTGCCATATATAATTTTTCTCTCTCTTCCAACGGCTTCTCTCTTTAGTTGGTTAGTTGTCTAGGTTTTCTGTCCATTTTTACTCAATTGCCGACTTTTTGTTGTCTTCCAATGGCCTTTATATACTCCTTCATGACACCCTAATAGGGCTTACTTGTAGCGAATTTACTATCTTGCCCTTCCATGTGGCTTTTACGTTCTTGCCCCTCCATGTGGCTTTTACCTTCTTGCCCTTCCATGTGGCTTTACTTTCTTGCACACTTAAACCTAGTTGACAACAATTACAACCCATACAAGGCTGTGGGAACAACAATTATCAACCATGTTTTTCTTATTATTTTTTGAACAATTCATTACATTTTTCTTGCCCAAAATGGCATCACACAATTAATCAAAAATACTTAATAATTCTTTTTTGATCTTCCATTATTCTTAGTGGTTGGCTAAGGCCTCGTGCTAGTCTTATGAAATTTATTATTATTTATGTTTATTTGTATTCTTGTTGTCTGATGTCTTCAACAAGAAATGATAACACCTTACCTATTGTTAAAGCTTTCACTCCATCAAATGTTGGTTGTTCTGAAAGTGCATCTCCTATAAGAACTATAGGACAAACTCAATCAACTTTTTCTAGAATTTTAACAGGGAAATGCAAGATACTTGATTAACATGATAATTATCAACCTTGTTTTTCTTGTTTTTTTGTATAATTCACTACATTTTTATTGCTTAGCTTGGCAATAATGTAATTAATTAGAAATACTTGATAATTCTTTCTTTCTCTTCCATTATTCTTAGGCATTTGTTGGTCTTATGAAATTTATTATAGTTTATATTTGTATTCTTGTTGTTTAATATTTTCAATAGAAGATGATCAGACCTCACCTACTGCTAAAGCTTTAACTTTATTAAATGTTGGTTCTTTTGCAAGTGCATCTCCTACAAGAACTATAAGAAGAATATTAAATAAAAAATTGATTTAGCATAGGACCATTGTAAGAAAGATTATGAAAGAGAAAGTAATGGAAGTAAAAAGTTATTGTGTTTGTACTGCACAAAGATCTTTTCAAGGCAAGGTATTAATCAAGTCAAGCACTATTCATAGTTCTTGGCTAGGGCCTTTTGCTAGTCTTATGAAGTTTATTATTATTTAGGTTTTTTTCTTGTTGCCAGATGTCTTCAATTGGAGATGATAACACTTTACCCTTGACTAAAGCTTTGACTCCATCAAATGTTGGTCCTTCTAAAACTATCTCTTACAAGAACTAAAGGAAGCAATATTAGACAAAAAAAAAAACATTAATTTAGCATAAAGACACTATAAGGAGGTTGATAAAAGAGTAAGTAGCAGAGGGAAAAAATTGATGTATTTGTACTACACAAGGGCCTTTTTTGGGGCAAGGTATTAATCTAGTTAAGTAAGGTCTTAATCAAGTTAAGTAACATTTAACAAAAATGAAAGGGGAAGTAGATTATTGTGAAAAGGTGCAGCCTAATGTTTGACATCAAATGAAGCAAAATCATGAGGATTATTCTTCAAAGAAAAGGAAAGCACAAGAAACATTGGACAAGTTAAATCTTTTTAACATAAGGTATAGGGCCTATAAAGTGTAACAATATCAAAATCTTGATATTGATATTCAAGAAGTTTAAGGACCTTCAATTCCATCTTCTCATTCTAACTATAAAGGAAATGGAAAGCTAATACAAGCTAAGGAAAAAATTAGTTAATAAGTTAAGAGAAATTCAGTCTTTTTTCATCTCAAGGATAGGGCTTAGTTTTTAACCAACTTTGAAGAGTATATTGTAAAACAAAGATATGATAGAAAGGTGTGATATTGTTGTCTCAAGATGGATGATAGATGCTTTCATACCTTTTAATGTTGTAAATTCAATTAACTATCAACTAATTATTAATGCCATAGCTAGTATGGGACTAAGTTATAAGGCACCATCTTTTCATGATTATTATGGTTGTTTATTGACCAAGAATGTTGAAGGGATAAAAAAAAAATTGTGAAAGGCTATTGTGTCATATGGAGTAAAACCAATTATACATTAATGATTGAGGGGTACATAGATCAAAACCATAGAACTTTGATAAATTTCTTAGTTTATTGTCCCAAAGGAACTATTTTTTTAAAAGTCAATTAATGCTTTAAAATCAACAAAGATAGTTCAAACATTGTACAAATTGTTAAGAGAAGTAATATTGTTTGTTTGTGTTGAAAATGTTGTCCATAAGGTGACTTTAAATGTGTCCTATTATGTAGTTGCTAGTAGATTATTGGACTGTGAATTCAAGACATTATTTTTGTCTCCTTGTGCAACCCATTATATTAATTTGATTCTCCATGATATAAGCAACATGACTAAGGTTAGTGGTCTTGTTAACCATGCTTTTTTATAATCATTTTTATCCTTTGCACATGATGAGAAAGTTTACTAATAGAAGAGAAATGCTTCATCCTACACCAACACAATTTGTTGCCATACAAAGTGTCTTAGCTCAAAAAGATGCATTAAGAGCTATGATGACATCTAAAGATTAGACCACATGTGCATATACTAAAAAAGACAAAGGAAAGAGGCTTGTTAACTCTAAATTTTGGAGAAAATTTACATTTATTATGAATATTATTGAGTCTTTGATTCATGTTTTATGAGTTATTGATAAAGATGAGAGGCTTGTAATGAGATATCTATATAAGGTTATTCATGTAGCTAGAGTAGTGAGAAGATTTTGAAAGAAAAAGACAAAAGTTCAAGCTTTTGTGAACATAATTGATACTCAATGAGACCACCAGCTACATAAGAATCTTCATGCTACTAGTTTTGGTTAAATTCTAGATGTCAATATGACACTGCATTGATTAAGAAACAACCTTTAGTTGTTTTATTTTTGGACATACTAGAGATGTATTCTTATGGAAATCAATCATTGACACATAAGCTAATAAGTGAAATGAAGACTTTGAACATAATTTTGCTAAAATGGATCATAACATCATGCCTTCTGGTAATTTTATTAATTCATTACCTTCTTTTACAATTTTTTTTATTAAATAAGTTATTTATATTGATAATTGCAAGTACAAATGAATGGTGGTCTACTATAAAAATAGTGCACCTAATTTGAAAAAGTCAACCATTTGAGTTCTAAGTCAAACTTATAGTGTTTTGAATTGTGAGTGCAATTGGACACATTTTGTTAAGAGATGACAACATGTAGCATTCAAAACAATTTTATAATGGTACTAATTAAAGTATTATTTAATCTCTAGTTGGGTATTATAATTTTTTAACATTCTTTGTAATTTCTTCATTACTATTAATGTTTATTATATTTTGATGTTGAGTTGATTTGAATATATTAGATAGAGAGACTAACATTGATAAAATGAGCCTTGCCAGTCAAGCTACAAGAATGGATTTGGGAGTGATGATGCCAATGCTTTTAATTAGAATAGTAAAATTCAAGAACATTTTCCAAAAGTTTAAAATTTGAAATTTATAATGTTAGATAAATTAATCCCATATTGTATTGGACTATTTGTAAATCTAAGATTATTTGAACTTGAAATTTGAACTTATAATGTAAGACAATTTGGATTACATTGTGTTGGTAATTTAGTTTTCTTATTCCTTGTAGCAATATAACAAAAATTAAAAAATCTATAACACTTTAAAAGTATGTGATGGTCTTTTTTTTGTTTCCTTTTTGGCGTTCATAAATTCTTTTTCTTGTGATGTTATGTTTAATAAGAAAAAATGACTAGACATTGATTCAGTTGGACCAACTATTGAAAACTTCTCTACTTCAACATCAAACTAGCAGCATCTAAGGTAAATACAACTATTATAGCCTCCAAATTATCATCCTTAGTTCTTGCATTCACTAAATAATTCTCAACAGGTTTTTTAGATATTTATCCCTAAAAACTTCTTAAGTTAGCTCATCCACAAAATCAACTTGAAAAACATGATTAATGTAAGAAGAATATCTAGTAACCTTAGATAGATTGAATTCTACCTCTTCATCACCAACCTTCAATGTCAACCTACCATTTTTAACATCTATAACAACTCTAGCCATGGCCAAGATAGGACAATCCAAGATAATTGCAATCTCCTCATTTTCTTCCATTTCCAACATAATGAAATCAACAAAAATGAAAAATTTCTTTACCTTGACTAACACATTTTCCAAAATACCCACGTGGTACTTCATTGATCAGTTAGCTAGCTACAATAAAATGGTAGTCGGTTTTAGCTCCTTTAATCCAAGTGTGCTACACACAAATAAAGGCATTAGTGAAATACTAGCACCTAAATCACACAAAACTCTAGAAAAATTAACATCACCAATTATGTAAGGGATTGAGAAACTCCTTAAATCCTTAAGCTTTGGTGGAAGCTTATTATAGATAATTGCACTACACTTTTCAGTCAAAGCAATGGTCTTATGATCCTCCAATTTCCTCTTGTTTGACATCATCTCCTTAAGAAACTTTGCACAAACAAGAATTTAAGCTAAGGCATCTGCAAAAAGAATGTTAATGTGCAGTTACCTAAACACTTTAAGAAATTTCTCAAACTATTTATCAATCTTATTTTGCTTAAGCCTCTAAGGAAAAGGAATGGGAGGGACATAAGGTTTGAGTACTAGTGGTGGTGTGGATGGTGTCTCAGTATGCTCGACTTCATTTTAACTTACCTCTTCATAGCTTGCATCAACACCATCCTCCATTATAGCCTCATCACTTACCTAACCAAGTTGCTTTCCTTAAGCCTTTCCCAAGCTTTATACAACGACTCACTATCGAACTAAATGAAACTTGTAATATCATTCTTAAGTTTTGTAGTCCTACTTAGGGAAAAAATACTTACTCAAAATGCTTGCGATAAGGCATTCAAAGTTGTAAAAGAATCAAGAGCCTTGAACTTCAGCTAGATCTTTGCCTTATCCTTAAGAGAAAATGAAAAAAAGTCTCAAACAAATGACATTAGTACTAACTCCATTAATCTTGATGGTATCACAAATTTCCAAGAAATTAGCAAGATGTGTATTTGGGTCCTATGGCCAAATTGCCTACGCCTAGCTTGTAAATTTTGGTCCCCCTTGTAATGGTTTTGAACATTGGACTCGATACAAGTCTTTTATGATCAACCCGTATGTCTTACACAATTTTCAACCTTTTCTTTCATTGGTTTTAACAGCCATTGTCCATCTCTCTAAATTTAATCCTCGCGGAACTAAAGTTCATAATATTATTCAGATTCCCATTATAAGATGTGTTTTAGATGTCTCTGCGATTTCCGTGTGCGCGTATTCAAGTTGACGTAAAATCTTTTTTATAAAAAAATTTGTTCCACCAGAGGGAAAACCCTTCAAGCGCAAGACTGTAGAAAGTCTACTTAACTGTGGACGACATGGGCCTGCATTCGGAATAATGGCAGATAACCAAGAAATGCAAGATCAACGCATTAGAACCATTAAAAAGAACAAGAAATTTAATTTTTCATTTTTAAAAAATATAAATATATATTAAGAAGGTTGGCAAGAAGCTGTAAACTGTCCCTTTTAACATTAATAAAACAAGTGGCAAGCCTGTTTATTCCAAAACATAGGAAGTCTATAGCCCATCTTTTAACCCTCTTTGTTGAAGTCTTTTGGCATTTATGTTGTGGCTAGGTTTCCGGCTTTTGAAACTGCATAGGCACGTAGTAAAGCATAAGATTCTGTGGTCCTAATTCCTAAACTTTATCCTTATGCTTCTAAAATTCAATCGGTTACATTTTGCCCAACCCTACCACTTTTAAATGGGCGACTTTTACTTGAAAATATTTGAGAATTCAATCCCTTCTCTAATTCCTAATTATCCCTTGGTGCACAGGAAGAAGAAAGTTCTTTCACTAAGTAGAATTAAATTCTTTGATTCTTCTACACTGTAACATTGTTTACAGTGTAGTCTCATTTAAGACATCTACCTGCCTCTATTAGATTCTGCCTTTGAAACCAAGGGCAACCATGAATTTCATGGTGGTTTTTGGAACAAAATTTACTAATTTTATGGCCGTACTGCAATTTGCTGCAAACAAAGAAACGATATCCCTAGCACATGCACCCATAAGCCTATTAACTAAGGAATGAATGGACGAAAACTTTTAAGAAACACAAACAGGAATTTGAAACTTGGAAAGAAAAAATGTACATCTGCTTTTTTGTCTGATTCCTTGACGGCAAGCCTAGTTGAATAAATAGGTTATGGGGACCATAAAATTGTTCTCGGGTACCCATTATTAATTCCTTATTCCATCTTCATTTACAAGCTTGTCCCCCGTATGGGGCACACTGGCCACTCGAGGGGCAATCCATGGTAATTCTTTCCAACTGCACTAAGGTGCGCATGAGAAGAATCCAACATTTTTTTAAAGGCCTATTAGTTGTCATCTTGCTAGAGAAACCAAAAATATAAAAATAAAAAAAATAAAGAAAATTAAAAAATGAAAAAAAATAATGAAAAAAAAGAAAGGCACATTAGTCTGCCCAACAAAACGATAGCTCTGGTGAACTTACATTAAATACCAAAGACATTGACGTATCAATTAATTAATTGGAGTTGGAATAAATACCCTTCTTTTTACCATAAAAATTGTATTCATTCAATAGCTTAAACCTTCGAGAATCAGTGCAAAACAACAGAGTGGAGTGGATCACCATAAATGCCCCTTTAACCGTTCATTTTTTGGAACTTGAGGACAACTCAAAGCCGCAGGAGCCCAAGGATTCGGTGGGGCGAGCAGTTTTTATTTTATTATTTTTTTTGTATTTTTTGTTCAAGATGAAAATTACATAATATGACATCTTGGCTTCATCCAAGGAAGCAAAAAGACAGAGGATGTTAATGCCATTGCAAAAAATATAACGAGGGTAGAACTGGATAGAAACAAAAATAGGCAACCCCAAGGAAAATAACAAAACTTTTCCGCAAATGGTAACGCTGGTGTCTAGAATTTCTGGTTGTGGGGACAAACAAAAAGATCTCGAGGCGAAAAACATCGAGCAAGGGTAAACATAAGAAACAGCCACTAAAAGAGTTAGAAAATGGTAATAAAAATAGTATTCGGAAAGCAAAAGACGAACCATAAAGAATTAGAAAATGGTAGAGCCTCTGCATCGGCTATCTTTGTTTTTCCTTACCGCAGATTCTATTATTCTATATGCTCTCTACAGCTGGTATCCCTCCATAATGCAGTTGTCAATTCATATGAAAGTTATCATTAAATCTGATTTGATGATTAGGGGCTTGATTTAGTTTTTTGGTCAATTAAAAACTTCATTAGACTGTGAACACGAGATTTCAGAGACTAATTTTATGGACTCATTTGCACATGAGGACGAGGATTTGCTAATATCACAGAAAAGAAAGATTGGGATTAGCTGATGAGCCAAAATTGATAAATAGAGTTATAAATATATTATTCTAACAATTTATTAATATTATGTGAATTAAGATTTTATACTACATAAACATTAAATATTTGTGTAATTTAAATATTTTTTAATTTTACTCATACTATACATATACACACATACACAGGCAAACACGGCGCTTTAAACATGTGCTTTCATTTCATTTTCATCCTTATCAGCAATCGTTACAATGTTATCTATTACAAGTTAGTCCACTAAGAGGTGAGACGATGCACTTCTACTTCTAGGTACCCAACAAAATGATGGCAGAAGGGCACACACTGAACATCATAGGATGTTAAGGAACCGTGTCTATTTTGAAGATTATGAAAAACCAGAATCTCGGCTTAACTGTGTATGCTAAAATTTTATGAACTTATTTTACTAATTGTTATCACTCAAATTGATCACACCTAATTAGTGAAGGGCATTGACGTGTCTAGCGGTGATCAGTTGTATCCAGATTACCGCAGGTACAAAAGCCCCAAGAAGGAAGCATGAATAAATTATATCTAATCGGACGGCTCTAAGGTAACAATCGGCCTTTAAGAATCGATCAGGGGCGTTGACGGGGTGTTTTGAGTGTAAGAAAGAATTCCCTTATTATTTTATGTTCTTGAATGGAGAGTATTATCATTCTTGCACCTGTTTAATTTCATCGATTGAATGAATCTCACAACATTTTTAAAACTTAATGTGATGTTCTAGGGTCTTTCAAATATTTATTTATTTATTTGATCAATAGGTATAAAGTAATTACAGAAGTACAAAAATAAATTTTGTGTTAATATTAATTTACATTACGACTTAATTTAAATTAAAAACTCATTATAATAAAAATTTAGTAAAACTTTAAACCGTGATGAGATTTTCATAAAAATTTTTGATAAATCTATTAACAATTGGCAAATTCCCAAACTTATTGAAAAATAAATTTACAAAACCTCCAAATTCAATATCATCAGAAAAACTTATTACACAATTAAAATTGTAGAAAGAGATTATCGTCCTTATAAATCTATTGAAACTATTAAACTACTTTCACATCACTCCATCAAATATCATTAAAAGCATTATAATTATTTGCATTTGGGTATGATTCAAATAGGCATCAAATGACGCAGCGAGGGAAGCGTAATTAATAACAGGAAATCAATGGCAACGATTAAATTCCAAAGAATAAAGGTACAAGCTGTCTTTAGAGAAAACTCTCTCAATTAGGTTAAAAATATATGACGTTTCTTTTTTTCTTTTTTTCACTAAGAAACCCTAAAATATATATAGTTCATAAAATTTAACTAAAATTACGAAGTAACCCATCGCAGCTTCTTATTCTTTTCTCGCTTGTCCATGTACTTCTCGGCTATCTGGTCCACATCATTCTCTCCCACCAGAGAAGAACTCGACCCCGAGTTCTCTTCAGGATATAAAGGCATATCATCTGGATGGAAAAGAGATAAATCAGCTACATTGAATGTCTTAGTAATGTTCATATCATCAGGAAGCTTGACAATATAAGTATTGTCTTTGATTTTGCGCACGATTTCATAAGGACCATATTTCTTTGGCTGTAATTTGCTATACTTGCCCACAGGGAAGCGCTCCTTCCTCAGGTACACCATCACCTGATCACCAACCTCAAACAGTGTCTCCTTCCTGTGTCTATCAGCAGCCTCCTTGTATTTTGCATTTGCCCTCTCAATTTTCCTTTTTACCTCTTCAGTGATGGCTTGACACTGCTCTGCCATGTTTTTAGCTGCGATACTAACCTCTACCCCCTTGGGTAACTTCAACAAATCTAGGGCATGCTGTGGCGTTTTGGTGTAGACCACTGAAAAGGGTGATCTCCCAATAGTTCTATGAACAGAACTATTATAGGCAAATTCAGCTTGGGCTAATGCCTGATCCCACTGTCTTGGCTTTTCACCACATATGCTCCTGATCAGATTTCCTGATGTTCTGTTGGTCACTTTAGTCTGCCCATCAGTTTGTGGGTGAGCTGTGCTACTAAAGTTTAGCGAAGAATCAAACAGGAACCATAACGTCTTCCAAAAGTGACCAAGAAACTTGCTATCTCTGTCAGAAGTAATGGACCTAGGGACACCATGTAAGCGCACCACTTCTTTGAAAAACAACCTGGCAATAGATTGTGCATCTGCAGTTTTTTTACATGGAATAAAATGAGCCATTTTAGAAAACCTGTCAACAACAACAAACACAGAGTCAACACCTCGTTGGGTACGAGGTAAACCCAAGACAAAATCTATCGATAAGTCTTCCCAGATGTTCTTAGGTACTGGTAATGGAGTGTATAACCCAGTGTTCTGAGATTGCCCTTTGGAAGTCTGACAGATGTAGCATCTCTCTACAATCCTACCAACATCCCTTCTTAATCGAGGCCAGAAATACCTTTCTGTCACAGCAGCTAAGGTCTTATCTCGACCTAAGTGTCCTGCTAAACCTCCCCCATGAAGGTCTCTAATCAACTTCTCCCTTAAGGATGACTCAGGAATGCACAATTGATTTCCTTTCATTAAATAACCTTCATGAATATGATAATCATCACAAGGCTCTTTAATAGTACACTTCCTCCAGATCTCCTTGAAATCACCATCATCTTCATACAACTCTTTTACTCTTTCAAAATCCACAACCTCAGCACTTAAGGTGAATAATAAATCAGCCCTTCTACTTAAAGCATTGGCCACTTTGTTTTGCACACCAGATTTATGCATTAACCTGAAAGGAAACCTCTGCAAGAATTGAATCCACCTAGCATGCATATCCTTACTTATCCTGGTCTGACCACTCAGATGTTTTAATGCTACACAGTCTGAGTATAGAATGAATTCCTTTCCTACCAAATAGTGTTCCCATACTCTCAGCGCTCTCACAACAGCATAGAACTCCTTATCATAAGTTGACCAATTTCTCCTGGAGTCACACAACTTCTCACTATAGAATGCTATTAGCCTCTTCTCCTATGATAACACTGCACCAATCCCTACCCCACTAGCATCACAGTCAACCTCGAATAGCTTATCAAAATCAGGTAGTGCCAATACAGGGGCCCTGCATAACCTTTCCTTTAAATTCACAAAGCTTGTTTCAACTTCTTCGCCCCATTGGAATTTCCCTTTCTTCAGACACTCAGTCAATGGAGCAGCAATTATACTGAAATGTCTTATAAATCGCCTATAAAAACTGGCCAATCCTAGGAAACTCCTCAACTCAGTAATAGCTTTAGGAGTAGGCCATTCCCTGATTGCCCTCACCTTTTCATCATCCACCATGATACCCTCACTGCTAACCACAAACCCCAGAAATAACAATCGCCTTGACATGAAGACACATTTTTTCAAATTGGCAAATAATTTATTCTCCCTCAACACAGCCAAGACACACCTTAAGTGTTCAAGATGCTCCTCTTTTGACTTACTAAATACCAGTATATCATCAAAATACACTACTACAAAGCGACCATTAAAGGGTTTTAATACCTGATTCATCATGCGTATGAAGGTACTGGGTGCATTACTGAGGCCAAATGGCATTACCAGCCACTCATATAACCCCTCCTTGGTTTTAAATGCTGTTTTCCACTCATCCCCTGGCCGGATTCTGATTTGATGGTAGCCACTCCTCAAATCAATTTTGGAAAATACCCTTGCCCCGCTCAATCTTTCTAACATGTCATCTAATTGTGGTATAGGGAATTTGTATCCAATGATGATCTTGTTGATAGCCCTGCTATCAACACACATTCTCCAACTCCCATCTTTCTTAGGTGTCAGTAAAGCTGGTACAGCACAAGGACTCATGCTGTCTCGAATGAACCCCTTGTCCAATAACTCTTGAACCTTCTCCTGTAGGACCTCAGCTTCCTTAGGACTCATCCTATAGTGTGGTAAATTTGGAAGACTTGCTCCAGGTACCAAGTCTATTTGATGCTGGATGTCCCTCAGAGGTGGTAGTCCCTTAGGTAGGTCATCAGGAACCACGTCTCTATACTCTTCTAATGCCCCTTTAACCACTTCAAGGACTTCTACACTCACATCTTCACTCCCAACTACCATATTCTTTACAATGAGTGCATAGGCCACCATTGACTCTTTCAAATCCTCAACCACCTCCTTCTCTGACTGGGCAATAGTCAAGAAAGAGCGCCCTTCTATCTTGCGAGCTCTAGAGCGACTCTCTAACTTCAAAGGTAATAAGGTATACTTCACACCCTCCTTCTCTAGCTTGTAAACATTCTCTTTACCTGCATGTTGGGCGTTTACATCGAACTGCGAAGGTCTCCCAAATAGCAAATGGCATGCATCCATGTCAATAATATCACAGAAGATTTCATCTTGATACTTCCCTATAGAAAATGGCACCTTGCACCTCTCCTTTACCTCAATCTTCTCGGCCACCTTAATCCACCCGATAGTGTATGGGTATGGATGTTTTTCGACAGGCAACTGTAACTGCTTAACAACTTCTCTCCCGATGATGTTTTCACAACTCCCACTGTCTACAATCAAGTCAAACACCTTTCCCCCAATCATGCACCTGGTACGGAACAACTGGTGTCGTTGGGTATTTGCCTCCTGTTTTGGTGCTAACATCATCCGCCTAATCACATAAGCTGGCTCCACTTCACCATCCTCCTCCTCATCATATTCATCCTCTCCATCAGGCTCACAACGCACCTCTTCTTCATTATCCCTATCTACAATATTAACACTCTTCCTACTAGGACACTCATTAGATCTATGACCAGGCTGATTACAACGATAGCACTTACCCAAAATTGGTCTGGCATATGGGTTATTTTGCCTCTGGACTCCCTTAGACTCCATAGGTCTCTTTCCTTTAGCCCTTTCATCCCTCTTGGCATTATCTTCGCCAAATTTACTTGACACAATTTTATTCTTCTCAACCCCCACCTTATTGCCACTAACAGCATCACTTACAAACCCTCTTCTTCCGCTTGTATATCTAGTGCTATGCTCCTGCAACATTAACTCGGCTCGAAGAGCCATATTTTTTGCCTCATTCAAATTCCTCAAAACCGTAACTCCTATTTTGTCCTTGATTTGCAACCTTAACCCATCCACATATCGTGCAACCTGTTGACCCTCACTCTCTCTCAAGTCATTTCGTTCTGCTAACCTCATAAATTCTGCGGTGTACTCATGAACAAATCTTGGCCCTTGGCGACATCGTTGATACTGCTGAAACAGTATCTGCTCATAATCTGGAGGTAAGAAATCGCGTTGTAGTAATTGTTTCATGCGGAACCACGTTCTTACCGGATGTCTACCTTCTCTCTATCTCCTGGTTTGCAGCCTCTCCCACCAGGCAAAAGCTCCACCCTTCAATCTACAGGCCACTAATCTAACCCACCGACCTTCTGGTATCTCCATGTAGTCAAAGAACCTATCAACCTCTGCTAACCAATCTAGGAACTCCTCAATGTTAAGGCTACCATTAAAACATGGAATATCAACCTTCAAACGGTAATCACTCCCATCTCCTTGATCATACCCATGGTAGTTCCTTCGATACCCCACATCACCACCTCGTCTGTGTGGTTGTCTTGTTCCATACATAAACTCATCCTCCTCAGCAGATTCATCATCTGAGATCTGTGCAAACCTATTAACAGCTCTGGGTCTGTTAATTGGAATAACATACCCATCTCTTACCCTATGCCTAGTACCACCAACATTCATTGAGTCAAAGCGCTCAATCAAGTCTTCAAAACGCTGTTCTAAGCGTTGGATTCTTTGATCTAAAGCATTGAACTCTGCCCTAGGAACCCATTGATTGGCTCCTTCGACTCCCGCATCCTAAACACCGTCAAGAACACGACCGCCATCCACACCTTGATTAACTGACATCTTCGCAGGAAATTGCCTAGCTCTGATACCAACTGACGCAGCAAAGGAAGCGTAATTAATAACAGGAAATCAATGGCAACGATTGAATTCCAAAGAACAAAGGCACAAGCCGTCTTTAGAGAAAACTCTCTCAATTAGGTTAAAAATATATGACGTTTCTTTTTTTCTTTTTTTCACTAAGAAACCCTAAAATATATATAGTTCATAAAATTTAACTAAAATTACGAAGTAACCCATCGCAGCTTCTTATTCTTTTCTCGCTTGTCCATGTACTTCTCAGCTATTTGGTCTACATCATCAAACCACTTTCTAGGGAAGGACTAGACACGTCAATTCTTGCTACATTAAGAGATTGTCGTTTATTAAACTTTGATGATTCTCTTATTGACATTATTAAATCTAGTCTTTATTTTGAACCTGTTTATTTTAATTATTATCCAGATTTTACTGTCTCACTGCATGATAGAAATATTCTAGATGTCTTAACTTTGCAAATCAAAATCCATAACAATTGTTTTGCAGAAGGATCTATACCTCTAAATTTGATATATAGAATCCAGTACAAAGCCATGAAATCTTCATTTCATACAAAGACTTTACATGGTCCTGATGACAAAGGTGAAATGATATTATGGCAAACTGACATGAGAAGATCCAATCTCCAAACTCCAAAATACATCAAATGGCATGAAGTTGATCTCCCTGTCACATGGAAAATAGACAACGCCACTATTCCCCAACCTCCTATTAATCCTAATCTTAACGGGATTACCCAACATAACGACGGAAGTGTTAGCGTCTCTTTCGCACAATACTCAACTAGTTCTAGATCTACATCTTTTAAAGATGATGATCTCCAATCTCATGTTGCCAATTACCTGCAAAGGAGTAATTCGGCAAGACATCCTCCTAGTCATACTAGGACAAATAGTTATTCTTCTAATCTTTCTGGTATCAATCTGTGCAAGCAAATTCCTTGACCAACGTACCATGAAACCTTACCCAGATCACCAGATTCTCTTGAAGCTTCAGCCTCCCAAGTCCAATTTCCTGATGAATCTAAGGTAAACCCTAAACTTAATGTTCTGGAAAAAGACTTTTTAAACAATTTTGAAATTTCAAAAGATATTTTAAGAAAAGAATTTTATTCCAGTTGGAATACTAATAAAAGAAAATGGTTTTTAAAAACATTTCAAAATGAAAACCGACTAGCCATCTGACAAGATTACTATGACTGGATGACTAGAGAAAGAAAAGTAATTTTATTTTTTGATTGGTTTGATGAATACAACTTTCAAAGAAGAATTAATTATCCTTGGACTTCTTATGAAGAAAATAAATTGCAAGTGCATGCTACAACGCAACAATGGGAATTGATAAATGGTTCTAAAATAGAATCAGTACATCCCCCACCATGCAAAATTCAATTTAAACATAAAGGTTCTATTATTTTTGCTTCCCCTTTTAAAATTAGGAGGGATCATGAAGATTCTTCTTCAAAAGATTTTCAAAAAATCATTAAGCAAAATAATTACACAAAAAAAATTTTACAAACAATAGGAAATCAAGTTTCAAAAATTAAATCTATTACAGATTCACCAAAAGAGAAAAGCCAAATTTCTAAACAAATTTCTAAACCAACTTTCAAACCCTTTCAAATTTCTAATAATACTTCAAATGAATTTCACCAGGCATTAATTCAAAGGTACCAAAATGTATAGGATAAAGCCTTTTCTAGTAAAGCCCTACAAGTCCTTCAAACTTTTCACACATCATCAGACTCATCCTCTAATCCTTCTTTCAAAATTCAAAGGGTAAAAGTGGAATTGATAAAGGGTACTACACGAATGTATTACCCTAGACCAACTGCCCTTGATATTGCCTTAGAAGAAAAACCCTCTTTTGTCCAAACCAAATACAACTCTAATTCCATTTATGAATGGAATATTGATGGTTTTTCCGAATATCAGATCCTAAATCTTCTCCAACAAATGACTATGGTAGCAAATGTCTATCGTACTCATAGCCAAGCCTCTGACCCAACGATTACAGAAATTCTTGTTGCAGGCTTTTCAGGACAACTTAAAGGATGGTAGGATAATATTCTCATACGAACAAATCATCATGAAATTCTCTCCAGTGTCAAACGAGACAAAAATGGACAACCTATTCTTGACAAACATCAAAATTCCATTCCTGATGTGGTAACCACTCTTATTTTTACTATTACTAAACATTTTATTGGTGATCCTTCTCATTTAAAGGATAAAAGCACTGAACTTCTTTCAAATTTAAAGTGCAAATATTTACATAATTTTTGCTGGTATAAAGATACTTTCATAACCCGTATTATGCAGCGAAAAGATGCAAATCAACCATTTTGGAAAAAAAAAATTTTAGCAGGTCTTCCTAAACTTTTAGGAGAACGTGTTCGAAACAAACTTTCTGAAATTTATCACAAACAAATTCCGTATGAAACCTTATCTTATGGAAAATTAACAAGCTTCATCCAAAAAAAGGATTATAGGTTTGCAATGATATTCATCTATAGAAGCAGATCAAAAGAGAAAAACAGCAAACGAGAAGAGAACTTGGATCTTTCTGTACTCAATTTGATGATCATCTCTACCAGAAAGAAAAGGCCAAAAGAAAGTCCAAACCTAAACCCAAAGTAAATAAACTTAATACCAATAACCCATTTTATCAAAAGCCTAAAACCAAGCAGGCTTACAAAACCCAAAAAAAACCCTTTTACACCTCATACTCGCCCAAATTACCAACCTAACTAGAAACCCATAATCTGTTATAATTGCAAAAACCCTGGCCATTCAGCCCGATACTGTAAACTATACACTAAACTCCAGGCCTTAAAATTATTGGACCAAATGCAAACACAAATCCAAACTTTGCTTTATGACAATAGCTTAGAAGATCCCAAGATTTCTTCTGAAGAAGAAGGCAAACTTCAACCTGACAACAATGCCTCAGAGTCTTCTTTTAATGAAATTTCTATGCTAACTCGTGATCAAGAACAAATCCTCGACATCCTTGATAGTTTAGGTAATGATCATGCCAAAACTCTTTTCCTTGGAAAACTTTTAAAAGCCCCTTCAATTCCTAAACCAAATGACTTATTTCAACAAACTCAAACACCATATGACCTATAACATATCTTTAATCACTTTGAACAACCTCAAACCAAGCCTATCACTATACATGACCTCAAGTCAGAAATAAATTTTCTAAAAATCAAAATCACTCAACTCAAATGCAATGCCAAAATGATCATCAAACACTAACATCCCTACTGGATGTAGTACATAAACAGTTACCCAGTTCTTTAAACACAGAACTTCAAACATTCCACCCAGATGTAGCATCTGAACCAAATAATGAATTTTTGTTTCTTTTAGTAGAAATAATAACTCAAAAATAGCTGATCAACATCAAACTAACTATTACTAACCAATATTCTTTACAAACTATTGCTCTAGTTGATATTGGTGCAGATCTTAATTGCATCTAAGAAGGACTTATCCCTACTAAGTTCTTCAAAAAGACAACTGAAGGCTTAAAATCGTGAAGCAACCACCGACTGGTCATTGAATACAAACTTCCTGAAGTACAAGTTTGCCAACAAGGTATTTCTCTAAACACTTCTTTTATCCTTGTTAGAAACCTAAAACAAAAGGTTATTTTTGGAACACCCTTCCTAAACCTTATCAAACCGTTCAATGTCACCCACAAAGGTATCCATACCCAAGTTCTTAACCAACCCATCACCTTCAAATTTATCCAGAAACCACAAATTCGAAATATTGATCTCCTCAAAACCTTATCACTCCAAAAAACTACTAAATTAAATATTCTTCTCCAAACAAGGAAATCTTAACTAAACCATCTTAAAATTGAGATTTCATTCAAATAGCTTCAAACTCAAATATAAGCACCAACAGTTCAAAACCAAATTAAAATAATTTACACCCAAATTGAAAATACCATCTACTTCAATATACCTAATGCATTTTGGCATCGACATCAATATGTTGTAACCTTGCCTTATGTCAAACACTTCAGTGAAAGACAAATTCCCACTAAAGCCAGACCAATCCAGATGAATTCCAAGCTGGTCAAACATTGTAAACAAGAAATCGATAGTCTTCTTGACAAAGGAATTATCAGACCAAGTCAATTACCATGGAGCTGTGCAACTTTTTATGTCAATAAAAATGCTAAATTAGAACATAGTGTTCCTCAACTTGTAATCAACTACAAATCTCTAAATAATGCATTGGAACGGATCAAGTATCCCATCCCTAATCAAAAGGATTTACTCCAATGACTTGTGCATGCTAACATTTTTTCAAATTCTGATATGAAGTTAGGATTTTGGCAAATCCAAATTCATGAAAAAGATCATTATAAAATTGCATTCACTGTCCCATTTGGTCAATTTGAATGGAATGTTATGCCATTTGGACTAAAAAATGCACCATCAAAATTTCAACGCATTATGAATGACATCTATATATCTTGTATGCATTTCATTATTGTATACATGGATGATGTACTTGTCTTTTCTGAAAACATTGACAAACATATCAAACATTTGCATCATTTCATGCATCTAACAAAAAAAGCAAGTTTAGCTATTTCTAGATCCAAGATCGACCTCTTTCAAACCAAAATAAGATTCCTTAGACATTATATTTCCCAAGGAATTATGACCCCCTTTTCTCGAGCACTTACATTTGCAGAAAAATTTCCTGACCAACTTATAGACAAAACCTAACTCCAGAGATTCCTTGAAAGTCTTAACTATGTCTCTGATTTTTATCCAAAACTTCATCCCACCATTAAACCTCTTCATGATCGTTTATTTAAAAGAAATACTTCAAAACCTTAGACTGAGGATCTCACACGACTTGTCCAAACTATCAAAACCCAAATCAATTCTTTACCCTGTCTCCATTTAGCTGACCCTTCTTTACCAAAGATAGTAGAAATCAATGCTTCTAATATGGGGTATGGAGGAATTCTTAAACAAGTAGATGGTCAAAAAGAACAATTAGTGAGATTCACCTCAAAACACTGGAATGAGTGCCAAAGGAAGTATTCCACTATTAAATAAGAAATTTTAGTCATTGTTTTATGTATTTTAAAATTTCAAAATGATTTATTAAACCAAAAATTTCTTTTGCGAATTGATTATCAAGCGGCTAAATTCGTTTTACAAAAAGATGTTCAAAATCTTACTTCAAAACAAATTTTTGCTAGATGGCAAGCTATTTAAGTGTTTATGATTTTGATATTGAATATATTAAAGGTTCTTTTAACAGTCTTCCTGATTTTCTTACAAAAGAATATCTACAGAGAACTACCTATGTCATAAAAAAAGAAAACCTCCAAAAATAAAACATGGGCTAAAGCCTGTAGCCATCAAGATTCTGACTATGGCTCCCAACCTAAGGCCCAACTACGCAAACAAGCATCCACAGATTCCTCTGAATCCTCTAACTCCACTAACCCAAGTTTTGACCAATTTAGCCCAACAGCAAAAAAAGACCCTCAAAGCCCTTTTAGCCAAATTCAATGAAGACAAATCAACTGCCAAATCAAAATGAAGGCCAACTCCACCTTCTTCACCAGAAGAAGTTGAACACCAAAAAGCTTCCATCAAAGGCAAACAGGTGATAAGTTTATTACCCCCAAAACAAACTATGATCCAACCTTCACAAAAGGAAGTATCAATAGTTTCTCCAACTCCTCTTCAAATCAATTTTCCAAAATTAGAGGCAACAATTTCAACAGTTCCTCAAAAATCTTTTCCACCAACTTATTTCAAAAAATCTGCATTTCAAAACATTAAACTTGTTGAAGCAGGGCATCATCATAATAACCCCCGACAATGTGCAGAAAAATTATTTCAAAATTAGTTTCATAAACCTTGGGATCCCAGAAGACCCCATAGTTCCTATGAAACCATATTAATTGACACATATTCTACCAAATTTTGTCATCACTCCAAAAATGATGAAATAGGATATTCTACCCTCCAAATTATTCGAGTCCTTCACCCAACAGAATGGCCTAGCCATCCTTCTACTCAAATCTCTTTCAAATATTCAGTTTACCAAAATTCCAAATTTGCCCAGTATTTTAATTATTGAGATTACAAACAAGCATAATTTAATGCCCTTTATTTTTAGAATTCTCAATTTAAACATTTTTGGTTATTTTTTTGGGAAACCCAAACTGTTATCAAATTCCCCCTCTGATTCATTCATTGGTGGTCATGGTTTGGACCCTTTATCCAAATCTTCCCTGATTCTATCCAAGAAGGATTCCAATTTTTTTCTAACAAATACTCTTTATCACAAACAGAGAATGCATATCCTATACTTCTCCTATTCTATTATTATTTCATGTTACCTTGGTGCTGCATATGGGACTTCCAATATCATCCTGATCCAATGACTACTACACCAGTACTTGGAAGAACTTACAGAGTCAAATTCTTGCAACAATTTTCATAATCACGCCAACAAAAAGCCTATCCCAAAGGAATTTTGGAATGGTTCAAACAATATCCAAATCAGTCCAATCAAATGGAGTCCTCCACATCCCAGTTCTTAGCTTACAAGGCCCAGACATAGGCCTAAATGGCATGGTCCAAATCACAAGAAGAATACATTTCATCCCTCAAAGAAACCCTCACCAAAGTTGAAAGACAATTGGGTAACAACTCAGGCTCCATCTCTTATGATCCTCTAGCTAATCATGATCCATTTGACTACATCTACGGGCCAATTAACAAAGCTAGCTCACCAACTCAGCAATCATCTGCCAAAGAATCCACCAAAAGTAAAAAAGACAAAGACAAAAGGACAAAGTAAAGTCACAGGTAATTTTAATTACCCATTTTTCAAGCAAATCTGTCTGCCAACTCCACCAAAAGCAAAACTAACTGCCAATTCACTAAAGGGTGTCCGCCAACTCCACCGAAAGCTACAGGTCACATTCAACTATCTGCCAATTCCACCGAAAGATAGTTGTCTGAACATACAGTGCAACATCTCTCATACCCTTCTCTTCAGTATAAAAGAGAAGGCAAACTTTATTGTAAACCAAGCTTTTGATTTCAGATCTCTTCTCTTCCATCTTCTCTATAAATATCCCTTGCAAAAGAATAAATTGTAAGTTTTATCTTATATTAGTTCTATTTTATATTCTATTTTGATTTAGTATATCAGCTGGAAACCAATAACTGTTCCTAGTAGGATTTTATCTTGGAACAATTTTTGGTGTAAACAATGCCAAGTACTTAGATCAAAAGTAGATAAACAATTTGTCAAAATAATTTATCAAAGGTTTTCAAAAAGATTTTCAAAACGATTTACCAATCCGGCACCAAGTGGTATCAGAGCCATTCTACCACACATGCCACTGGGGTTTGAGTCCCAACTAAGCCCAAGTTGGTAAGCCGAGAGTTTAAGTGTGAACTACCACGTGTCGGGAGTTAAGTGTGTATGCTAAGTGTAATCTGGAGTGGTCTTGGCTATAAGTCCCTGAGGTTGGCAGTGAGACCGTTGGTTAGCTCCAGACCACGCGAATGAACGCCCCGTACGTAGACAAATGCCCCGCAGGCTAAAATGTAAGGTAAGACTCGCGCTACCAGAGCGTGGTGAGATATATGGTAAACTAGGCCAAATCTAATAGGATATCCTTTTAGATGAAATATCTTGGTGCCGGATTCATAAATCATTTTCAAAATCTTTGATAAATTTTTTTTGACAAATTGTTTATCTACTTTTGATCTAAGCACTTGGCATTATTTACACCAAAGATCGTTCCAGGATAAAACCCTACTAGGAACAGTTATTGGTTTCCAGCTGATATACTAGATCAAAATAGAATATAAAATAGAACTAATATAAGATAAAACTTACAATTTATTCTTTTGCTAGGGATATTTACAGAGAAGATGGAAGAGAAGAGATCTGAAATCAAAAGCTTGGTTTACAATGAAGTTTGCCTTCTCTTTTATACTGAAGAGAAGGGTACAAGAAATGTTGTGTTGTATGTCTAGACAAACAATCTTTCGGTGGAATTGGCAAATAGTTGAATGTGACCTGCAACTTTCAGTTTAGTTGGTAGACAGCTTTTAGTGGAATTGGTAGTCAGTTTTACTTTTGGTGGAGTTGGCAAACAGATTTGCTTAAAAAGTGGGTAATTAAAAATACGTGTGACTTTACTTTATCCTTTTGTCTTTGTCTTTTTTATTTTTGGTGGATTCTTTGGCAGATGATTGCTGAGTTGGTGAGTTGGCTTTGTCAATTGGTTCATAGATGTAGTCAAACGGATCATGATTAGCCAGAGGATCATAAGAGATGGAGCCTGAGCTGTTACCCAATTGTCTTTCAACTTTGGCAAGGGTTTCTTTGAGGGAAGAAATGTATTCTTCTTGTGATTTGGACCCTGCCATTTGGGCCTATGTCTGGGCCTTGTAAGCTAAGAACTGGGATGTGGAGGACTCCATTTGATTGGACCGATTTGGATGTTGTTTGAACCATTCCAAAATTCCTTTGGGATGGGTTTTTTATTGGTGTGATTCTGAAAATTATTACCAGAATTTGACTTTATAAGTTCTTCCAAGTACTGGTGTAGTAGTCATTGGATCAAGACGACATTGGAAGTCTCACATGCAACACCAAGGTAACCTAAAATAATAACAAAATAGGAGAAGTATAGGATATGCATTCTCTGTTTGTGATAAAGAGTATTTGTCAGAAAAAATTTGGAATCCTTCTTGGATAGGTTCAAGGAAGATTTGGATAACAGGTCCAAACCATGACCACCAATGAATGAACCAGAGGGGGAATTTGGTAACAATTTAGGTTTCTCAGAAAAATAATCAAGAATATTTGAATTAGGAATTCTGAAAATAAAGGGCATTAAACCATACCTATTTGTAATCCCAATAATTAAAATACTGGGCAAATTTGGATTTTTGGTAAACTGAAGATTTGAAGGAGATTTGAGTAGAAGGATGGTTGGGCCATTCTATTAGGTGAAGGACTCGAATAATTTGGTGGGTAGAATATCCTATTTCGTCATTTTGGGAGTGATGACAAAATTTGGCAGAATATGTGTCAATTAATATGGCTTCATAAAAACTATGGGGTCTTTTGGGATCCCAAGGTTTATAAAACTAATTTTGAAATAGTTTTTGTGCACATTGTCAGGGGTTATCATGATGACACCCTGCTTTAATAAGTTCAATGTTTTGAAATGTGGATTTTTTAAAATAAGTTGGTGGAAAAGATTTTTGAGGGACTATTGAAACTATTGCCTCTAATTTTGGAAAATTGATTTGAAGAGGAGTTGGAGAAACTATTGATACTTCCTTTTATGAAGGTTGGATCATAGTTTGTTTTGGGGGTGATAAAGTTATCACCTGTTTGCCTTTGATGGAAGCTTTTTGGTGTTCAGCTTCTTCTGGTGAAGAAGGTGGAGTTGGTCTTCATTTTGATTTAGCAATTGATTTATCTTCATTGAATTTGGCTAAAAGGGCTTTGAGGGTCTTTTTTTGCTGTTGGGCTAAATTGGTCAAAACTTGGGTTAGTGGAGTTGGAGGATTTAGAGGAATCCATGGATGCTTGTTTACGTAGTTGGGCCATAGGTTAGGAGTCATAGTCAGAATCTTGATGGCTACAAGCATCAACCTATGTTTTATTTTTGGAGGTTTTCTTTTTTCGTGGCATGGGTAGTTCCCTGCAGATATTCCCTTGTAAGAAAATTAAGAAGACTGTTAAAAGAACCTTTAATATATTTAATATCAAAATCATAAACACTTAAAATAGCTTGCCATCTAGCAAAAAATTTGTTTTGAAGCAAGATTTTGAACATCTTTTTGTAAAACGAATTTAGCCGCTTGACAATCAATTTGCAAAAGAAATTTTTGGTTTAATAAATCATTTTGAAATTTTGAAATACAGAAAACAATGGCTAAAATTTCTTGTTTAATAGTGGAATACTTCCTTTGACACTCATTCCAATGTTTTGAGGTGAATCTCACTAATTGTTCCTTTTGACCATCTACCTATTTGAGAATTCCTCTATACCCCAGATTAGAAGCATCGGTTTCTACCATCTTTGGTAAAGAAGGGTCACCTAAATGGAGACAGGGTAAAGAATTGATTTGGGCTTTGATAGTTTGGACAAGTCATGTGAGACCCTCAGTCCAAGGTTTTGAACTATTTCTTTTAGATAAACGATCATGGAGAGGTTTAATGGTGAGATGAAGTTTTGGATAAAAATCAGAGACATAGTTAAGACTTTCAAGGAATCTCTAGAGTTGGGTTTTATCTGTAAGTTGGTCAAGAAATTTTTTTGCAAATGTAAGTGCTCGAGAAAAGGGGGTTATAATTCCTTAGGAAATATAATGTCCAAGGAATCTTATTTTGGTTTGAAAAAGTTCGATCTTGGATCTAGAAACATCTAAACCTACTTTCTTTGTTAAATGCATGAAATGATGCAGATGTTTGATATGTTGGTCAATGTTTTGGAAAAGACAAGTACATCATCAATGTATACAATAATGAAATGCATACAAGATATATAGATGTCATTCATAATACATTGGAATTCTGATGGTGCATTTTTGAGTCCAAATAGCATAATATTCCATTCAAATTGACCAAATAGGACAGTGAATGCAGTTTTATAACGGTCTTTTTCATGAATTTGGATTTGCCAAAATCTTGATTTCATATCAAATTTTGAAAAAATGTTAGCATGCACAAGTCGTTGGAGTAAATCCTTTTGATTAGGGATGGGATACTTGATCCATTCCATTGCATTATTCAGAGGTTTGTAGTTGATTACCAGTCGAGGAACACCACATTCTAATTCAGCATTTTTATTGACATAAAAAGCTGTACAGTTCCATGGTGATTGACTGGGTTTGATAATTCCTTTGTTAAGAAGACTATCAATTTCCTATTTACAAAGTTTGACCAGCTCGAAATTCATCTGGATTGGTCTAACTTTAGTGGGAATTTGTCTTTCACTGAAGTCTTTGACATAAGGCAAGGTTACAACATGTTGATGTCTATGCCAAAATGCATTAGGTATATCAAAGCAGATGGTATTTTCAATTTGGGTGTGAATTATTTTAATTTGATTTTGAACTGTTGGTGACTATATCTGAGTTTGAAACTGTTTGAATGAAATCTCAATTTTAAGATGGTTTAGTTGAGATTTCTTTGTTTGGAGAAGAATATTTAATTCAGTAGTTTTTTGGAGTGATAAGGTTTTGATGAGACCATATTTCGAATTTGTGGTTTCTGGATAAATTTGAAGGTGATGGGTTGGTTAAGAAATTAGGTATGGATACCTTCGTGGGTGACATTGAAAGGTTTGATAAGGTTTAGGAAGGGTGTTCTAAGAATAACCTTTTGCTTTAGGTTTCTAACAAGGATAAAAGAAGTTTTTAGAGAAATACCTTGCTGGCAAACTTGTACTTCAGGAAGTTTGTATTCAACGACTAGTCAGTGGTTGCTTGCCAATTTTAAGCCTTCAATTATCTTTTCGAAGAACTTAGTAGGGATAAGTCCTTCCTAGATGCAATTAAGATTTACACCAATATCAACTAAAGCAATAGTTTGTAAAGAATATTAGTTAGCAATAGTCAGTCTGATGTTAATCAGCCATTTTTGAGTTGTTATTTCTATTAAAAGAAACAGAAATTCATTATTTGGTTTAAATGCTACATCTGGGTGGATTGTTTGAAGTTCTATGTTTAAAGAACTAGGTAATTGTTTATGTACTACATCCAATAGGGATGTTAGTATTTGATGATCATTTTGGCATTGCTGTTTGAGTTGAGTGATTTCGGTTTTTAGGAAATTTATTTCTGACTTGAGGTCATGTATAGTGACAGGCCTGGTTTGAGGTTGTTCAAAGCGATTAAAGATATGCTATAGGTCATATGGTGTCTAAGTTTGTTGAAGTAAGTCATTTGGTTTAGGAATTGAAGGGGCTTTTAAAAGTTTTTCAAGGAAAAGAGTTTTGGCATGATCATTACCTAAACTATCAAGGACGTTGAGGATTTGTTCTTGATCATGAGTTAGCACAGAAATTTCATTAGAAGAAGACTATAAAGCATTATCGTCAGGTTGAAGTTTGTCTTCTTCTTCAGAAGAAATCTTGGGATCTTCTGAGCTACTGTCATGAGGTAAAGTTTGGATTTGTGTTTGGATTTGGTCTGATAATTTTAAGGCCTGGAGTTTAGTGTATAGTTTACAGTATTAGGTTGAATAGCCAAGGTTTTTGCAATTATAATAGATTATGGGTTTCTGGTTGGATTGGTAATTTGGGCGAGTATAAGGTGTAAAAGGGTTTTTTTGGGTTTTGTAAGCCTGCTTGGTTTTAGGCTTTTGATAAAATGGGTTATTGGTATTGGGTTTATTTACTTTGGGTTTAGGTTTAGACTTTCTTTTGGCCTTTTCTTTCTGATAGGGATGATCATCAAATTGAGCACAGAAAGATCCAAGTCCTCTTCTCGTTTGTTGTTTTTCTCTTTTGATCTGCTTCTATAGACAAATATCACTGCAAAACTATAATCCTTCTTTTTGGATAAAGCTTGTTAATTTGCCATAAGATAAGGTTTCATACAGAATTTGTTTGTGATAAATTTCAGAAAGTTTGTTTCGAACACGTTCTCCTAAAAGTTTAAGAAGACCTACTAAAAATTTTTCTTTCCAAAGTGGTTAATTTGCATCTTTTCACTACATAACACAGGTTATGAAAGTATCTTTATATCAACGAAAATTATGTAAATATTTGCACTTTAAATTTGAAACAAGTTCAGTGCTTTTATCCTTTAAATGGGAAGGATCACCGATAAAATGTTTAATAATAGTAAAAATAAGAGTGGTTACTGCATCAGGAATGAAATTTTGATGTTCGTCAAGAATAGTTTGTCCATTTTTCGTCCCGTTTGACACTGGAGAGAATTTCTTGATGATTTGCTGGTGTGAGAATATTATCCCACCATCCTTTAAGTTGTCCTGAAAAGCTTGCAACAAGAATTTCTGCAATCGTTGGGTCAGAGGCTTGGCTACGAGTACGATAGACATTTGCTACCATAGTCATTTGTTGGAGAAGATTTAGGATCTGATATTTGGAAAAACCATCAATATTCCATTCATAAATGGAATTGGAGATATATTTGGTTTGGACAAAAGAGGGATTTTCTTTTAAGGCAATATCAGGGGTAGTTGGCTGGGGTAATACATTCATGTAGTACCCTTTACTGGTTCCACTTTTACCCTTTGAATTTTGAAAGAAGGATTAGAGGATAAGTTTGATGATGTGTCAGAAGTTTGAAGGACTTATAGGGCTTTACTAAAAAAGGCTTTATCCTGTAGATTTTGGTACCTTTGAATTAATGCTTGAAAAAATTCATTTAAATTATTATTAGAAATTTGAAAGAGTTTGAAAGTTGGTTCAGAAATTTGTTTAGAAATTTGGCTTTTCTCTTTTGGTGAATCTATAATAGATTCAATATTTGAAACTTGATTTCCTATTGTTTGTAAAATTTTGTTTGAGTAATTATTTTGCTCAATGATTTTTTGAAAATCTTTTGAAGAAAAATCTTCATGTTCCCTCCTAATTTTAAAAGGGGAAGCAAAAATAACATAACCTTTATGTTTAAATTGAATTTTGCATGGTGGGGGATGTACTGATTCTATTTTAGAACCATTCATCAATTCCCATTGTTGCGTTGCAGCATGCACTTGCAATTTATTTTCTTTAGAAGAAGTCCAAGGATAATTAATTCTTTTTTGAAAGCTGTATTCATCAAACCAATCAAAAAATAGAATTACATTTCCTTCTCTAGTCATCCAGTCATAGTAATCTTGTTGGATGGCTAGTCGATTTTCATTTTGAAATGTTTTTAAAAACCATTTTCTTTTGTTAGTATTCCAACTGGACTTAAATTCTTTTCTTAAAATATCTTTTGGAATTTCAAAATTGTTTAAAAAGTCTTTTTCTAGAACATTAAGTTCAGGGTTTACCTCAAACTCATCAGGAAATTAGACTTGGGAGGCTAAAGCTTCAAGAGAATTTGGTGATTTGGGTGAGGTTTCATGATACATTGGTCGAGGAATTTGCCTGCACATATCGATACCAGAGAGATTAGATGAATAACTGTTTGACCTAGTATGACTAGGAGGATGTCTTGCTGAATTACTCCTTTGCAGGTAATTGGCAACACGAGATTGGAGATCATCATCTTTAAAAGATGTAGATCTAGAACTGGTTGAGTGTCGTGCGAAAGAGACACTGACACTTCTGTCGTTATGTTGGGTAATCCTGTTAAGATCAAGATTAACAGGAGGTTAGGGAACAGTGGCATTGTCTAGTTTCCACGTGTTAGGGAGATCAACTTCATGCCATTTGATGTATTTTGGAGTTTGGAGATTGGATCTTCTCATATCAGTTTGCCATAATATCGTTTCACCTTTGTCGTCAGGACCACATAAAGTCTTCGTATGAAATGAAGATTTTATGGCTTTGTACTGGATTCTATACATCAAACTTAGAGGTATAGATCTTTCTACAAAACGATTGTTATGGATTTTGATTTGCAAAGTTAAGACATCCAGAATATTTCTATCATACAATGAGACAATAAAATCTGGATAACAATTAAAATAAATAGGTCTAGAACAAAGATTGGATTCAATAATGTCAATAAGAGAATCATCAAAGTTTAATAAACAACAATCTCTTAATGCATCAAGAATTGATGTGTCTAGTCCTTCCTTAGAAAGTGGTTTGATGCCTATTTGAACCATGCCAAAATGCAAATAATTATAATGCTTTTGATGATGTTTGATGGAGTTATGTGAAAGTAGTTTAATAGTTTCAATAGATCTAGAAAGACGACAATCTCTTTCTACAGTTTTAATTATGCAATCAGTTTTTCTAAGGAGGTTGAATTTGGAGGTTTTGTAAATCTGTTTTTCAATAAGTTTGGGAATTTGCCAGTTGTCAATAGATTTATCAAAGTTTTCGATGTGGATTTCATCACGGTTTAAAGTTCCAAAAGAAGAAGCTTCAGATTCATGGCTAGGTGTTTGAGGTTGTAAAGTAAAAGTAGACATGTTTACTATCAATCAAAATATACCTACAAACGAACTGGTTGTGAGATTCGTAGATACTGGCTTAAGGTAATCCAATGGTCTTACTGCCTATCTCGGGTCTTGCAGCCTAGTACGCCCTAAGTGGAAGACTTACTCACACTTATCTCACTGATGTTTTGCTCGGTATATAGAGGTTGAAGATAAATAGTGTTTTCCCTCACTTATCTCCCCCGCACAAAAAGCCGAATGGCTCTGATATCACTTGGTACCAGATCGATAAGTCGTTTTGAAATTCATCATAATAGAAATTTAATTGAATTTAATTTAAATTTAATTATTTAAATAAATTTAAATAATTATTTTTATATAAAAATATTTAATATATATTAATTATATATTTTTTATTTATTATATATATTATTTTATCATATTAATAAAATTATTATATTTTTATAACTTTTTTATCATAAGTCTCTTTCTTTTTCTTTTTTCATCAATTAATTTCTAGTGGATCCGAATTGAAAGCTTTGGCCCTTAGAAAAGGGCTTGTTTAATTCTTAGTCAAACCCATTTCTCAAGAATTAATAATATTCACATTATTACAAAAAAAAAAGAAAAAATTCAGTAGAACTCAAACATGTATATATGGAGCTAAGAGGTTCCAATCTTGGTCACAATTGTGGATCGCTACGAATGACAAGTTAACCTTATTGATTAATCGTTCGATTGATTGGGTATGGACCACTTGCCGCAAAAAGTCAAACGGTCAAACTTATATTCTTCTCCCTTTTCCCGTCTGTGTGTGTAATGACCTCGAAGGCGCGAATTTTCTTTCTTGAAAAAATAATTAATAAAATAATATAATATTATATTAAAAATTAAATTAATAAAAAATTATTATAATTGAAACATATTATAGGGTGTATTTTTCACAATTGCAACGATAAGGTGAAAAAAAAAAAAAAAAATCACCCTCCCTCTTGTACGGTGGTGCCATATCTTGTTTACTATCACTTTTTTTCTTTCGTGGGTCCCATATTCGTTTGACCCCTTCGAATCACGTAGAGCTGGGAAGCCAAGTGAGACGATAATAATGACGGAAAGTTTTGGACTGCGCGCGAGCAATCTCCAAGCTCAGCCCAACCCAACTCCATTGAAGTCGACATGAAATGACACATCTTTTTGACTTTATTTCTCGATTAAAGTGCCTAAACTCCGTCTAATTACACTCTTACTCATGTAACGACAATTTTTTATTTTTTATAATAAAAAATTATTTTAATAATATATTAATTATTATATTTATAATTTAAAATTAAAAATTATCATTTAATATTTTTATTTATTTTTATAAAATAATATTAATTATTTAAATATTTTTAATTTTAAATTAATATTTTATTTTTAATTTTTTATATTAATAAATTTAAAATTTAAATTATACATTTAATATAAATTTTTATTTTATATTTTAAATTGATAATATTAAAAAAATTTAAATTTAAATTAATAAATAAATTAAATATATTATTAATTAAATTATTATTTTGTGTAAATTTTATAATAATTTAAATTTATAATTAATTAAATATTTAATTTCAAAGAAAATTATAAGGGAGAAGAAACAAGAAAATCCTTGTTCGTTGGTGGCAACATGGCAAAGACAATTCGTCTGAGATCAACCAAAATAGACTAAGTCATGCCATTATCATATAGAAGATCAAATTCAAAATTATGCAACTCATAATGCACTATTAAGCAGACCTAGGTTCTTGCTTAATCTCTAATTAATTTAATGGTAAATATTGTTCGTTTTCTCATAGTATTGACGTTTTTAATTGTTCAATCTGTGCGTCATTGTATACCACTGAATAATTTTTGCTTCTATACGTAGTGATACTTGAAACAAACTTCGAAAAACAATAAAAAAAGAAAAGGGGTTCAACCTGTTTTATTAAATACCTATACAACGTGTGAGTTTAAACTTAATGTTGAAATATTTACAAGAGATAAGAAATTGCTTTTTTCGATATTGTTTGCCGCATAGATATCCAAGTAACTTCTCATCCTCGTCGATGTATTCTTTCGTTGAAATTCAATTCAAATCACGATGTCATTTTCTTGTGTTTCTACCTTGTGCTCTATGTTAGAGTCCAGTGCCATACTTGTAACGTTCGCCTGTCCGCCGTGATAATTGCATAATCATTATTATATTAATTGTATATTTTATGAAAATTTTTATTTTAATTTTTTAAATATAATTTATTTATAATTTTATATTATATAACAAATAAAATTTATTATAAATAAAAAGTAAATTTAATTCATAAAAAAATAAATAAACAAATTAAATATTATATTTTATATATAATTATAATTTTAATAAATTGTATAATTAGTGTATTATTAATTGTAAAATTTTGATTTTAATCACTATTAGTTGAAGTTAATCAACCCAATCCGGCTCTTGTAATTGTGTGTCCCAGCTAAATTGAAGATAATATGCATTATTAATAGCTCTCTAGTTATAATACTCAACGAAGGTCGTCTCACTCAATTTGGTTTCAAGTTACCGGCGGGCCGTTTCGTGTGGCTACAGTTTCATTATTTTGACTTTAATTTTATATGCCTGTATTATAAGAATATCGTAATATTAAATATCTTGTTCTTGATTTGTTTTTTCTTTATTTTTTTTCATAAGGTCAAGCAATAAAATAACACTATCTAGAACGTGCGATTTTCTTTCTTTCAAACAAACAAGGGGCGATAATTATTATCTTAGTGCGCCCATTGTCTTTTATATCCAGTGATAGTCACCCGCCATAGGCAAGTGGACCTAGGCCAGCCGAAATCCCTTGCATCCTTTCCAAATTGAGTTGCGTGTTTTCAAAATTGAGTTATCGGTCATTTTGTGCCCAAAAAATTAATGCTATCTAGCCCAATATATGATCAATTTTAGACCTGCCATACACTACCAGCAAAAGCAAATATTAATTTGTGTCTGGTATATCGAACGTCGGATTGCCAGAGAAGTAAATCAGTGAGCCCATTATCTTTTAAGCCCAATGATACTCACGCCAAACAAGCAAGAGGACCTAAGCCACGCAAAATCGCCTGCAACCTTTACAAATTGAATTGTGTGTTATCAAAATAACTTTTTCAAGTTTGGACAAAGGAATTAAGTAAAAATTTGTATCATTAAATTTTAATTGTTCATAACAATTAATTCATCTTTTATCAAAAAAATATTAAAATTTATTATTTATTAAATAACAAAAAAATTATAATTAATAATTTAATATTTAATATATTAAATTTAAAAATTATATATATTAACGATATATTTAATATATATAAATTATATTTTAACAAAACTTTACTTAATAAATAAAACAAAATTTCACTCACTTATAATAATTTTGACTTATGGCCACCACTTTGTCTATAAATAAGACAGAAGTGCATTGCTCTTGCCGCGCACTCACCATTTCTCAAACTTCTCTTGGTAACCTAAGAGCTAGAAAATGGCTTCTTCCAAGTCTTTCTTTCTCCTTCTTTGTGCTCTGCTTGCATTTGTTCTCATAGCGTCGGTTGAAGCCTCCACTTTATACGGTAATGAAACTGTGTGCACCCAAGTGTGGTGTGGGTGTAGGCTTTCGCAGTTTGTCTCTGTTTCACAACTTACGTAGTTAGGTTAACATGCTTTATAATGTTCACAAATCCATTACTAAGACGCTTTACTAAGACGCTTTTCATTCCCTATCATGAGTACATGAATCACGGCTTTTGTTTACCGAGGGTACGAATCCCTCTCTCTCCATCACTTCATTACGCTCACATTACCCCAAATTTATTGTTTTTCCAAGCAAAGCAAGTGACTATAATCGCAATGTTTTACATCAAGTAATGTTCGACTTCCAGTTGGTGTGTTTAAGCAATGAGCATATTGAGTAATGGTCATTATGGGGTAAACTTTAATTAATAGTTGAAAGGAAAAAGATACAACTAAGTTAACCTTAGGATAATTAGTTGTTAGTATTGTTGAAGAAGGTTACTGTAACCGCTTGTTACGCTTACTCGTATACATTAAATTGGTTTCAGAGCAAAGAGAGAAAATTGATGCGGTTTAAGGTAGTGGCCTACCAGATGGCGAATACCCAGCAGAAGCCCTTGGTGGTGACCAAGGAGGTGGCGAAAGCCCGCTCAAATGCAAACATGACATCTGCTGTAAAAAAATGCCACAAATGCAAACATGGCTTCTGCTGTAATAATTGCCACAAATGCTGTCAGTGAAGATGACTGCCGAAACTAGAGTAAGCATTTTCCCCTGGAAAATTGGCACCTTGAAAAAATAAGCATGTGTTTTAAGTGTCTTTTGTGACATATCATACACATCCAATATATATATATATGATAATTAAATAAATTTGTGTGGTGTGAGATTATATATGTAGTTATGGCGTAAATAAGGACTGCAAGGAGCAAGCGTTGCTGACTTGCATGGCCACGTTTGAATACTAAATGTGCTTTCCTCGTATGAATAAATGGTGAAAACTTTGATGTTTCTTATCTATCTTTCATTCCTCTCTCTCACACAATATTTTCAAGCCAATGCAGATTTCGATTATAATTCTCATTAAAACACTAGATTTCATTTGCTAATGGGTTGGTTAATAGTCATTTTCTCAAGATATTTATCCTCAGCCAAAACTCAAACCGAAAATTTCGAATCAAATAGTGCACCATCTGCTTGCGTTGTTTTCAGATTTTTCATAAAAGGGAATGCAGAGCTTTTACTAATGCCCCGGGACTTCCACTGATGTCACCAATATCTAGGGTGACGGTTTTGAGATTAAAAGCCTTCCATGAATCTTCCTACTGCTATGAATGATTTCCAAAGATGTGTGAGGGCTGCTGGCATTACTGACATATTTTTCTTGGGCCTTTTTTCACTTGGTTTAACAAACAAATGGATTTCTCTGTAGTTAAAGAAGTTATAAGAGTGCTTATCAACGAGCATTGACATATCAAAATTTCAGTCAACGGGTAAAACTCCTATCGCTAAGAACATCCGACCATTGCTCTTAAGGAAGTGTTATGCCGCAATAAATTCTGGACCAATTAAAGTCTTCCAGATTCCTTCATTAGGGCAATCGGTCGAATTTTATGACTTTATGGTGGTGGGCACGGAGCCTGCAACTTGTAAAGGGACTTGAATGTTTGGGCTATACAAAAAGTTGGAGTTGCTCAAATATGAATTAAAAAAATTGAATGCTAAATTTTTACGAAAATTTTCCGTTTCTTAGTTGGCTAAAATTTTCACCCAACAGTGAATCCGGATTAATTTTAAGGATTTACTTGAACTACTGGTCGTAATCTAACGACAAAGTATTTCTTCAACTTTAACTTTCACGGGGAATCCTGGAAAGCAGGGAGCCCTTCTCGGCCCGTTGATTACGGGGTCTAGAAAAGAATTTGGGTATATGTACTGACGAAAAAGCTTGGACATAAAAGGACTCGATCTAACATGGAACTATGAGTTCAAAATTGTATTCTTAGAGGTGGACTCCCAAGTAGCGTTGGACTACATCTATAAAGGGATTCTTGTAACACACCTGCCAGTCAATTTTGTTCAATTGTACAGAGATTTGAAGAAAATAAACTAATCTGTCACAAAATCACATGTATTTAGAAAAATCAATAGGATCACAAGCATGTCTTCCACAAACTGCGATAGGAAGTAATGCCGAAGACCCCCCTTTACCTTCAAATCTGTCTGAGTTGACTTCAAGCCTCGAAACGGCGAAACTATATAGCTGCCTCTATCCGAGTTGGGACGATCAAAACAAGTCTATGCCAGTGCCAAGTAATTCACTCTTTGCCGCTCTCCCCTAACCCAAAGCTTCTCCTTTTTTTTTTCTAAATCCTTTTTAGATATTCTAGAAAAAGTTAAATTTACTAGAAGTTAAAGTTTCTTCGAAACGCTTCTTCTTCCTTTTCTTTGGCATCCTTCTGTTATTGTTATTCGAAGCCCTTCTAATGGTTTAGTTAACTATAATAATTTATGAGCGGTAAGTGATATCGGCAACCAGACACTGTGGACAACCACGAGCAAGTACCAAATTAAAGATTGGAGAAATGAATAATGGGGCAAGTAGTTGACTGAATCTGCACATTCCACGATCATCTGGTGGGACTATTTAATACTGTTACAAAACGAACAGTATTATATTCATTGGTGATGGTTTTTCTTTTTCCATAATAAAATTTTTGGGCCTTTTTGTGAGCTTGAATGCTAATTTTTGTTGGTAGGTGTCCATTACCAATTGTGTCAGTACATATTTGGGAACAATTTTTTGGCGACCTGTGATCCCTAATTTTCGGCTATGAGTTGCTGGTGGTTCACAACTTATGTACAACAATATTTTGCTTTGCTTCTTTTTTTTTATTCCTTGGGAAAAATTTTTCAAACTTTGAGATATACTACAATTTAAACTTGATGGCCAAAATATTATATTTCACACCCAATTTGGATATTTTTGTTTTTTCCTCATATTTTATTAAAATATAAATTATACTAATATAATATATAAAAATTAGTAAGAGATGATGTATTTTATTTTTTAATATAAGTTTTTATAGTTTTTAAGTAAAATAAATAAAAATAAACAAGATACTTGAATTAAAAAATAAAAAATAATGTGAGTTTTCTGGCATGCTCTTCTTCAGTTTCCATGGGTAATCTTCTTTGACTGTTAGCCTCGTCATCTTCCCGTGGGCCAATGATAAAATATTTGACGAAATGCTTTTTATTGCCGCTAAAAAAAAAGGGAAGAAGGAGTTACAAGGACAAAAGAAGCAAAGGATGACTTTGGGGAGTAACGACAACGTAGTGTAAATTTGTGAAGCTACAATAACTATTTGAAGGGAAGGACAAATCATAATAATAATAATAATATTATTATTATTATTAATATTATAAATTTTGGAATAGATAAAAAAAGGAAAAAAAGGTAAAAATGCCGTGTCCATCAATCATCATAGTAACTCTTGTAATATTGCTCCAATTTGGCATTTCGGCTCCTTTATTTACATTCTTCTTCTAACCTATGAGACTAATGAACCAGTGACTTAAACTTTAAATTAGTTTGCTCCTTAATTTGAATTGATCAATTGACTCAATAGATTTGATAATTATAAATATATTAATTAAATAAAATTTATTAACTAATTGATCACTTTTTATTTAAAAATAATACTTAAAAAAAGAATTTTAAATTTTTTATATTTAAAATAAAAATTCAAAATAATTTAAAAATTTAATTATAAAAATTTATAAAAATATAAAATTAATTTTTTATATATTCCATCAAAATGTACACATTAAAATTACTTATTTAGTTATTAATTTTTAATTTTAAGGTACTTAAAATTATTTATCAAATTATATTCTTATATTATCTGATTTAAAATATTTTATCCTAAAACCTAAAGATATCTATAATATCTTACCAAATTTAGTTAACTCTTATTATATTATCTTATTCACTCTTTATTAATATTTTCCTTTTCTAAAGGAACTAGAGTTTACAATTTATCTCTATCCGCTTTGTGTGTGTTTCTTTGTCAAAACTTTTCTCACCAAGCATCTTTATTGATGCCATCCCAGATGGATTGGATAGGGTTAGAGGTAAGAATTCTATTCCTCTCATGCAAATAATGATAATTCATGCTATGTTATAACAATCATTTGGTTATGAAACAATTTGTTACTTTTAGAATGTTAACTACATTTAATTAAGTTTTTTTTATCTCTCCACCATTCTAACATAGGTGATGTGGTAATAATATGTTTTTTTCATTTTTTGTATTAAAACCCAAGAATCAAAGTTTACAAATAATAATAATTTCAAATTCAATAAATTTCTTTTGACAATAATGCATTTTTAAAGCAAATTAGGGAAATAGTAACATTGAAATTAATAGGATGGTGACAAGTAAATGACTCCAAACATTGAAGTTAGATAATTAACTCATCTTTTTTTGTTTTTCTTTTTGGGTATGTTATTGTTACATAGGCATTAACACTAACAATAGTCACACATTTTCTTTAGGATTTTAACTAATATAGTCATGTTTCTTCATTAGAATTCTATTTTTTTTTAATAAATAATGATAAATGTTGGGAATTTTTATATTTATGCAATAAGTACATTAAGATTTTAAGAACTAAACTAATTATTAAATAGAAATTTTCAAAAATTTAAAATTTCAAAATTTAATTGATTTAATTAGTTTAGTTGAAATTAAATTAATAAAATTAGTATTTAATATTAAATATAAAAAAATATTAATATCTATATATATTATATAAAAATAATAATCAATGATATATTATAATAATCATTCTGCTATCTAATAATTTCTTAATTTTAGAAACCTAATTGCATGTAGGTTAGTCTCTTCGTGTCTCCACCTCTTTATTATCACTAATGTGATAATGATATATTTTTCTTGTATTAGAATTAGAGTATGAAAATAATAATTTTAAATTTATTTATTATTTTTTTTTGATATTGATGCACTTTTAGAGCAAATCAAGGAAATGGTAATTTTGAAATTGACAAGATGATAATGTGAAAATGATTCTAAATATTGAAATTAGATAAATAACTCATCATTTTTTATTTTGTATATTATTGTTCAATATTAACAATGATCACTTATTTTTTTTAGTTATCTCACAGTTATATGTTTTTTTGGTAAAAATTATACATTTTTATAAATAATAATAATAATAATAAATATAGAAAATATTATTATGTGTTGAAAATTTTTAAATAATATAAAATAAAAATTTTATAAATTTGAATAATTTTTTTTATTTTGTAAATTTCTTAAAAAAAAATTTTATAAGATTGATTAGTTAAAAATTAAAAATTTTACCATTAATTATTATGTGAAATTATTTTCACCGTTAATAATGGTGTCAATTGCAATCAACTGACTTTATTTCTATATAATGTTTCAATACAATCGAATATTATGCAGTATTACTTCAAGCAACAAAAGCTGTGTGTGGGACTCCATGTGTGATTGGGTTTTTGATCCACAAGTGGCGTAGGAGATATCTATCAATAGATGATTTTATAGAAGAGTTTCTGCTGAGTTAGAATAACCTCATGCTAGTCAGATATTCTTACTCAAATATCAAGAAGATGACAGGAAATTTCAAGGAAAGCTCCATAGCTGGCGCCTTGCTGTGATAAAATTGTCGGGTCAGTCTAAGGGTAATGGACCAGATTTCATTAGTGAAGTTGCCACAATTGGAAGGATTCATCATACTAATGTGGTTCAACCGATTGGTTTATGTCGCGTGCTCTTGTGTACAAGTTTATGCCTACTGAATCCCTCCATATTTCCTGGAAAGGAGACTGTAAGTTTAAGCTGGGAAATGTTGTATAAGATTTCCCTCGGCGTGGCTCGAGGAGGCATTGAATATCTGCATCGTGGTTGCGATATGCAAATCCTGCATTTTGATGTCAAGCCTCATGTACTGCATGATGAGAATTTCCTGCCCAAGGTTTCTGATTTTGGTCTTGCTAGATTGTATCCAAGAAATGAAAGTATTTTGTCGATCACTGCGGCTAGAGGGACAATAGGATCCATAGCACCTGAACTCTTCTTAAAAAACATTGGGCGGGTGTCCTATAAATCTGATGTCAATAGCCTTGGGATGCTGGAGATAACAGATAATGTTAGTGAATAATTTATAATAATTTATTATGTTAATATTATTATTTAAATAAATAATAATAATTTTGATATAATTATTATTAAATTTTAAAAATTAAGAATAATTTTAATTTTAATATTATTAATTAAAATATTTTATATAATTAATTAATATATATAATATTATATATATAAAATATGTCTAATTTTATATAATTATTAAAATATATTTGATAAAATTTAGTATAATTTTTTAATTAATAATTAATTAAAAATTTATATTAAATTTAATATGTAAAAAATAAAATTTAAATGCAACAACCAAAAATTACAACCAAATCTACTTTTACATCGAAAGAAAGCAACATTGCTGAAAAAATGATAGCAATGAACTTAATGATCAAATAAAGTGGTAGAAATACTTGAAGGAGACTTGGAAAGATTGGAATTGCCCCGAAAGCCAGTCCTGTACCTGGAGGAAATGCCCATAAAGGATGCAGGGAAGAGGAAATCATGATGAGTCATCCATCTCATCTTCTAGGGTCGATCCTACTGAATCAACCTGTTGTATTGCAACATCTTGAAGTAATTAAATAATGTCTTGGGGTAATAGAAAAAGACTTGCTAGTGCACATTGCAGGTTTGAGGATCATTGACATAAAGTATGATTTCTATTAGACTTTAAGATCTTGCTAGCATTATGCATTAAAATTAATGACAGCAACGAATTAGCTATACTTTGTGATTAATTTTAGAATTGAAGGTGACTTTCTTCAGATATACAAACTTACAACACTCGAGCAATAATTCTACAGTATTATCTATACTCGTGGATTTCTCTTTCTACCGCTGGCCAAAGAGAGCCAATTCTTCCTGTGTCATCCAAAATAAGAGGAAAAACGAAAAAAGAAACAGAGAAAAGCCAACCTTCTACTCGTCTCTCTCCGTACAGCGGCCGCCAAACACCAGCACCAGCCGTCGTCGTCAAAGGCGCCCAAAAATGCAACCGCCATCAACCCCGCCACCCCACATTCCAACCACCACGAAATCCCCACCTCTGCCGCTCCATCGATCACCGATGAGGCTCTCTCACGCACCACCCACATCACCCGCAAAGCGCCGGTCTCACAAGCTAAAGCAGCTGTACCACTACTGGGCGTTAATGGATGAGCTTAAGTTGCAGTGCAGATAGTACTGCTGGAGCTACGGTGTCAGCCATTTTAAAGAAGACCAGCGCCAAACCCATAAACAAGATCAAGGTCGTGACTTTGGTATTGAAGCTATTGGAGGAAAGCAGTAATTTGAATCGGAATTTGGAATTGAAGAACAATCACCGGTGTTTGTTTGTCGCGTGTAAGGAAGAGGCCCTGGCTTTGACGAGCTTTTGTCATTTGCGTATACTCTCTTATGCCTAGCAGAAGCTTTACAAGCCCTGTGGTTATGTCATCAAAAGGTCCATTCTTTTTTCCTTTCTCCTTCTCTTTTGATAATTTGATTCATCGATTTTCTCGTTAGTTTCTATTCTTTCTATATTGCTATTAATTTCAAGTAATTGTTAGCTTTGAACCAATATTTGAGTCAATTGAAACTATGAGACTGTTGGATAACAGTTGAACCTAAACTTGATTTCATTGTAAGCAAGATTAGCCAACAACTGTTGAACGGATAATCACGTCTAGGTTTCGAACATTTTCCTATAACTGTAAGACTGATAATTAATTATATATTTATTCATGAAATCAAAGTTAGGAAACCAATATTGCAGACTATGCTTAGCTATCCAAACTACCGAATTGTTTGCAGCTTGTTTTGGGGAAGTTAGCTTAGTCAGGTCTCTTATTTTTTGCAGAAGCATGGATGGAATGAGTCATGATGGCCAAGTGGTAGGAGAAAGGAAAGAAAGAAGATGACCTAAAATAACTTAAGTTAAATTAATTTCTGCATTGGTGAGATGGAGCGACTTGTTAGCAGTATCATTTTGTCTTACAGCTTTGGGAGTACAAAGCAGGAAAAAAGGATCTCTGCAGCTGAACTTTGATAAGTTTCATTCAGATTGATGTCTACTTGAGTTGAGAGGGGAAGTTGGTTTGATGTATCTGCCAAATCAGAGGAATTCTGATATCATTTTTTTTCCTCAAGATCATTAAATTTGGATATTGCATGTGTTCTACACGATGATATTAATATTGTGTTTATCTCACACACTGTATAAAGTTCCATTCACTTTTTTCAAAGTACTTGTAAGCTAAAATTCTGGCTACATATAGACATTCTTTTGCATCTGCCTTATGATCTATCACTTCCAATTCCATTTTTGGAATAAAAGAGTTAGTCTATCTGTTGCATCTTTTTCCTGACAGGGCCTACATGTGGAAAGCCAATGCTCAGGTCAACTACTCCTTCACTCTGTACCATACACTTCCAAAAGACTCAAAAACATGTAACTCAGGCTTTAAAGAAAGCAGGTCTTAATGTTTCGTCCTCAAGCAAGCTTGCTCCTAAGTTCGATGTCATAGTGGCAGAATATGTGCATCAAATCCAAGCCAAATGAAGAGCTGCAAAAAGAGAAAATAGAAGCAACGGTGTGAAACAGGAAGACAATACTAGTTGAGCTGGGATTTTAACTTTGGACACTGCTTCTAGAGAATGAGCAACTGTGTATTCCAATCCAAAAGGTAAAGTTCAAAGGAGTTCATCACTAAGCATTGGGTAAATGAGTTGAATACAGGCTTTGCAGTTCAGTGATTTTTTATGTGACCTTGAAGTCTCCTGTCAAATGCTTTTAAGAATGTGCTAATATTTATTCTTTTTTTTATTTTATTTTATGATGCAGTCACCTGGAAATTTTTAAAAATTTAAATGATGGCATTATACATAAAATTGTACTCATTTTATTTGATGGATAAGAAATCTATCATAATGTCTAGGCAACCTCGGAAAAAGAAATATTTTTAAAGAAGATTTAGAACACATATCGTGTTTCATGTCAACTTTTAGGTTTGAGATTTTGTTTGTTTTGGTAAAGTATAAATCTAACTGCAGATATTATATCCATCATAATGGCTTACCATCATCTTCATGCTTCCTATTTCTACAAGAAATTATGCTATATTATCTTGATGACCCCTTTTCTTTTCTTTTCTTTTTTTTTTTTTTTTTGCTTTCTTCTTTGTGCTGTATTTTCAGGAGTGCAATTTACTACATGTTTTTGCAGGTTACCAGGTGTTAATCTCCTTCTGGCCTGGTGCCAACACTGTACTTGTTGGCTGTATTTGATAACAAGATGTTCTGCTTTAAACCTGGTGTCTTCCTTTTGATGTTATTACTCTCTGTCTGTCTCTCTGTCTCTGGCTCATCAAAGAAGAGCTGTCAGTGTTGAAACTTGGAGATGCTGAACATGACTATTTTCAGAAGGTTGTATAGCCATGCAACCCAAAATGGCAAACCACCGTTCCCTTTGTGTAGAGGGGATGTTTAGAATGGTGTGATCAATCTAGTTTTTCCTTAATGATTTTCATCACATGCAGTTTAACATGATCTATTGCACTAGTGATGAGACTTGACTACATCAGTTCTATATTAACAAAAGATAAACCTGTCAAAACACCCATGGACTGCCATTTTTATTAGATTGCTGGCAATATGAATATGGAGTCCATAGCATTTTGCTTTTGCCCCTCTTAGAAACTGAACGAGCATTCCCTTGGAATGTTTTACATCTGTATGCATAATTCAAATTTTGTGTTAGTTTTCTTTCCGAAAAAGGCCTTTGTGGGAAATGGGGTCTTTTAATCGTAAGATGCAGTATGATTTATTCTTTTTCAAAGTTTCAATGATCTAGGAGTTTAAATTCAATGCTCACACTCCATTCAGATGTATCATGTAGGTCTTTCCTTAGAGATGATAAGCTGAAATATCAGTGAGGGCAAGTGTGGGTAAAAAGGTCTGACTTTTAGTGGGATACGCTTGTTCGCAAGTGCTTCAACTGTGTGTTTTTAGCTTATACAAGCTTAAAGCAACTGCTTGAGCAGCTTTAAAATATACTTGATTTCCCTCCAGATTTGACTGCAAATATGATGAAACCCAGATAAACATATAAGTAGAGCAGATGGTACATACAAAGGAGTCTCGTCCGCTGAATCGAAGCTGACCGGACTACTTCTTTGCCACCAAGACCTCCACCTGTTGACAAACGAAATACTTGATCCTGATCTTGATAGAAACCAAAGTTTTGATAGAGGGAGCGAGTGGTCTAGCCTAACCTTCTTGGAATCCATCCTGGCATCAACTGCTGATGGCTATAATCAAAAACAATTTCAGAGTCATCAATATAAGAATGATGAGCATCCTATAGAATCACACAAATGCCGCAGAGATCAGCATCAGTAGTTTCTTTTGCTGCAGACTACATCAAGATAGGGCACTCATAATGAACTCAGATGGTGCACGTTCACGCTTATGGAACACTTAACATCCTTGTGTTTATTCTGCTAAGTTCTTCAGAGAAACTTCTAGTGCCTAAGATGTGTCAATTGCCTTTAATATTTGTGATTGTGTAAGCATGGCGGTGTTGCCTTTGTGTGTAACAACAAAAGGAAACCAGCCAATGGACAAGTCTTCTAATTTATTGAAGGTTCCAACGAATTGTCAATCGACATCTCTTCTAAATTAAAGGATTGGCCAATCTTCACTTGTAAAGGAGAATTATGATTTCTATTAGACTTCAAGAGCTTGCTAGCATCATAATTTTCATAATTTTTAACTTTATAATGAGTGTCTTAACACACTAATATTGATTTTTTTTAAAGTAAGAAAATATAAATATAATAATACCTACTCATTAACACATTTAAATGAATACGAGATAAATATTAAAATTGATTAATGCATAATTTCTCATATGGGATAGTAAGTAAATATTTTTACTCAATATAAAATAAAACAATTAAGTCACATAATACTCAAATTTTCAATAAAAATACATTAGTTTAAATTAAAATAGAAGTAATGTTAGATTATATTTTCCTGACATTAGTTATGGGTATAGAGTGGGATAGGCCATCGAAATATCCATATTTGTATTTTATGGAAACAAGTTCAAATTCCAAGTGCATTTCATTAAGAAGAAGCCCTCAACACACAATTACTAAGAAATAACTCATAATAAAACATATATTATATAATAAATTAAATTAAAAATTATTTTTTATATTATAATATATATTATTTTCAAATTACTTAATGATATCTTATTTTATAATTACTTAATCATATTAATACTATTAATTAAAAATATTTTTAACTTTTCCACTAAATTGATTATATAATATTTAACTAAATTTTACGATCATATTAATTAATATTATATGTTCATATAATATAATGTTTAATTGAAATTTATATAGTCAATTTAATGAAAAAATAAAATATATTATTTTATTAATAATATTAATATGAGACAGTAATTATAAAAAAAATAAAAATTTTTAAAATTAAAAAATTTAATAATATAAGAGAGAAATTGTAAAAATAAAAATAAAAAAATTTAATAAAAAATATTGTAATATGAGAATCAATTTTTGATTTAATCCATTATATAATAGTATAATATATGTGTGTACTTATAAATCTTATTCTATTGACAAAGTAAAAGAATTTTTAAATTATTATTTATAAAATAAAATTTTAATAAATTTTATATAAATTATTTGTTAGTCAAAATAAATTTAATATAATTTTACTTAAATTTATTTTATTTATAAAAAGATATTTAAAATTATTTACTTTTATTATATAAATTTAAAAATTTAAATAAACTCTTATTTATTTTAAATCTATTTACTTAACAAGACGAATTTGTTGCAAAAACACGTCATGTTAGTACTTGGGATATGTGACTTATCACTGCTTCGCATAATAAAGTATAGGGAGAGAGAAAACTGATGAAGAAGGAAATTGACAAAAGGAAAAAAGAATGAAAAAAAAAGAAAGCACTATATTTTATAATTTTAATTTTATTTTATAATAAGTTTTGATGAGTGTTAATAAAAATAATTAAAATAGTTAAATTAATAATTTTATAAATAAAGTAGATAAGTCAATAATTTCTCTTAATATAAAAAATACACTTGATAGACCAAGTAAAAAAAAAAATTATTTTTTTTCCTTAAAATATCTTCTAAATATAACTATATATATATATATTGTCTTATTTTCCCCTTCTCTTTCTTTTCACCCAAAGAATAGATTTGGTAGACCGAAGCAGCATGCTATTCGCAACGATAATTCCCAATTGTCTCTTCAAACGGCGTCACGCCACCATGATATTCCGGAAAAGCAGTGAAAGTGCAATTGCCGAGACTTCTTGATTTGATGAAAGTTTGACTAAACATCAGCCATAGTGGAAAAAAAATTTGACTAAACACCAGCCATTGAAAATTTGAGCTACTTGATTTGACGTGGTGCCAAAGGGAACCGTTTTAGATCCGGTTCTTGTAGTTGCTTCTTGTACTTTTTGACCTAAGCGCGCAATGACTATGAAGCAACTCATTATAATAATAAGGAATAGTTTTTTTTTTTCCAAAATTTCTGTTTTAAAAAAGAAAATTTTTAAACATAATTTCAAATATATTAATTTTTTCTTTTCCTTTTTTTTTTTCAAAGTATTTTCCAAATATAACCATCATTCCATATTGAGAGTCTTTTTTGAGGCCTTTGGGTAACAAATGAAGTTAATGTAATTGATTTGTTGAATAGAATCAAAGACAAATAATATTAACACATTTGAAGAATTGGTGTACATAACAAATTAGTATATTCTTTATATTATTGAATTAGGCTTAAATTTTTGGATACCAATGACATTTTTTTAAAAAAAATTTCATAATGTAAAGATGGATAGTTTTAGTCCCTTGAACTAATTGGCTTGAAGTATATAAGCAAATTGGTAATATCTTGTATGAATTCTTACATAAGGATGAAGTGTGGGCATCTAGGTAAGGAAGGTGTAGTAAGAATGTGTGTGGCAACACTAGATGGGGAGACTTTAGGCTGTTGGTTGATGTGGTAGCATGTTGCAATGACATTGGTGCAAGTTGTGAAAAGAGTGTGACGATTTAAATACATCAATATCTCTTTTTGCAATATGGTTAAATACCCCAATAATCTTTAGGGGGTTTAGTGTATGTCGTTAACAAATGTTTGCCAATGTTGGCACATGAACTTGGGTTTGGGTTGACAGCTTGAGGGTTACAGGTTGTAAACAAATCAAAGGGTGTCAATGCCAAAGTTCAAGCTTTGGTTGACATGCGACATGGCTAGTTATGGCTTGGCATAGACTTGGAGTGTAGACCATGCTAAGGGCTTCTTGTACACCATGAAAACAGGGGAGTATGGAGGCAAATTCTCCACAAAACATGGGGCTTAACCTGGTGGCAGAAGTGGTAAGCTAAGGATGCTTATCTGAGACAATTTGTCATTGCCTCCACCTTTTGTGTAGGCAAACATGGGCTATCAAAGAGATAAGCTAACCAAGCAAGCCTGACAAGGTGGCAAACTCTATTTGAATAGTGCTACATTATCTTGCTAAGAAGTAGAGACTACTTTCAAAGAAAAAGGAACCCACTTAGAATAATTGGCTTGGTAGCCAAGTTATGTATGTCCTTAGGTAGTTGGGGGTGTCAACTACCATCACTATAAATAGATATAGTATGACAACCAAGGGTTATACAGAAAAGTGAGTGAAACACTTGTGTGTGAGGCCTTAACAATTCCTTTGTACTTTGTGTTGAGAGTAATAAAGGTTAGAAAGTGATTGTAGTAAGTGGTTCCATGCCTTTTATATGTTAAACTAGCTGAAACTAAGTGTGACTTAGTACCATCACTTGGTTGAATTTTTGGTTGAAAATTAGCCTGGTAACTAGTATTATAGCACAATTTGATCTATAATAGGTGGATTATGTCTTAATAAAATGCAAGAGTGGGTGCCCAAAATTGAAAAGGCTCTTTAAGAGTTCCATGAGGAGCAAGCCCTTTCAACCATGGCCAGGCTGAAGGAATTAAAAAAATCAGTACATCTCTTACAATCTAATTATTATAGTATTGATGATGCTTGTGTTTCTCACTTTAGTGATCTAAAGAATGATCTTGTTATACTCAAGAAAGTGATAGGCTGCCAACTGAGCATGGTTACTGATTCATCTAAGAAGTTGAAGGAGCTAGACCCTAAGCCTTGGAAGGAGAATGTGATGCCAAATTTATTGAGGATTTTTATGTGACATGTGGCAATACTTTATAGTTGCCTAAGTGTTGAACAAGGACAAGGTGACCCTTACAAGCATGTATCTTGCATAGGACGCCAAGCTATAGTGACATACTAGGCTTGATGATGATGCTAATGTTGATAGGCCATAGATTGAGATATGGGAAAGTTTGAAGAAAGAGTTGAAGGATCAGTTTCTTCCTTGCAACTCATCTTGGGTTGCAAATGATTCCTTGAAGAAACTTAAACATAACGATATGGTGTGGGATTATATGAAAGAGTTTAGTTCCTTGATGTTTGACATCCACATCATGTCAAATAAGGATAAACTCTTTAACTTTCTTTTGCACCTGTAACTATGGGCTCAAATCAAGCTTCAAAGGTAAAGAGTTAAATACTTGCCTTCTACTATGGCTATTATTAATGGTTTGGTTGATTTCAAAATCAATAAGTTCTCTAATGGTGATATAGGAATGCAACCTAGGGACAATGGCAAAAAGAAGAAGAAGGGTACGAAGAAAGACAAAGGCATTAATAGCGACAAGGATAAAGGCAAAGCTACTAATTGAGAGCAAAGTAAAAATAAGTCTAATTCTAATTGTTTCATATGTAATAACCCTTATTGTATTAGGGAATGCCAAAAGAGGGAGAAGTTAAGTGTCATGATTCTAAAAGAGGGTGAACAAATGGATGATATTGGTCTCTCTCTTGTCAATTCTCTATAGTTGGTGAATGTTATCCAAGCTAAACATGTCACATAATCTGGCCTAATGCATATGAAAATTAGGCTCAATGATTGGAAGTCAATGGTGATGGGTAACACTGGTGCCACTTATAACTTTGTTGCTGAACGAATGGTGAAATCAGTTGGGCTTAAAGTCACTAGGAGTGATAACTAAATGAAGTCAATCAATTTGGTAGCTCAAGAGATGCTTGCCACGACAATTAGTGTGAGCATAACACTTGGTAATTAGGTTGGAAATTTTAACTTTACAATTATGCCATTGGATGATTTTGATATAATTTTGGGAGTTGTGTTCTTTATGCATGTAAATGTTACTTTATGGCCTCTCATGGGTGGGTTGCTAATCATGCATTCAAACCATTATTGCTTTGTTACAGGCAAGATAACTTCCTCAGTAGGTGTTAATAGAAAAATAGGTGGTAGATAATTTCCCTAGTAGGTGTTAATAGAAAAACAGGTGGTATGCTTTTTGTTATAAGAGTTGAACATAAGTTGAAAAAGGGGGAGGCTACCTACTTAGCTACATTGATTGAGATCAAGGAGGGTGTAACCGTTAAAGTTCTGAACGGTGTCCTAGAACTATTAGGAGACTTTATAAATGTAATGTCTTTGGAGTTATCAAGGTGCTTTCCACCTTGGCATGCCACTAACTACAAAATTGATCTCATTTCAGGTTCAAAACCTCTAGCTCAAGCTCCTTACTACATGAGTCCAATTGAGTTAGTCAAATTGAAAAAGTAATTAACAAAATTGCTTGTTGTAGGCTTGATTCAACCCTTTAAAGCTCCTTATAATGCCTTAATACTATTCTAATGAAAGCATGATGGCTCCTTACAGATGTGTGTGGATTATAAGCCTTGAATAAGATCACAATAAAGAACAAGTACCCTATTCTATTGATAATAGACTTGTTTGATTCACTAGCAAAAGCATCATTCTTCACCAAACTAGACTTGTAATGAGGATGCTAGCAAGTTAGAATTGTGATAGGATATGAGGGGAAGACCATATACATCACTCGTTACGACTCCTACAAATTTAGGTGACTTACTAGACAAAATTATGGCACAAGCCCCATATGATTCAAATTTTCAAAAATTGTTACAAGAAGTGAAGGAGGGTGTGGTAAGACAACACTAGCTTGATGATGGGTTATTACATGGGTGTCGTAAGACAATACTAGCTTGATAATGGGTTATTACATGCTAAGGGTTATTGTTTGTATGTTCCAAGAGGTACAAGTCTTAGAAAAGTGATTCTACGAAAGTGTCATGGCTCTCAATAGGTAGGTCATCCTAGCATGAAGAGGATGATAGTCTTGCTTTCTCATAGCTATCATTGGCTAAAGATGAAAGATGATATAAAGGCATATGTCAAGATATGTGTAATCTGTCAACATGACAAAGTTGAAAGACATAGGGAAGCAAGTTTGCTACAATTACTGCCGATTCTAGCAAAACCATAAGTGTTGGTTTTGATGGTTTTCATTAGCAAGTTCCCAAAGGTGAATGGCATGAGCTCTATTGTGGTAGTGGTTGATCAATTTTTAAAGTATGCAATGTTTATTCTAGCCCCTTCCTTATGTCAAGTGGAGACAATCGTTAAGTTATTCTATAAGCAAGTTGTCAAATATTTCAAGTTCCTCGAAGATATCATGTATGATCATGATCCTTGCTTCACAAGCAAGTTTTGGACAACTTTATTCAATATGATAAGTTCTAAATTGAAGTTTTTTTAGCTGCTAACCAATGCTTAAACTAACAGCTAAACTGAGCAAATTAATGGCTTATTAGAGGCGTATCTTTAGCATTATATGACTGCCAATCAATGTAATTGACTAGAGTTGGTGTAGTTGGCATAATTTTGCTACAATCTTCATCAATCCTCCTTTACATGTATGAGTCCCTTTGAGTTTGCTATGGGGTATTAGCCACTTACTCCTAACGAGATTATAACGATCGGTTCTAGAGGAAATTGTCCAGCTGCTTATCAATATGCTTGTTCAAAATAAAAGCTATTTGAGAAAGCTTAAGATAGCTTGAACAAGGTGACAAGGCATATGAAAAAGTGTGCAAATATGAGAAGACGAAGTCTTAAATTCTAGGTTGGGGATGAAGTGTTATTGAAATTGACTCCTTAAATATGGAAGAAGATTAGTAGCAAAATAATGCCTCATGGGTTAATTCCCAAGTGTAATGGTCCTTTTATTATGATAAAGAAGGTTGATAATGTTACTTATCAATTGCAACAACCTCAATGGTTGAAGGTACATCCAACCTTCTATGTGGGCTTCTTGAAACTATTCCACAAAGGGGGTGGAGATAAGCCTTCAAGGAGACAAATGAGATGAGCTCTACCAATAATCAAAACAAAGTTCTAGTGTGAGGTGGAAAGAATCTTAAACCACCTAATGAAGGGGCCAAGTAGGAAGAATCATTAGATTAAATACCTAGTGAAGTGGAAAAATGCTATAGATAGCGAGGTTAGTTGGGAAGAAGATACAACTTTGTGATAATTCAAGAAGTAAATCCATGACTACTTATCAGCCCTACTAATGAGGATATTGGCTTTAACTAGGAGGGGTAGTTCGTTAGTCCTTTAAGTCAATTAACTTTAGGCATTTAAGCAAATTAGTGGTAGTTTATAAGAATTTTTACATGAGGATAAGGTGTGGGCACCCAAGTAATCAACATATGGGAAGCACATGTGTGGTAGCACAAGATAGGGAGAGTTTGGGCTATTACTTAGTGCAACAATATGTGCCAACAACACTGGCACAAGCTATGGGAAAGGGGTGACAACTCAAGCACATCAATTTCTCTTCCCATTAAATGGTCAAATATCCTAAAGCTCTTTAGGGGGTCAAGTATGCCTTTAACAAATGTTAGCTAATATTGGTGAATAGACTTGGGTTTGAGCTTATGGCTAACGGGTTATATGTTGCAATGGCATCAAAGGGTATTGATGCACAAGCTTAAGCTCAAGTCGACACATGACTTAGTTGGTTGTAATTTGGCACAAACTTGGAGCACAAACTAAGCCAAGGGCTTCCCATGCACCACAAAAATAAGGGAGTATGGAGGTAGATTCTTCACAAATCTTGGGGCATAACCTTGTGGTAGAAGTGGCAAGCAAGGGATGCTTATCTGAGACAATGTGTTGTTGCATCCTCCATTTATGAAGGCAAACATGTGTTACCAAATAGATAAGTTGACCAAGAAAGCTCAACAAGATGGCAAATTGTTCTTGAACTGTGCTATATTATCTTGCTAAGAAGTGGGAAGTGCTCCTAAAAAAAAAAAAAAAGGAACCCACTAACCATGGTTGGCTTGACAACTACATCATACATGTACCTAGGTAGTTGGGGGTATTAACTAAGCATTATAAATAGATGTAGTATGACAGTCAAGCACCATATAGAAAAAGTAAGTGAGGCCTTGACAATTTCTTTGTACTTTGTATCGAAAATAATAAAGGTTAGGAAATGATTACTATAAGTGTACTTATGCCTGGTGTGTATTAGATTGACTTAAATTGAGTGTGACCTAGTGTCATTACTTAAATGAAATTTTGGTTAAAAAATTAATCTAATGACAATAATCTTAATTTTGTCAAAGTAAAGATTCATTTATAGTGATGTATAATTGATGACAAAAATCTAAACTATGCATATTTTACCATGATTGTTTAGAGAATTATTTTTAATTTGAGAAAAATTAAGTTATACTACACACGATAAGAACAAAAGATGTCTTACTATAATTACTATAAGTCCTAATAAGTGTTCCTTTAATTCAAGAAAAATGCAATTTTTTATTTATTTATTTTTTCATGTCTTTTGGGCTTCGGTGATGGTTGCTTCTCTAATGATGGTGTCAGCTTTGGCAAAGCATCTTCCTCGTCACTTGTCTCTTTTTCTTTGTCTTGCCTTGGGGAAGAAGAATTGATGAAATTGGAGATTAGGTATTACACTTTATAGGTTAATTTGAGAATCTAGAATGAAAATTTTGATTGAATAGAAAGGATTTTAGAGATCCTTGAAGAGATTTAGTGAATCTTTGGTGTAAGTGGTGGTTGTTGTTGTGAAGGTGGTGGTTGTTAGCCTTTTAGGGAGATTTTAGGGTTTGACTATTTTGGCTTTATTTAGCATGATTCCTTATAAAATCATCTTGGGCTTTGTAAAGATGACTATAACTTTATCTTTTGTATCCACAAACTTAAGAACAACATCCCTTTTGGCATATGATTTTGAATAAAATAATATTCAAAATCTATATACTTAGTTCTAGAATGATTAATAAGGGTTTTTATTCTAATATTTATGGTAGTAGTGTTGTCACAATAAATAGGGACACTAGAAAAATGCAAACTTAAAATCCTTAAGTTTTTTTTTTTTTTTGATCTAAAAGAGTTATGAATAATAACTACCTATGACAAGGTATTTGGCTTTTGTTATTGAAAGTCTTACAAAATTTTACTTTTAACTAAACCATAACATTAATACATAACCTAAGAATTGATAAATATAAGTGACACTTTTCCTATTAAGTTGATCACTAGTCCAATTCAGAGTTTAAGTAACTAACAAGGTTGGTTGTCCTTCCTCTAAGGTACAAAAGGCCTAAATCAATAGAGCCTTTAATGTAATAAAGTACCTTTTTCAATGCAATTAAATATGAATCTCGAGGTGATGATTGAAAACAAGCACATAAGCACACAACAAACATAATGTCAAGCTTATTAGCAATATAGCAAAGAAGGCTTCTGATCATACCTTGATATAATTTCTCATCTACCTTCTTACCATTTTCATCTTTATCAAGCTTTGTAAATGTCGACATTGATGCACCACAAGGCTTTGAATCCTCAATTCCAAACTATTTTAATGTTTCTCTCATGTACTTGGTTTAGCTCATGAGAATTCTATCTGTGCTTTGCTTGATTTGTAAACTTAAGAAGAAACTAAGTTCCCTTATCATGCTTAATTCAATTTCCTTCTCTATTTGAGAAACAAATTCCTTTTATGAAATCTTTTTGAATAAAAAAAAAGCTAAGTCATTGATACCAAGCTTTAGGGAGCTTGCTTTAGTTTGTATATAGTTTTGGAGAACTTAAACAATGGATCATAAATTTTAGTGCCTTTAAAACTTGAAAGCTATTCAACATATATTCCTTAACAATAAAACGATTAATAAATGCACTTCTTAGATATGAGTTTCATGCTTGCCTGTCCCAAGCACCTTTGCCATATCCATATCTCTTCATTTATGGATATAAAACACTTAACTTTTTGATCAGCAAGAGAATTTATTTAATGGAATAAATATTGTTACATTGATTAGGAACAAATAAGGTCTCATTTATGTTAGAATCTAAAAGATGGCGTGTATTAGGCTCAAATGAAACTTTATAGTTACTATTACAAGGCTAATTAATGTTGAGCAAATTAAATTTGAGGCCTTTTATTAAAGAGATGTTGCCAATATTAAAAGAATTTCTCTTATCAATTTCTTTAATGCCAATTATCTTACCTTTAATAATATCACCAAACATCATCTTTTCTCTACCATTTACTTTTAAAGAAAGAAAGATTTCCACATTGCTTGTCATGTGTTTAGAGCATCCATTATCCAAGTACCATCTTTTTTCTCTTCATCTGATTTTTAATATGACTTATATGAAATTCATCAAATTTTAGGTACCCAAATTTCTTTGAGTCCTTTTAGGTTAGCTTTAGTGTTATCTACACCACCATGAAAATATCTCATGTCATATAAGCTTTTCCTAATGTTATGCATACAAAATAATGTGGCTAAAATCACCATAAAAATGACATCTAACATGATGCTTTTTTATTAAAGAATGAATGATCATATGATGCTCTAAGGGCATGGTGCATGTAAGGTCATGATACATGAAAAAAGTTACTAGCTAAACTCTTATGAGCAAAAAATTGTAGCTATTGTGATGCATGAGCATGCTAAGATGAATTTCTAGTCAAACTACAAAATAGTGTATGCTACCATGATGAATAAGCATACATAAATGCATTATTTCTACTTCTAGACAATGTAGATGCTTATGCTTTCATGCAGGCAACTTTGGCTTAGGTTTTATGTGGATAATATGAATGATTAAAACCCAATCTTAATTTATCATTAAGTGGGATTTAGATGATGTAGATGCTTATACTTTCATGTAAGCAGCTTTAGCTTGGGTTTTGTGTGGATGATATGAATGATTAAAGTCTAATTTTGATTTATCATTAAGTGGCCTTTAAGAGTCATGCAATGACTCTTAGAGAGGGAATTTTGGAGGTCTTCCTTTTCTTTCTTGGGAAAAAGGTTTTTCTCCTTAAGCTTGGTTATATTTTGCACTTCAATGATAACTTGATCATGTGTTTTTTGCAAATCATCACTCTTTTGAATGAGTGAGTCAGTTTTGCTTTCCAAGGTCTTAATTTTTTGCTTTAAATATTTTACACAAGCATTAAGAGCCTTGTTTTTACTTGCTTGTCTAAGCAATTCATTTCTCGTACCTTTAAGAAGTTTAATCAACTCATCTTCATCACAAGAATCATAACTGGAGCTTACCTTATCATCTTTTCATGTGAAAAACATGTGGTTTCTCTCATCATTAAAATTCACTATCCAAATCAGTTGGGTCGTCCCATGTTGCTTTATAAGCTTTTTTTTTTTTGTGCTTTTTAGCTTTCTTTTTGGGGCAATTCATGGCAATGTGTCTATGCTTGTTACATTCATAATAAATTACCTCTTTCTTTCATTGCCCATTATTTTAATTTAAATGTTTGATTTCTCTTATACTAAATAGCTTCTTCCTCTTAAAGAACTATATGAAATTTTGTGCTAACATCACAAGCTCTTATTGATCTTACTTATTGAATGATATATTGTCCTTATCATCAACTAATTTGTTGATTAAGGTAAAGGACTTGAATATCACACTTTTCTTTTTCTTTAGAATTATTTTTATGAATGTCACCTCATATGAGAGTAATGAACCCACCAACTCATTTGACAATAAGATATTTAGATCCATTGACTCTAAGATAGAAATTGCCTTAAAGCTTTATGATTCTAGAAGTGGTCTAAGTAGCTTCTTAATGAGTACTGCAATGTCAAGATTCTTTTCAAGATTTTTAAGAGCATTGATAATGTTAGTAAATCTTGTGTATATTTTAGTAATAATTTCACCATTTCTTATCTTAAACAATTCATATTCATGCATAAAAAATATTGATTTTAGTGTTCCTAACTTGACTAGTCCCCTCATAAGTTATCATGAGGTTGTTCCATATCTGTTTAGCTGACTTATAAGAAGAGATCTGATTATACTCATCAAAGGACATGACATAGTAAAGTAAGTAATAGGCTTTATATTTAAAGTTTTGGACTTTGAAATACTTGGTTGTGTATTCATTTTTGAGTTGGACTGTAGTGACACCATTTTGGGTTTTGGTGACTCTTCAAGGGCCATTTAAAGCAATGTGCTATACCTCAAAATCATAGCATTAGAGATACATATTATTTTGTTCTTCCAATAATTTTAATTTGTCATTAAAGGTAAAAGGTCTAAGAGGTTTACTGCCTTTGGGGTGATAAATAGGTGGAAAGGAAGTTATGGATCAATTCTAAGTGGTGAAGCTAATGATTTAAAGAAAAGGCTTTGATACCAATTATCAATCCCAAAGACACTTGAGAAGGGGGTGAATTGGGTTAACAAAAGACATGTGATTATAAATTATATAACATAAACAATTAAAATAAATGCAATAAAAATGATGAATGTAATATGTATATCAATAACAAATGTGTTTGTAATGTGAGTAAGAAGAATGAATAAATACAAAATAACTTATTGTCATGTGTGATTGGGCAAAGTAATAAACAAAAGGGTATAAAATAGAATATGATGAGTGTAAATTTAATTACAACTAAACATTTGGTATAATTTTTTAATATTTATCATTTTATAATAGAATTATGAAATTTTATATACATATTTACAAAATTCTAATAATTTTCATGATTTTTCATTTTATAACCTACTTCTTACTACATTAATGCATCTTTATTTATTTTATATTTATTTTTACAAGAAGGCAAGAAAATATAAATACAATAATAATCACTTATTAATACATTTGAAAGAATATAAGATAAATAAAATGGTATAAAATAGACTATGATAAATATAAATTTAATTACAATTTAAGATTTGATATAATTTTTTAATATTTATCATTCTAGGATAGAATTATGAAATTTTGTGTACATATTTACAAAATTTTAGTAATTTTCATGATTTTTAATTTTATAATCTACATATTAATATACTAATAGTTTTATTTTTTTAAGAAGACAAAGAAATAAGGACACAATAATAGTCATTCATTAATATATTTAAAAGAATATAAGATAAATGTTAAAATTAATTAATTTAAATTAATACAACATTTCTCATATAAGATAGCGAGTAAACATTTTTTACTCTATAAAAAAGTCAATATTTTTTAATAAAACTAATAAGTCACACAATACTTATAATTTTAAGAAAAATAAATTAACTTAAATTAAAAAGAAAGTAATGATAATTTTTTTTAACAATAATGATCCAAAAGATAAGATTGCATTCATCGCACCATACAATGAATTAGACTATTGGAATAAACCTAGAGGAAAACAAACTCTATGATAGCCTATAGATTCTCACAGTATTGAACACAAAAAGGCATAGAACACAAAAAAACAGAAAAATTTTGGTTGCACAGCCATATTTGAAGAAAGTCTGAAAAAACTTCGGCCATTGAAAAGTTGAACGACTTGATTTGATGTGATTCCATATGGAATCATTTTACACCGGAAGATGATGATCTGATTCAAAAGTCATTTATATATGATACTGATAGCGTAGACTACCCCACAACTGCTAGTCGCTTCTTCGTCCAGCTAGTGTTGCCATTTTAGAGTCCGCGTGGATAGTTAATGTTTGGTTTTTTGTAATTAATAATAAGTTATTTAAAATTAAAAATTAAAAACATTGATGATGGATAAAATAATAATTATTAGTTTAATAAAATTAATTTTATATTAATAATTTATTTTCTTTTTATCTTATACATGATAAAATTTAAAAATAAAAATTATAATAGATAATTATTAATTTTTTTATATGTCAACATTAAAATTAAAATATTTTATTATTTTATCAATAATAAAAATAAATATAAGTTATATTTAGATAAAAATTTTATTATTATTATTTTTTTAAAATTTTAATACTTTTTTATATGATTTTAAATATTTATAATTTTATTATTTATTATAATTATATATCAAAGTATTATAAATTTATAATTAACAGTAGAGATGATGTAATATGACTTGTTGTGGGCACTCCTTGCGTCATAAGAGCTACCTGCCGAGCATTTCTCCGATTTTATAGTTACCTCAATCAATAAATTTCATTGTCTTATCTTTTTGTCAATTTTTTCGCACATTGTTAGGCGCCTACGGAGGGATTGGCCATCTATGTATCCAATTATTATTCACGTCACAATCATATTCCGAAAAGGCAGCAAAGGTGCAATCCAGTTAGGCAGGGATGGGCCATCGAAACATCTGTAAGTGTATTTTGTGGAAACAAGTCCAAAGTCCACGTGCATGGAATTCAACATCCGTCGAACCCTCGAGAAGCTCGAAAACATCCCCGTTTGCAAAGCACCAAGCTGTACGAGACGGAGAATTACAAGATTGCCGCGGCCAAAAGGACTCAAAAACAACTCGGCCAACAGCTTAAATTCCAAGACATTGTCGATGAATTGATCAATCTTGATCCAAAAATCCGATCTTGCTACCATAAGTTGCTTGATTTAAGTAATGAAACTCTGGCTTGGATGATGGCAATTGATGGGTCGTTCTTGTTAGAGTTCTTACAAGTCTATGCCATGAAACAAGGCATGACAATAACAAGTCTTCCCTCAACAATTTCACATTTGGTTGATTATGCAGGGAGGAGATCAGCCCACAACGCTATCTTGAAGACATGTTGATGCTTGAGAATCAAATTCCATTGTTTGTCTTGAGAAAGATGCTAGAACTTCAATTTTCGTCGTTGGATATGGCAGACCATACGCTGAACTCAATGTTGGTGGGGGTAAGCAAAGAGATCTCCCATTTCAAGATGGAGCATGACACCACACAGACTCTCAATGTGCTTAACTGCTAGACTATTTGTACGACACAATTGTGCCTAAGGTGGAAGCTCCATCTGAGATAACCGAGGCTGCAAAAGATCAAACTGATGATAACGCCAATTCAGGAAAAGAAGGATATTGGGGGATATAAGCCATGTCAGAGATCTTTTCAGTCTGATTTTGGGAGCTAATTTCCAAGCTAGACATAGGTCCAGTGAGCCTCGTCGAGGCAGTGCTATGTTCTAGGCCTATTAGAGTCGTTAGCAAATTGCCTTGCACAATCATCTCCAAACTTCCCGGATTTGCACATCATTAGTCTGGACATTAGCACAGAGGGTGTTCTAAGGAACTTAGTAGCATATGAGGCATTGAGGGCGTCTGGACCGTTAATTTTTACTCCATACACATAAGCAATGAACGGTATCATCGACACTGTGGAGGACGTAAAGTTACTAAGACAAAAGGGTATCATTTTAAACCACATGAAATCGGACGAGGAAGTTGCCAACCTATGGAATGGCATGAGTAAGTCCATTAGACTTACCAAAGTTCCATTCTTAGACAAGGTGATCGAAGATGTGAACAAGCACTACAACAGCCCATGGAAGGTCAAAATTGTGAGATTCCTGAAGATCTACGTGTTTCGTTCTTGGCAATGTCTCACGTTCCTGGCTGCAATTTTCCTTCTTCTCTTGATGTCTTTTCAAGCCCTTTGCTCCGTCTATAGCTGCTCTCGCCTATTTCACATTAGCACTATTAGTTCAGCGATTAATACTGAACCTCCTTCTTAATGGGGTTTCAATATAACTTCTATTTCTTGATTATTTTTGGGTGAGATATATTTCATATTGATCCTGTTTGTTCTTGAATATAAGATTGATTTGTAATTGTGGTTAGGAGAGCAAAAACAAATTTGAAGTTAAAAGGTCATCATATACTTATAAAGCATACTGAGATAGTAATTTTTGGTATGGAGAATGACATAAGGGTTCTTTGACATACTGGAGCAAAAAATGGTTGGCTGCTCGTTCCATGACTTTAGAAATCAATGGACGAATAAAGAAATAAATAAACAAGTTCTACGATTTCATAACTTTTGAATTTTTTAAATTTATTTTTTATTTGGAACTGCTACTCTTGCACCCCTCTCACCCCAACCCAGCCCCCTAAAGAAGTTGATTTCACGTGTAACTTTTAGCCAAGTCCTAAAATTTATGACAAATATGTGTACAAACACATGATATGCACAATGATATTAATAACTATGCACTTAATGTATTTGAATGCATGACACCAAAAAAATTTTACTATTATTTATTTAAACACTTAGACTTTTTGGATATTAACTTGTAAGGACTCAAACTTGAATTAATATGAAATGAGACATATCAAATCATCAATTATACTATTATTTTTATATTGTATTTAATAATAATTCATAATATTTATTAAGGTATGAATAAAATAAAATAAATATAATGATAATTATTTAAAAATTTAAATTTATATGTGATGATATTTAATTATAAATATTATATTTTATTCACATTTTTTTTTCTTTAATATTTTTAAAATAATATGACTAATTTATATATATAATTAATTAAAATAAGAAATTTTAATTAAAAATATATTTTATATTTATTTTATTATATTTAAATAATTATATATATATATTATAAATTATTACAATTCAATTTAATTTATTAAAAAAATATTTTATATACTTAAAATTAAAAAATTTTAAATAAAAAATTAATTATTTAGTAATTGAAATAAATTAATTTAATTTTAATTTAAAACATTGGTTAAAACTTTGTAACCTATAACATTATTATGAAAGTATCAAGACCTCTTGCTGCACAAAAGCTCTACAAGGAGATCCATGCCTATGGCCTTGGGCCATATCTCACTTTGGTTACACACATGGCTATCTTGATGAGGCATTTTGAACTTTTCGAAACGACGAAAGAGAGTGGGCCAGATCTAGATAATGTGATCTACATTGTCCTCCTAATTGATGGCTTTGTCCAAGTCTATATTCTTTGCTTTATTTCGAACATTATTAGCTTCATTTTCTATTAGCCTGCATATAATATGATATTCTCTTCACATTATTGGTCTCTTCAGAATTCAACTCTCACTTCCCTCCAATTCCTTCTTACAGAAGATGAGTCATCTACAAAAATGTAGGTTTGGATGCTTTGCACTTTTGCAGTATTTTTAGACTTACACTCTACTTCTTTTCTAACATTTAACTGAGCCTTATCATCTTCCTGTGGATCAATAATAAAATATTTGATGAAATGCAAAGGATGACTTTGGGGAGTAAAACAACAACGTAGCTTAAATTTATGAAACTACAATAACTATTTTGAAGGGAAGAACAAATAATAATAATAATAATAATAATAATAATTATTATTATTATTATAAATTTAAGAATAGAAAAAAAAAGAAAGAAAAGGTAAAATTGTTAGTTCTATTAATCATTATAATAACTTTTGTAATATGGCTCAAATTTGGCATGTGGGCTCTTTTGTTCTCATTCTTCATCCAACCTATTATACTAACTGGTAACTTAAACTTTGTCTTATTAAAAATCTAATTAACTTATTAATTCTAATGGATTGATTTAATTAACTTATTAATTTTAATTAATCAATTGACTCAATACTTGAATCAATCAATTTAATAATAATAAACACATTAATAAGATAAAATTTATTAACAATTTGACCACTTTTTATTTAAAAAATAATTTTTAAAAATAATTTTAAACTTTTTATATTTGATATGAAAACTTAAAAAAACCAAAATTTAATTATAAAAATCTATAAGAATATAAGATTAATTTTTTTTATATATTCTATCAAAATATACACATTAAAATTACTTATATTATTATATTTTTATATTATTTAATTTAAAATATTTTATCTTCAAATTTAAAAGAATTGAATAAATAAAAGAATTGAATAAGTAAACTGTCTTATCAAACGTGGCTAATTCTTATTCTTATTATTTTATTTGATTTAACTTTTATACTTTCCTTTTCTAAAGGAATCAGAGCTTACAATCTATCTTTATCTCCTTTGTGTGTATTTTTTTTGTTAAAACCTTTATCGCCAAGCATCGTTATTGACACCATCTCAGATGGATTGTACAGGCTTAGAGGTAAGAATTCTACTATTCTCATGCAAATAACGATAATTCATGATATGATATAACAATCATTTGGTTATGGATCATCTTGTTAATTTTAGAATGTTAACTACTTTAAGTCTCTTTTTCTCTCCACCACTCTATCATTGGTGGTAATAATATGTTTTTTTCTATATTAGAACTTGAGAATCAAAGTTTGGAAATAATAATAACTTCAAATTCAATAAATTTCTTTTATTTCCTTTGTCCCTAAATAGATGTTTGTTCACCCCTCTTTATCTTCCTTGTACTTAATGCTCCCTTGACCATTCATGCTAGCCTCTTCATCTTCCTTGCAATTTAATGCTCCTTTGGTCATTCATGCTTGCCTCTTCATCTTCCTTGCAATTCAATGCTCCTTTGGCTATTCATGCTTGCCTCTTCATCTTCCTACCTTCTAGAATGGATTATTCCTCAACTTGAACATTAATCCCAAGTGGTTTAGACATGATTCTAGGTCTTAAATTTGGATGGTGGAGTATCATGGCCCAAAACATACAAATTAGCCCAATTTCTAGCTCCATGGAGGCTTGCTGAATTTCACCCATACATAACTCCATTCAAATGACCTTATCTTCTTCTGTTTTCTTCACGAGAGTTGTAGCTCTTCGAGTTAGCTTTCCAAGGACTCAAATTTGGCAACTAAACTCTTTCATGTTTAAGAGATATGACTGAAAAACTAAGCAGTGCGCTGCTGATCTGCTCTGTCCAGCGCCCCTCTTGTGATCAAAGTTCAATATTTTACCTTGTCCAATTGGTTCAAAATTTGCACGTGGTTTCTTAGTGGAAGTCATAGCTCAGTCCTTTAGCTATCCATAGAAATTGGTTTCGTTAAAAGAAACCTCCTGTAATATAAGAAATAATCAAAGCACCTAAACTGCACAAAAAACTAAATTTTGCCAGATTTTTTTGATAATTAGGCATATGGACAACTAAGTGAGAAGTTAATCAAATTACATCATCTAGATTATCAAATATACATAAAATATTAAGTATGAGGCAAAATATTATGCAAAACTTGGTTATTATCAGACCTCTTGCTAATGTTTAGCATAGATTTAACATACTTATAATAAAACCTACCACTTATAAAGAAATTCCTAAGGGTAATGAGTGGAATGCAGCAATGAAGGAGGAGATTGGCATGATTAAGAAAAATCAAACTTGGCTCTTAGTTGAGAAACTTGAAAACACATCGGTGATAAGAGTGAAATGGGTATTTAAGGTAAAACTAAATCTTGATGGAGGTGTGAACAAGTATAAGGTTAAACTTGTAGTCAAAAGCTATTCCCACTAGCTTAGAATTGACTACACTAACAAAATGGACACTTTTAGAATTTTGATAGTAATTATAGATCAAATGAGATGGAAAATCTCTCAATTAGATGCCAAATCTACATTACTAAATAGCATTCTAAATGAGGAGATTTAAGTTGCTCAACCTAAAGACTTTAAGGGAAAACATAGTGAATAGAAAGTTTATAAGCAAGATCTTATAAACTCTTTCTTGTATGGCCTAAAATAGGCTTAAAGCCTGGTACAATAGAATAGACTTTTTTCTTGTGTAGTTAGCACTTCAGGAGGAGTGATAATGATGCCATATTATAGTCACAAAAAATTTATCTTGATAATTTATTTGTGATAGGAAGAAATGTAGAGGAATTATTGAAGTTCAAAGTTGAAACGCAATGTTAATTTGACATGTCAGACTTAGGACACTTAGGGTACTTCCTTAGGCTTGAAGGTAACCAATTTAATTAGGGCATCTTCCTATGTCATAAGAAGTATGCCTAAAAGATTTTGAAAGGGTTTAGAATGCAACATTCCAAACTAATGGCAACACCACTGGTTGTCAATGTAAAATTGGGAAATGAAGATAATGTAGAGCTAGTTGTTGTATCCAAATATAGAAGTTTAATTGGAAGTTTGTTATACCAAACTACCATAAAAGTAGACTTGATGTTTGTAGCTAGTCTATTATTAAGGTTTGATGTAAAGTCCATCTAATGTTTTGTATGATGTAGTTAAAAGAGTTCCAAGGTACTCAAAAGGGACAAGTTAGATTAGAATATGTTATGAACTAGTTGAAAAGGGCAAATTGATAGGTTTTGTGGACAATGATTGGGCAAGTAGCTTGAAAGATATGAAAAACACCTCAAGCCATGCTTTCTCACTTGGTTTAGGAATGTTTTCTTGGAATTCCAAGAAGCAAGAGGTGTTATCCTAATCCATTGCAAGGGCAAAGTTTGTAGCAGCCACCCAAGCAATCTGGGAGAGAAAAATTCTCAAGGTCCTTTGCTTTAAGCAAATAGTAGCAATAACAATTATGTGTGACAACAAATCTATAATTGGAATTGCAAATATTCCAATATAGGATGGGAGGACAAAGCATACAAATGTCAAGTATCATGTAATTAGCAAAGCCAAAAGAAATGAAGGAATAAAATTAAACTTAAAGTGTTACAGATCAAAACATTAACTAGTAGATATTTTAAAAAAGTTTTATACCAAAGTCCAAATTTCAAAGGTTGGAAGTCATTCTTGGAGTCTCCAATAAAAATCTAAAGGAAGAGTGTTTATACTCAAGATGAGTTTGTTAGAGACTCAAGAAGTTAGAAAAGAAACTTTTGAAGTAGAAAAAGGAGTTGAGAAGCAGAAGTAGAAGCTAAGAAGTTAAAAAACCAATAAATTACTTGAAGACAAAGTAACTAATTTTTGTACTTGGTAGTTATTAACCATGTTTAGTTGTATTCCTTAAGTTTAGGAAAAGTTAGATTGTAATATAGATAGTTGTTAAAGAAAGTACAAAAGTTGTTTTGTAAATAGTGAACTAGTAGCCAAAATAGTGTAAAATGTCCCTATATTAGGAACTAAGCTACTATAATGAAGTTTTAAGCTTTTCTCTAGAAATTTCTTCTCATCTCTTCTTGTTCTTCATCTTTGACACTATCACTACGTTAACCATCATTAAAAATGGGCACCTTGGTCATTCTACAAAAATTTCTAAAATTTTCCCATGTGGTTAAATGATCTTTACATGTATTTCTTTATTGGAAGGATTTTAATGGATTCAAACTTCCCAAGATAGAATAGCGTGCATTTTGTAATGGAATCAATGATGGGTGTAGACATTTAGGTTAATTTCATGATTCATTTACATAAATGACTCCATAATACAAAAGAGGAGCCTTATTACATAGAAATGAAGTGATAGTCCTATCCTTGAAGCAATGAACCATTTTATCCAAATTAGAAAAGCTATTCAAGATGAAAACTCTCTTGTCAAATGGAAATCAATAGATTCAAGCTGTAAAGGTGTATTGATGTGCATGTCATAATGAAATTAATATTTGTTGTAAACATAGATGTTAATTTTACGCTCATTTTCTATGAAGGATTCCTTGCAATGAAAGAAGATGCCTTATTGCAAAGGACTTAGTTAATAGTATCAAGTTTTTAGCAATGAACAAATATATCTAAGTAAAGAAAGCTAATCAAATGAAATAGCTTCTTTACTTGATGAACTTCAATTGAGTCAAATTACCTTGATTAGAAATCCTTTTTATAGTAATGAAGAGATGTCTTCTTTTTCAAGTAATGAATAATTCTCTTGTAGTAATGAAAGCCATTTAAGAATAATGGCTTCTTTATTGGATGAATTTTAATGGATTCAACTTACCCATGACATAATAACACATACCTGACAATTAAATTAATGATTAGTGTAGACATTTAAGTTAATTTCACAATTCCTTTGTGTGAATGACTTCTTGGAACAAAAGGAGACACCTCATTAGTTAGACATAAAGTGTTAATCTCATGTTTCAAGGAATGAACCATTCTATCCATTTAAGAATAACTATTCAAGATTAATGACTTGTTTGTTTCGTGGAAATAAATTGAACTACCCAAGGGTATTAAAGTGCATATCATAATAAAATTAATTTTCTTTATAGACATAGATGTTAATTAAATGATTATTCATTGTGAATGATTCCTTGCAAGTGTTATTGCAAAGGATGATGGCCTTAAGTTTTAAGCAATGAATGATTCTCTCCTTCTAAAGAAAAATAGTGTAGAGTAATAGCTCCTTTATTTAATGGCCTTCAATTGTTTTAGACTAACAAAATGAGAAGCCTTATTACAAGTAATAATGAGATAAACCCATATTTTCAAACAATAAACAAATCTATCATAGTAAAAAAGGCTAATCAAGAGTAAGGGCTTTGTTATTGGATGGACTTAAATACATTTAAACTACTAAAGATAGAATAATATGCATCTCACAAGGGAATCATTGATTGTTATAGACTTTTTAGTCAATTTAATGATTCATTTATGTGTAGTGTGAATGACTCTTTAGAAGGCCAATAAAATCCTTATTGGCTAGAAATAAAGTCTTCGTCTTGTGTTGCATCTAATGATTATCCATGTAAGAAAAGGCAACCATGATGAATGACTTCTTTTTTAATGGAATTCAATTGATTCAAACTACTTAAGGTGTATTGATGTGCATGTTGTAATGGAATTAATGTGTGGTGTAGACATGAATTTTAATTGCATGCTTATTTTGTGTGCATAATTCATTGTAATAAAATGAAAAGCCTTACTACTTAAGAATTTGGTGACGGTCTCTAGTTTCTACAAATGAGTAATTCTATCCTTGTAAAGAAATTTAATAAGAGTAATAGCTACATTATTCGATAGACATCTATGGATTTGGAGTGCCTAAAGCAAATGTCTTATTGTCAAGTAATCAACAAGGCATTTAAAGTTTTAACAAATTATTCTCTCATTGTAATGAAAGCTAATCAAGCATAATAGCTTCTTTATTAGATGGACTTCGATAGATTTGGATTACCCAAGATAGAATAAAGTGATTTTTGCAATGGAATTAGTGATTGGTGTAGACATTTAAGTTACTTCCATGATTCATTTGTGTTAATGATTCCTTATAATGAAAGAAGTCATATTAGTAATAAATAAAGCGATAGTGTTGTGTTTCAAGAAATGAACCATTCTATCTATGTAAGAAAGGCTAATAAAGATGAATGACTCTACTATTTGATGGAATTGAATGGATTTGGACAACCCAAGGTGAATTGATGTGCATGTTGCAACAAAATCAATATTCAGTGTAAACATGAATATTAATTGGATGCTCATTTTGTTTAAATGATTCCATGTAATTTATGGAGATGCCTTATTTTTAATGAATCAAGTGATGGTCTTGACTTTCAAGCAATGAATAATTGTCTTCTGGTAAAGAAAGGTAATCAAGAGTAGTAACTCCTTTATTGGTTAGACTTTAATGTATTTGGCAACCTAGAGGAGAAGTCCTATTGCCATGTAATTAAGAAGTAGTCTCTTATTTCAAGTAATAAATGATTGTTTGATAGTGAAAGAATCTAATCAAGAGTAATAGCTTCTTTATTGTGTAGGTTTCAATTGATTCAGACTACCCATTATAGAATGACGTGCCTGTTGTAATGAAATTGTTGATTGGTGTAAACATTTAAGTTATTTTCACAATTCCTTTATATAAATCACTCTATGGAACGAAAAGAGAAGCCTTATTAGCTAGAAGTGAAGTGATGGTCTCCTTTATTAAGTAATGAATCATTCTATCCATTTAAGAAAAATAAAAAATGAATGACTACTTTATTTTAGAGAATTTAATGGATTCATACTACCTTAGTTTGTATTAACTTAAATGCCACGATTAGCTCCATTATTCAATTGACTTCAAAAGATTTAGATTGCATAAATGAGAAGTCCTATTATGAAGTAATGAAGAGACAAGTTTCCAGCAATGAACAAATCTCTTGTGGTAGAAAGGGCTAATTAAGAGTAAAAGCTTCTTTATTAGATGGATTTTAATGCATTCACACTACTTAAAATTGAATTACGTGCATATAGCAATGGAATCAATGATCAGTAGGACATTTAAGTTATTTTCTAAATTTCTTTATGTGAACGACTCCTTCCATCAAGAGGAAAAGCCTTATTAGCTAGAAATGAAGTGTTGGTGTCATGTTTTAGGCAATGAATCATTATATCCATGTAAGAAAAGTTAAGTAGAATGAATGACTCCTTTATTTGATAGAACATAACAAATTTTAACTACCATAGGATTATTGATATGCATGTTACAATAAATTTAATGATTTATGTAAACATGAATGTTAATCACTACTCGCAAACATGACATGAATGTAAACATGAATGAATTTTATATGAATAACTACTTGCAAGAAAATGAGAAGCCTTATTATAAAGGAATCAAGTGAAGGCCTTAGATTTCAAGCTATGAATGATTCTCTCTTGGTAAAGAAATATAATTGAGAGTGATGGCTCTTTTATTCGATGGACTTTAATGGATTTAGACTACCTACAAGAGAAGTACTATTGTTAAGTAATCAAGAGATAGTTTCATGTTTCAAGCAATAAATGATTCTCTCACAAGAAAGAAAGTTGATTAAGACTAATAGCTTCTATATTAAAGTGACTCAATTAGATATAAATTACCCAACACATAACATTATGCATTTGACATAAGGAGCAGCTTTATCAACTTGAAGTGAAATGCATTGTCATCTTTTAGCAATTAAATATTCAATCAATGTAATAAAAGCTAATCAAGACTAATGACTCTTTGAAATAAAATTAAAAGCCTTATTACCTAGAAATGAGGTATCAATCTCATTGTTCTAGTATGAAACAATTTTTATTTAGTTAAAAAAAAAAAGCTCATGAAGATAATTGACTTTTTTTATTTTTATGGAATTCAATTCATTCAGACTCCTTGAGGTGTATTTATGTGAATGTTGTAATGAATTAATGTTTTGTGTAGAAATTGATGTTAATTGTTTGATATTTGTGTGAATCATTCCTTTTAATGAAAGGTGAAGTTGTAGTGCATGCTACAATGAGTTTAATGTTCTCTGAAGACATAGGTGTTAATTGCATGATTATTTTATGTGAATCATTCCTTATAACATAAAGTGGAGTCGTATTATGAGAAATCATAAGAGAGACTTAAGTTTTGAACAATACAAAATTTTCTCTCAACAAGCAAAGCTAATCAAAAGCATTACCTTCATTATTGAATTGAATTCAATGAATTTAAATTGACCAAATGAGAAGTCTTATTATAAAGTAATTAAGAGACAAGTTTTGAGTAATGAACAAATACCTCATAGTAAAAAAGCCTAATTAAAAGTAAAGTTTCTCTATTGGATGGACTTTTATGCATTTACACTATGCAAAATTAAATAACATACATATGAAAATGGAATCAGTGATGGAAGAAACATTTAAGTTAATTTCATGATTTCAATTTGTGAATAACTCCATGCAATGAAAGGAAAAGCCTAGTTAGAAAAGAAATATTGGTTTCTTATTTTAGACAATAAATCGTACCATTCACATAAGAAAAGTTATCAGAATGAATGACTCTTTTGTTTGATGAAATAAAATGGATTCAAACTACCTATGGTGTATTGATGTGCATGTCATAATAAATTTTATGTTTTATGTAGACATGGATGTTAATTACATGATCATTTTGTGTGAATTATTGCTTACAGGAAAATGAGAAGCCTTATCACTAAGGAATCAAGTGACATCCTCAAGTTTGAAGAAATTAATTATTATCTTTTGGTAATGAAATCTAATTGAGAGTAATAGCTTCTTTATTTGATGGACTTGAATGGATCCAAACCATTTAGAGGAGAAGTCCTATTATTAGGTAATAAAGAGACAACCTATGCTTTAAGTAATAAATGATTATCTCATAAGAAAGAAAGTTGAACAAGAGTAATAACTTTTTTACTAGATGGACTTCATCAGATAAACATTACCTAAGACTTAATAATGTGCATCTCGCAATGAAATTAGTGATTGATGTAGACATGTAAGTTAATTTTGTTATTTCTTTGAGTGAATGACAACTTAAAGTGGAAGGAGAAGCCTTATTATCTAGGATTGAAGTGTCTTGTCATCTTTTAGCAATTAGCCATTTAATCCATGTAAGAAAAGCTAATTAAGATGAATGACTCCTTGGAACAAAAGGAGAAACTTTATCACCTAAAAATGAAGTGTCAATCACATCTTTCTAGAGTGAACCATTCTATACTATTAAGAAAAGCTAATAAAGATGAATGACTCCTTTGTTTCATGGAATTTAATGGATTCAAACTACTTAAGGTGTATTTAAGTGAATGTTGCAATGAAATTAATGTTATGTATAGTAATAGATGTTAATTATTTGATTATTTTGTGTGAATCTTTCCCTTTGAACAAAAGTGAAGTTGTATTGTTAAGGAATCAAATTATAATCTCAAGTTTCAAACAATGAACAATTTTCTCCCAATTAAGAAAGCTAATTGAGAGTACTAGCTTTTTTATTTAATTAACTTCAAAGGATTTGAGCTACTCAAAGTAGAAGTCATATTGTGAAGTAAACAAGAGATAAGTTTCAAGTAATGAATGACTCTCTCATGGTGGAAAAGGCTAATCAAGAGTAAAAGCTTCTTTATTGGATGGACTTCAATGCATTCACACTACCTAAAACTAAATAAAAGGCATATTGCAATTAAGTCAATCATCAATAGGACATTTAAGTTAATTTCTCAATTTCTTTGATAGACTTCAATGCATTCATAATAAAGAAGGAAAATCAAGTGTAAAACTTCCTTAATGGATGGACTTCAATCCATTCAGACTAACTAAAATTAAATAACATGCATGTCATAATATAATCTATGATTAGTGACACATATAAGTTAAATTTTTAATTTCTTTATGTGATAACTCCATGCAATGAGAAGCAAATGCCTTATAAGCTAGAAATGAAGTGTTAATCTCATGTTTTAGCTAATGAAACATTTTATCCAAGTAAGAAAAGTTAATTAAAATGAATGAATCATTTGTTTGATTGAATTTAATGGATTCAAACTACCCAAAGTGTATTTACATGCATGTTGCAATGAAATTAATGTTCTATCTAGACATGAATGTCAACTGCATACTTTTTTTTATGGCTGATACCATGAAATGAAAGGAGAAGCATTATTGGCATAAAATTAGGTAATGACCTCAACTCTTAAGTAATGAACAATCTCTCTTAAAGCTAATCAAGAGTAAAAGTTCCTTTATTTAATAAATTTCAATGGATTCAAACTACCTAAAAGGGAAGTCCCATTGTCAAGTAATAAAGATGTGGTCTAATGTTTCAAGTAATGAATGATCCTCTCATACTAAAGAAAGCTAACCATGATTAATAGTGAACTGCTTGATTAACGAAAATAACTTATAGAAATATTAATTAACAAAATTCCAATTTGAGGTTCTTTTACAACCATGATATTAATTAAATTTAAATAAACTAATATGAATTTGTTGGCGTAAAACTTTAACTTTATAACAATTAAAGTAAACTACTTGATTAACCAAAATTACTCATGGAAATATCAATTAAAAAAATTCCAATTCTAGATTTATGTGCAACTATGATATTAATTAAAATTAAATACACTAATATGAATTTGTTGGGGTAAAACTTTAACTTTATAACAATTAAAATAAACTATTTGATTAACCAAAATTACTCATGGAAATATCAATTCAAAAAAATTCCAATTCTAGATTTATGTGCAACTATGATATTAATTAAATTTAAATACACTAATATGAATTTAGGAGGTTAAAATTCTAACTTTATAACAATTAAAGTAAACTACTTGATTAACCAAAATAACTTATAGAAATATCAATTAACAAAATTCCAATTCAAGGTTCATTATAACTATGATATTTAATGCTTTCGATTATCCATAATGTTGCTTCAATTTTATTAGAACTATTAATCCTAGATAACAACAAGATCTATTACTTAAATTCTCCACTTAGACCTTAACTAGTAGCCTTAAGAATTAGGAAAATAGGTTAATTAGAGCAATAATCACACAAGCTCAAATTTTTTTAACTTGTGTTGAGTTATTTATAATAATAAAAGAAAAACTTATGCATAATCCCTTCCTATTAATTGCTACTCATTGATTAAGAATAGGGTAAATATAGGTCATAATTCCTAACTTTAACAATCAACCATTGTTTAATCAATTTAAGAGGCCTAATTAAATGAATTAAAATAATAATCATTCAACAATATAATTAGAATAACTCAAACAATTTCAATAGAAAAGAAAACAATATAACAAAATAATCTATTCCATCAAAATGTCAAATGTTTTCAATTCTCCTATAATGCAAGAGGGTGAAGTCCTTACTACAAGACTAACTTATTCTTTCGTGGTCCTTTGTCTTTTGGTTGTCATGTTTGGATGTTGAATTTCTCCTTGCACAACCCTTACCTTAACTTCATCCCTAATCTCAAACTCATGCCTCCCTTTTATTGGTTTCCTTGCTTGACCACTAATCCAAGGGTTGTTCTCCAAACCAAGTATGAACTCTCCTTCTAGAGATTTCCTACCTTACATACACCTAAAAATCAAAATAACAAAAAAATTCAACAACCTAATGGTTAAATTAAGATTAAATTGAAGGAAGTGTAACAAGCATGAAAAAATTTAAAAAAAAAAAACATAAAATTGAGAAAAAAAAGTAAAAAAAAAAAGAAAAAAAGAATTTTAAAATTTTTTAAAAAAAAAGTTGAACTATGATATTCCATAAGCAAAGTGCACATAACAATTTAGAAAACCAAGAAAACAAGAAAGAAAATCAAAGTACAACTATTTGACAATGGTGCCAAGAACATAATGATTAAAAAATTGGTAATTCACACCTATACAAATCAAATGTAAGACAATGCCAGATACACCATAAGGTTTTAGTAACACCTAACACTTCTCACACATATTATCACATCATCTTGTGTAGGTTTATATGTTTAATATGCATATATATGCTAATGTTGCTTACATTTCTTTATTCATGATATCATTACAATGAGCATTTCTATTGTTGTGATGTGTGTGTACTAGTGCCTAACTAGAAACTCTAATTGATCTTAGAATTAAATTAGATAAGACATGTTTCAAGCATGTGAATGCCCACCTCATTTCACGCTTGCAACAAGTGTCTCTTAATGTGGCAAGCATACAAATGTCAACCTTACTCCTTTTAGCCTAGAAATATACGTAAACTTATGGAACACTTACAATGTATCTTATTCAAATCAAGCTTAAAGAGAAAGTGGCTGGCTGAAACTTGCAAGGTGAGTTTCTTTATCTTTCAAGCTTTCTCTTACTTTATTTATGCTTTGGAGAATAGATTAACAATAAAGGATTGTGTTTAGAATGATTAAATGAAAGAGAATAGTAGAAACCCTAACTAAATATTATGCGATTATGAACAAGGCTTTCTTGTGAAACTAGATTGGGCACACATATTTTAACAAATTTGGCAATAAGATTGAATGAAGCTTAGTTATGAAATAATGTTCTAATTACTCTTAGAGGATGTAATGAGTAACTCAAATGGAATTATGCTTGAGATTGTGTTAATTAGGCTACCTTCTTAAATAATTGAACTAAACAATGTAGTTAGGAATTGATTATATATCTATTAAGGTTGTTTATTTTAGATTGATATGATTAGATTTAACTAATAGATAATTTCACTTTGATGTTTAATGATCAAAATATGTCATAGTCTCAACTAAAGATATATATATATCTTTTAGCTAGGATTAAGGTAAGCAGAATCTTAACTGTCATTACAAGTTGAATATATGATAATGTGTATTAAGTTCTAGTTGATGGTTACTAAAGCATGTTCCAATGATTGGATACTTAACTAATAATGTAATAATACTTCATGCATTCCATGACAATGAACATGAATCATAGTAGGGACTTGGCATAACCAAAATGATGTGGCTTGAATAAATGTATCCATCATAATGTGGACTAAACAACATATATCCATTGTAGTCTAGATTAAAGTAATGGCCAATGATCCTAGGGTATACTCAACAACAAAAAAGAATTTCATGCCTTAAAAGAGGATCTTATGATCATTATCATTCTCAAAGCATATCATGCATGATTCTATTTACTAAGTTAGAAACTCACCAACTCATGATTATAGGTGATGGATCTAGAGTATGCAGTGTAGCCTAACACACAAGGAGCAAGAATCATAGTAATTAATGTCAAAGTCATTCTATTAATTATGGTACTTGAAATAGAATTTATAGCCAATGGCTCTCATGCATTTTATGATATGCAAATGTGGAGGTTCTTATAAATAATGTAAATTATAAGGGTAGATGGTAAGTGGGAAAAATAGTAATGGCCAAGGGTTTGACCACATTTGTGATCTTTTATGATGAGTAGTGACAGAAATTGTATCTTATTGCAACTGCTTTTCATGAGTTCAAAGTTCAAGTTGAATGCATGGTATCCAAAGTGAGTACATATGATTAAGTAATAGTAGTATCACCAGAATAAGAATCTTGACTCAAGGAAATCTAGGTAAAGTCATTTTTATTGGTAAATAGTAACTTGTGCTCAGATCATTACAAAAAGCTAAGGACTTGATTGAGGATATCAATATCGTTCACAATGTGGATTGTGAAACGATCCACATTTTCTTACATAGAATTCTAGCAACTAAATTTGAGCTAGAAACTAAACCAAAATTCCAACTTATACTAGAAAATAGAGTGAGTGAACTTAATAAAACATAATTAATTTTTTTTTTTCTTTCCAATTGAATCCAATTCTCAATCTGCTTCAATGAATATGTTGAATTAAACTTATTAGAATACAAGATTTGAATAAACAACACTCTAATTAATCAAACATAGGTACTAAGCTTATTATCCTTGTCAGCATTATCACAACACTTGAACATTGTCTAAAAACAAATAAAAATTCAGATTAGGGAATAAGCTCACTAAAATTAGATAAAACTGTTGATGTTTAGTTACCAATCCAAATGACATGTAATAAATCGATGCCTTGATGTGAAGCTAAAGATTTATCTAATGTTTTAAAGAGCGAGACATTGAAGTAAGTTCGTCAAAGCTTAGTCAAACTAATGAATTAAACTAAAACTCTAATTTGAAGTTGATGTACCTATCAAATTAATCCTAAAATCTAGTTTGGTTTACTCATAAAATTGGAGAAACAATATAAATAAACTAAACTTGTGAATTTAATAAGCAAAACAAAATCCTAAATTAGTTGAAAATAATAATCTAACATTCATCAACACATAAAGGAAGCTTACCAAGTACCTAAGAGTTGGTCTAACTACTCATGCTTACTAAACTAAACATAACAATGGTGGATGACATAAAAAAATTGAATTTGCAAACCCCCTTTTGAAAGCACCACATCCACTTCTACAATGTAGTTAATTTCCTCCAATAAGCAAAATCTTTTCATCTCATTCCTCCAATTTGATTGTCATGATCTGTTTTGCCAATGGACTCATTTTCTCCTTCAAAGCATTTAGGAACAGCAGCCCATAACTCCTAAAAGTTTCGTGGCATGTTCGCTTACAACCTCTTTGAAACTTCAAAAGTACCTGGTGTGAAACCAAAGAATGATCCCTATTGATGTTCGTCCACTCTTGACCTATGCAAATAAGATGTGTATATATATATCAAAGAGAGGAAGCCCCAATGAAAGTAAAATCATCCCTATTGATGTGAACCTTGTTAGATATGGCTAAGAAACCCACAATCTGATCATGTATGAAACTAAAGAAAAGTGATGCGGCCACATTCAAGACCAAGAACCATGTATAAAACCTAAGGAAAGTGATGCAGCCCAAATTCAAGACCAAGAACCAACCTATGTTTCTCATCTTTGACTTTATCATTTCCCATGTACCACACCTTTCCCATGCATAATCTTGGAATAGTAATAGCCACAAGCATTGGAAATATTGTGCTTTTATTAGCTTCTAATTTCTAGATTTGACTTAAGTCTTTTAGTCTCCTTTTGCTTGGTCTATAAGGCCATCAAGTTTCTATAAAAAAGGAGATGAATGAATAAATAAATAAAATTTATTGAAGTGCAATTTCCTTGAAAATGTAGAAGAGTTGTCACTCCTTCCTTGAAGAGTTGGAACATTTCTAAAGTTTGCATCCTTGAAGTGTTGCAGCCATTAATCCAGAAGAATTGCTGCATTTTCATCTTCCTTAGAGGCCTAAAAGAGCAACTATCAAAGTTTTATTCACTTACAATTTCCTACTTTTCACCCTAAATTCTGTGTGTGTAAGTTACTCTCTCGATCCTACTATTTGAGTAGTCAAACTTGGACTACATTAGAAAGCCAAACTAGATTTTTAAGATCTAAATGATCCTAAACTTAGGCTTTAAGAAGTGAAACCAATGGCATTGAAGAAGGATATGGATGCCACATTCTACAAAATAATGAACATGGGAGTGATTAATTGGTTTAAAACGTCACAAAATGAGTCAGTTCTTGATAAGTTCTTTAGTTCTTGAAAGAATTGAAAGGGAAAATTCCCACTTTTATTTTACGTAATGTTTTGCCTCCTTTAACAATGAATTCAAGCCTATTTATAGGATAAAAACAATCTACTCCTATAAAGTTTTCTTTACAATCACTTAACACAAACCCATTTAGCATAGTTATGCAATTAATAAAGTCTTGGCCCACATTATGGTTTGCTTTGCCTTGCTTCAGATTCTTTGGGCCAAACTTCTTTAATCAACCTACTGAGTGCCTCTTTCATCTGTTTAGCTCTTAAACATGTCATTGGTCCTTCTTGAATGCTCATTAGATCAATAGAAGTCATTCATGCATTGATGCCTCCAAGGATATCATCATTACCCCACTCTTTAAAAGGATTCATCCGCAAATCATCATTGGCATCCAAAAAAGAAGGAAAAGAAACATTAAATGTTACACACACATTGTACTTCCCAGGTAGGTCCAACTTATAAGCATTGTCATTAATTTGTGCCATAACTTGAAATGCATCATTTCCTTTAGGTTACAGCTTTGAATGGCATTGAGCCAGGAACTTTTCCCTACACATATGCACCTAAACCCAATCACTAAGTTCCCAAACCACCTTCTTTCACCCTTTGTTGGCATGTGATACATATTGCTCAATCCATTTTTCAATTTGTTGTTATACCTTCTCATGTAACTTCTTAACCATTTTGACCTTGTGTTCACCATTTAGGCTACCATACTCATCAAGAGGTAAAGGCATCAAATTCAAGGGAGTCAAAGGATTGAAACCATACACAATTTTAAATTAAAAGTAACTAGTAGCAAAATGAATACTCTTATTATATGCAAACCCTACACATGGCAATCAATCTTCCTTTATTTTTCAATTCATTTGAACAATAAATGCAACAAAGAAGAAAGAGTTCAATTAATTACATCAATTTTCCCATCCATTTATGTATGGAAAATACTTGAGAACAATAACTTAGTACCCAACTTACCCCATAAAACCTTCTGAAAGTAGTTCAAGAACTTTGTATCCCAGTTTCAAATAATGTTCTAAGGCATGCCATGCAAGCATATTACCTCTTTAAAGAACAATCCATCACCTTATTTGTATCACTAGTTTTATGGCATGTCATGAAGTATACCATCTTTGAAAACTTGTTAACAACAATAAATACAATATCTCTACCCTTTTTTAGTTGTTGTAGTCCTACCACAAAGTCCTTAGAGAAATCAACCTAGGATTGGCTAGGTATAGGTAAAGGGGTGCACAAGCCATAGGGTAATACTCTAGATTTAATCTATTCTTACATCCATAATGAATTACTTCCAAATCATATCGTCTTAATTTTGCTAACAAAATATGCTTAGCATGCATGGGTACAAAATCACACAAGACCTCATTAGTATATCTCCTCATAGTAAATAATACTAACACCTGCTTATTTCCCTTAACCTCCCTATATTCATTTAACCATTAACGCTTATATGTTCTAAGGTGCTTTATGGTTTGGAAATTAAGCTTTTCAACTACATTTGTATAGCTACCCTCATCAATGATCATGCTACATACCTTATAATGATGTAGCACTATGTATGGACAATATTATCTCCTTGCATTTCATCATCTTCCTTGGCTTATGCACTCAATGTTTATCTTAACCACCAACATGTCTCCCTCAATTGGGTACTCCTCTCTCCATTGGTGGCATAAAGTCATCATTAAAATCATGTTTTGTCTTAATATCACTATTACCCCACAACACCTTAATACACTTTTTTGGGACTCATATTCAATATGTCCCCTTCCCAACACTCCATTATTTGATGAACTTCAATGAATTTAGACTATGTAAAAGCAAAGTCCTATTGTTAAACAATTAAGGGATAATCTCATGTTTTAGGTGATGAACAAATCCCTTATAGTATAAACAACTAATTAAGGGAAAAGCATGTTTACCCAAAAACAAAATAATGTGCATATGTCCCCATAGAATCTTAGGTCATGGTAGATGTTTAAGTTCCATGAATCCTTTGTGTAATTGACTTGTTGGAAAAAATAGATATGCCTTATTAGCCATAATTGAAGTGAATATATCATGTTTTAGGCAATAAACTAATCTATCACCCTAAGAAAGCTAATCAAGGTTTTTTGTTTTTTTTTTAAAGGAATTTGATGGATTTAGACAACCTAAGGTGTATTGACATGCATGTCACAACAATATTACTATTCATAGAAGGCATAGATGTCCATTGTATGCTCATTTTCTATAAATGTTTTCTAATAACAATTTGAGAAGCCTTACTACCTGAGAATCAAGTGAGGGTTTCATGTTTTGAGAAATAAATAATTCTTCCTAGTAAAGAAAGATAATCAAAGTAATAGCTCTTCATTCAATGGACTACAATTAATTTTAACCATGTAAGCCAAAATAACATGCATCTCATAATGGAATTAGTGATTAGTGCAATATCATAATTCCTTTGTGTTAATGACTTCTTGTAATGAAAGGAGAAGCCTTTTTTTTCTTTAAAATGAAGTGGTGTTCATCTTTCAGGCAATGTACCATTCTATCTTGGTAAGAACTAATCCAAATGAATGACTCCTTCATTTGATAGAGTTTAGTGGATTAAAATTAAGCAAGCTATATTGATGTGAATGTTGCAAAGGAAATAATGTTTAATGTACACATAGATGTTAATTACACAACCATTTTGTGTGATTGATTTCTTGCAATGAAATGAGAAGCCTTATTACCAAGGAATCAAGTAATAGTATGAAGTTTCAAATAATGAATCATTCTTTGATGGAAAAGAAAGCTATTCAAGATTAATAGCCTTTTTATTTAATGGACTTTAATCAAGTCAAACAACTAAAAGAGTAGTCCTATTGTCAAATAAATAATAAACATCTCAAGTTTCAAGTAATAAAAATTTTCTCATAACAAAGAAAGCTCATTTAGTGTAATAACTTCTTTATTGGATGGACTTTTGATGGATTCAACCTACCTAATACATAATAATGTAAATCTCCACAAGAAATTAATGATTGGTGAAGTCATTTAATTAAATATTGTAATTCCTTTCTTTGAATGACCCCTTAGAATGAAATGAGAATCCTTATTAGCTAGAATTGAAGTGTTGATCTCATCTTTTAGGCAATGAACTATTCTATCTATGAATGAAAAGTTAATCATGATGAATGACCTCTTTGTTTGAAGGAATTTAATGGATTCACATTACCTAAGAATTTTTTAAGTATATGTTATAGTCAAATTAATGTTTATTGTAGACATGGATGTTAATTGCATAATCATTTTATGTGAATGATTCCATGCAATGAATGAAGAAACATTATTATCAAGTAATGAGGTGATGGTCTTAAGTATTAAGTAATGAGTAATTCTTACCAAGTAGAGAAAGCTAATCAATTGTAGTAGCTCCTTTATTTAATGAACTTCAATGAATTTGGAATTTCTATAGGAGAAGTCCTCTTATCAAGTCATAAGGAGATGGTCTCAAGTTTTAAGCAAGTAAAAACTTAAGAGTAAAGAAGGGTAATAAAGAGTAATAAGGCTAATCAAGAGTAATAGATTCTCATTGAAAATAGCAGAGACATTATAATCTCTTGGTAATTCCAACCTATAGACATGTCTTCAATCTTTCCATCACATTAAATGGACCATGAGCTCAAGGCATCAAATTTGACTTCCTATTACGTGGAAATCTTCATTTCCATAATTGAAGTCACATTAAGTCACCAAGAGCAAACTGGTATTCCTTTTGGTGTTTGTATCTATGTGCATTTAAACTTCATTATTGCTTTCAATTTGACCTAGAATTTGCTTATAGAGTTTTGTTACTATCTTGGCTCTTTCATCTCCATCAAAACACTCTATCTCATTTAGGAAATGGAGTGAGATCAATAGGAGTGATGGGATTAAAATCATGTACTACACCAAATGGAGTAAAGCAAGTAGTGCAATTTGTGCTCCTATTGTAGGCAATAAATAATTCCATCATAGTAAAGAACACCAATTAGGAGTAATAGTTTCTTTATTGTATGGATGATGAATGAGAATTTATTATGTTTTTTCCTTTTTACATTTAATATTTTTAATGAATTTTAGACTTATATGAGATTATTAGATTTTGTTTCTAGTTTTAAAATGTTTTAAAAAATTTGTGACGATATATGTTTTAGTAGGAAAAATTAAATCATTTTATTGTTTTGATTTTTGTTACTTGTTTCAAGTTTTTTACTTACTTAAAGGTCCAGATTGGAAAAGTGGTATTTAGTGAAGTTGTCATAGACATCTCAAATTTTCTAGATTAAAGTTAAGAGTCCAAATGCAATTTCATTTGGACCTTGAGACATTGCTTCAAAGATAAGGTATAAAACTAAAGTCTAGTCCTAATTGATGTAGGATTCTTATTCAAGTGTTATGGATGAAAAAGGGGCATAAATTAAATTTTAACATCCAAATCAAGTGATTTAAAAGGCTAAATTGAAGTGGACTATCAAGCCTACAATTCTTCTGAAAAGATCCAAACCCAAATTATTTTTTTAATGGTTTAAAAATAATGGAGAAGTCACTATAGAATCTATCATGGACTAGACTAAGTTAGTCTCAATTTTTAACTCATAACTTGGGCTTTGGACCTTTGTTTATAGCAAGACTTGATGCATTGGAAAGATGTAGAGGAAGACTACAACTTTAATGAATAAGTTAAAACCTAATTTTGATTGTATCTTGTATGAAATCAACTTGAAAGAGAATAAAGGGATTTTGGAAGATTAAGGAAACCTTAAATCTTTAGTGTTTGCTAGTGGCTACTATTGATGGTTTTTTTTTTTTTTCTTAAGGATATGAATAATCATCTTTTGGAAGTATTATAGGAGAGATAAAGAGAACTAAATCATCACTTTAGAGGCTTTTTTAACAATTTTAGGGGTTTCAAAACTTTTGATACATCAAAGGTATAGACTATTTTGATATGTTCTACTCTTTTTTATTAAATTGTTTGAGTTACTCTGATTTAATGGTTGAATGATTGTTCATTCAATTAATTTGGTTAGACCTACTAAATTTAATAAAGGAATATTAATTGCTAGAATTAGGAATAATGATTCATTTTTATCCTCTTCCTAATCACCAAGTAGCAAATAACAATAAGGGATTATAGACAAGTTTTCAATTTATTTTTATAAACAACTCAACATAGGTTAAATGATCCAAGCTTGTGTGATTGTTGCTTGTATTAACCTATTTACATAGTTCTTAAGGTTGTTGTATATTACTGTAGTGAACTTTGTATAAGGGTATAACAATTAAAATCTAAGTGAAGAGTTTGTTTTGCTTAATGAATATCTAAAGGAAAATTCAGGTAACAAAGCTTGTTGATATTTAGGATAGATGGTTCCATTAAAATTGAAATAATGTTGTGGATAATTAAAAACATTAAATATCATAATTATGTGTGAACCTAAAATTGTACTTTTAATATTTGATCTTTTTATATTTTTTTGATCAATTTATTTATTTTCTTTGCTAAAAATTAGAATTCAACCTTTTTCCCTCCACCCAATTATGTTAAGGTGTTTAACTTTTAGTTAATTAGTAGTAAATTTGTTAGCACTCCTTTTAGGCTCAACCCTTGCTTATACTATTTACTATTTACTATTGAATAATTGAGAGTAAGGTATTAAATTTTTGCTTCTTTAACAACAACAACCAAAATTTGGCATCATTTCAAGAAAGTCTTTTCTATAAATTTTTGCATTATATATATATATATATATAATTCTAGTAAGTTGATTATAGCATTATCTCCCCTTCCATTTTTTAAGGTTTGTGTTTCTCAAGCATTTTTGGTGTTTTAGTGTTTTCAATTACAGTGGTACTATTAATGAAGAAAATCAATTAGTGGTGTAGAAATGATGCCAAAGTCCTTAACAATGTGTCTATAAGAACTAGTTAAACCATGAAAACTATGCATATTACTAATAGACTTAGGAGTAGGCTAATCATTGATTGCAACCTCAATATCCCTAGCACCTATAACATAGTTGAGAAACATGACATGATGAGTGCAAAAGGAACATTTCTTGAGGTTAACATACAATTTCATGACACGTAATACACTTAAAACAAAATGTAAATGATTAAGATGCTTATTTATATTTTTGTTATAGACTAAAATATCATCAAAATACATAATCATAAAATTATTGATGAATGCACACAAAACATGATTCATCAATGTCATAAAAATGCCATAAGAGTAACCTTGATAAGTTTTATTCTCAAAAGAACCAAACAAAAAGGTCTCTTAAATTTACTAAAATTCAATTAGCCATCCATAAAAGAGGGGTATATGCCTATATTAGAGTTTAAAACATAATAGTTAATACAAAACAGAATTAAAAATAGCAAACTTACCCAACAAACCACTAAATAAAGGATTGGACTTAAATTGAGACATTATTCAATCCATTATAATTATAAAATAACTAAATAATAGGCATTTCCCCCCTCCTTAAAGAAAGAAGTTATGCAGCCAAGTTTAGAATTCAACCCAAACTCCTCAAATAAGTTGTCATTGAACTTGTATGAAGTTTATTAAGTCTTGGTGCTCCTTTAAGCCTTGATCCTTTTGTTATGCATTATTTTCAGTCCAAGTTACTTCAATAAGCCCATTTAAAGCTTCTTGTATCCTTTTAGCTTAAGCTTATGTTATTGGACCTCTATGTATGCACAATGAATCAATACACGTGCTAACTTAATTCCCATGAAGAGGCCTTATTTTCTAGAAATGAAGCATCAATCTAGTTTTTCAAGTAATTAAGCATTATATCTTGGTTAAGAAAAGCTAATCAAGATGAATGACTCCTTTATTTGATGGAATTCAAGGGATTTAGACTATCCAAAATGTATTGACATGCATGTCACCAAAAAAAAAAAAAAAAAATGATGTTCTTTATATACAACAATATAAATTTCATGATTATTTGGTATGAATGAACCTTGGCAACAAAAGGAGAAGCCTCTTTACCAAGAAATCAGATAGTTGTCTTAAGTTTCAAGTAATGAACGATTCTTTATGGTAAAGAAAGATTACCAACAATAATAGCTCCCTTTTTTGATAAACTTAAATGGATTTAGACAACTCATATCAAATGTCCTATTGTCAAGGAATTAAGAGACAATTTCATGTTTCAAGTAAGAAATGATTCTCCTTTACTAAAGAAAACTAATTAAGAGTAATAATTTCTTTCTTAGATGGACTTCATAGGATTCTAACTACCAAGACATAATAACATAAATGTCATAATGAAATGAGTAATTGGTGTAGATACTTAAGCTAATTTCATAATTTTTTTACTTGAATTAGTTATTAGAATGAAAGGATAAGACTTATTATGCACATGAAGTGCTAGTGTCTTCTTTCAAGTACTAAACCATCCTATCTAGGTAAGAAAGTAAATCAAGATCAACTCCTTTATTCTATGGAATAAGTCAATTCTAGCTACCCATGGTTTACTTTTCATAATTTACCTTATAGGTCTAATTTATGTCTTTTCATAGAACACATTATATATGAGTATTAAAAACTAACTTCATCAATAATATTGTATATGTTTCACAAATTTTTGTATATAAACACATAAGAGACAAAGTACATCATCAATCTAATCAAACCTCAACCCAACCCAACCAGTTAGACCAATGAATTGGTGAAGTAGACACTAAACTGGGTCGGGTTAATATAAGAACCACTTGGTACTTTGAACCAAAAATAAACCAATGGATCTAGCCAATTTTTTGAAATTTAGATGATTAAGAAAATTGGATAAACTAAACCAAGTCTTTTTTGGCTAAATGACATCATTTTTAATTGGTAGTGGCTAAAATTCTCCTGCCTCCCAAACATGATCCAAAGCAAAAGACTCTGCATTCTTGCAATCTCCTAATCCAACAATCCATCATCTTTGATATGGCTTCAATTTTTATTGCCCACTCTTTTAGAGTCCACCTTTGACATTGACCATCTTCAATCATGTTTAAGGTAAACACTAATTTTCTTAAGTTGTGTTTTAACTTCATGATCACACTTTTGTTCATGGCCATTATTAAGATATATTGGCTTCAATTTCTTTTGTTTGATCTATGTACCATCCTTCTCATCCTTGAAATGCTTATTATTAGAACTAATAAAACTATGATCTCATGTTTAATTTAGGCTCTTATTTACCAATAAACATGATTAGAATAATGTGTATCACCAAAACTTTGACAATAAGGCAACAATTATCATTCCAAATAAAAGGGACAATATTCGTTAATCATGGGAAACTCTAATTCTTGAGTAAATGAAAGTAAGGCTTCTTATAAAATGAAAAAAATGAAAACCAAAAGCATAGTTGATGGGGAATTTTACTATTACTTGTCTCAAATGAGATGAATTGATGTGAAGAAACTTCATAATATTACTTGTAAGATATTTAATGCAATATCATCCCTTTACCTCTTATCATAGGAGTGCCAAACTTCTAAACTTGTTAGCTATATTAGACCTTATTTATTTTCCCAGTGCTTGCTTTCCTTTTGTTTTGTAATATTCCAAAAAAGTAAGCCTTTAGTGTTATGGTAAAAGTAGTAAATAAAAACATGTTTTTCTTTTTCCTTGGCCCATTCAAAATGTTAATAAGTTAAGAGTTGTGCAATTAGAGGTAGTCTTGTGTAATCTTCCCATTTCTTTAAAATTTATGAGCACAAGCAAAGCTTAGTTATCTGTTTCAAGTTAAATGCATATTTTGTCTACTTCATTTATCTGTCAAATGTTCTTTTATGTTTTTTTTTTATTTTTTGTACTTTTCTATTATCTTTCCAAAGATATTTGTCTTTTTATTCTTTGTTCAAATAATACATTACAAAATTGAAAACTATTTATTATGCAACCCATTCAGTTTGCCAATGCATCTTAATAAACTTTTCAAAAGCTCATATGAGAATTAAAGTTAGAAAAAATATAATGTCAAAATGTCAAACCTGTCCATGAAAATGTATCGTATATATATGGAGAATTAAATGTGTTTTCTTTTACTTATGATACAAAAAGTTCTCAAGTGGTAATGTGAGTATTTGCATAGTATTATATAGATCCTTTTTTTTATGAGACTAAAAGTTTGAATACCTATTTTTTAGTTTCCTTTATCTCTATTGCTTTTCTTTCAAGTTGTTTAGAAAAAACTTTTCATTAAAGTAGGTTGCCACTTGGTTTTGTCTTTGTTTACATCTTGGAATTTTTTGGTTTTCTTCCTTAATTTTTTTTTCTCTCAAAATTTAGAGAATGATACTATCAATTCCCTATCACTATTAGTTTGGACATAAGATAATTTTTCTCTCTTTGATCACTATGCAAACTTTTGGACCCAAAGGATCAAACAATATCATCTGAACTAATTAAGAAGCTAGATATCTTGTTAACTTAAGTTATTTAAACACAATGATTAATATCTTTTCATTATTCTAAAATACCTATAATTTGGCTTCTTATGTTTCACATCTTTCCTTTGGTCCACTAATTGAGGGCATATGGACTACATACATGAGTTTATGTTGTTGTGGGTGTGCCTGTGGATATCATGCCAAGACCCAATGATCTAGCTAACTCTTTTTGGCCCTTAGAAGCAATTTATAACAATTTTGTAGAAACATAGAGCATAAGTGTAAATTCAAATAACCGTCCAGCCAGATCTCTCTCACCGTAAACAAATCAATCAATGTATAACATGATAATTATTCAACCATGTTTTTTTAATTTTTTCAACAATTCATTACATTTTTCTTGCCCAAAATGGCATCAACACAATTAATCAAAAATACTTGATAATTCTTTTTTGATCTTCCATTATTCTTAGTGGTTGGCTAAGGCCTCGTGCTAGTCTTATGAAATTTATTATTGTTTATGTTTATTTGTATTCTTGTTGTTTGATGTCTTCAACAAGAAATGATAACACCTTGCCTATTGTTAAAGCTTTCACTCCATCAAATGTTGGTTGTTCTGAAAGTGCATTTCCTATAAGAACTATAGGACAAACTCAATCAACTTTTTCTAGAATTTTAACAAGGAAATGCAAGATACTTGATTAACATGATAATTATCAACCTTGTTTTTCTTGTTTTTTTGTATAATTCACTACATTTTTATTGCTTAGCTTGGCAATAATGCAATTAATTAGAAATACTTGATAATTCTTTCTTTCTCTTCCATTATTATTAGGCTTTTGTTGGTCTTATAAAATTTATTATAGTTTATATTTGTATTCTTGTTGTTCAATGTTTTCAATAGGAGATGATCAGACCTCACCTACTACTAAAGCTTTAACTTCATTGAATGTTGGTTCTTTTGAAAGTGCATCTCCTACAAGAACTATAAGAAGAATATTAAATAAAAAATTGATTTAGCATGGGACCATTGTAAGAAAGATTATGAAAGAGAAAGTAATGGAAGTAAAAAATTATTGTGTTTGTACTGCACAAAGATCTTTTCAAGGCAAGGTATTAATCAAGTTAAGCACTATTCATAGTTCTTGGCTAGGGCCTTTTGCTAGTCTTATGAAGTTCATTATTATTTAGGTTTTTTCCTTGTTGCCAGATGTCTTCAATTGGAGATGATAACACTTTACCCTCTGCGGAAGCTTTGACTCCATCAAATGTTGGTCCTTCTAAAACTATCTCTTACAAGAACTATAAGAAGCAATATTAGACAAAAAAAAATTTAATTTAGCATAAAGACACTATAAGGAGGTTGATAAAAGAGTAAGTAGCAGAGGGAAAAAATTGATGTATTTGTACTGCACAAGGGCCTTTTTTGGGGCAAGGTATTAATCTAGTTAAGTAAGATATTAATCAAGTTAAGTAACATTTAACAAAAATGAAAGGGGAAGTAGATTATTGTCAAAAGGTGCAGCCTAATGTTTGACATCAAATGAAGCAAAATCATGAGGATTATTCTTCAAAGAAAAGGAAAGCACAAGAAACATTGGACAAGTTAAATCTTTTTAACATAAGATATAGGGCCTATGAAGAGTAACAATATCAAAATCTTGATATTGATATTCAAGAAGTTTAAGGACCTTCAATTCCATCTTCTCATTCTAACTATAAAGGAAATGGAAAGCTAATACAAGCTAAGGAAAAAATTAGTTAATAAGTTAGGAGAAATTCAGTCTTTTTTCATCTCAAGGATAGGGCTTAGTTTTTAACCAACTTTGAAGAATATATTGTAAAACAAAGATATGATAGAAAGGTGTGATATTATTGTCTTAAGATGGATGATAGATGCTTTCATACCTTTTAATGTTGTAAATTCAATTAACTATCAACTAATTATTAATGCCATAGCTAGTATGGGACTACGTTACAAGGCACCATCTTTTCATTATTATTGTGGTTGTTTATTGACCAAGAATGTTGAAGGGATAAAAAAAAAGTTGTGAAAGGCTATCGTGTCATATGGAGTAAAACCAATTATACATTAATGATTGAGGGGTACATAGATCAAAACCATAGAACTTTGATAAATTTCTTAGTTTATTGTCCCAAAGGAATTTTTTTTGTAAAGTCAATCAATGCTTCAAAATCAACAAAGATAGTTCAAACACTGTACAAATTGTTAAGAGAAGTAATATTGTTTGTTTGTGTTGAAAATGTTGTCCATAATGTGACTAACAATGTGTCCTATTATGTAGTTGCTAGTAGATTATTGGACTGTGAATTCAAGACATTATTTTTGTCTCCTTGTGCAACCCATTGTATTAATTTGATTCTCCATGATATAAGCAACATGACTAAGGTTAGTGGTCTTGTTAACCATGCTCTTTTATAATCATTTTTATCCTTTGCACATGATGAGAAAGTTTACTAATAGAAGAGAAATGCTTCATCCTACACCAACTCAATTTGTTGCCACACAAAGTGTCTTAGCTCAAAAAGATGCATTAAGGGCTATGGTGACATCTAAAGATTAGACCACATGTGCATATACTAGAAAAGACAAAGGAAAGAGGTTTGTTGACTCTAGATTTTGGAGAAAATTTACATTTATTATGAATATTATTGAGTCTTTGATTCATGTTTTATGAGTTGTTGATAAAGATGAGAGGCTTGTAATGAGATATCTATATAAGGTTATTCATGTAGCTAGAGTAGTGAGAAGATTTTGAAAGAAAAAGACAAAAGTTCAAGCTTTTGTGAACATAATTAATACTCAATGAGACCACCAGCTACATAAGAATCTTCATGTTACTGGTTTTGGTTAAATTCTAGATGTCAATATGATACTACATTGATTAAGAAACAACCTCTAGTTGTTTTATTTTTGGACATACTAGAGATGTATTCTTATGGAAATCAATCAGTGACACATAAGCTAATAAGTGAAATGAAGACTTTGAACATAATTTTGCTAAAATGGATCATAACATCATGCCTTCTAGTAATTTTATTATTTCATTGCCTTCTTTTACAATTTTTTTTTATTAAATAAGTTATTTATATTGATAATTGCAACTACAAATGAATGGTGGTCTACTATAAAAATAGTGCACCTAATTTGAAAAAGTCAACCATTTGAGTTCTAAGTCAAACTTATAGTGTTTTGAATTATGAGTGTAATTGGACACATTTTGTTAAGAGATGACAACATGTAGCATTCAAAACAATTTTATAATGGTACTAATTAAAGTATTATTTAATCTCTACTTGAGTATTATAATTTTTTAACTTTCTTTGTAATTTCTTCATTACTATTAATGTTTATTATATTTTGATGTTGAGTTGATTTGAATATATTAGACAGAGAGACTAACATTGATAAAATGAGCCTTGCCAGTCAAGCTACAAGAATGGATTTGGGAGTGATGATGCCAATACTTTTAATTAGAATAGTAAAATTCAAGAACATTTTCCAAAAGTTTAAAATTTGAAATTCATAATGTTAGATAAATTGATCCCATATTGTATTAGACTATTTGTAAATCTAAGATTATTTGAACTTATAATGTAAGACAATTTGGATTACATTGTGTTGGTAATTTAGTTTTCTTATTCCTTGTAGCAATATAACAAAAATTAAAAAATCTATAACACTTTAGAAGTATATGATGGTTTTTTTTTGTTTCCTTTTTGGTGTTCATAAATTCTTTTTCTTATGATGTTATGTTTAATAAGAAAAAATGACTAGACATTGATTCAGTTAGACCAACTATTGAAAACTTCTCTACTTCAACATCAAACTAGCGGCATCTAAGGTAAATACAACTATTATAGCCTCCAAATTATCATCCTTAGTTCTTGCATTCACTAAACAATTCTTAACAGGTTTTTTAGATATTTATCCCTAAAAACTTCTTAAGTTAGCTTATCTACAAAATCAACTTGAAAACCATGATTAATGTAAGAAGAATATCTAGTAACCTTAAATAGATTGAATTCTACCTCTTCATCACCAACCTTCAATGTCAACCTACCATTTTTAACATCTATAACAACTCTAGCCATGGCCAAGATAGGACAATCCAAGATAATTGCAATCTCCTCATTTTCTTCCATTTCCAACATAATGAAATCAACAAAAATGAAAAATTTCTTTACTTTGACTAACACATTTTCCAAAATACCCACGTGGTACTTCATTGATCAGTTAGCTAGCTACAATAAAATGGTAGTCGGTTTTAGCTCCTTTAATCCAAGTGTGCTACACACAAATAAAGGCATTAGTGAAACATTAGCACCTAAATCACACAAAACTCTAGAAAAATTAACATCACCAATTATGTAAGGGATTGAGAAACTCCTTAAATCCTCAAGCTTTGGTGGAAGCTTATTATAGATAATTGCACTACACTTTTCAGTCAAAGCAATGGTCTTATGATCCTCCAATTTCCTCTTGTTTGACATCATCTCCTTAAGAAACTTTGCACAAACAAGAATTTAAGCTAAGGCATCTGCAAAAAGAATGTTAATGTGCAGTTACCTAAACACTTTAAGAAATTTCTCAAACTATTTATCAATCTTATTTTGCTTAAGCCTCTAAGGAAAAGGAATGGGAGGGACATAAGGTTTGAGTACTAGTGGTGGTGTCTCAGTATGCTCAACTTCATTTTGACTTACCTCTTCATGGCTTGCATCAACACCATCCTCCATTATAGCCTCATCACTTACCTAACCAAGTTGCTTTCCTTAAGCCTTTCCCAAGCTTTATACAAAGACTCACTATCGAACTAAATGAAACTTGTAATATCATTCTTAAGTTTTGCAGTCCTACTTAGGGAAAAAATACTTTTTCAAAATGCTTGCGATAAGGCATTCAAAGCTGTAAAAGAATCAAGAGCCTTGAACTTCAGCTAGATCTTTGCCTTATCCTTAAGAGAAAATGAAAAAAAAGTCTCAAACAAATGACATTATTACTAACTCCATTAATCTTGATAGTATCTCAAATTTCCAAGAAATTAGCAAGATGTGCATTTGGGTCCTATGGCCAAATTGCCTATGCCTAGCTTGTAAATTTTGGTCCCCCTTGTAATGGTTTTGAACATTGGACTCGATACAAGTCTTTTATGATCAACCCGTATGTCTTACACAATTTTCAACCTTTTCTTTCATTGGTTTTAACAGCCATTGTCCATCTCTCTAAATTTAATCCTCGCGGAACTAAAGTTCATAATATTATTCAGATTCCCATTATAAGATGTGTTTTAGATGTCTCAGCGATTTCCGTGTGCGCGTATTCAAGTCGACGTAAAATCTTGTTTATAAAAAAGTTTGTTCCACCAGAGGGAAAACCCTTCAGGCGCAAGACTGTAGAAAGTCTACTTAACTATGGACGACATGGGCCTGCATTCAGAATAATGGCAGATAACCAAGAAATGCAAGATCAACGCATTAGAACCATTAAAAAGAACAAGAAATTTAATTTTTCTTTTTTAAAAAATATAAATATATATATTAAGAAGGTTGGCAAGAAGCTGTAAACTGTCCCTTTTAACATTAATAAAACAAGTGGCAAGCCTGTTTATTCCAAAACATAGGAAGTCTATAGCCCATCTTTTAACCCTCTTTGTTGAAGTCTTTTGGCATTTATGTTGTGGCTAGGTTTCCGGCTTTTGAAACTGCATAGGCACGTAGTAAAGTATAAGATTCTGTGGTCCTAATTCCTAAACTTTATCCTTATGCTTCTAAAATTCAATCAGTTACATTTTGCCCAACCCTACCAGTTTTAAATGGGCGACTTTTACATGAAAATATTTGAGAATTCAATCCCTTCTCTAATTCCTAATTATCCCTTGGTGCACAGGAAGAAGAAAGTTCTTTCACTAAGTAGAATTAAATTCTTTGATTCTTCTACACTGTAACATTGTTTACAGTGTAGTCTCATTTAAGACATCTGCCTGCCTCTATTAGATTCTACCTTTTTAATCCAAGGGCAGCCATGAATTTCATGGTGGTTTTTGGAACAAAATTTACTAATTTTATGGCCGTACTGCAATTTGCTGCAAACAAAGAAGCGATATCCCTAGCACATGCACCCATAAGCCTATTAACTAAGGAATGAATAGACGAAAACTTTTAAGAAACACAAACAGGAATTTGAAACTTGGAAAGAAAAAATGTACATCTGCTTTTTTGTCTGATTCCTTGACGGCAAGCCTAGTGGAATAAATAGGTTATGGGGACCATAAAATTGTTCTCGAGTACCCATTATTAATTCCTTATTCCATCTTCATTTACAAGCTTGTTCCCCGTATGGGGCACACTGGTCACTCGAGGGGCAATCCATGGTAATTCTTTCCAACTGCACTAAGGTGCGCATGAGAAGAATCCAACATTTTTTTAAAGGCCTATTAGTTGTCATCTGGCTAGAGAAACCAAAAATAAAAAAATGAAAAAAAATAAAAAAAAGAAAGGCACATTAGTCTGCCCAACAAAACGATAGCTCTCGTGAACTTACATTAAACACCCAAGACATTGACGTATCAATTAATTAATTGGGGTTAGAATAAATACCCTTCTTTTTACCATAAAAATTGTGTTCATTCAATAGCTTAAACCTTCGAGAATCAGTGCAAAACAACAGAGTGGAGTGGATCACCATAAATGCCCCTTTAACCGTTCATTTTTTGGAACTTGAGGATAACCCAAAGCCGCAGGAGCCCAAGGATTCGGTGGGGCGAGCAGTTTTTATTTTATTATTTTTTTTGTATTTTTTGTTCAAGATGAAAATTACATAATATGACATCTTGGCTTCATCCAAGGAAGCAAAAAGACAGAGGATGTTAATGCCATTGCAAAAAATATAACGAGGGTAGAACTGGATAGAAACAAAAATAGGCAACCCAAGGAAAATAACAAAAATTCCGCAAATGGTAACGCTGGAGTCTAGAATTTCTGGTTGTGGGGACAAACAAAAAGATCTCGAGGTGAAAAACATCGAGCAAGGGTAAACATAAGAAACAGCCACTAAAAGAGTTAGAAAATGGTAATAAAAATAGTATTCGGAAAGCAAAAGACGAACCATAAAGAATTAGAAAATGGTAGAGCCTCTGCATCGGCTATCTTTGTTTTTCCTTACCGCAGATTCTATTATTCTGTATGCTCTCTACAGCTGGTATCCCTCCATAATGCAGTTGTCAATTCATATGAAAGTTATCATTAAATCTGATTTGATGATTAGGGGCTTGATTTAGTTTTTTGGTCAATTAAAAACTTCATTAGACTGTGAACACGAGATTTCAGAGACTAATTTTATGGACTCATTTGCACATGAGGACGAGGATTTGCTAATATCACAGAAAAGAAAGATTGGGATTAGCTGATGAGGCAAAATTGATAAATAGAGTTATAAATATATGATTCTAACAATTTATTAATATTATATGAATTAAGATTTTATACTACATAAACATTAAATATTTGTGTAATTTAAATATTTTTTAATTTTACTCATACTATACATATACACACATACACAGGCAAACACGACGCTTTAAACATGTGCTTTCATTTCATGTTCATCCTTATCAGCAATCGTTACAATGTTATCTATTACAAGTTAGTCCACTAAGAGGTGAGACGATGCACTTCTACTTCTAGGTACCCAACAAAATGATGGCAGAAGGGCACACACTGAACATCATAGGATGTTAAGGAACCGTGTCTATTTTGAAGATTATGAAAAACCGGAATCTCGGCTTAACTGTGTATGCTAAAATTTTATGAACTTATTTTACTAATTGTTATCACTCAAATTGATCACACCTAATTAGTGAAGGGCATTGACGTGTCTAGCGGTGATCAGTTGTACCCAGATTACCGCAGGTACAAAAGCCCCAAGAAGGAAGCATGAATAAATTATATCTAATCGGACGGCTCTACGGTAACAATCGGCCTTTAAGAATCGATCAGGGGCGTTTGACGGGGTGTTTTGAGTGTAAGAAAGAATTCCCTTATTATTTTATGTTCTTGAATGGAGAGTATTATCATTCTTGCACCTGTTTAATTTCATCGATTGAATGAATCTCACAACATTTTATAAACCTTAATGTGATGTTCTAGGGTCTTTCAAATATTTATTTATTTATTTGATTAATAGGCATAAAGTAATTACAGAAGCACAAAAATAAATTTTGTGTTAATGCTAATTTAGATTACGACTTAATTTAAATTAAAAACTCATCATAATAAAAATTTAGTGAAACTTTAAACCGTGATGAGATTTTCATCAAAAATTTTGATAAATCTATTAACAATTGGCAAATTCCCAAACTTATTGAAAAATAAATTTACAAAACCTCCAAATTCAATATCATCAGAAAAACTGATTACACAATTAAAATTATAAAAATTAGGGATAGTTTCATTCTTCTAGAATTGCACCATTCAATACCTATAAAAAAAGACAATTATCTTTAATGACTCCTTTATTTGATGGAATTCAATGGGTTAAGATTGTCAAAGTAGCAAGGTTGTTATTGTCATGAATAATATATTATTTGGTGCATATATCAATGTTAATATGATGATCTTTTGCTATGATTGTATTCTTACAAAGAAAGGAGAAAGCTTGTAAACAAGAAACCAAGGGATAATTTCATTATTCTAAAATTGAAACATTCAATACTTGAAAAATAGATGATCAAATTCAATGACTCCTTAATTTAATAAAATTCAATGGATTTAGATTGCCAAAGTCACCAAGTCATTATTGTTATGATTAATACATTTTTTGGTGCATATACTAATGTTAATTTGATGTCCTAGTGGTGTGAATGAGTTCTTGCAAGTAAAAGAGAAAACTTGTCAGGAAGAAATGAAAGGATAATTTCATTTGTTTAGAATTCAACTATTTAATACTTGCAAGAAAGGACAATCAAGGTTAATGACTTCTTTGTTTGATGGAATTCAATGAATTTAGATTGTTAAAGTCATAAGGTCATTATTGTTACGATTACTATATTATTTGGTGCATATATCAATGTTATTCTAATGATCATTCAGTATGAATGTATTCTTGCAAGTAAAGAAGAAAGCTAGTAAGTAAGAAATGAAGGGATTGTTTCATTATTATAGAATTAAAACATTCAAAACTTGAAAGAATAGATAATCAAATTTAAGGGCTCCTTAGTTTGATATAATTCAATGGATTCATATTGCTAAAGTCACCAAGTCATTAATATCACGATTAATATGTCAATTGGTGTGCATACAAATGTAAATTTAATGATCTTTTGATGCAAATGAATTCTTGCAAGTAAAGGAGAAAGCTTGTTAGGAAGAAATGAAGGGATAGTTTCATTCTTCCAGAATTCAACCATTCAATACTTGTAAAAAAGCACGATCAAGTTCAACAACTCCTTTATTTGATTAAATTCAAAGAATTCAATTGACAATTTAGATGGTCAAATAGAGCATTAGATTCTTCTACTATCACATTATATGATGATGTTTGTGACTACTGCTAAAACAAAGGGTAATTATGACCCTCAGATTGAAAAAATAATTACAAGTGGATTTACTAAATAGCTTAAAAGTTGATGGGATTTTTATTTGTCTAATGAGACAAAACAACAAATATTTTTAACAGCTAGGGCTAAATCTAGAATATTTCTTTTTGATTGTTTTAATACACTCATTTATATTATTACCAATCATTTTATTGGTATTGCCACTTTGTTGGTTGAAAAGACTTATAAGCAACTCATTAATTTGAGATGCCTGGTTTATCATATTGCAGGTGGTATAAAGATGTGTTCTTTTCTAAGGTTTTTATTGAAGAAGATAGTTAGAATATTTTTTTGGAAAGAAAAGTTTCTTTTAGGGTTATGTACCCTATTTGATAAAAGAGTTAAAACTAGATTAAAATCTAATTATGCAGGAACCCTTAATTATAATCAATATACATATGAGAAATACCTATTGAAATAGTAGTTGAAGGAGTTAAACTTTGTAATGAAACAAAATTGCATAAACAATTTTAGGATGAAAAGGCTCAAGGTAAGAAAGCTTTAAGAAGCTTGTGTGAGTAAATGGGTTATCCACCCATTAGATATCCTACAAAATTAAATGAAGTGCCCTCATGAGGTTTAGGAAACCAAAAATAGAAGAAAAGAATAAAAGGCTTGCATCTAAAAAGACTATTGTTTGCTATAAATGTGGAAAAATAAGGCATTATTCTAATAAATACAAAACAAAGCAAAAGCTTCAAGAATTAGCCATAAGTGAAGATCTTAAAAGATCATTGATGCATATTTTCTTACCCAAAAAATGATTTTGAATCAGATTCTGAAATAGAAGTTATAAAAGAAGATATTTCCTCCTCCACTTCTAATTCTATTATAAAAGAAAATTATGAGGGTTAATGTAACCATTACAAGGCTTTATATAAATATAATGACTTAGAAAAAAGAAGATAATATGATTTTAGATCTTATTGATAAAACTCCATATCCTAAATAAAAGTGTGGACAATTAGAAAAATATTTACAAGTGACAAAATGTCATAATAAAGAGTCTAGTACGATGGTTATGCAACCTCAAGAAAATTACAATTTGAATACTATTATACAATGTATAAACAAAGGTCTACCAAAGTTAACAACTATAGGAGAACCATCTTTTAAAGAACTTAAAGTTAAATTTCATACTTTGAAACTAGAAATGAAAGAGTTAAAAAAAAAAAAGAGTTTTAATTTTGGAAAGTCTACTTGAGAATAGGGAAGAAAACTTTTTAATTCTTTGAGAAACTTCCTTGAAGGAATTGAGAGTCTTCAATATTTTAACCTTATTGATAGGGTTATTACCCATAAATGGCATAAAAAGATTACAATTGTTGTCAACAAAGAATACTTTTTTTTTGCTATTATCTTAATTAATTTAAGTGATAATATGAATTGTATTAATGAAAGTATAATACCTTTAAAATACTTTTCAAAAACAATAGAAGCATTAAACAATATTGATAAAAGTAAACTTATTATTAGTTAAAAGTTATCTCAAGCTGCTAGTTGCAACAAAGGAATTTGTCTTGAAATTCCTATTTTGTTGGTTAAGAACCCTATTAAAGAAATTAATAATAAGGGTATTTATGTAGAAATTAATGGAAAGCTTACTATCTTTGAATTTCTATCTATCCCTAAACATCAAGAGATAGGATTACTTTAGAAAAATATTGAGAGGAAAGAAAATTTTATTTCTTCACTTTAAGACGAGATTGCTTATAAACATTTACAATAAAAACTTTTTTCGCCTATTATTACAATAATGATATTGGAATAACAGACACTGTAGGATAAATGATATATTCAAAAATTCTTAATGCATTTTGGGATAAAATTAAACATATTGTTGAACTACCTTATGAGCTACAATTAATGAAAGTTAGATTCCAACTAAAGCTAGACCCATTATTATGGGCCCTCAACATTTAGAAGTCTGTAGAAAAGTGATACTCAAGCTCCTTAAGAAAGGGCTTATATGGAAAAGTACAAGTCCATGGAGTTGTACTACATTTTATGTAGAGAATAAAGTAAAATTGGAATGCGGTGTTCTTAGATCATTTATTAACTATAAACCCTTAAATAACACTTTCTTTGCTAAAATCTTTTGTTCATTTAATTATAAAACTATTTTTTTATTTAAAAGTCTCATTAAATTACTAGTAATGATCTGGGGCTATTGGTTTAGATATAATGTGGACATTCATCTTGATTTTCTTTGATGTTAGTAAGTCACTAACACATATGATTATGTTTAGCCAATAGAAACCACATGAAAAAGTGCTAAAAAAAATAGAGAAAATGTGTTTTCAACATCTTGTCAATTTAAAAGTGGTGAACCAAGACAATGAATTGCTAAAATTTTTGGAAAACTAGTATTATGTTACGGACAATTTCTTCTTAATTGGAAAAAGAGTACATTAGATTGATTGATAAATTGTTCATAATGGGACTTCTAATGGATGGAAGACTAGTCATGGGTTGTGAGGTCAAATTTTTAGAAACATGTCTCAATTACCTAGGAGAGATGATGCCATAGGTTATACATTAATGTAAAATTGACATGCTTAAGGAAGAATTTTGAGGAGCTGCTTAATAATCCCAATGAGGAGGTATTTAATCAACATTCCCAAGCATACCTTCTATACATGTTTGGGACACAATTGTTTTCAAACATGTGTGGTAGTAATATTTTAATAATCTTTCTCTCACTAGGATTATTAGGTAGCTCATCAAAATTTTCTTTTAACCATGTTAGTTTTATATTATGACTTAACCCATTGCACCCATCTTTTCCTAGGTACTTGAGACATGTTTCTAAACATTTGACCTCACAACCCAACACAAGTTTTCATCCACTAAAAGTCCAATTATCCAATATATCAATCAAACTAATGTACACTCTTTTTTATCCAAGTAAAAGGAATACATTCATAACATGAATCTAGTTTTCCAAAATAATAGGCAATTCATTGTTTTGGTTCATTCCCTTCAAACCCACAAGATATTGAAAATTTGTTTCTTCTATTATTTTAACAATTTTTTCATGTGGCTTCCATTGACTAATTATAGTCATATGTGTTGGAGACTTAGACAACATCAAATAAAGTCAACATGAACATCAATATTATAAACAAACCAATAGCCATAGATAATTGAGAGAAATTTAATGAGACTTTTCAAAATACATATATATCTATATATAATTAAATGAAGAGGGAATTTTAGTAAAAATAGTGTGGTTTTAATCCTTTTAACAATATCATCATGTGGTCTCCATTGACTAAATATAACCATAGGGGTAGAAGAATAGTACTACAAGGAAGATTTTAGCTAACATGGTTGAAACACCCATAAAAGTGTAGCTAATGAAGATTTTCACAATATTGGGTCTAATTAAAAATAAATGAACGGGGGATTTCACCAAGAAATGTGCAAAGAAACATTTGATATAAAACTAATAAATCAAAAAGGGATTACTAGTCTTCCTTCCTTTGAAGGTTTAACCATTTTAGGATTTATCATTCGTAAAAGTAATCACAAGAATTGTAATCAACTAATTCAAGAGGGAAAAATAAAACAAAAAAGCAAAAAAAGGGAGATAATTTGGAAATACATGAAATTATGAGATCTCAATAACTATTTGTAATCCAAAATTTTCATACTTCAGTAGATTTAGTAACCTTATCCAAATTCAAATAGTTTGGGAATAGGCCCTTTTACTTAAATTAAATAATCAAAGGGAATTGATTAATTTCCTAATAAGTTAATCTCAGTAGGACAACTAGTGGATAAATTATGGGTGGGATTGAGGGAATGTTATTACTATTGATTAGTCAGACTAGATTGTTATTATGGGTGGGATGGGGGGGTACAAGTATAACATAACCGAATGGGATAATAATGGTTAACTTTTAATATCTTGTTTTATATTAACTACTGATTGCCCAATTCATAATATTGGGAGCCCTAATTGTATTAACCCATCCATTAACGAGACATGGAGGATGCCTTATTTTTGTTACAATATATTTCAAGCCCAGATAGAATAAATTATTTCGTTATGCATTTAAAGGGTGCCCTATTTTAGTAAGCTTCCCTAGTGCCCCCCATTATAGGGAGCTTTAATTTGGATAACTAGGAATCATTCCAATATTTGGTTAATAGAATCATAACTAGCCCTGAGTTGGTCATAAATTACATCAATACCTAGCTTGTAAAATGTTGGTCGGTTACTTGATTGGTGTAGTATTAAGTGATCGGTAACCAAGATGGTATCCATGGAAATTATTAACCAGAATGTTAAAGGTTGGAGTGTGAATGTTAATGGGATGGAGCAAATTACATATTTAGAACTAGGCTCAACCCAGTTCATGGGCTTTCTGAACATATTTAGGATGGGTCCATTTATTGACTAAAATAATATCTATCGCAAATTATATATCAATAATTTATTCTCAGCTATTGGTTTGGTACTCAAATTGGTTTGGTTGTTTTTATCTAACCAATTGGTTTTTAAATTTGGTCAGCCATCAATAGGTGTATTCTTGGGGCATATTGAATTTGAATATGGGTTTTTGTATTAAATCAATCCATTGGTTATATTATTATAACCTCTTGTTATGTTATTTCATGTTTATCAATATTAGCCAATTTATTGCATAATTGTCTAGGGGTAAACATTTTTTTCCCCGCTATTATCTATTTGAATTTACCAACATTTACATAAATAACATAAAAAAACTAATCAAAGAATAAATACCAATATTGATAAACCTTAAATAACCTTTTTCAATAAAATATTAAAATAATAAATGCGGGGTACATCAATTAATAATTCATGTGTACCCTTAAACTTTTAGCAAATAATAGATGTTAAACTTGAAATTTAATTATAATTGTACCCAATGAAACATTAATAACCAAATACTTTATTTGATCAAATTACTAATATTATTGGTAATAATATGGAAATATATTAGGTTTGAATAATAACAATAAGTATTAAAAATAATATTAAAATTTGTCTATTAAATAGATAATTGAATTGGAGTAATTATTTTCAAATTGGTAGCCTGATGTTGAATAATATTATATTTTATCAAAAACAAATAATACTTGAAGTCAGTTTTTGTATCTTTTGAGGAAATCCTCTCGTTTTGCTATTTGCTTTTGTTTTTCATAAGCATATATATTTAGAAAATTGTTGTGTAATTTGTTACAATAATTGTAATGCTGGTTTCAACCCGACTGATTATTTTTCAAACCAATTGGTTGTTTGTTTTCTTGAGATATTCTTTTTTTAGTTCTAGTTGTTTTAATTTTCCTAAGTAATTAGATAATTCATTGTTCCTACCATTTATAATGTCCCTATAGATTATTCATCCTATGGTCATTCATGTTGGCTGCTCTTGTTTGACAGTGCCATCCAAATTTCATTCATAAAAGGCTATAAACATTGATACAGTCTATTCATTAGCTTTGATTTCTATTACATGTTGTGTATATATAAATTCATTTACATAGCTATATTCTATTAGATATGGATCTTGCTCTTATTGCAGTTGAGTTCTTCATTAAGCAGTCAAAGGTGTTATGCTTAACCTTCTGTGTCACGTATGTGATCTCTATTTGTTTATAGGAGCTTAATTAAGAAGAAATGTTAGCTTGGGTGTACCACTTTGTGAGTGTTAGATCCTTGAATTGAGAGCTGATTTGGTTGATCAGCGTGTAGGGAGAGAATGGTACTTGGACGTTGCCTTGCCCTCTTTGTGTTTTAGTTGCCTTTCTTTTTTATTTTTCTCTGAATATTTTTGCTTTTGAAGATCGAACTGGAACATTTGGAACTGTGCTCTTTTGCTTTATGACTATGCTAAAGCGAGGGTAAGTTAAAAGTATGCTGTAAACTTGTTTGTACTTCTTATTTCTTCTTGTTGACTAATAACACTATTGTTTCCAAGATGTAGCCTAGGATTTTTAGCTTCTAGTGAATAATGTTCTTTGGATTGTGACTTACAATTTCAGTCAAAATATTGCCTCCCCCATATGCAAGGGGCAATTTGTTGGACAATGGAGTTTAGAAGCCAAGAAAAAATAAACTGGGATTATAGTTTATAAGTTTAGCAATGTAGATGTGGTATCTGTCATTATTATTGTATCCATCTTTTATAAGAAATGTCTAAATATTAGTTAACAAACAGTGTTTTTATTGTCTGGATGTTGCTAAATCATATGGTAGCATGATTTGCGGACATGGGTTTGTTAGACTTAGGAAGCCCCTGCTACTGCAGCATGCTTGACTTGTGGGTTTGGCTACTGAATGCAGCCTTGCATCTTGCATTGAATAAATGCAAGGTTTGCTCAGATTTGTTTTCTGTCATTTCTTGTGTATCTGTCTTGTGCAGAAGCTTAGCAAGGGGACAAGGAGAAATTACAGAACCTAATGTCTACCAAAAATACCTCACACCACTTTCTACAAATGTTCATGGTTAGGATATATTTCATTAGACCTTTTATGCCTTCCATCAATTTCCATTTTGGTAATATCAAACTTGTTTTAGGAGATTGTTGTTTCCTTAGATTTGATTAGATTTTTAAATTTGTTTAGGAGATGAGGAAGGAACAATTTCTTGAAATGCATGTATGTTCTTCATGTTGAGGTCTCATAGACCAAGGATTCTGTTAAAGACCTTGATGATGTCAAGAGAGACTTCACTCCGATTACCAGAGCTTTTTGCCCCACAATCTTTTGAATTTAGCAAACAGTATGGATAAGTCTAATGATGCAGAGGACCTTGAGGACAGAAAGGGAGCTGAGTTAACCAAAAATGTAGGGATCAATTTTTTTGTGACGATTAATGTTTCCCTATTTGATAGTTCTGCCTCTCAAGATTTTCCTAGCTGTGCACAAATCTAACTTCACAAGTGTACATTTCCTTTTTCCAAAGATGATCTTTTACCCCTCAGTATGTACCTTGTATGTGCTTTGAATGCATTGAGGGAACCACTATTAAGATGTGTCAAGTAAGTCTTTGTCTCTAAATGACCATGTACCTATATTTTTTTTTGTTTGTTTTCTTGTATGGTGGTATCTTCTCATTTAGTGTTTGCAAGCTTCTTCGTATAAACGTCAGCAAGCTCATTCTTTTCTTGTTTCTTTGCAATTTGCAGAGTGTGTTGTTTGAGTTATCTACTCCTTCCACCCTTTTCTTTACAATGGCCTTTATGATAGATACTAAACATTCCAAAGATGGCAGCTCTCTCTCTCTATCTCTCTCTCTCTCTCTCACACACACATGCACGCACACATGGAGGGTTGTGGTCGATTATGAAGATTTAAAGATTGTAAGTGCTAACTAATCTTCTGTTCTACTTCTCCTATATTTATTTTTTTACACTGTCCTAATTTTTTTCATTTTCTCCTTCTTTCCCCAATAATTTGTTGACAAACTTATAGTTTTCCATTCTCAATTCATTGATGGGGTACATTATAACCTATTATACTATAGTATTCACTAGGCTTTTAAAATTAGGGATTGAGCTTAAGGGGGCTTCTTGTCATTCTCTTGCAAGATTTTTTTCCTTGCAATTTTAAAGTTTCAGCTTTGAATTTTTCTTTTGTTTTGGGTTTTATTAATTGTTGCAAAGGATACAAAAATGGAAGGAATCAGCAATTCCATGGCATTCTTTCTACCTCTCCCCACCTCAGTAAGCATGCTTGGCTTTAGGTCCTTTATGTCAACTTTTTCTTTTTCTTATTGATTCTTAAGTTGGCCTATCATTCTTTGGTTCAACCTTTTCTTTTTCTTATTGATTCTTAAGTTGGTCTTTTGCTAAATGTTTTTGAGTTTCCACTCAGTTAATATTTGCCTTTTAAGATAAAGACAATTAGAGAGCAGAAAAATCACATTGAATTTTGTTGATTAGTTCATTCGCTTTAAGTAAATATCTCATTCAGATCTATTTTGAGTGAATTTTTGGATTTTATATTTGTATTTCCTTCTGTTTGGATCATTTTTTATTGCTTAATTCAAGCGCGGACAAAGTTGATGTTGATGATTGCAGCAATGCCATTTAAAGGAGGAAGATATTAGTCTTTTTGATGGGTATTCAAACATTATATCTATTAGCATATAAGTTTAGAAAAAAATACTAAGGCCAAAATGAAAATTTAAAAACCTTATACAAATTGATTTGTTGATTTGGTGGTAAAGGGGCTTAAATACATGGAATGAAGGGGAATTGTTGATATTGTACATTACTTTCTCGAAAGATTTGTTGCAATGTCCAAATCTTGCTACTGTGTATGACATTCTCTTCAGCCTTTTTTTCTCAATTAAGAAGAAAATCCATGTCAAGTAGAGAGAGCAAAGAGGAGTTTGATTTCTTCAATGTCGGGGATTACTGCTTGTGTACAGCTAAATGAAAGCAAACAACTTGTGTAGGGCCATTGGATCAAGCTTTGGCATGCTTCTTAGGATCAATTTAGAGGGACATCTTATTTTGGAAAATATGGCATTTGTAAATGCAAATTTGAATTGTGAAAAATGTTAATTTTATTGAATTCTTTTACGTGTATGTTTTTATTTCTCTAAAAAAAAGAAAATGTAAAGAAAAATGTTTTTATGTCATTACCAAGTTTTTTGTTTATTTGAAAATGTATGCTCACCACTTCCAAAAAATGCTCATGCCATTTTGGAGTTTAGAATAAGGCTATGTATGCATTGCATTGCTCCTTTTTAAACGAGGAGGCTATTTCTTGTATCCTTCATGTCACATGTTTACTAGTTTAATCATATTCCAATCCAACTAAGTTGATTAAGTTATGCTAAACAATATGGGGAGATTTTTTATGATTCATATATATAACTTTCAGATATTATATTCTAACATTGACAAGGCTGATTTATTAAATATAAATATCCAATAAATATAAAAAGGAGAAATGCATACACAAGCATTTAGGTTGGACACAAGGCTGCCAAGCTCTATACTTGGACAACATGAGAAGACTGTCCACAATAAAATAAAAACAATTGTTAATGCATTTCCCTATAATGTAAAACCATGCTCATTACCAATGTGGATTTGTGTACAAAACTGTGGCCATTCTAAGCAGCACCACGCTGTAAGATGCTAGAATGCTTGAATAAAATGCATCCATGTTTATCGTTCCAACTTCTTCTTTGTGCTTACCTAAATTCTTGGATGATGATGAAGATGATGGATGTACATTGCAACTTTTATTCACTGGCGGTCCACACAGCAAAGGATTATCCTTATAGCTTTCACTATTGGATGTTGCAAATTGTGCAACCATCTCTGGGATTTTTCTAGATAAGGTATTGTGGGCTATGGTGCAAAAGTCTAGTTGGGTTAGTTGAATAAGTTGAGGAGAAATTTTCTTGTCTAGGTTGTTGCATGAAAGATCCAAGCTCAAAATTTCCTCTAAGTTTGAAAATGTTTATGGGATTGGCCTTGTCAAGCTATTGTGGGATAGGTTTAGCATCTTAATAAGGCCAAGGTTTTTGAGTTCTGGTGGAATCTCTCTCACCAAATTATTGTAGGAAAGATCAATTTCAAACTTGTGCAAGATTTGTCTTCCTTCGTATGAGTAAGAAAAACCCTTTGTCATGAACTCTACACCTGGTTGAAAAGTGGAATTAAAATAGTCCCAAGAGCTTTTAGAGGCATGTGTTCTATCCTAAGTGGGTCTAGATCTCAAGCAAGGGAGAAAATGACCAGAGAGGAGGTTATGAGAAAAATCTATGAAACTTATTTTCTCTAACTTGCACAATTGAATTAAGATTTCACCTTTTAAGTAATTATTGTTCAAAAGCAGACAATTAAGTTAAGGAAATGTATCAATTCATTTTAGAATGCTGCTAGTAAAATAATTGCAGCCAAGATCCAACATCACCAAATTAAAGTTGTTATAGATTGCATTTTTCGCCCTTGCAATCTATTCATAGGTAAATAAATTTGTTCTATACTCAAAAGGAAATTTGAAGGTAGGCTTCTAAAGATATTATTGTTTGAAAGGTTCAGAAATTGAAGTGCATTCATATTTCTTATCCACTATGGGAGCCTCCCATGGATATTGTTGCACCTAATATCCAATATAATCAATGATTATATTGAAAGAAAGAAGCGAGCAAGCAGTGGATTTGACCATTGCTACTTCGTGGTGATCTTGGAGATTATATTAAACCAAACAAATAACAACACTTTTGAAATGGGTCAATTCTAAAAACATTTGGGCCACCAAAAATCATTTGTCTTCTTACATTCGCAGGCTTCTCAGTGAGTGGACCTACAGCACCCATCCTAACTAATGGGCCAATCCATAATTTCTTATAGCTTGAGCTTGTCTAGACCCAAATTAGTCAAGTTGATTGTAACAAAGTCAAGGTCAAGTCATGATGGAATATAAAGGTTGATGTTATCTACCAATTACCCTGTAGACCAAATTTCAATGAGAAGGCACAAATGAAATGTAAAGGAAAGACTTGACCATTTGATTGTGACAGTCGACTATTTGATTGTGACAGTCTATTATTGGTAGAACTAAATAACATTGTAAATTCTAATTCTTATGTTAGAATAATTAACCCTTTTTTGAGTTTATGAAATCATCAAAATTTTCATATAAAATTAAAGTAATTAGGTTTAAGTTTAAAGTCTCTTCACTTCAAAAAAAAAAAAAAAAAGAATAGAACAATTAGTAATAACAATAGTTTGGAAAATCATAAGGTTAAAATAATATATGTTACTTTAGAAAGGAAAAACATTTTGTAAAATTAAAATTTGAAATTGACAACACTTAAACTACATGACAATTATAAAATTATGAACTTACAAATATTGTAAGTTTCAAATAAATTGATAAAATAATATTATTATTCTTAAGGCATAGGGATTTATAAGGGTGTTGAATTAACTATTTTATTATATAACTTGCAAGAATTATGTAAAATATTTTTAAATTTAAATAAAATTAAATTCATTTAAATACTGTTACCTGAATTAAATTTTTTTAAGTCAAAATTGATATATATATATTTAAAATTTTTAATAATCTATTGCTTAATTTGAAAAAATTACTTAAAAACTTTTTAAATTTTAATAATATGAAGTTTTATTTAAACAATTACTTGAATCTAGGCTAGAAGCAATGTACGCATTTATCACTTGATTGCTGACCTACAATAAGGGTCTTAAGCCCCCCAAAGGCATATGTTATGGGTCAAGCACCCACAGTAAATGAGTTGTGATGGTTGCTTGAAATTGTAGTCTCTATCGAGCAACAAGCGAAATCCTTTGTAGATGACTTAAATACATAACAAGGTATTATAAGTGGTAGAGTGGCTTTATTGCCATAATCCACTAGGATTCAACCCTAAATGCTTGAGGTCCAAGCATTTCTTGCCTAAAATACAATGAATTGTCTCCACTAAGTATTAGGCAGGCATAGGCACAACAAGTGTTGCTGCTCGCATGTGCAGATGGTGAAAATGCCCCCCATCTAGGTTGTTTTGAGTTTGGCTACGTGTCAAGATTTAGAGATCAAGCAAAGGAATGTGAAAACAACATTTCTCCTTGGTGACTCGGAAGAAGAAATTTATATGGAGTAACCATTAGGCTTTGAGGTGAAAGGAAGAAAGGATCATGTATGCAAATTAAAGAAGAGCTTGTATGGTTTGAAACAAGCTCCAAAGCAATAGTATAAGAGGCTCAAGTCTTTTATGGGGACCAAGGCTACAAGAATACTATTTTTAATCATTATATTTTTGTGTAGTGATTCATAGATAATGATTTCATCATTTTACTACTTTATGTTGATGATATGCTTATTGTTGGTCACAATGCTTTTATAATTGATAGATTAAAGTGAGAATTGAGTAAGTCCTATGCCATGATGGACTTGGGACTAGCCAAGAAGATCCTCAGCATGTCAACTACTTAAGACAAGAAAGATAAGAATTCATATTTGTCACATAAGTAGTACTTTGAAATGGTGCTTTTGAAGTTCAATATGAATAAGGCTAAAGTGGAAAGCAATCTTCTTGCTACACATTTTAGATTATCTATAACCAAAGAGTTACTTTTGCATTAGCTATAAGCAATTTGATGTAGGCAATGTTGTTTGTAAGGCCCAATGTAGAGAGTACCTAAACTTGAGTTTGAGTAAATAGGGTTTTTTTCTATAAAAAAAAAAAAGAAATTCTACTTCGTTAATGAAGCTACTGAGTAACTAGAGGTACTTCACCAAAAGTGTTGACACTTATATCAAATGATGACTTGAGCATAAGTGTGCTAATGTAGGAATTTTGGCTATCATCCTCAAAAGTCCCAGTGTGGGACTTAAGCCAAAACTAACAAATCTCCACCTCGACTCCAGTCTCACATGCTGCTATAGTAATAATGCTCCACCTTTTTCTTAAACTCCCGAATCATCATAGCACACCAATTAAGTCTAAGCATTGATTGAACTTAACAACTGGAAGAAGCTTTGTAAGCATATCTACAAGATTGTTTCTAGTACTAATTTTTTGAATTGATACCTTCCTCTTAACAATTATCCCTCGAATGAAGTGATACTTCACGTCAATATGCTTTGTTCTCTCATGATACATTTGATCCTTAGTCAAGTGAATTGCACTTTGACTGTCATAATGGATGGCAACTATAGCTTAACACAAACTAAGCTCGCCATATAAGCCTTTCAACTATAAGGCTTCTTTGATTGCCTTTGTCATTGCCATTTATTCTGCCTCAATAGTAGACAAAGCAACAACATATTGCAAAGTAGCTATTCAACTAATAGCAAAATCACCAATACAAAATACATAACCTGTAAGAGATCTTCTTCTATCAAGATCAGCAGCATAGTCAAAATTAGCAAAACCAACCAATGTGTCTAAATTTCTATCAAACTCCAAACATATGTCTGAAGTACCTCGCAAGCAATCGAGAATTCATTTCATAGCCTACCAATGTGATTTGCTTGGAGAAGACATATACCTACTAACCACACTAACTACTTAGGAAATATTCAGACGCATGCAAACCATCGCATATATAAGATTGCTAACAACACTCAAATATAAAACTCTTTCCATATACCTCTTCTCTTCATCTGTGTCTAGCGATTGAGTAGCTGATAGTCTAAAATGACTAGCAATGGGAGTATTGACAAATTTGGCATTTTTCATACTAAATCGTTCCAAGACCTTCTCAACATAACTCTTCTGGGTCAAATATAACATATCATATTCACAATTCCTTTTGATTTCCATGCCAAGAATCTTTTTTGCAACTCTTAAGTCTTTCATCTCAAATTAACCATTTAGAAGCACTTTCAAAGTGTGAATCTCTAACAAATTCTTGGCAACAATAAGCATATCGTCGACATACAACAATAAGTAAATGAATGAGTCATTGTATGATCCAGTATAAAGGAATCGAATCTCTTATACCATTGTCTTGGAGACTACTTCAATCCGTATAAGGATTTCTTTAACAAACAAATATGGTCTTCCTTACTATCAACTTCAAAACCTTGAGGTTACTTCATGTATATTTGCTCCTCAAGCTCACCATGTAAGAAGGTTGTCTTAACATCGAGTTGCTCTAACTTCAAATCATACATGACCATTAAAGTAAGCAAGATACATATCAAACTATGTTTAACAATAAGCGAGAAAACATCATTAAAGTAATACTTTGTATCTGACTGAAGGCTTTTGCAACCAAATGTGACTTATACCTTGCATCTTCGACCCTTGGTATACCTTCTTTCCTTTTAAAGACCCTTTTGTAACCAATGATCCTCTTTTCTGAAGGTGGCTTCACAAGAACCCATTTGCAATTCTTGTGAAGAGATTTTATTTCTTCATTCATTGTAACCAACCACCTGGATGAGTCAACACTTGAAATTGCTTCTGCTAATGTAGATGGCTCACCATTTTCACCAATTTCCTATACAACTGAAAGAGCATAAGCAACATAATCATTATATCTTTATGGTGGTCGAATCTCTCTTTTCAGTCTGTCTCTGGCTGTGAAATAATCTTCCTCTTTGTCTTGAGAGGAATTTGTAACATCTGATGAATTAGACTGAATGTGAGGACTTTGCTATTGAACATCTTGATTCACAACATCAAACTCCACTTACTTGTGTGCATTGTCACCTTTACTTGCATTGAAAGGCATAGAAGACTCTCCTTTCGGACGTAACATAGAGGATTCATCAAATGTAACATCTTTGCTAATTACAAATTTTGGTAGGTCAAGACACCATAAACAATATCCCTTCACTCCAAATGCATGCCCAAGGAAAATGCACTTTTTAGCTCTAGGTTCTAATTTCTCATCATTCACATGCACATATGCAAGACATCCAAATATCTTCAAATTAGAGTAATTAGTAAGAATACCTGACCAAACTTCCTTTGGAGTCTTGAACTCTCTATAAATGCTGAAAGTGCACGATCAATAATATGACAAGCTATGGAGAGTGCTTCCACCCAAAAGTCTGTTGTCAAACCAGCATTAGAGATCATACAACAAGCTCTCTCCAAAAGTGTTCTGTTCATACGTTCACTTTTGCCACAAAATTCATTTCTATTCATCCTGACTGTACGATGACAAATAATGCCTTCATTCTCACAAAATTCATTAAATAATCATTAATGAAAGTCAACATATACCTAACACCACTTTTTAACAGACCACGAGATTGCCCTCAAAGATCTAAGTGAATATAATCCAAGTGCCTTTTGTCTTATGAATTGTTAGAGACTTGAAACTAACATGCTTCTGCTTCCCAAAGATGTAATACTCATAGAAGTCCAACTTCCCATTACGTTATCCACATAGAAGGCCTCTTTCACTCAACATAGATAGACCCTTCTTGCTCATGTGCCCTAACCGCATATGTCATAATTTTGTAACATCTATCTCTATAAAGATTGCAGTAGTACCCATAACTATAGTTCTCTATAGAATATACAAATTTCTAGATCTACAATCTTTCATGACAACGAGAGCACTTTTACTGACTTTCAAAACTCCACTTTCACCAGTGTACCTATAGCCAAAAGCCTCAAATGTTCCCAAAATGATGAGATTCTTCTTCAATTTTGGAACATGTCTGACCTGTATAAGTGTTCTCACAGTACCATTATAAGTCTTGATTCAAATCGTACTAATCCCAACAATTTTGCAAGCTGCACCATTGCCCATTATAACAACTCTACCTTCAACAAATTCATAGGTGGAAAATCAATCCCTATTGGGACACATACGGTATGTGCAACTAGAATTCAAGATCCATTCATGAGCAGACCTTGATTTATCATTAGCAAAGAAAATAATTCAATCACTCTTATCTTCTACAACACTGGCTTAGATTGATTCATTTCTTTTGTGCTTCTCCTTGTCCTCGGCTTTGAGCTTTAAATAGTCAGCTTTGATGTACCCTTTCCTTTTACAATAATTGCACACCAAATTTTTATATTTGGATTTAGATCTACTAGACTTCTAACTATTTGTATCCCTTTTATCTGATCTACCCTGAACCATCAAGTTGTCAACTTGACCACTACTACTCTTCCTAGTTATATCCCTATCGATTTGGTCTTTTGACTTCAAAATAGACTTAATTTCTTTATAAGAAATAATCTTTTTACCATAAAACATTGTTTGTCTAAAATGTTTAAATGAATAAGAAAGAGAATACAATAATAATAGGGCTTGATCCTCATCCTTAATATGAACATCTATATTACTCAAAATGCATAAGCAAAGAATCAAATTTATCAAGATGTGACAATATAAATGATCCTTCAAGCATATGAAGTATATACAAACTCTGTTTTTTGTTGTCGAACCTAATCTTTTATCAATCTATTGCTTTAAATTTACCAAGTCTTAAAAAAAATTGAATAAACCATTCATTCTCTTTCCTTAAGTACCTAAGAAGAAAAAAGAAAAAAAATAACCTAGTTTGAATGGAAGAAAGAGTAAAAGGAATCTAGTGAAAGTCATCGTCATAATTATAAAAGGAAAATATATATTGATATATAAATAATGCAAAAGTCATTCATGTAAACAACAAACTTGCATTGTATTTGTATGGAATGATAAAAATCAACAAACTTTAAAGAGGATCGTATTTGTATCCTAGGAAAAAAGGAAAAATAAAAAGCTATAAAGGATAATGATGCTTAGGCAATACAAAAACTTACATTAAGACCATTAGCTTGCACATGATGCATAAAACAAAAATAATTATCTTTCTTCTTCTTGTTTTTTTATACAAAAGTGTACTTGATCGATTTTGTTGGCAACAAGCATCTTGACACAATCTTACTCTGTTGAATGTAGGTCAATTTCTTCAGCCCAAATATCAAACAAATTTGTGAATATTTCTCATCAGGTAACATCAAACATTATATTAAATCCCATAACCAACAAATCTTAAATTAGAGAAACATGCATATGATGCAAGAAAAAAAAATTAAATTTATTAGAATCTAACGATCGCGCCAATCATTCAGTTAACGGTTAACAAAAGTTGTCAGGAATTTAGGATTAGGTTGTCGGTTCTTAGGCAAAGATGATGTGCCCCTAGGTACTCAATATGTTTTTGTCCAAATGAAAAATTAGGCTATTTGGCAAACAACCAATGGACCTCAAAACCACCAAACAACAAGCCAAGCTCTCCGTATGTGTGCACTTCCAAGGTGGGACTATAGATGAGGATGTCATCAATAAATACCATAGCAATTTGCCTATGATAACTAGCAAATCCATGATGTTTGAAAGCTTGAAAGATAGCTTGTGCATTGGTTAAACCAAATGTCATCACCTTAAACTCATAATGCTATAGTGAGTCCTAAGCACAGTTTTGGGAATGTCCTCCTGATGGCACCCATCCCTTAATTCTATTTTAGACAAAAAGCAAATCCATGCAATTCATTGATCAAGTTACCATTTGTAGAAATGGGAATTTTATCCTTTATGATAAGTGAGTTGTCTATAATCCGCACAAATCTCCAAATGCAACCTTTCTTCCTAACTAGGAGCACTTAAGGGGAAGAGGAGCTACTATGTTGTATTATGGAGGACTTTTGACATTTCTACCACCAATCTTTCATTCTCATTCTTTTGATGATGAGGGTACCTATAGGGCTGGATATTTACACGAGGTGCACCAAGTTTGAGAATGATAGTATGGTCATAGCTTCTCTTTTGGATGAAGCATAGTGGGCTTCTCAAATAAATATGCAAACTTGTCCATCACTACCTATAAAGTAGAAGGTAGGGGAGTGGCCTTAGCATAGTTGACCATAACAAAGAAGGGAGTATTAATTCTAGGGTTCCTTTTTCTTTAACAAATTATGTAGTTTATTGCCAATAGTGAACATAAGCCCAACTGTTTGAGTAGTTTCCAAAAGTTTATCAAATTTTGCAAATTTCGTGAAGGACAATCGCATCTTACAAAAATCAAAGACGATATGGTTATGAAGGTTTTGCTAAAAAACTCTCAATACAATACCATAGACTTTAAGGCCAAAAGCCTTAGATCAGCCACATATTGGTGTCTCTTCATCAATTGTGTGAATCCCAAACACTTTTCATTACTAATAATATTTTGTCATTTGCCTCCAGAGTTGATCATTGGGTCAGGTTCAAGTCAGGTCATTTCAAGTTCAAGTTATTTTAGGTTGGGTTGTTTTTGGGTGAAGACACATTTAAGTCATAAGTTGAATTTGGGTTGACTTGGGGTGCCCCATTATTTTAAGACAAAAAAAAAAGATTATGTTGCATCCTTAATGCATTATTATGATAAAATTAACAAAACAGATCAGAATGCTTAATTATAGGGTGAAGGACTAATAAAACTGACTGAGCAAGTTGTAAGCTGTATAAGCTTTTCTCTCGTCAAAAAAATTTAGCTCACATGTTCCTATCGACCAATGCAAGAATGATCCTTTGACTCTTAAAGAACTTTTAAAACAATTTCAAGAAAGAATTCAAATAATTACAAGTTCATAACAACAATATATTTTAGCAGTTCTTTCCAGTTGTCCACCCTGTTTTTGCTATTGCATGTAACAAGTCTACAACAAATGACACGATAGGTCATTTGTGACTCAACCAAACCCAAAATTTTTTAGGTCATTCAAAGTTATTCTCGATTTAGTGTATTTTAAATTGGGTTTAGATCACATTTTTTTAGAAGGGTTTGGGGTAGGTCAAAATTTAACATATCTACTTATCACTATAACAATATTAGTTGTGATTGGATTAGAGAACATTGTAGCTCCTTTGCGGCACTAATATTTAGGAAGTTTTGGATACTTCTTATGTCTATGGGGATGACTAATGTCACCCCCAACCCCTTATTAAATGTCCACCTAGTTATATGGTATTCTATCTTGTGTTGGTTTTAACCGTTTGCTTTTCAATTATCACTAACACTATACAACCTAAAGAATTAGTTACAATTAACTACTACTCCCTTGGATTAGTTCCTTTAAAATAAGGTTGTTGTACCTTTGATAGCCAAGGTAGTCCTAGTTCCTTGGTGTGTGGACTGCATTCTGCATAGGAGAGGTCTTTTAGAATGGGTAGGAGTCCAATAGCGTCACGAGCTACTAACACATTGTTATTGGGCCACTTAAGGTTTTTCGTATGATCCATTGGCTCCATTAGTTTCAAACACATTATCTGCATAAATTAGGTGAGATGCATTGCTTATTGTGTACTCTTAGTCTTTTACAACCTCATCTACTCCTAAAGGACCTAAAATTGGTCATCGAAAGGCCTGAGCAACTCATTTGAGGAATTGGAAGCATGGTTGATTGTCATAGTCATGGTATCATTAGTCTTTCATGTTAGATTGAAATGCTAAAATAGTACTCATGGATTTTACCACTTTGATGCTAATTGTTATTAACATTTAAAGAGTCATTCACTAGTTATTAAGATTAGAGAACCCAAAGTCTATATAAAACCCTTGTTAGAATCACATACTTATGTAGGACTTAAGTCCCATACCTTACAACTAGGTTCATAACAGTTCTCAAACAAATGGACATAGTTAGAGGCTCAATAGATATGTTGAGACATAGATTCATTGCATGAATTTCCAATGGCAAGTAATTGAGTGAAGTGACTCCATCTTATCAAGTGACCGTGTAATGCAACCTTCCACTCTTCTTTGAAAATGACTCCTTTCAGTGCTTTATGCAGTTATTCTCTTCTTGAGTGCTCTGAACTTACCTTAAACTAGACAAGGGTTACCAAAGTGGAGTCTTGGTTGAAGGAGAGTCAGGTTATATCAATTTCTTGATGGAGCAACTCCTTGAGGCCCAATATCATATGAAGCTCTTTATAGACCAATATAGAATTGAACTAACTTTTGAGGTAAGAGATTATATGCATTTGAAGCTATAACCATACAAACTAATTTTTGTCTCCCTATGTAAAAATATCAAGCTAACTTCAAAGTACTATGGTCCTTTTTCAATCGGAGCAAGAGTGGGTCCTATAGCTCAAAGATTAAAGTTGCCCCTTAGTTCGACTATCAATCTATTATTCTCTGTATCATTGTTTAAGTGTTCTCTCAATAATTCTAGGTAGTTGATGCCGCAATTGCTCCTAATTGATTTGAGTGGCCAAATACTCATAAAGACAATGGCAATTTTGGAATGAAGGATCATTGAAAGAAATAATCAAGCTATCACACATGTTTTGATTTAGTGGTCAAATATAATGAGAGAGGATGTCACATGAAAAGATTAGAGCTCTCTAATGGCTCAATTTTTGAATTTCTATTGCTAATTTGTAATCTATCATTTTTGTGGAAGGCAAAATTGTTACGATTATGAATAATTAGGTCAATAGTTAATAAGTTTGGTTAAGAGTTTGCTAAGAATAAGTTAGCTTAAGCTAATAAAGGGAAAAAGATATAGAGTATGAACTCCCATATTTATTATAATGGAAAGGCATTATATAAAATACAATTTCTCTCTTGCTTTTTATTTCTCTCTGTTATCTCTCCCCTCTCTCCTTTCTTTGACGGGCTTCCAAATGATCACAAAGAGGTCCTCCACTACTAAGCTAAAAGGAATAAGGAGCAAAGGCCTTGATCTAGCAATGAGTGCTTCACAAACAACCTTAGTTGGATGACAAGATTTGGAAATTGCTAAAGCTCTCGCAACCACACCAGCCACTCTCATGGTTAACATTCTACTTGAATTGACATTAAGGTCTTTTAATGGTTGCAACTCTCATGGTTAACATTCTACTTGAATTGACATTAGGGTCTTTTAATGGTTGCAATATCGAGTATCAATGGTACAATGATTGAATTAAACACTCTCGTGGTTATTGCCCTAATAAAAAGGAAAGGAAAGGTTATGATAAGCAAGGTATAAAGGGAAATAAAAGGGTTGTCAGGGTAATTCAAAGTCTACCAAATATATCTATACTCGGTATTGAGATAACACCAACTAGAGAAATACTATTAAAGGAAGCTCAACTTTCAAATGACCATATTTGATTCCATAATAGAGTACTATGCACAAAATATGATAAGGTAGTAGAAATTGGCAAGTTAATGGGGTTACAGATGGTGGGGGAAGAAGTAGATGTCATTAAATGGTTGCCAGTTATGGAAGAGGAGGCAAAGAGAATATAACTATGTCATCTTAACTATCTAGGTAAAGATTTTGTTCATACTCATGATTATTAGTACTATTAATGTTAAAGGATTAGGCAAGTTTACTAAATATTGAGTTGTTCATAAATAGGTAAACTCCATGAAGTTTGGAATTTTGTTTATTCATGAGAACAAGCTTACAAATATATCTAATTTGTATTTGAGATAGGATAAGGATGGGCAAGGGATTCAAATATTAGCAACTAAATCAATTAGGGTGTCTACTGGGGTTGCAACTTTTTGGGATGTTTCGATGTTTCAATTGCATAATAAGTTACTCTTTGACCAATTTATTGTTATGGAAGGCTTTTTGGTACCTTTAAGGAAAAAAGTGGTGTTGGTTAACATTTATGAGCCTAATAGCTACACTAACTAGCAAGCATTTTAGGAGGAACTAAGGAGTTAAAAAGTAAATTGAAGGGATGGCGGTGTATTAAAGGTGATTTCAGCATGATGCTATCAAAAGATCAATAAGTGAAAACATTTAATGATATATTGGCTATTCAGTATTTTAATGAATTTGTGTATGACATGGAATTTGTTGATTTATTGATGTAGGTGCAGAGATTCACCTAGAGCAACTTTCGAGAAATTCCTTCTATGAGTTGCATAGATAAATTTCTCATTGGGATTAAGTGTTTGGGGGAAATTCCTAACTTAAAGTAGTGAGGAGTACATTATTGTTTCTCTTATCATTTTAGAGTATGCTTAAGGGTTGAAAATTAAAATTGGGGCCTTACTCCATTTAGATTTTTCAACCATTGGTTGAATGATAAGGAAGTGAGCGAGGTTATTAAAGAAATATTGACAATTTTGAGGGTTAGCAAACATCTTGGGTTTATTATTAGTAGACGACTAAAGATAGTCAAAAATTATCTCAAGATATAGAGTATGAAGGAAAAAACATAGAGGCTAGAAGGGATACAAGCAAATGTTAAAGAAAATTGAATAATTGACATTAAAGCAAGAAACCCAATTATTGACAAAAGAGGAGAGAGCACATTTGTTTCAATGCAAAGCCATATACTGGGATTGTTTGAGCAAGGAGGAACAATAGTAGTTTCAAAAATCCTAGCTTAAATGGATGGTTAATGTGGATAGAAATTCAAAATTTTTTCATATACTGGTGTCTAACTAGAGAAAAAAAATTTTGATTGATTGTGTTAATGAGGGCAAGCTAACATTTTCAAAACCCATGGAAGTCATGAAGGCTATCTTAAATCATTTCAAGGAACAACTAGGCACCTCATTAAACCTTGTTCAAAAATGGTTGATATATTTTATCACAAATTAGAAAGATAGACAATATAAGCCTCAAAAGCTCTTTTTTGACAACATAAGTATGGAAAGCAGTTTGGCATTGTGATGGAAACAAGGCATAGGGTTTGGATGGGTTTAATATGAACTTCATTAAACATTGTTAGGAGCTAGTAAAAGAGGGTGTGATGATTTTTCTAAGAGATTTTTATGATAATAGAAAACTTTGTAGATTGTTAAACTCTTTTTCCATAGTGTTGTTACCCAAGGTAAAATGTTTAATATCAATTAGTTAGTTTTAGAAAATTTCTTTGGTGGGGTGTATTTATAAAATCCTTGCTAAATTGTTCGCTCATAAACTCAAATATGTGATTAGAAAGGTTATTAGAGAATTTCAAAAGGCATTTCTCAAAGGGCATTACATCTTAGTTAGTGTGTTATAGTTAATGAAACAATTGAGGAAATGACAAAAAGAATAGATAAAGAGGTCATCATCAAGATTGATTTTGAAAAAGCATATGATATAGTTGAATGAGGCTTTCTAGATAATATTATGAAAAAAATGGGATTTGGGGAAAGATTGAGACACTAGATTTAGGAGTATATTATGACTCTAGAGTTGTTTATATTGGTTAATGGTAATCTCATGCAACAATTTAGAATGGCTAGAGGATTATGTTGAAAGGAGCCTTTTTTCCCCATTTTTGTTTTGTTAATAATTGAAGGTCTTAACTCACTTTTCAAGAAGGGGTTGGAACTGGGGATCATTCAAGGTATTGGCATTGAAAGAGATATTCGAATTACTTATAGTTTGTTGATAACAAAATCATTTTCAGCGAAGCCAATGGTGAGTCTATAAGGAATTGCAAAAGGATACTTGAATGGTTATGGGGCAGAAGATCCATAATATCCTTCTCATTCTGGCATGCTCTAGAGAGATTCAACATTCATAGGCTGTATACTTGTGTGGTTATCTAATCATGTTGGCTTATGTCCCTGCCCTCTTTAATTTCTTTGTTTGTTGACTTCCTTTCTTGCTAGAGTGTCTCTGGGAGGTTTAAGAGCTTAATTAGTGTTAGTGTTACTAGGAATAGAGATTGCATGATTTAGTTCTCAATGTGTGCTCTTTTGGTTGCATCAAATTTTAAATTAATTATATTAATTATGATACATAATAGGAGAATATTAAACCAAAATTATATAATTTTTCGTATTAAACTTTGTTATTTATTTTAAAATTTATATTAATATAATTAATTTTATAATAATTTTTAGAAAATGTATTGCAAGTAAAATAATATTAATATATAAAGGTGGTCTTTTCAAAAATATTTTCAAAATAATTAATTTTTAAAAATGAAAATTAATTTTGAAATATTATTTAAAATATATAAATTAATTTTATAAAATAAAAATTAATTTTAAAAAACAAAAAAAATAGTGTGGTGACAGTATTATGTTGGATGTTATGAGAGGAAGAGTAGAACGTGCTTGTCAAGGATGTATCATGCTAGAGTTAACGGTGATAAGGCAAATGTTGGAATTTTTCAAAATTAATTTCTATTTATTAGAATTTTAAAAAATTAATTTTTATGTTGCATAATATTTTAGAATTTTTTTCATAACTTTTTAAAAATTTTAAGAATTTTTTTTATTTTTGTATTTTATTTCCATTTTTATAATTTTTTATACTAATTAGATTTAATTTTTAATTTTCATAATTTTTTTTTATTTTTAGACTTTTTTAGAATCCTTTTGAGTTTTTAAAAATTAATTTCAAATTTATAATTTTTGTTGAATTTTTTAAAATTAATTTTTGATTTTTAAATTTTTTAAATAATTTATTCTCTAATCATCACAAAAAAAAAAAAAAGTGACATGATATTTTTGATAAAATCGATAAAATTGGGATGACATTGCGTTATATGGAACTTAGTATAACAAGAAACTAACGAAAAATTGATGCAAAAAAGTAACAAAGCAAGAAGACTCGAGGTCACTATCCTCAGCCCTGTAACTGCCATTGCAAAAGCTTCCCACTAACATGGAATGAGTGCTTGCTTGAGCCAGTCACCCAACAAATGTCAAATTTTTTTTATTAGAAAAAAAGGCTTGTTAGTTTTCATTTTAGTCTTGGGTCTCAATTTCATATTTTTGTTTTAAGAAAAAAAGGTCAATCAATCATATTTAAAAATAATGATGAAAAAAAAAAGACAATAGATTGGAAAAAGATAAAAAAAAAAAAAAAGCTGCAAAGCATATTTGACATGTTAAGCTTAGCCTACAAAGCCCTCTTGCAAACATAAGGAATTCCTTTCTCTTCTCATCTAGTTTAAATATTACTTGTCAGGAGTAGAGTAGTCATGTATGAAACCAATTGTATTGCATCCATTAGTGAAATCATTGACTGATAATCAACTCTTCGAACATTCTAATGTTGATGTTAAAATTATAGTTGCTTCATGTCTTAATGAGATAATAAAGATAACTACTCCATACATTTCTTATCATGATGATTTGATGAAAAACATATTTCAATTGATGGTTGCATCATTTGAGCATTCAAACCATTACACCAGTCACTCTTGGTAAGCCAATCTCAATTCTTGGAATTCTTACAAGGGTATTGAATCTTAAATATGATATATTGATATTATTTTATTTATCAATTAATTTTGATATTTTTTATTCAATTTCTTAAACTTTTTTATATAAAAATAACATGGTATTATTTTATAAACAAACTTGTTATAAATTTGAATTGATATTAAATATTAAGTCTAGTTTTAAGGTAAATTCTTGGGTTAATTTGTAATTTTAGATAGATTCCAATATTTTTCTTTTGTTCTGTTCTTTGGTTTGTTTCTATCCTACATCAAATGATGTTCTCCAGTGCACTACCAGCACATTTCCGAGCATGAAGGAAGTCATCATCATTTAAATATTTTGACTTGATCACTTGAACTCATAAATTGTGACTGTTCTGAAGGAGAACCAAGCTTGGATAGAAATGCCAGCTTCATATCACAGGTGGTTCTAAGTCCCAACCCTGCAGCCCATTTCAGCTTACAAACCTCATTCCAAGTAACAAGACTAACCTTTGTGGTCTCACTAGTTCCACCCTAGAGGAATCGCCTGCAACATTTGTCAATATCATCACAAATATTAGTAGGAATAAGTGAAGTATGCATTGAATAATAAGGGATGGTCTCAGCAATAGATTGCATTTGAACAGCCCTCATTCCTAAAGTAGCGAATTAGATTTCCAACCACTAAGTCAAGCTTGCATCCTAGGTAAAATATTTCCAAACATCTTTAGGCTTTGCTTTCAAGAACTAGTGAGACTCCTAGGTACACGATGGGCACTAGCTAACATAATGTGATATGGTGAAAAAACTATTGAATTAGAAAAAAAAAAAACCTATGAACCTTTGGACAGTCTGTGCGCTGCTTGCGTACTTCCAGTGTATTACTATTGAATAAACATTAAATGTCCGTTTTTATTAGTATATTATTTCAGCAGTTTTATAAGAAAATGAAATGTCAAAAGTCAGCAGTTATTCTTACGAGTGATAATGGGTTTTAATTGTAGTTTATGGCTATTAATAGAATTGCCTATAAATAAAAAGTTGTATTACTTGTAAGCATGACACAGAATCGAGAATAAAGCCTCTCTCCACAAAATTATTTTCTCCATAAGTCCATAGTTTGCAGCCAACAATTTTTTTCCACAAATTGGTGTCAGAGCTGATGGGGAGTGTAATCAATAATGTGCCGCTGCCCCGATTAACGAAGGTGAACTACAAGAAATGGAGCATCCAAATGAAAGCTCTTCTCGGTTCTGTGGATTGTTGGGAGGTGGTTCAAGAAGGTTTCGAAGAACCAGAATCTACCGCAGGATATACGGCGGCTCAAAATAAGGCGTTGAAAGAAACGCGATCAAAAGATAAGACGGCATTGTACAAGCTGTTCTGAGCTGTTGATGAGTCGGGCTTTGAGAAGATTGCGAGTGCGAAAACTTCAAAAGAAGCGTGGGACATCTTGGAGACTGCGTACAAAGGAGCTGACCAAGTTAAACAAGTTCGCCTTCAAACTCTTCGCAGCGAGTTGGAAGGCATGAAGATGAAGGAGTCGGAAGGTGTGTTCGATTACATCACGCGTGTTCAAACCGTGGCGAATCAACTCAACCGAGACGGAGAAAAGTTGTCCAATGCGCGGGTCGTGGAGAAGATTCTGAGGTCGTTAACCGACAGTTTCGAGAATGTGGTATGTGCCATAGAAGAGTCAAAGGATCTAGCAACGTTCACGGTCGACGAGCTTGCCGGTTCCCTTATGGCACATGAATATCGTAAGAAGAAGAAGGAGGAGGAGACACTTGAGTAGGCACTTCAAACCAAAGCATCGATCAATGACGAAAAGATACTCTATTCTCAAAACTTTCGAGGTAAATGGCGTGGCCGTGGCGGTTGAGGAAATAGTCGCGGTGGGAAAAGCCGTGGTCAAGAAGGGTATCATGAGGAGAAGGGGCAATCAAACCAACAGAATTGGCGTGGAAGAGGACGCAGTTGTGGAAGAGGCGGTTGGTCAAATTATTCCAACATCGAGTGCTACAAGTGTGGCAAATATGGTCACTATGCGAAGGATTGCAATTCCGATAAGTGTTACAATTGTGGAAAGGTGGGGCATTTTGCAAAAGAATGTCGAGTCGAGGAAAAGGTGGAAGAGACAACCAACCTAGCCACGGAAGATGAGGTGAAAGAAGGTTTTCTCTTAATGGCATATAACAAAGTCAACACCGACAATGACATGGTATGGTACCTCAACACGGCTGCAAGCAACCATATCGTTTGGAGATGGCTCGAAGGTTGAGGTCAAAGGCCAAGGTACGATTTATTATTTACAAAAGGATGGTTTAGTTGGGTCAATCCAAGATGTGTATTACATACCAGACCTCAAGAGCAACATTTTAAGTATGAGGCAACTCATGGAGAAAGGTTATTCGGTTTTTATGAAAGACCGGATATTACTATTGAAAGACAAGCAAGGGCGTTCAGTCGCTCAAGTTGAAATGGGGAGAAATTGGATGTACAAACTGAATTTGAGAAGTGTACGAGAAAAATGTTTGCAAGTCAACATAGAAGACAAGGTGTCACTGTGGCATCTCCGTTTTGGTCACCTACATCATGAAGGCCTAAACAAGTTGGCAAAGAAGAACATGGTGCACAGACTACCGGACATGGAATACGAGGGAAAATTTTGTGAAGAATGTGTGCTCGGAAAGCATGCGAGAATGTCGTTTCAAAAGAAGGCAGAATATCGGGCTAAGCAACCGCTCGAGTTGATTCATTCCGACATATGTGGACTAATCACCCCCGAATCTTTCAGCGGCAAAAGGTATTTCATTTCCTTTATTGATGATTTCTCACGAAAAACTTGGGTTTATTTTCTGAAAGAAAAATCCGAGGCGTTTGAGGTGTTCAAAAAATTCAAAGTGCTGGTGGAAAAGGCAACCGGTAGACACATCAAATCTGTACGATCCGATAGAGGTGGCGAGTACACTTCGACGGTTTTCATGGAGTATTGTGAGGAGCAAGGCATAAGGTGATTTCTAACCGCACCGTACTCTCCACAGCAAAACGGTGTGGCCGAGAGGAAGAACCGGACCATTCTCGACATGGTTCGGTCAATGCTCAAGAGCAAGAAAATGCCGAAGGAATTTTGGGCGGAAGCCGTGCAATGCGCCGTCTATGTTCAAAATCGGTTCCACATGCGAAGTTGTATGATCAAACACCACAAGAGGCATGGAGCGGACAAAAACTGATAGTCTCTCATCTCAAAGTATTTGGCAGTTTGGCCTACGCACACGTGCCAGATCAGCGAAGAACAAAGCTCAAAGACAAAAGCAAAAGATATATTTTTATTGGGTATGATGAGAAAACAAAAGGATACAAGCTATTCGACCCGATAAGCAAGAAGATTCTAGTGAGCCGTGATATACAAGTTCATGAAGCAAATGAGTGGGATTGGAATAAAGCAACAGAGGATATCATCAAAGTTGGAGAATCATCAACTGTTATATCAACAACCATACTGGAAAATTCTGAAACTATTGATGATGAAGATGAACTGCGACAACCCAAAATGCGAAGTTTACAAGATTTGTATGATTCAACAAATGAGGTACACCTTGTATGTCTTTTGGTGGATTCTGAGAATATAAGTTTTGAACAGGCGGTGCGAGACAAGAAGTGGCAAACTACCATGGACGAGGAGATTAAAGCAATAGATCGCAACAACACATGGGAGTTAGCAGAATTGCCGAAAGGAACTCAGCCCATTGGTGTCAAGTGGGTGTTTAAGAGAAAGATGAATGCTCAAGGGGAGATAGAACGGTATAAGGTGAGACTTGTAGCAAAGGGATACAAGCAAAAGGCGGGAATCGACTATAATGAGGTGTTTGCTCCCGTTGCAAGAATGGAGACAATCAGATTGCTCATTTCACAAGTGGCTCAATTCAAATGGCCAATATTACAAATGGATGTCAAGTCGGCATTCCTGAATGGTGTGCTTGAAGAAGAAGTTTATATCGAACAACCACCCGGGTACATGAAAATTGGAGAAGAAAAGAAGGTGTTGAAATTGAAGAAGGCGCTTTACGGGTTGAAGCAAGCACTGCGGGCGTGGAATACTCATATCGATACATACTTCAAGGAGAACGGGTTCGAGCAATGTCCCTACGAACATGCCCTTTATGTGAAGAAGAGTGGAGGTAATATGTTATTTGTTGCTCTTTATGTTGATGACCTCATTTTTATGGGGAATAATAATGAAATGATACAAAAGTTCAAGAGCACAATGACACGGGAATTCGAGATGACAGATTTGGGCTTGATGAAGTTTTTCCTTGGTCTGGAGGTAAGACAAGGAAAGACGGGTATCTTTGTATCCCAAGAGGCATATACAAAGGAGATTTTGAAGAAGTACAAGATAGAGTCTTGCAATCCGGTTTCAACACCAATGGAACCGGGTGCAAAACTCTCTAAGTTTGATGGAGGAGAACGAGTCCACACAAGCAAATACCGAAGTTTAGTGGGAAGCCTTCGCTATCTCACATGCACAAGACCGGACCTTGCATTAAGTGTCAGCATTGTAAGTCGGTTCATGGAGGAGCCAATTTATTCACATTGGAAGGCGTTGAAGCCAATCCTACGGTACATCCAAGGAACAGTGTCACTCGGGTTATTCTATACAAATGCGGCAGATTACAAGTTGGTCGGGTACTCCGACAGCGATTGGTGCGGAGACTTGGATGATCGGAAAACCACATCGGGTTATGTGTTTTTTATGGGTGACACGGCGTTTACCTGGCTTTCAAAGAAGCAACCGATCGTGACACTCTCGACATGTGAAGCTGAATATGTGGCAGCATCTTTGTGTGTACGTCATGCAATATGGCTTAGAAATTTGTTGGGCAAGTTGGAGCAACAACAACTCGGTGCGACTGTGATACGAGTTGACAACAAATCAGCAATTGAGTTGAGCAAGAACCCGGTGAATCATGAGAGAAGCAAGCATATTGACGTTCGCTTTCACTTCATCCGAGATCAAGTGAAGGAAGGAAGTGTGGAATTAGTGCACGCGGCAAGTCGGGACCAAGTCGCGGATATCTTCACGAAACCGCTACCGACGATACTTCTTGACAACTGCAAAAGATTGATCGGCATGAAAGATGGCAGAAGCATTTAAGTTTATGGGGGAGTCTTATTGAATAAACATTAAATGTCCCTTTTTATTAGTACATTATTTCAGTAGTTTTATAGGAAAATGGAATGTCAAGAGTCAGCAGTTACTCTTAAGGGTGATAATGGGTTTTAATTGTGGTTTATGGCTATTAATAGAATTGCCTATAAATAAAAAGTTGTATTGCTTGTAAGCATGACACAGAATAGAGAATAAAGCCTCTCTCCACAAAATTATTTTCTCCACAAGTCCATAGTTTGCAGCCAACAATTTTTTTCCACAATTACTATGTAGTCAAGCTCTCGATACAAAATATAGTACTTAATTACGTAAGCAAAGTCTCCTAACATGTTTCTCCATTTAAAAGAAAAAAAATTGTCCCTTTTGGACACTTGAGTAGTTCCATAATATCTGTCTCATTCTGGTATGCTCTGGAGAGATTCCACATTACAGCAAATATTAAAAACATTCATATTTGTAGCTTTGAATTCAAGTGCTTTAATTGGCACTCGACTTTTGTAATTTTAAAGATTTGGAACTTCATTCTCTTATATAATATCTAATAAATTAAATTAATTATGAATTATTATTATTATATTAAAAATAAAAAGTGTTTTAATATTGTAAATATTTATTTAATTTGTAATCAAATAATAATTGTTAGTCACCCAATCACATTATTAAATATATATAAACTGTAATGTAATAAAAAGAAAAAGAAATTAAGAAAATGAAGATGCCTCAAACATTGTTGGTATTTGATAAATAATCACAATAATTTATGAAAATCACTAATGTATGGGTCTATCTTGTACATATTGAATTCAATGTTTTGAAAATTAGATTGGACCGTCCAGTCGGACCAGTAAAACCGGGAACCAAACCTCAATCTAGTTCAGTTTTCTCTCAAAATTGTTAGTTTTGAAAATCAGTGACTACACCGATAAATTGCCCTGTTGGACTATAAACCAGTGAATTGGTTACGGTTTTCTCAGTTCGATTAGTTTGAAAAATTAATAAAAAAATATTTTTTAAAAAATATTTTAATTTTCTTAAAAATAAAAATCATATTATTAAAATATTTTTTTATATATTTAATATATACTTGTTTTACTGATTTAAATCTGATTAAATTAATTGAACCAGTAAAACTGTGAAACAATCAGTTTTCCAGTTCAATTACTAGTTTGGTTCTAAAAACCTTGATTAAATTAGGTTATTTTTGGGATCAAATCTTTTTATTAAAAGAAGATTTTTTTTGGGAAGTAGAAAGGGAAGAAAATGAAAAATTGGCAACTTGTTTTATAATTTGTATTCCATTTTTTATTGTGTTTGGGAGAGAAGAAAAAAGGAAAGAGTCACTCAAGAAACATTTTAGTAATTCAAAAATTACATTTACTTTTAATCTTGGAAAGGGCTTTAAAGTTTATAGAGATAGAAAATCTATTTTCAATGTATACAATGTATAATATAAAGGGAAAGAGAGGAATCTTTAAACAGTGTTATCCAAAAAATAAAAAATCGAAACAACAATGGAGAGAAAAATTGTTGATTCGCTCCTCCTCCCTAATATAAGAGGAAAATTATTGATTTTTCTACATAATTTATAAAGTATCCATGTTAACTTTCTTCTTTCTTTCAACACTCATAAATTTTAATATATAGTTAAAATTTGAATTGTAATAAATATTATTTTTTTTCTTATTTTTCACTTTTTTTTTATAAAAAATAAAAAGAAAAACTTTTTCTTCCTCACATCACTTTTTTCTAAACAGAAAGAGGATGAAAATTATTTTTTTTGTAAATTTTCATTCCTTTTATTTTTCTCTCCCTACTTTTTTATCCATAAGAAAAGTTAGAGACACTTTTGTGAACCTCAATTTGTAATTCAAACAATTTACAAATTTGTAAAATTCTTAAGAATTTGAAATTTATTAATTACTATTTCATTAGAAAAATATTTTTTTTATTTTGAAAAAAGAACCATCAACTAGTAATAAGGACAAGAAAAAAAAAAAACAAAACAAAACAAAGTAAAAACAAAAGGCATGGGTATTTCACCGACTGTAATTTAGTTTCCAACATTTCCACTTGCACAAGGAATTCAGGACTCAAAGCATAACTCTGTAAATATATCAAATCTAATGCAAAAGTTCCAACATTTTTTTACCTGAATTTTGTTTTTTAAGAGATAACAAATGTTTTCAATAATTCAATAAGTAATAGAATTGGTCTAGAGTGTCATCTCTCCATGCAACCTCATTCAATAGTGATTATTTGATTACTTGAACTATAACCTAAAATCTAAATCAAAATGAAAATTTTGATTAGTCCATTTTAAAATTCAAACCAAATCAATTTTTGGTTAATGAAAATTTTCAAATCATATCAATTTTTTCAAATTAGTAAATCATTTAAAAATTAATTTTCATAAAAAATTTGAAATCAATTTGAATGTAAAAAAATACACATTTGATGCACTCTTTCAAAAAAATTATCATTATATAAGATAAATAAATAATTATTTAAAACTCAATAATAATTTTGTGACATTTATTAGATAAAAATAATTATATTAATAATAATTTTTTCTTTTATATGAATAAAAAGTTTTAAGCAAATTATTAGATAAAAAAATTTAAAATATATAATATTTTGCTATTGGTAATAAAAAATTTTTAAAATTCTAAATTATAATCAAATAAAAAATATCTATTTATATTATTCAGTTACTTAATTATGAGAAATTTGATTTGATTTGATTTGATTAATTAACTTCTTTTTTATTTTGTTAACAATCCTAACTATTGATGATAATAATACTACTTTAGTTGTGACATGAATTACAAAATTTACTAACCTGCCAAGGTTCTCAATGGTGAAACTATTAAACTAGATGATAAACTTCTTGAAACTATTAAAATAATAACAATAGCTATTGTCACTTTAAATCAAAAAGGTTCTTGAAACTAGAAGCCTAACCTAGAAACTTTTATGTTGATATAAATAGATTTGCTTGGGTTAAACCACACAAGGGCTAAAAGGAAGGTTCAACGGAGGAAAAGTCGGCATGATCGTTCATTTGGAGAAAAGAACTACCGCCATTCCTTGTGTTTTGTCCCATAAAAGAACAAAACGAAAAAAGTTGGGCTAATTGGGTATAGCTGCTACACTTCATTTTTTATAATATAGATTATACCTACTAAAATTGTAATGATGAATTTATTAAAAAGATCCAATATAAAATTTTTTCACAGAATTTATCTTAAAAATTTTTAATTTTAAATATTTTATTATTCAAATTTATTTTAAAAATATCGTAATTATATTTTAAAATTTTTAATAATACTATAGTCATTTATAATTTAAAAATAATCAATTAAAATTATATTTAAAATTTATTAAAAAATTATAATGTAAAAAGAATAATTTAAATTTAATAAATCATATTTAAATTTTCCTTTTTTTTTTTCTGTAAAATTTCATTCATTAGTATAAAGATTTAAAAGTAGAAGAAACTGACAACAAAAGGGCTTCCAACACTAATTGCATATCGGTGTATGCAAGCATAATCCTAAGGACAAAAAAATAGGAGTTATGACTTGTTTAAAAAAAATAATAAAAGGTAGTTAAGATCAATATATAAAATGACTCTTTTTGGTGTGCCACGGTGGGACCAAGGAGGGTTGTAATAAAAGAATGACTGGCAAACTAGTGGCGGTGGAGTTGGACCCTTTTTCATACATATTATTTTTAATAATAAAATATTTTTTTTCTAATTATAGAGCATATTTTATCGACTTTGAACCTTTCAAACACTTCTTTAAGTGAAGAGAAAAACGTAGGGCTGCTGTAACCACGTTAACTATTCATTTGTCAACTTCATCTCCATTGATAAATTAAACTTAAAACAATTTGCGTCATTAACATCTTAGAATTGTCATCAATTTTTTTATTGTTGAAAAGTACAAACTTTATAGTAATAATTAAATAATTTTATTTTAATTTAAAATTTACAAATTATTTGAAGAAGTATAATTTTTTAATTAAAATTAAGTTAAAATTAAGCATATTTGAATGTTTTTTAAATTTTATAACACAAATTTTTTATTAAAAATAAAATTACATAGTGTTACTCCATGATGACCTTTTTTTTATATTGATTTTGGCAATTGAATCTCCTCTATGAATGGATAAAAAACCAAATTAAACTATAAAAATGAAAAATTGAACTCAAGAATTCATTATATTAAATTAAAAAAATGAAATCAATATAACTATTTAACTTATTTAGATTTTAATTAATTAAAAATTTTGGTTAAATTTTATTTTTAAACAGTAAACTAATTTAAATTTTATTTTAATAAAAATTTTAAAATTATAATTTGAAAGTAAAAAATAATTTCATATATTTTATAAGTACAAATTTCATAATTATTTTTTTTATAAAAAATAATAAGTGATTATTTAATATATAAGAATATTTTGTGATATTTATATGTTATATATAATTCTATTAATAACAAATTATACATATTAAAATTAGTCTAATATAATTCAAATAATCACATGTTTTAAAATTAAAAATTATAATTAAACTGAAAAAATTAGTTTATATAATTTAAATTGAATAAGTTTTTGTTTATTTCATTTATATTTTTTCGATTAACCAAATTTTTTCTTTTTTTTAACACCTTTATTACAAAGTGATGGCTACAGAATCTAATACTTTTTCTTTTTTAGTATATCATTCATTAAATATAATATATGTTTATAATACAATATATGATTTTTTTTTTTCAGTTATATTGTACAGATTGTCAACTTTGAAACCTTCCAACTTTTCCGTAAGTGAATGGCTACTATAAAAACGTTATCTGTTTATTTGTCAACTTCATCCCAGTGAATAAATTAAATTTAAGATAATTTGCATTATCAATAGCTCTTTAGTTATAATACTCAATGAAGGTCGTCTCACTCAATTTGGCTTCAAGGGACGGGTGGGCCGTTTCGTGTGGCTACAGTTCCATTATTTTGACTTTAATTTTATATGCCGGTATTATAAGAATATCGTTATATTAAATATCCTGTTGCTGTTTTTGTTTTTACTAGGTCAAGCAATAAAATAATGTATGATTTTCTTTCTTTCAAATTCGACGAGTTCAAGGCAGTAACAATGTATGATCAATTTTAGACCCGCCACACACCACCAGCAAAAGCATATATCAATTCGCGTCGGGTATATCGAACGTCGGATTGCCAGAGGAGTAAATCAGCGACCCCATTGTCTTTTATGCCCAATGATACTCATCCTAAACAAGCAAGAGGACCTAGGCCACCCAAAATCCCTTGGATCCTTTCCAAATTGAATTGTGTTTTCAAAATAATTTTTCTGAGTTGGGACACAGATTTAGCTAAAGTTTATCTTATTAAATTTTAATTGTTTATAGTAATTAATTCACTATTTATTAAATGATATATTAAAAATTATCATTTATTAAACTATTTATAAATTATAATTAAAAATTTAGTATTCAATATATTAAATTAAATTTAAATGCAATAAGTTGACATTATATTTAATACATGTAAATCATATTTTAATGATGCTTTGCTAATATTTGGGATAAAATTTCATCCACTTGTAATGATCCTAACTCATAGCCACCGTCTTGTCTATAAATAGGGCAGAAGTGCATTGCTCTTGCCACACAGTCACCATTACTCAAACTTCTCTTAGTAACCCAAGAGCTAGAAAATGGCTTCTTCCAAGTCTTTCTTTCTCCTTCTTTGTGCTCTGCTTGCATTTGTTCTCATAGCGTCGGCTGAGGCTTCCATTTCATATGGTAATAAACTATGTGCACCCAAGTGTGGCGTGGGTGTAAGCTTTCTCAGTTTGTCTCTATTTCGGCTCTATGAACTTGTGTAGTTAGGTTAACATGCTCTATAGTGTTCAAGTCCCCACATTAGTTCTTATTATAAATATTGTTATTAAAAATCCATTACTAAGACCCTTTTCTTTCCCTATCATGGGTACATGAGTCACGGCTTTTGTTTAACGAGCGTACGAATCCCGCTCACATTACCCCAAATTTATTATTTTTCCAAGCAAAGCAAGTGACTATAATTGCAATGTGTTATATTAAATAATGTCCTACGCCAAGTTGGTATGCTTAACCAATGAGCATATTGAGTAGAGGTCATTATGCAATTAACTTTAATTAATGGTTCAAAGCAAAATGATAAAACTATAGTTAACCTTACCATAATTAATTGTTCCTAATGTTGAAGAAGGTTACTGCAACCGCTTGTTACACTTACTCGTATACATTAAATTGGTTTCAGAGTGTTACCAAAAGTCACACGGAGTAATCAAACGAAGAGAAAAATAATATCAGAACAACACCAGAATTTTACGTGGTTCGGTCGATGTGACCTACGTCCACGGGAAAGACAGAGAGAATATTTTATTAACAGAGAGTGTGTGTTACAGGATACAAAGAGTGCGGCTCTGCTCTCTAACCTCGTCTCGACTCACATAATCCTAATATACCTATATATATATAGGAATCCCAAAAAGGGTTAAAAGAGTAATTCTGACTCAACTAGAATACAAGGCATATTCCAACAAATCTTCACCTTACATTGTATTCTCAAAACACATAACAAAATAGAATCCTTCTGTCTCTCCTCCAAATGGCCCCTTAGGGCCAGTCAATCAAAACGAACACCAATCAAGTCCAAGCAATGCTTGAACTTACTAGTCAAAACTGGTTTCGTCAACATGTCAACTGGATTGTCTGCAGTAGCAACCTTTTTCACTGAGATCAAACCTTGAGATATAACATCTCGCAAGAAATGGTATCTGACATCAATGTGTTTGGTCCTCTCATGATACACTTGATTTTTGGTCAAGTGTATAGCACTCTGACTGTCACAGAATACGGTGATAGTTTCCTGTGATAAACCCAAATCAGTGACCAAACCTTTCAACCAAATAGCTTCCTTGACTGCTTCTGCTATTGCCATGTACTCAGCTTCAGTGGTGGAAAGAGCAATTGTTGATTGCAATGTTGCCTTCCAACAAATGGCACTGCCTGAAAGGGTAAAAACATAACCCGTTGTTGATCTTCTTCTGTCAAGGTCACCTGCATAGTCAGAGTCCACAAAACCAGTAAACAACCTACTGCCTCTGCTGAACATCAGTCCTACATCTGTAGTGCCTCTAAGATACCAAAATATCCATTTAACTACTTGCCAATGTGCTTTCTCAGGGTTAGCCATATATCTACTGACCACACTGACTGCTTGTGAGATATCTGGACGAGTGCAAACCATAGCATACATAACACTGCCCACTGCACTAGAGTATGGAACACGTAACATATATTCCTCCTCCTCTAGGCTATTGGGTGACAAAGAGGCTGAAAGTCTGAAGTGTGATGCCAAAGGAGTACTTACCAGTTTGCAACTCATCATCCCAAAACGATCAAGAACCTTCTCGATGTACCTTTTCTGTAAAAGGCGCAACTCTCCTGCTTTCCTGTCTCTGATGATCTCCATGCCCAAAATCCTCTTTGCAGCTCCCAAATCTTTCATCTCGAAATCTCTACCAAGTAGCTTCTTCAAACTATTGATCTCAGATATACTTGTAGAGGCAACAAGAATATCATCGACATATAGTAGCAGATAGACAAATGATCCATCACGGAGCTTCCTATGGTAGACACAACTGTCATACCCACTCCTTAAGTAACCATGGCCAACCATAAAGCTGTCAAACTTCTTATACCATTGTCTAGGTGACTGTTTTAAACCATATAGAGATTTCTTCAACCTGCAAACTTGATCCTCCTTGCCTTCAATTTGGAAACCCTCGGGTTGATCCATATAAATGACTTCCTCAAGATCGCCATGTAGAAAAGCAGTTTTGACATCAAGCTGCTCTAGTTCCATATCATACATAGCAACCATAGCTAGAAGCACACGAATGGAAGTATGCTTCACAACTGGAGAAAACACCTCATTGAAGTCAATCCCTTCTTTCTGGCTATACTCCTTTGCAACTAGACGTGCCTTGTACCTTGCATCTTCAACTCCTAGGATTCCCTCCTTCTTCTTGAAGATCCATTTGCAGCCAACAGTCTTCTTATCTTTGGGAAGTTTCACTAAGTCCCAAGTCTGATTCTTATACAGGGACTCAATTTCCTCGGTCATAGCAATACTCCACTGGGAAGATTCGACACAAGTGACAGCCTCTGAATAGTTTCTAGGTTCATTGTAGTCCACCTCTTCCGCTACTGCCAAACAATAAGCAAAATCTGAGTAAGAAAACCTGGCTGGTGGCTTGATAGTCCTTCTGGGTTTGTCTTTGGCGATACTGTATGGCTGTGCCTGTTGAGTATCTAGAGTATCCTCGTCTGTTTCTGAAGTGCCAACCCGAATCTGTTGACCTGACTTAGAAGGCATATTGCTTTCAAACTCCACCTGCTGTCTGGAACTCCCACTATCTTCATTGTTTAGCCTTACGACTTCCTCTTTTGGATGCAGCATAGCAGATTCATCAAATGTCACGTCTCTGCTGATGAGGAATTTTGGAGACTTAGGGTCTGGACACCATAACCTATAACCTTTCACACCAGAAGCATAGCCAAGGAAAATACATTTCTTAGCCCTCGGTTCAAGCTTTCCATCATTAACATGAGCATAAGTAGGACAGCCAAATATCTTCAAATCAGAATAATCTGCAGGTTTGCCTGACCACACCTCTTCAGGTGTCTTACACTCAATGGAAGTAGAAGGAGATCGATTTACCAACCAACAAGCTGTATTAACTGCTTCTGCCCAAAACTCCTTGCCCAAACTTGTATTGGATAACAAACATCTAGCTTTCTCTATCAAAATCCTGTTCATGCGTTCTGCAACTCCATTCTGTTGTGGAGTTTTTACAACTGTGCGGTGTCGAATAATGCCTTCAATTTTGCAAAACTCATTGAATTCATTATTGCAAAATTCAAGGCCATTATCTGTTCTCAGCCTCTTAATCTGCTTCCCAGTCTGCTTTTCAAGTAAAGTTTTCCACTGTCTGAAGATTCCAAACACTTGGCTTTTCTGTTTCAAGAAATAGACCCAAACTTTGCGAGAAAAATCATCAATGAAAGTGAGCATATAAGCAGCACCCATACCTTTAGAGAGAACCTGAGAAGGACCCCAAAGATCTGAATGGATATAGTCCAATGTTCCCTTTGTTTTATGGATGGCTGTACTGAAACTCAACCTCTTCTACTTCCCAAAGACACAATGCTCACAAAATTCCATTTTTCCAGTGTTCTGACCACACAAAAGACCTCTCTTACTCAAAGCAGCCATACCTCTATCACTCATGTGTCCTAGCTGCATGTGCCACAACTTTGTCACGTCTGAATCTGAAACTGAAGTAGAAATTGCAGTTGAGTCTGTGACTGTCGAACCATGCAAGAAATACAATGTGCCAATTCTAGCAGCCTTCATCAATACAAGAGCACCTCTGGAAACCTTCAGAACTCCACCTTCACACCCAATCTTGCAGCCATTCTTCTCAAGAGTGCCCAAGGAGATAAGATTCTTCGTCAAATCTGGAATGTGTTTGACCTCAGACAAGGTCCTAATGACACCGTCATGCATCTTGATATGCACTGTACCAATCCCAGCAACATTACATACGTGATCATTATCTAACAAAACACCACCATTGATTGGCTTGTAGGTGGTAAACCATTCCCTATTAGGAGTCATATGTTGCGAGGCTCTAGTGTCCATAATCTAGGTATCCTGAAATCTACCTTGGCCTTGAGTGACACAAAGCATATCATCACTCTCATTTGCTGCCACAAGAGCTTCTCCTGGTGGATGGTTCTTCTGATTACTGTCACTTACTTTCTGCTTGTTTTTCAATTTGTAACAATCAGACTTGATGTGCCCTTTCTTCTTGCAATAATTGCATGTCAAATTCTTGTGCCTTGATTTCGATCTCGATTTTCCTGAATTTCGACCTCTCTTCTTTGATCTGCCTCGATCAATGATCAAACCAACACTCTGATCTGATGTCTCAGAAACTGTCAAATTACTATCAATTTTCTCATTGGCCTGTAAATTAGTCTTGACATTCTCAAGGGAAATATCTTCTCTGCTATAAATCATAGTATCTCGAAAGTACTTGTATGAAGGAGGCAAAGAACACAAGAGCAATAAAGCTTGATCCTCATCGTCAATATGCACGTCAATCTTGCTCAAATCAGTAACAATTGAACTAAACTCTCCAATATGTGATTTCAAAGAAATACCTTCTGACATACGTAGAGTGTAAAGGCGCTGCTTTAATCAGAGTCTGTTAGTCAAAGATTTTGTCATGTACAGACTTTCCAATTTTAACCACGCACCAGCTGCTGTTTTTTCACCAAGGATTTCTCTCAAAACTTCATTTCCCAAACTGAGTTGAATTGAGGATAGAGCTCTATCATCCAAGTCGTCCCAATCTGCATCGGACATTGACTCCGGTTTTTTTCTCCTTGCCAAGTAGGGCCCTTTTTGTACCTTCTCGCGACAGAATTGCCATCATCCTAACTTGCCACAGTGCGAAATTGGTGTTTCCATCAAACTTCTCAATTTTAGACTTCACTGTTGACGAAGATGAAGAAGTCATTGCAACAAAACACTCAAAACAAAAATTGATGAATTTGGCCCAAATTAATAAAATTTCCCAAGCTCCGATCGGTAAGGGATCCGAATTGGATCCGGTGGATACTGCAGAACGCCGGCCGCTGGGCTGTTCGACGGGGCTTGCCGGTGTGGGGTGTGAGTCGGGTGCTGGGCTGCGCGACGGGGTCGCCGGTGACGCAGGGCTGCGTCGGGCGCTGGGCTGCGCGATGGGGTCGCCGGTGACGCAGGGCTGCGTCGGGCGCTGGGCTGCGTTGGGCGCTTGGCTGGGTCGAGCGCTGGGCTGCGCCGACGGGGTCGCCGGTGATGCTGGGCTGCGTCGGGCGCTTGGCTGGGTCGAGCGCTGGGCTGCGCCGACGGGGTCGCTGGTGACGCAGGGCTGTGTCGGGCGCTGGGCTGCGTCGGGGTTGCCGGTGACGCAGGACTGCGGTGGGCGCTGGGCTGCGTCGGGGTTGCCGGTGACGCAGGACTGCGGCGGGTGGTCTCGGCAGAGGGCTGTGCGTCGGGTGTCTCGGCAGATTTTTGGATTTTTTTTTTTTCTCGTGCTCTGATACCAGTTTGTTACCGAAAGTCACACGGAGTAATCAAACGAAAAGAAAAATAATACCAGAACAACACCAAAATTTTACGTGATTCGATCGATGTGACTTATATCCACGGAAAAGATAAAGAGAATACTTTATTAACAGAGAGTATATGTTATAGGATACAAAAAGTGCGGCTCTACTCTCTAACCTTGTCTCGACTCATTTAATCTTAATATACCTCTATATATATAAGAATCTCAAAAAGAGTTAAAAGAGTAATTCTAACTCAATTAGAATATAAGACATATTACAACACAGAGGAAAGCGAGCAAACTGATGCGGCTGAAGATCAATCCGGAGGTAGTGGCCCACCAGGTGGCGTATTCTCAGCAGACGGCTCTGGTGGTGACAAGTGGGGATGCAAACATGGCTGCTGCTATTACTACAAACATAAACATGGCTGCTACAAATGCTGCAGAAAACATCATAGGGCCCTTCTTGAAGCTCAATTTGAAGATGACCCCCAAAACTAAAGTCAGCATTTTCCTCTGGAAAATTGGCACCTTGAAAAAGTAAGAATGGGTTTTAAATGCATGCCCATGCAATATATATGTAATAATTAAATAAATTTATATGATATGAAATGTGTGTGCTATACTTACTAAAAATGTGAAAACTTTTGCCCTCCTTATCTATCTTCCATTCCTCTCTCTCACAATATTTTCCAGTATATGCAGTTTTAGATTATAATTCTCATTAAAACACTAGATTTCATTTGTTAATGTGTTGGTTGATAGTCATTCTCTGAAGATATATGTATCTCCTCAACCAAAACTCAAACTGAAAATTTCAAATCAAATAGTACACCATCTGTATGTGCTATTTTCAGATTTATGGAAAAAATAAAACCACATATTTGTTTAAAAATAATTATGGAAAAAAATAAAAAGGAGTTAAGACCATGGAACTATTTAAATATATAAAATGACTCAAATTACCCTTTTTTGGTGTGCCACGGTGCGACCAAGGAGGGTTGTAATAAAAGAATGACTCACAAACTAGTGGCGGTGGAGCATGATATATATATATATATATATATTAATAAATATATTGTATTTGTTAATAATACAATATCTTTTTTCAAATTTTAGAGCACATTTTGTCAAGTTTAAACCTTTCTAACTCTTCTATAAGTGAAGAGAAAACACATGGCTGCTATAATGACCTTTTAACTACTCCTTTATCAACTTCATCTCTCTCGATAAATTAAATTTAAAATAATTTACATCATTAACAGTTTAGAATTATTATTAAATTTTTTATTGTTGCCAAGTACAAACTTTGTGGGGGATAGTTAAATGACTTCGTTTATTGTAATGTAAAACTCATAAATTATTTAAAAAAAAGTATAATTTTTTTATTAAAAATAGTTAAAATGAAATATATTTGAATATATTTTTTTTTTACACATTTCACAACCATGAAAATGGAATCATTTAGAATTATCCCATAATAACCTTTTTTTTTTTTTGTGGTGATGGGATCTCTTCTATGAATGGAAAAAAGCCAAATTAAATAACAAAAATTTAAAATTAAACTCAAGAATTCATATATATTAAATTAAAAGTTGAAATCAATCTAAACATTTCACTTAATTGGATTTCCTTTTCACACTTTCTTATTTACAATTATTTTTTTTCAAAGGTTAATAGTTACCACACAATGTTAGTCAATCTAGAATTAAAAATATTTCAAAATAAAGTGTTATAGGTACATGACAAGCATAAAAAAATATATTGAATTTTGTTATATTAATATGGGAATTAAATGTAATTTTACATTATCAAATTTTTATTCTTTTTTCACATTATTATTATGAGAATTAAGTGGCTTTCTCCTTTTTTTCTTTCACAACTTCTTATTTAAAATTGTTTTCAAAGGCTAACAATTACCACAAAATGTTAGCCAATCAAGAATTAAATGTGTTTCAAATTAAAGTATTATATTTACATGACAAGTTTGAAAAAATATATTGAATTTTGTTATATTAATATGAGAATTAAATGTGATTTTATATTATTAAATTTTTATTATTAGTTTCAATTACCTCACCACTTATTAAAAAAATATATTAACTATAATTAATAATTAAAAATCAACGATGTGGTTTATGTTCAATTCACATATCTAATTTTTGTATTTATATAATTTTTTTGACATATTTTAGAATCATATCCGGGCAATGTAAAAACTTTCATTGTGCAATTGGTTTTGTCAACCTCAATGCAACTTTTATTGATATTGATGCATATTAGGAGTTAATTTAGAATAAAAATTTATTATAATGGAAGTTTAGTTAAATTCAATTTGAGTTTAATTGTTTGGTAAATTTAGGTATCTATTTTTATATAAAGATATATCTACTTCTCAATTATTGTGTATATCCATTTTATCAAATTAATAAAATCACAACATTCTCATATGTCGCAAGAGATCAACGACACCATCCCTCACAGTTTGTGAAATCTCAAAAATCTTTCTTCCTTGTATCTAAGTAGTAATTTGCTCAATGGCACCATCCCTCACAGCCTGAGAAATCTCAAAAATCTTATTTTCCTAGACATCAGTAATAATTCCCTCATAGGTCCAATTCCCCCTGGCTCTTGCTATTCTTACCAATCTCGCAAGGTTCCTAGAGAATTTGCTTGGCGATGATTTGAATTGGAGCAAGCAACTTCCACGCAAGATAGCTGAGCGATGAATCGGCATCCTAGGAGGTCACTATATGAGAATGAGAAAAGTAAGGAGAATTGGTCAAATTGTAAATAACGAAAGTTTTGGGTAATAATACAAATAAAAAAAGTTTGGGGTCAAATTTAAAATAATAAAATGTAAGGGGTCATATTGAAAATAACAAAAGTTTAGGGTCAGATTATAAAGAACAAAAGTTTGGGGTCAATAAAAAAATATGAATTTTAACATGAATGACACAATTCCAATTTCGATTCCTATTTTGGATGGAAAAAAATTACAACTAATAGTATGTGCAGATGAAAATTTTATTTAACGATAATGAATTGTTGAATATTGTGGAAAATAGAGTTACAAAACTCATAACAAATGCCACATAAGCATGGAAAGGTGCTCACCAAGAGTTACAAAAGAAGAATAAAAAGGCACTCTATTTCATCTATTAGAGGGTGAATGATGAAATTTTTGAAAAGATTGCAGGAACAACTTCATCAAAGCAAGCATAGGATATCTTAAAGATGTCATTTCAGGGTTCATACAAAGTTAAAAAGGTGAAACTTCAAACCTTACAACGTTAGTTTGAATTTTTGCATGGAAGTTTTAGAACCAGTTTCAGTTTATATAAGTAGAGTACTTGTCCTAAGAAATCAAATAAAAATCTATGAAGAGTAATTGAATGATCAGGTGAAAGTAGAATAGATCTTGTGGATACTCATATCGCAGTATGAGTACATCATAGTTGCTATAAAAAGAAGCACATAATTTGTCCCAAATGTCAATTAATGCACTAACAACTATGTTGGAGTAACCTGTTACTAAAATTAAAGATTGTAAATTTAAATAATATTTGGTTTGATTTAAATAGTTATTAAAATATGATTTTTTGTATTAAAAAAATGTCATTTTTTTACATTTCATGAATGTTAACTAATTTGTTACTTAAATTGTATAAATAATATCAAAAGCATTTAAATTTAAATAATAGTTACAAATGTTACTGAATCAACGAATTATAGATAATTGATACTTTTATTGAGAATATTTGTCAAGCCAATTCATGTTTTATTCTCGAGTTAAATTTTAAAGTAATTTCTATCATAAATTGACCCAAACTCTAGAATTTAAAAATAATTTAAATTTGAAAAACCTAATATTATAACATACTCTAAATCCCTTTAGACATTTAAGTCATTACTCAACATCTTAATAAAATTAGCCACATTTTCATTTTGCAAATGTTGTTTGTGAATCTAACATTTATCATGTTAGTTGGTTATGAATTTGTAAGAAATTTAATTACTTAAATTTAAGTAATAGGTTGTAAATTTGAATATTCTCCCAAATTTGACTAACAACTTTTATAATTGCTTAAATCTAAGTAAAAAAATAACCAATTTGAATAATTCATTTTCAATTCACAAGTACTTGACTTTTGGTCAACTCATTTACGTACTAAACAAGAAACAAAGGGTTGATTTCATTATTCTAGAATTGAAACATTCAATATCTAAAAGAATAGACTATCAAATTCAATGACTCCTTAGTTTGGATATAATTCAATGGATTCAGACTGCCAAAGTCACTAGGTCATTATTGTTGCAATTAATATGTTGTTTGTTGCACACACCAGTGTCAATTTAATGCCCTTTTTGTGTGAATGAGTTCTTGCTAGTAAAGGGGAAAGCTTGTCAGGAAGAAATGAAGTGACAATTTCATTCTTCTTGAATTCCACCATTCAATACTTGCGAGAAAGGATAATCATCTTCAACAACTCCTTTGTTTGATGGAATTTAATGGGTTCAAAAGGTCAAAGTAACAAGGTCCTTATTGTCACAATTGATATATTTTTTGGTGCATATATCAATGTTAATATGATTATCTTATGGTGTGAATGTATTCTTGCAAGTAAAGGAGAAAGCTTGTAACAAGAAATGAAGTGATGATTTCATTATTCTAAAATTTAAACATTTAATACCTGAAAGAATAGATCATCAAATTTAATGACTCCTTGGTTTGATATAATTTGATGGATTTAGATTACTAAAATCACTAGGTCATTATTGTCATGATTAATATGTTGTTTGGTGCAAACACCAATGTCAATTTGATGTCCTTTTTGTGTGAATGAGTTCTTGCAAGTAAAGGAGAAACCTTGTTAGGAAGAAATGTAGGGATAGTTCCGTTCTTCTAGAATTGCACCATTCAATACCTATAAGAAAGGACAATTATCTTTAATGACTCTTTTATTTAATGAAATTCAATGGGTTAAGATTGTCAAAATAACAGGGTTGTTATTGTCACAAATAATATATTATTTGGTGCATATATCAATGTTAATATGATGATCTTTTGCTATGATTGTATTCTTACAAAGAAAGGAGAAAGCTTGTAAACAAGAAACCAAGGGATAATTTCATTATTCTAAAATTGAAACATTCGATACTTGAAAAATAGATGATCAAATTCAATGACTCCTTAATTTAATAAAATTCAATGGATTTAGATTGCCAAAGTCACCAAGTCATTATTGTTATGATTAATACATTTTTTAGTGCACACACTAATGTTAATTTGATGTCCTAGTGGTGTGAATGAGTTCTTGCAAGTAAAAGAGAAAGCTTGTCAGGAAGAAATGAAAGGATAATTTCATTTTTTTATAATTCAACTATTTAATACTTGCAAGAAAAGACAATTAAGGTTAATGACTCCTTTGTTTGATGGAATTTAATGAATTAAATTGTTAAAGTCATAAGGTCATTATTGTTACGATTACTATATTATTTGGTGCATATATCAATGTTATTCTAATGATCATTCAGTATGAATCTATTCTTACAAGTAAAGGAGAAAGCTTGTAAATAAGACATGAAGGGATTGTTTCATTATTATAGAATTGAAACATTCAAAACTTGAAAGAATAGATAATCAAATTCAAGGGCTCCTTGGTGTGATATAATTCAATGGATTCATATTGCTAAAGTCACCAAGTCATTAATATCACGATTAATATGTCAATTGGTGTGCATACAAATGTAAATTTAGTGACCTTTTGATGCAAATGAGTTCTTGCAAGTAAAGGAGAAAGCTTGTCAAGAAGAAATGAAGGGATAGTTTCATTCTTCCAGAATTCAACCATTCAATACTTGTAAAAAAGCATGATCAAGTTCAACAACTCCTTTATTTGATTGAATTCAATGAATTCAATTGACAGTTTAGATGGTCAAATAGAGTATCAGATTCTTCTACTATCACATTATATAATGATGTTTGTGACTATTACTAAAACAAGGGGTAATTATGACCCTCAGATTGCAAAAATAATTACAAGTAGATTTACTAAATAGCTTAAAAGTTGATGGAATTTGTATTTGTCTAATGAGACAAAACAACAAATATTTTTAACAGCTAGGGCTAAATCTAGAATATTTCTTTTTGATTGTTTTAATACACTCATTTATATTATTACCAATCATTTTATTGGTACTGCCACTTTGTTGGTTGATAAGACTTATAAGCAACTCATTAATTTAAGATGCTTGGCTTATCATATTGTAGGTGGTATAAAGATGTGCTCTTTTCTAAGGTTTTTATTAAAGAAGATAGCTAAAATATTTTTTGGAAAGAAAAGTTTCTTTTAGGGTTATGTACCCTATTTGATAAAAGAGTTAAAACTAGATTAAAATCTAATTATGCAGGAACCCTTAATTATAATCAATATACATATGAGAATTAGCTATTGAAATAGTAGCTAAAGGAGTTAAACTTTGTAATGAAATGAAATTGCATAAGCAATTATAGGATGAAAAGGCTCAAGGTAAGAAAGTTTTAAGAAGCTTGTGTGAGTAAATGGGTTATCCACCCACTAGATATCCTGCAAAATTAAATGAAGTGTCCCCATGAGGTTTAAGAAACCAAAAATAGAAGAAAAGAATAAAAGGCTTGCATCTAAAAAGACTATTGTTTGCTATAAATGTGGAAAAATAAGGCATTATTCTAATAAATACAAAACAAAGCAAAAGCTTCAAGAATTAGCCATAAGTGAAGATCTTAAAAGATCATTGATGCATATTTTCTTACCTAAAAAATGATTTTGAATCAGATTCTGAAATAGAAGTTATAAAAGAAGATATTTCCTCCTCCACTTCTAATTGTATTATAAAAGAAAGTTATGATGGTTAATGTAACCATTACAAGGCTTTATGTAAATATAATGTCTTATTAGTCTTGAAAGAAAAATAAGATAATATGATTTTAGATCTTATTGATAAAACTCCATATCTTAAAGAAAAGTGTGAACAATTAGAAAAATATTTACAAGTGACAAAATGTTAGAATAAAGAGTCTAGTACGATGGTTATGCAACCTCAAGAAAATTACAATTTGAATACTATTATACAATGTATAAACAAAGGTCTACCAAAGTTAACAACTAGAGGAGAATCATCTTTTAAAGAACTTAAAGTTAAAATTCATACTTTGAAACTAGAAATGAAAGAGTTAAAAAAAAAGAAAGAGTTTTAATTTTGGAAACTCTGCTTGAGAATAGGGAAGAAAACTTTTTAATTCTTTAAGAAACTTCCTTAAAGGAATTGAGAGTCTTCAATATGTTAACCTTATCGATAGGGTTATTACCCATAAATGGCATACAAAGATACTTTTTTTCTGCTATTATCTTAATTAACTTAAGTGGTAATATGAATTGTATTAATGAAGGTATAATACCTTTAAAATACTTTTCAAAAACAATAGAAGCATTAAACAATATTGATAAAAGTAAACTTATTATTAGTTAAAAGTTATCTCAAGCTACTAGTTGCAACAAAGGAATTTGTCTTGAAATTCCTATTTTGTTGGTTAAGAACCCTATTAAAGAAATTAATAACAAGGGTATTTATGTAGAAATTAATGGAAAACTTATTATCTTTGAATTTCTATCTATCCCTCAACATCAAGAGATAGGTTTACTTTAGAAAAATATTGAGAGGAAAGGAAATTTTATTTCTTCACTTTAAGACGAGATTGCTTATAAACATTTACAATAAAAACTTTTTTCTCTTGTTATTACAATAATGATATTGGAATAACAGACACTATAAGATAAATGATATATTCAAAAATTCTTAATGCATTTTGGGATAAAATTAAACAGATTGTTGAATTATCTTATGAGCTACACTTTAATGAAAGTTAGATTCCAACTAAAGCTAGACCCATTATTATGGGCCCTCAACATTTAGAAGTCTGTAGAAAAGTGATACTCAAGCTCCTTAAGAAAGGGCTTATATGGAAGAGTACAAGTCCATGGAGTTGTACTACATTTTATGTAGAGAATAAAGTAAAATTGGAATAAGGTGTTCTTAGATCATTTATTAACTATAAACCCTTAAATAACACTTTCTTTGCTAAAATATTTTGTTCATTTAATTATAAAACTATTTTTTATTTAAAAGTTTCATTAAATTACTAGCAATGATCTGGGGTTATTGATTTAGATATAATGTGGACATTCATCTTGATTTTCTTTGATGTTAGTAAGTCACTGACACATATGATTATGTTTAACCAATAGAAACCACATGAAAAAGTGCTAAAAAAAATAGAGAAAATGTGTTTTCAACATCTTGTCAATTTGAAAGTGGTGAACCAAGACAATGAATTGCTAAAATTTTTGGAAAACTAGTATTATGTTACAGACAATTTCTTCTTAATTGAAAAAAGAGTACATTAGTTTGATTGATAAATTGTTCATAATGGGACTTCTAATGGATGGAAGACTAGTCATGGGTTGTAAGGTCAAATTTTTAGAAACATGTCTCAATTACCTAGGAGAGATGATGCCATAGGTTATACATTAATGTAAAATTGACATGCTTAAGAAAGAATTTTGAGGAGCTGCTTAATAATCCCAATGAGGAGGTATTTAATCAACATTCCCAGGCATACCTTCTATACATGTTTGGGACATAATTGTTTTCAAACATGTGTGGTAGTAATATTTTAATAATCTTTCTCTCACTAGGATTATTAGGTAGCTCATCAAAATTTGCTTTTAACCATGTTAGTTTTATATTACGACTTAACCCATTGTACCCATCTTTTCCTAGGTACTTGAGACATGTTTCTAAACATTTGACCTCATAACCCATCACAAGTTTTCATCCACTAAAAGTCCAATTATCCAATATATCAATCAAACTAATGTACACTCTTTTTTATCCAAGTAAAAGGAATACATTCATAACATGAATCTAGTTTTCCAAAATAATAGGCAATTCATTGTTTTGGTTCATTCCCTTTAAACCCACAAGATATTGAAAATTTGTTTCTTCTATTATTTTAACAATTTTTTTCATGTGGCTTCCATTGACTAATCATAGTCATATGTGTTGGAGACTTATACAACATCAAATAAAGTCAACATGAACGTCAATATTATAAGCAAACCAATAGCCATAGATAATTGAGAGAAATTTAATGAGACTTTTCAAGATATATATATATATATATATATATATAATTAAATGAATAGGGAATTTTAGTAAAAATAGTGTGGTTTTAATCCTTTTAACAATATCATCATGTGGTTTCCATTGACTAAATATAACCATAGGGGTAGAAGAATAGTACTACAAGGAAGATTTTAGCTAACATGGTTGAAACACCCATAAAAGTGTAGCTAATGAAGATTTTCACAATATTGGGTCTAATTAAAAATAAATGAACAGGGGATTTCACCAAGAAATGTGCAAAGAAACATTTGATATAAAACTAATAAATCAAAAAGGGATTACTAGTCTTCCTTCCTTTGAAGGTTTAACCATTTTAGGATTTATCATTCGTAAAAGTAATCACAAGAATTGTAATCAACTAATTCAAGAGGGAAAAATAAAACAAAAAAGCAAAAAAAAAGGAGATAATTTGGAAATACATGAAATTATGAGATCTCAATAACTATTTGTAATCCAAAATTTCCATACTTCAGTAGATTTAGTAACCTTATCCAAATTCAAATAGTTTGGGAATAGGCCCTTTTACTTAAATTAAATAATCAAAGGGAATTGATTAATTTCCTAATAAGTTAATCTCAGTAGGACAACTAGTGGATAAATTATGGGTGGGATTGAGGGAATGTTATTACTATTGATTAGTCAGACTAGATTGTTATTATGGGTGGGATGGGGGGGGGTACAAGTATAACATAACCGAATGGGATAATAATGGTTAACTTTTAATATCTTGTTTTATATTAACTACTGATTGCCCAATTCATAATATTGGGAGCCCTAATTGTATTAACCCATCCATTAACGAGACATGGAGGATGCCTTATTTTTGTTACAATATATTTCAAGCCCAGATAGAATAAATTATTTCGTTATGCATTTAAAGGGTGCCCTATTTTAGTAAGCTTCCCTAGTGCCCCCCATTATAGGGAGCTTTAATTTGGATAACTAGGAATCATTCCAATATTTGGTTAATAGAATCATAACTAGCCCTGAGTTGGTCATAAATTACATCAATACCTAGCTAGTAAAATGTTGGTCGGTTACTTGATTGGTGTAGTATTAAGTGATCGGTAACCAAGATGGTATCCATGGAAATTATTAACCAGAATGTTAAAGGTTGGAGTGTGAAAGTTAATGGGATGGAGCAAATTACATATTTAGAACTAGGCTCAACCCAGTTCATGGGCTTTCTGAACATGTTTAGGATGGGTCCATTTATTGACTAAAATAATATCTATCGTAAATTATATATCAATAATTTATTCTCAGCTATTGGTTTGGTACTCAAATTGGTTTGGTTGTTTTTATCTAACCAATTGGTTTTTAAATGTGGTCAGCCATCAATAGGTGTATTCTTGGGGCATATTGAATTTGAATATGGGTTTTTGTATTAAATCAATCCATTGGTTATATTATTATAACCTCTTATTATGTTATTTCATGTTTATCAATATTAGCCAATTTATTGCATAATTGTCTAGGGGTAAACATTTTTTTCCCCCCTATTATCTATTTGAATTTACCAACATTTACATAAATAACATAAAAAAACTAATCAAAGAATAAATACCAATATTGATAAACCTTAAATAACCTTTTTCAATAAAATATTAAAATAATAAATGCGGGGTACATCAATTAATAATTCATGTGTACCCTTAAACTTTTAGCAAATAATAGATGTTAAACTTGAAATTTAATTATAATTGTACCCAATGAAACATTAATAACCAAATACTTTATTTGATCAAATTACTAATATTATTGGTAATAATATGGAAATATATTAGGTTTGAATAATAACAAAAAGTATTAAAAATAATATTAAAATTTGTCTATTAAATAGATAATTGAATTGGAGTAATTATTTTCAAATTGGTAGCATGATGTTGAATAATATTATATTTTATCAAAAACAAATAATACTTTAAGTCAGTTTTTGTATCTTTTGAGGAAATCCTCTCGTTTTGCTATTTGCTTTTGTTTTTCACAAGCATATATATTTAGAAAATTGTTGTGTAATTTGTTACAATAATTGTAATGCTGGTTTCAACCCGACTGATTATTTTTCAAACCAATTGGTTGTTTGTTTTCTTGAGATATTCTTTTTTTAGTTCTAGTTGTTTTAATTTTCCTAAGTAATTAGATAATTCATTGTTCCTACCATTTATAATGTCCCTATAGATTATTCATCCTATGGTCATTCATGTTGGCTGCTCTTGTTTGACAGTGCCATCCAAATTTCATTCATAAAAGGCTATAAACATTGATACAGTCTATTCATTAGCTTTGATTTCTATTACATGTTGTGTATATATAAATTCATTTACATAGCTATATTCTATTAGATATGGATCTTGCTCTTATTGCAGTTGAGTTCTTCATTAAGCAGTCAAAGGTGTTATGCTTAACCTTCTGTGTCACGTATGTGATCTCTATTTGTTTATAGGAGCTTAATTAAGAAGAAATGTTAGCTTGGGTGTACCACTTTGTGAGTGTTAGATCCTTGAATTGAGAGCTGATTTGGTTGATCAGCGTGTAGGGAGAGAATGGTACTTGGACGTTGCCTTGCCCTCTTTGTGTTTTAGTTGCCTTTCTTTTTTATTTTTCTCTGAATATTTTTGCTTTTGAAGATCGAACTGGAACATTTGGAACTGTGCTCTTTTGCTTTATGACTATGCTAAAGCGAGGGTAAGTTAAAAGTATGTTGTAAACTTGTTTGTACTTCTTATTTCTTCTTGTTGACTAATAACACTATTGTTTCCAAGATGTAGCCTAGGATGCCTATAGGATGCTCGGATAGTAAATGAGGTTTTGCTTTTTAAAATGCTGCAACAATGATGTATTTGTTCTCTTTAGATGTTCAATGGAAGAGAAGAATATTTTTATTCTTTAAAAGGTAGTAAGACAGAACTTGTGGAGGTCAACTATTCCTTAAACATTAGGCATATTCCTCTTCTTCCTTGTTTTTTCTCTTTTTTTTTTTTTCATTTATTATTAGTTTTCTTTTAACAAATCATTGTTAACATGAGAGTTCAATGTTAATTGCACATTTACATGTATGCCCTTTAATATTCCCCTGTATGAGTCAACTGAATAGATGCATTATTACTTTCTCACATTTAAATATTGGTTCTTCCAGTTAGACAGTTTTTAATTCTTCCTTTTGCTTTATCTATATTACCTCTACTTTTCTTTTGTTTCTCATTATTGAATTTGTATCAGGTATTTGGAATGAGTTGTTTGATGATGCATCTATCCATTTTTCACAATGCTTCATGTGAAAAATTATTTTTTGTAAACATTTAAGCTATATTAACTTATTATCGGATTTCATTCTCTCAAACAATGATTTTTAGCTTCTAGTGAATAATGTTCTTTGGATTGTGACTTACAATTTCAGTCAAAATATTGCCTCTCCCATATGCAAGGGGCAATTTGTTGGACAATGGAGTTTAGAAGCCAAGAAAAAATAAACTGGGATTATAGTTTATAAGTTTAGCAATGTTAGATGTGGTATCTGTCATTATTATTGTATCCATCTTTTATAAGAAATGTCTAAATATTAGTTAACAAACAGTGTTTTTATTGTCTGGATGTTGCTAAATCATATGGTAGCATGATTTGCGGACATGGGTTTGTTAGACTTAGGAAGCCCCTGCTACTGCAGCATGCTTGACTTGTGGGTTTGGCTACTGAATGCAGCCTTGCATCTTGCATTGAATAAATGCAAGGTTTGCTCAGATTTGTTTTCTGTCATTTCTTGTGTATCTGTCTTGTGCAGAAGCTTAGCAAGGGGACAAGGAGAAATTACAGAACCTAATGTCTACCAAAAATACCTCACACCACTTTCTACAAATGTTCATGGTTAGGATATATTTCATTAGACCTTTTATGCCTTCCATCAATTTCCATTTTGGTAATATCAAACTTGTTTTAGGAGATTGTTGTTTCCTTAGATTTGATTAGATTTTTAAATTTGTTTAGGAGATGAGGAAGGAACAATTTCTTGAAATGCATGTATGTTCTTCATGTTGAGGTCTCATAGACCAAGGATTCTGTTAAAGACCTTGATGATGTCAAGAGAGACTTCACTCCGATTACCAGAGCTTTTTGCCCCACAATCTTTTGAATTTAGCAAACAGTATGGATAAGTCTAATGATGCAGAGGACCTTGAGGACAGAAAGGGAGCTGAGTTAACCAAAAATGTAGGGATCAATTTTTTTGTGACGATTAATGTTTCCCTATTTGATAGTTCTGCCTCTCAAGATTTTCCTAGCTGTGCACAAATCTAACTTCACAAGTGTACATTTCCTTTTTCCAAAGATGATCTTTTACCCCTCAGTATGTACCTTGTATGTGCTTTGAGTGTGGACATAGTTTTGTGTTTCTGGTTCATTGTAGATGTTGGTCGCATTTCATCCACTGTGGTATGATTCTTGGGAGGACGGATTTGAAGAACTCTTCGTAAACTCTTGAACTAGATGCCTATCAAGTGAAGATTATTACACAAGAAGGGTAAACTCTTTAGTAGTCTGAAAACCATTATTTCCTATTTATTAAAATCTTCTGATGTGCAGTCCCATGCTTGCCTAAATTATCTTTGGCATTATCACCAGGTTCTTATTTAGGTTATTCTCTAATTCCTGATTCTTTGACCCTATTTATTTGTGTGTGCATAATTTAATCAAATCAATCTCTCTCGATTGGAGTTGCAAGTTGGAGACGGTTGAGGTCAGACCTTAATTTTGAATTACGATGCCATAAATGCCCAATACTAAGCACAAGCATGGAATCCTTTCTTTTCTTGCCTCCAAGGTTACTCATGTACTCATTCCAATCATGTTTCCATCAGTAAATTTCTCTAACATTCTCTTATCAATTCCTATTCATGCTTGAATAGTTGTAGTGAGATAAAATTAATTGATATAATTCATAAAAATTCAAAATGTTTGCATCAAAGTAAACACAATCATTTTTCTTCAGAAATTCAAAAGTGCAATTTTCTAATGTAACCCTCGAAAGAAGACAAAAGTCCATTGGCAGTTTTTGAAATGAATGGGACCTCTATTTGGTCACTTCTAACTTCTGCATACCATATTGTTCATAAATTTTATATCAAAAGTAGCATTATGTTTATATGTAGGCTTCAAATACCATTAAACTTGCCTAGTGTGACGTAGGATATTGTTCACACATTTACAGATACCAATCTAAGAGGAGTCCTAAGGCATGCTTAAGGCATTCAAATATTTGTAGGATGCAGCAATTGACTGGCAAATGTATCGAAGGCAATCCATGCCAAACTTCTCCTTGTCTACTTTGCACATGTTCCAAAGATCTTCCTTTTCCTTTTCCCCTGTTTCAATTTGTTTTATACACCTCTCTAGGCAAAATATTGCAACAATTTACTCAGTAGGTTATAATCTCTTCTATAACACATTAGTATCTATTATAGGCTTTTTGGAAATGCTATTGATTACAGAGTTGCTACTTACTCATTCAATGGATCCTTTCTAGAACTAAGGAAATAGAATTTCTTTGAAATTTTGCTTATGTTATTAGAACCTGATAGAAATATTATTGTTTTATCTTTTTCCTCTATTATTTTTCTTCTGTCTTCCCTGCATTTCCTTTTCTCATTTCTTTTCCTCTTTGGATCCCTAAGCATTAAGTGTCATCAGTGCTTGACATCCCTCCATCTTCTTCAATAAACAAGTTCTGCTAAACTACCAACCCAACTACAACTTGGATTGCTTTCCTAGCTATTTGCAGAAAATTGTTTGAATGCATTGAGGGAACCACTATTAAGATGTGTCAAGTAAGTCTTTGTCTCTAAATGACCATGTACCTATATTTTTTTTTTTGTTTGTTTTCTTGTATGGTGGTATCTTCTCATTTAGTGTTTGCAAGCTTCTTCGTATAAATGTCAGCAAGTTCATTCTTTTCTTGTTTCCTTGCAATTTGCAGAGTGTGTTGTTTGAGTTATCTACTCCTTCCACCCTTTTCTTTACAATGGCCTTTATGATAGATACTAAACATTCCAAAGATGGCAGCTCTCTCTCTCTATCTCTCTCTCTCTCTCTCACACACACACATGCACGCACACATGGAGGGTTGTGGTCGATTATGAAGATTTAAAGATTGTAAGTGCTAACTAATCTTCTGTTCTACTTCTCCTATATTTATTTTTTTACACTGTCCTAATTTTTTTCATTTTCTCCTTCTTTCCCCAATAATTTGTTGACAAACTTATAGTTTTCCATTCTCAATTCATTGATGGGGTACATTATAATCTATTATACTATAGTATTCACTAGGCTTTTAAAATTAGGGATTGAGCTTAAGGGGGCTTCTTGTCATTCTCTTGCAAGATTTTTTTCCTTGCAATTTTAAAGTTTCAGCTTTGAATTTTTCTTTTGTTTTGGGTTTAATTAATTGTTGCAAAGGATACAAAAATGGAAGGAATCAGCAATTCCATGGCATTCTTTCTACCTCTCCCCACCTCAGTAAGCATGCTTGGCTTTAGGTCCTTTATTCTTTATGTCAACTTTTTCTTTTTCTTATTGATTCTTAAGTTGGCCTATCATTCTTTGGTTCAACCTTTTCTTTTTCTTATTGATTCTTAAGTTGGCCTATCATTCTTTGGTTCAACCTTTTCTTTTTCTTATTGATTCTTAAGTTGGTCTTTTGCTAAATGTTTTTGAGTTTCCACTCAGTTAATATTTGCCTTTTAAGATAAAGACAATAAGAGAGCAGAAAAATCACATTGAATTTCGTTGATTAGTTGATTCACTTAAAGTAAATATCTCATTAAGATCTATTTTAAGTTTGAGTGAATTTTTGGATTTTATGTTTGTATTTCCTTCTGTTTGGATCATTTTTTATTGCTTAATTCAAGCGTGGACAAAGTTGATGTTGATGATTGCAGCAAGGCCATTTAAAGGAGGAAGATATTAGTCTTTTTGATGGGTATTCAAACATTATATCTATTAGCATATAAGTTTAGAAAAAAAAACTAAGGCCAAAATGAAAATTTAAAAACCTTATACAAATTGATTTGTTGATTTGGTGGTAAAGGGGCTTAAATACATGGAATGAAGGGGAATTGTTGATATTGTACATTACTTTCTCGAAAGATTTGTTGCAATGTCCAAATCTTGCTACTGTGTATGACATTCTCTTCAGCCTTTTTTTCTCAATTAAGAAGAAAATCCATGTCAAGTAAAGAGAGCAAAGAGGAGTTTGATTTCTTCAATGTCGGGGCTTGCTGCTTGTGTACAGCTAAATGAAAGCAAACAACTTGTGTAGTGCCATTGGATCAAACTTTGGCATGCTTCTTAGGATCAATTTAGAGGGACATCTTATTTTGGAAAATATGGCATTTGTAAATGCAAATTTGAATTGTGAAAAATGTTAATTTTACTAAATTCTTTTACGTGTAAGTTTTTATTTCTCTAAAAAAAAGAAAATGTAAAGAAAGGTGTTTTTATGTCATTATCAAGTTTTTTGCTCATTTGAAAATGTATGCTCACCACTTCCAAAAAATGCTCATGCCATTTTGGAGTTTAGAATAAGGCTTTGTATGCATTGCATTGCTCCTTTTTAAACGAAGAGGCTATTTCTTGTATCCTTCATGTCACATGTTTACTAGTTTAATCATATTCCAATCCAACAAGTTGATTAAGTTATGCTAAATAATATGGGGAGATTATTTATGATTCACATATATAACTTTCAGATATTATATTCTAACATTGACAAGGCTGGTTTATTAAATATAAATATCCAAAAAATATAAAAAGGAGAAATGCATACACAAGCATTTAGGTTGGACACAAGGTTGCCAAGTTTTGTACTTAGACAACATGGGAAGACTGTCCACAATAAAATAAAAATAGTTGTTAATGCATTTCTCCATAATGTAAAACTATGCTCGTCACCAATGTGGATTTGTGTATAAAACTGTGGCCATTCCAAGCAACACCACGCTGTGAGATACTAGAATGCTTAAATAAAATGCATCCATGTTTATCGTTCCAACTTCTTCTTTGTGCTTACCTAAATTCTTGGATGATGATGAAGATGATGGATGTGCATTGCAACTTTTATTCACTGACGGTCCACACAGCAACGATCTAGGAATTCAAGGGGTTTTAGAGTCTTTAGAAGAGATAGAGATATATTTCCCTATAAATTGATTGCTAGAGAGATCCAAAGAGCCAAGAGATGTCAAATTTGCCATACATAGAGGCAAGGTACCACTGAGATTATTCCATTTGATATCTAGCTTTTTGAGTTGGTTTAATTCACATAAACCTAAAATTTTTTTGGTAATAAGGAACTTAGACAAAATTAAGGAGACACGCATACAACCATAGACAGAGAAAGGGGTTTAGAGGGGATTGATTGTACCTTGGGCTATGGGTATAGGGTCACTTAATTGACAACTAGGCATTAAAAGCTCTTCCAAAGAGATTAAGTTTCCCACAGTCTGCATTCTATGGTTAAGAGTAGTAGTGCAAACAAGTATAGTGTTTTTAGACTCTTCATATGAGGCCAACCTAAGAAAATTAAATGAAAATAAAAAGGTATTATTGAAGAATATGGAAAGGATTGGAAAACTCCCTTTTCAATTTGAAAAATTTAAAGAATTCAACACTAAAGATTATTTTAACACTTATAGAAGTTCTATTTTTATCTTGATTGAAATAAAAGAAAAAAAAAAAAAAACAAAGAGAAGGAATGCAGAAGTATGAGGCCACTTACAATCTATAACTCTTGATCACCACTGGGGATGTATAAAAGAACACGAAAATGAAGAATTAAGGAAACAAGAAGTCTCAATCATAACCAAAATTAAGATTAATATAGAAAAATAATCAATGGCGGCTAGAGCAAAAATTACGGTTCATATTTTTGTTACACCAGTTGAAAAGTCTAGACTTCAGTAGTGAGACCAGAAAAAACAACCCAGTCAAGGGAGGGACGGTGAAATCTGAACTGCCTAACATTCAACCTGAAATTGGTGAAACAAAGATGACAGAGTTATTAAAAAAGGGCTAACACGAATCATGCCATTCTCCAAATTAAATACCAATAATAATAATTATGAAGAAAAAAAATACTGCAAATGCTAGAAAGGAATGCGAAGAAGCAAAAGAGTTGAAATCCTAAATATTTAAGTGCTACCAAAATTAGAAAAGAAAATTTCAAACCTAAGTTTTATCTTTTTTATCTTCTTTGTATCTTGTTTGGGGTTAAAGAGTACACCAAAAGAAAAAGAAAAGGAAAGTAAAAGAGGGCAGCACACAAAAAGAAACAATGGCAGGGGTGAAAATATGGTTCTTGCCAAAAAAAAGAGGGGGGGAAAGGGAGATGAAGACTAAGAGAGGAGAACAGAGGATTGGTCGATTGTGGAGAGAAGCCGTTTTGCAGGCAGCTATTGTCATGGTGTCTTCAAGGAAACCCTAACCCTAACCCTAACCTTGGCAGAGACTAAGAGAAAGAAAGAGGAATTGGATTGAAATATTGAAAAGCAAAAGGTTACATAGAAAGAATCAAAGAAAAACAGAAGCTAGCAGATTTGACCGTTGTTACTTCTTAGAGGGGACGGAGAAGCAAAACCAAACAAATAATTTAAAAATGGGCCGCCAAATGCCACGGGCGGGAAGAACAGAAGGCCGGCAGATTGTGGCGACAATCATTAACACAGGTGCCTTTACGGAAACCCTAACTCTAATAGAGATTAAAAGAGTAAGGGACAGAGAAATGGACTTAGAGGCCTACTTTTTAGGAGGGAAGAGGAAGAAGATGGATTGAAATTAAAAGAAAAAAAAAAAAAGGAAGAGGCAAAAAGTTATATTGAAAGAAAGAAGCGAGCAAGCAGTGGATTTGACCGTTGCTACTTCATGGCGATTATATTAAACCAAACAAATAACAACACTTTTGAAATGGGTCAATTCTAAAAACATTTGGGCCACCAAAAATCATTTGTCTTCTTACACTCGCAGGCTTCTCAGTGAGTGGACCTACAGCACCCGTCCTAACTAATGGGCCAATCCATAATTTCTTATAGCTTGAGCTTGTCTAGACCCAAATTAGTCAAGTTGACTGTAACAAAGTCAAGGTCAAGTCATGATGAAATATAAAGGTTGATGTTATCTACCAACTACCCTGTAGACCAAATTTCCATGAGAAGGCACAAATGAAATGTAAAGGAAAGACTTGACTATTTGATTGTAACGGTCAACTATTGGTAGAACTAAATAACATAGTAAATTCTAATTCTTATATTAGAATAATTAACCCTTTTTTGAGTTTATGAAATCATCAAAATTTTCATATAAAATTAAAGTAATTAGGTTTAAGTTGAAAGTCTCTTTACTTCAAAAAAATATATATATATAACAATTAGTAATAACAATAGTTTGGAGAATCATAAGGTTAAAATAATATATGTTACTTTAGAAAGGAAAAATACTTTGTAAAATTAAAATTTGAAATTGACAACACTTAAACTACATGACAATTATAAAATTATGAACGTACAAATATTGTAAGTTTCAAATAAATTGATAAAATAATATTATTATTCTTAAGGCATAGGGATTTATAAGGGAGTTGAATTAACTATTTTATTATATAACTTGCAAGAATTATTAAAATGTTTTTAAATTTAAATAACATTAAATTCATTTAAATATTGCTACCTAAATTAAATTTTTTTAAGTCAAAATTGATATGTATATTTTTAAAATTTTTAATAATCTATTGCTTAATTTGAAAAAATTACTTAAAAACTTTTTAAATTATAAAAATATGAAGTTTTATTTAAACAATTACTTGAATATAGGCTAGAAGCAATGTATGCACTCATCACTTGATTGCTAACCTATACTAGGGGTCTTATGCCCTCCAAAGGCATGTGTTATGGGTCAAGCATCCACAATAAATGAGTTGTGATGGTTGTTTGAAATTGCAGTCTCTATCGAGCAATAAGCAAAATCCTTTGTAGATGACTTAAATACATAACAAGGTAATATAAGTGGTAGAGTGGCATTATTGCCATAACCCTAAATGCTTGAGGTCCAAGCATTTCTTGCCTAAAATACAATGAATTGTCTCCATTAAGTATTAGGCAGGCTTAGGCACAACAAGTGTTGTCGCTCACATGTGCAGATGCTGAAAATGCCCCTCATCTAGGTTGTTTTGAGTTTGGCCACGTGTCAAGATTTAGAGATCAAGCAAAGGAATGCGAAAACAACATTTCTCGTTGGTGACTCAGAAGACGAAATTTATATGGAGCAACCATTAGGCTTTGAGGTGAAAGGAAGAAAGGATCATGTATGCAAATTGAAGAAGAGCTTGTATGGTTTGAAACAAGCTCCAAAGCAATAGTATAAGAGGCTCGAGTCTTTTATAGGGACCAAGGCTACAAGAATACTATTTTTAATCATTATATTTTTGTGCAGTGATTCATAGATGATGATTTCATCATTTTACTATTTATGTTGATGATTGCTTATTGTTAGTCACAATGCTTCTATAATTGATAGATTAAAGTGAGAGTTGAGTAAGTCCTATGCCATGATGGACTTGGGACTAGCAAAGAAGATCCTCAGCATGTCAATTACTTAAGACAAGAAAGATAAGAATTCATTTTTGTCACATAAGTAGTACTTTGAAATGGTGCTTTTGAAGTTTCAATATGAATAAGGCTAAAGTGGAAAGCACTCTTCTTGCTCCACATTTTAGATTATCTATTAACCAAAGAGTTACTTTTGCATTAGCTACGAGCAATTTGATGTATGCAATGTTGTTTACAGGGCCCAATGTAGAGAGTACCTAAACTTAAGTTTGAGTAAATAGGGTTTTTTTCTATAAAAAAAAAATTCTACTTCTTTAATAAAGCTACTGAGTAACTATGGGTACTTCACCAAAAGTGTTGACACTTACATCAATTGTGACTTGAACATGAGTGTGCTAATGTGGGAATTTTGGCTATCATCCTCAAAAGTCCCAGTATGGGACTTAAGCCAAAACTAACAAATCTCTGCCTTGACCCAAGTCTCACATGCTGCTATAGTAACAATGCTTCACCTTCTTCATAAACTCTCAAATCATCATAGCACACCAATTATGTCCAAGCATTAATTGAACTTAACAACTGGAAGAAGCTTTGTAAGCATATCTGCAGGATTATTTCTAATACTAATTTTATGAATTGATACCTTCTTCTTAACAATTGTCTCCTGAATGAAGTGATACTTCACATCAATATGCTTTGTTCTCTCATGATACATTTGATCCTTGGTCAAGTTAATTGCACTTTGACTATCACAATGGATGGTAACTGTAGCTTAACACAAACTAAGCTCGCCATATAAGCCTTTCAACCATAAGGCTTCTTTGATTGCCTTTGTCATTGCCATGCATTCTACCTCAGTAGTAGACAAAGCAACAACATGTTACAAAGTAGCTGTTCAACTAACAACAGAACTACCAATACAAATACATAGCTTGTAAGAGATCTTCTTTTATCAAGATCAACAGCATAGTTAGAATTAGCAAAACCAACCAATGTGTCTAAATTTCTATCAAACTCCAAACATGTATTTGAAGTACCTCGCAAGCAATCGAGAATCTATTTCACAGCCTACCAATGTGATTTGCTTGGAGAAGACATATACCTACTAATTACACTAACTACTTAGGAAATATTCAGATGCATGCAAACCATCGCATACATAAGACTGCCAACAGCACTTGAATATGGAACTCTTTCCATATACCTCTTCTCTTCATCTGTCTCTAGCGACTGAGTAACTGATAATATGAAATGACTAGCAATGGGAGTATTGACAAATTTGGCATTTTCCATACCAAATCGTTCCAAGACCTTCTCAACATAACTCTTTTGGGTCAAATATAACATATCATATTCACGATTCCTTTTGATTTTCATATCAAGAATCTTTTTTACTGCTCCTAAGTCTTTCATCTCGAATTAACCATTTAAAAGCACTTTCAAAGTATGAATCTCTGACAAATTCTCGGCAACAATGAGCATATCGTCGACATACAGCAACAAGTAAATGAATGAGTCATCATCTAACTTTCAAAAGTAAACGCAACTATCATACATGCTCTTGGAATAACCATGACCCAGTATAAAGGAATCAAATCTCTTATACCACTGTCTTAAAGATTACTTCAATCCGTATAAGGATTTCTTCAACAAACAAACATGGTCTTCCTTACCATCAACTTCAAAACCTTAAGGTTACTTCATGTATATTTGCTCCTCAAGCTCACCATGTAAGAAGGTTGTCTTAACATCAAGTTGCTCTAACTTCAAATCATACATGGCCATTAAAGTAAGCAAGATACATATCAAACTATGCTTAACAATAAGCGAGAAAACATCATTAAAGTTAATACCTTGTACTTGATTGAAGCCTTTTGCAACCAAATGTGACTTATACCTTGCATCTTCAACCCTTGGTATACCTTCTTTCCTTTTAAAGACCCATTTGCAACTAGTGATCCTCTTTTCTGAAGGTGGCTTCACAAGAACCCATTTGCAATTCTTATGGAGAGATTTTATTTCTTCATTCATTGCAACCAACCACCTGGATGAGTCAACACTTGAAATTGCTTCTACTTATGTAGATGACTCACCATTTTCACCAATCTCCTATACAACTGAAAGAGCATAAACAACATAATCATTATATCTCTATGGTGGTCAAATTTCTCTTCTCGATCTGTCTCTGGTTATGGAATAATCTTCCTCTTTATCTTGAGAGGAATTTGTAACATCTGATGAATCAGACTAAATGTGAGGACTCTGCTGTTGAACATCTTGATTCACAACATCAAACTCCACTTGCTTGTGTGCATTGTCACCTTTACCTGCATCAAAAGGCATAAAAGACTCTCCTTTTGGATGTAACATAGAGGATTCATCAAATATAACATCTCTGCTAATTACAAATTTTTGTGGGTTAAGACACCACAAACAATATCCCTTCACTCCAAATGCATGCCCAAGGAAAATGCACTTTTTAGCTTTAGGTTCTAATTTCTCATCATTCACATGCACATATGCAGGTCATCCAAATATCTTCAAATCAGAGTAATTAGCAGGAGTACCTAACCAAACTTCCTCTAGAGTCTTGAACTCTCTATAAATACTAAAGGTGCATGATCAATGATATGACAAGCTATAGAGAGTGCCTCTGCCCAAAAGTCTGTTGTCAAACCAACATTAGAGATTATACAGCAAGCTCTCTCCAAAAGTATTCTGTTCATACATTCACTTTTGTCACAAAATTCATTTCTGTTCATCCTAACTGTACGATGACGAACAATGCCTTCATTCTCACAAAATTCATTGAATAATCATTAATGAAAGTCAACATGTACCTAACACCATTTTTTGACGGACCACGAGATTGCCCCTAAAGATCTAAGTGAATATAATCCAAGTGCCTTTTGTCTTATGAATCGTTGGAGACTTGAAACTAATATGCTTTTGCTTCCCAAAGATGTAATGCTCACAGAAGTCCAACTTCCCAATGCGTTATCCACATAGAAGGCCTCTTTCACTCAACATAGATAGAGCCTTCTTACTCATGTACCCTGACCGTATATGTCATAACTTCGTAACATCTATCTCTATAAAAATTATAGTAGTACCCACAACTATAATTCCCTGTAAAATATACAAATTTCTAGATCTACAATCTTTCATGACAACGAGAGTGCTTTTACTAACTTTCAAAACTCCACCTTTACCGGTGTACCTGTAGCCAAAAGCCTCAAGTGTTCCCAAAAAGATGAGATTCTTCTTCAGTTTTGGAACATGTATAACTTGTATAAGTGTTCTCACGGTACCATCATGAGTCTTGATTCAAACTGTACCAATCCCAACAATTTTGCAAGCTGCACCATTGCCCATCATAACAACTCAACCTTTAACAAATTCATAGGTGGAAAATCAATCCTTATTGGGACACATATGGTACGTGCAACTAGAATCCAAGGTCCACTCATGAGCAGACCTTGATTTATCATTAGCAAAGAAAATAATTCTGTCACTCTCATCTTCTACAACACTGGCTTGGACTAATTCATTTCTTTTGTACTTCTCTTTGTCCTTGGCTTTGAGCTTTAAATGGTTAGCTTTGATGTGCCCTTTCCTTTTACAATAATTGTACACCAAATTTTTATGTTTGGATTTAGATCTACTAGACTTCTGACTATCTGTATCCCTTTTATCTGATCTACCCCGAACCATCAAGTTGTCAACTTGACCACTACTACTCTTCCTAGTTATATCCCTATCGATCTAGTCTTTTGACTTCAAAATAGACTTAATTTCTTTATAAAAAATAATCTTTTTACCATAAAACATTGTTTGTCTAAAATACTTAAATGAATGGGAAAGAGAACACAATAATAATAGAGCTTGATCCTCATCCTTAACATGAATATCTATATTACTCAAATGTATAAGCAAAGAATCCAATTTATCAAGATGCAACAATATAGATGATCCTTCAGGCATACGAAGTATATACAAACTCTGTTATTTCTTGTCGAACCCAATCTTTTATCAATCTATTGCTTTAAATTTACCAAGTCTTAAAAAAAATTGAATAAACCATTCATTGTCTTTTCTTAAGTACCTAAGAAGAAAAAAGAAAAAAAAAACAACCTAGTTTGAATGGAAGAAAGAGTAAAAGGAATCTAGTCAAAGTCATCGTCATAATTATATAAGGAAAATATATATTGATATATAAATAACGCAAAAGTCATTCTTGTAAACAACAAACTTGCATTGTATTTGTATGGAATAATAAAAATCAACAAACTTTAAAGAGGATCGTATTTGTATCCTAGGAAAAAAGGAAAAATAAAAAGCTATAAAGGATAACAATGCTTAGGCAATACAAAAATTTGCATTAAGACCATTAGCTTGCACATGATGCATAAAACAAAAATAATTATCTTTCTTCTTCTTCTTTTTCTTGTTTTTTTATACATAAGTGTACCTGATCGATTTTGTTGGCAACAAGCTTCTTGACACAATCTTGCTCTGTTGAATGTAGGTCAATTTCTTTAGCCCAGATATCAAATAAATTTGTGAATATTTCTCATCAGATAACATCAAATATTGTATTAAATCCCACAACCAACAAATCTTAAATTAGAGAAACATGCATGAGATGCAAGAAAAAAAAATTAAATTTATTAGAATTTAATGATCGTGCCAACCAATAAATTGTCGAACATTTAAAGAATTCTTTTAACCAATAAATTTCACTATTATGGTTATGAATCATTCGGTTAGTAGTTAACAAAAGTTCTTAGGAATTTAGGATTAGGTTGTTGGTTCTTGGGCAGAGATGATGTGCCCCTAGGTACTCAATATGTTTTTGTCCAAATGAAAAATTAAGCTATTTGGCAAACGACCAATGGACCTCAAAACCAGCAAACAACAAGCCAGGTGCTGTGTTTGTGCGCACTTCCAAGGTGGGACTATAGATGAGGAAGTCATCAATAAATACCATAGCAATTTGCCTATGATAACTAGCAAATCCATGATGTTTGAAAGCTTGAAAGATAGCTTGTGCACTAGTTAAACCAAATGTCATCACCTTAAACTCATAATACTATAGTGAGTCCTAAGCACAGTTTTGGGAATGTCCCCCTAATGGCACCCATCCCTTAATTCTATTTTAGACAAAAAGCAAATCCATGCAATTCATCAATCAAGTTATCATTTGTAGAAATGGGAATTTTATCCTTTATGATAAGTGAGTTGTCTATAATCCGTACAAATCTCCAAATGCAACCTTTCTTCCTAACTAAGAGCACTAGAAGGGAAGAGGAGCTACTATGCTGTATTATGGAGGACTTCTGACATTTCTACCACTAATCTTTCACTCTCGTTCTTTTGATCATAAGGGTACCTATAAGGCTGGATATTTACACGCGGTGCACCAAGTTTGAGAATGATAGTATGGTCATACCTTCTCTTTTGGAGGAAGCGTAGTGGGCTTCTTAAATAAATATGCAAACTTGTCCATCACTGCCTATAAAGTGGAAGGTAGGGGAGTGGCCTCAGCATAGTTGACCATAACAAAGAAGGAAGTATTAATTCTAGGGTTCCTTTTTCTTCAACAAATTATATAGTTTATTGCCAATAGTGAACATAAGCCCTACTGTTTGAGTAGTTCCCAGAAGTTTATCAAATTTCATAAAATTCATGAAGGACAATCGCATCTTACGAAAATCAAAGACGATATGGTTATGAAGCTTTTGCTGAAAAACTCTCAATACAATACCATAGACTTTAAGGCCAAAAGTCTTAGATCAGCCACATATTGGTGTCTCTTCATCAATCGTATGAATCCCAAACACCTTTCATCACTAATAATCTTTTGTCATTTGCCTCTAAAGTTGATCATTGGGTCAAGTTCAAGTCAGGTCACTTCAAGTTCAAGTTGTTTTAGGTTGGGTTGTTTTTAAGTGAAGACACATTTGAGTCATAAGTTGAATTTGGGTTGACTTGGGGTGCCCCATTATTTTAAGACAAAAAAAAAGAGATTATGTTGCATCCTTAATGCATTATTCTGATAAAATTAAAAAATAGATCAAAATGCTTAATTATAGGGTGAAGGACTAATAAAACTGACTGAGTAAATTGCAAGCTATATAAGCTTTTCTCTCGTAAAAAAAATTTAGCTCACATGTTCTTGTCGACCAGTGCAAGAATAATCCTTTGACTCTTAAAGAACTTTTAAAACAATTTCAAGAAAGAATTCAAATAATTTTAGGTTCATAACAACAACATATTTTAGCAGTTCTTTCTAGTTGTCCACCTTGTTTTTGCTATTGCATGTAACAAGTCTACAACAAATGACACGACAGGTCATTTGTCACTCAACCAAACCCAAAATTTTTTAGGTCATTCAAAGTTATTCTCGATTTAGTGTATTTTAAATTGGGTTTAGATCACATTTTTTTAGAAGGGTTTGGGGTAGGTCAAAATTTAACATATCTACTTATCACTATAACAATATTGGTTGTGATTGGATTAGAGAACATTGTAGCTCATTTATGGCACTAATATTTAGGATGTTTTGGGTACTTCTTATGCCTATGGGGATGACTAATGTCACCCCCAACCCCTTATCAAATATCCACCTAGTTATATGGTATTTTATCTTGTGTTGGTTTTAACCGTTTGCTTTTCAATTATCACTAACACTATACAACCTGAAGAATTAGTTACAATTAACCACTACTCCCTTAGATTAGTTCCTTTAAAATAAGGTTGTTGTACTTTCGATAGCCAAGGTAGTCCTAGTTCCTTGGTGTGTGGACTGCATTCTGCATGAGAGAGGTCTTTTAAAATGGGTAGGAGTCCAACAGTGTCATGAGCTACTAACACATTGTTATTGGGCCACTTAAGGTTTTTCACACGATCCATTAGCTCCATTAGTTTCAAACACATTATCTGCATAAATTAGGTGAGATGCATTGCTTATTGTGCACTCTTAGTCTTTTACAACCTCTCTACTCCTAAAAGACCTAAAATTGGTCATTGAAAGGCCTGAGTAACTCATTTGAGGAATTGGAAACATAATTGATTGCCATAGTCATGGTATCGTTAGTCTTTCATATTAGATTGAAATGTTAAAATAGTACTCATGAATTTTACCACTTTGATGCCAATTGTTATTAACATTTAAAGAGTCATTCACTAGCTATTAAGATTAAAGAACCCAAAGTTCATATAAAACCCTTGTTAGAATCATATACTTATGTAGGACTTAAGTCTCATACCTTACAAATAGATTCATAACAATCTTCAAACAAATGGACATAGTTAGAGGCTTAATAGATATGTTGAGACATAGATTCATTGTGTGAATTTCCAATGGCAAGTAATTGAGTGAAGTGACTCCATCTTGTCAAGTGATCGTGTAATGTAACCTTTCACACTCCTTTGGAAATGACTCCTTTCAGTGCTTTATGTGGTTATTCTCTTCTTAAGTACTCTAAGCTTACCTTAGACTAGACAAGGGTTACCAAAGTGGAGTCTTGGTTAAAGGAGAGTCAAGTTATATCAATTTCTTGATGGAGCAACTCCTTGAGGCCCAATATCATATGAAGCTCTTTGTAGACCAATATAGAATTGACGGAACTTTTAAGGTAGGAGATTATGTGCATTTGAAGCTACAACCATACAAACTAATTTTTGTCTCCCTATGTAAAAATATCAAGCTAACCTCAAAGTACTATGGTCCTTTTTCAATCAGAGCAAGAGTGGGTCCTATAGCTCAAAGATTAAAGTTGCCCCTTAGTTCAACTATCAATCTATTATTCTTTGTATCATTGTTTAAGTGTTCTCTCAGTAATTCTAGGTAGTTGATGCCGTAATTGCTCCTAATTGATTTGAATGGCCAAATACTCATAAAGACAATGGCAATTTTGGAATGAAGGATCATTGAAAGAAATAACCAAGCTATCACACATGTTTTGGTTTAGTGGTCAAGTATAACAAGAGAGGTTGTCACATAAAAAGATTGGAACTCTCTAATGGCCCAATTTTTGAATTTTTATTGCTAATTTGTAATCTATCATCTTTTTAGAAGGCAAAATTGTTATGATTATAAATAATTAGGTCAATAGTTAATAAATTTGGTTAAGAGTTTGCTAAGAATAAGTTAGCTTAAGCTAATAAAGGGAAAAAGATATAGAGTATGAACTCCCATATTCATTATAATGGAAAGGCATTATATAAAGTACAATTTCTCTTACTTTTATTTCTCTTTATTATTTCTCCCCTCTCTCCTTTCTCTGACAGGCTTCCAAATGATCACAAAGAGGCCCTCCACTGCCAAGCTAAGAGGAATAAAGAGCAAAGGCCTTGATCTAGCAATGAGTGCTTCACAAACAACCTTGGTTGGATGACAAGATTTGGAAATTGCTAGAGGTCTCGCAACCACACCAGCCACTCTCATGGTTAACATTCTACTTGAATTGACATTAGGGTCTTTTAATGGTTGCAACATCAAGTATCAATGGTACAATGATTGAATTAGACACTCCTGTGGTTGTTCCCCCAATAAAGAGGAAAGGAAAGGTTATGATAAGTAAGGTATAAAGGGAAATAAAAGGGTTATCATGGTAATTCAAAGGCTAGCAAATATATTTGTACTCAGTATTGAGATAACACCAACTAGAGAAATACTATTAAAGGAAGCTCAACTTTTAGATGACCATATTTGATTCCATAATAGAGTATTATGTACAAAATATGACAAGGTAGTAGAAATTGGCAAGTTAATGGGGTTACAAATGGTGGGAGAAGAAGTAGATGTCATTAAATGGTTGTCAATTATGGAAGAGGAGGCAAAGAGAATATAGCTATGCCATCTCAACTATCTAGGTAAAGATTTTGTTCATACACATGATTATTAGTACTATTAATGTTAAGGGATTAGGCCAGTTTACTAAATATTGAGTTGTTCATAAATGGGTAAACTCCATGAAGTTTGGAATTTTGTTTATTCATGAGAGCAAGCTTGCAAATATATCTAATTTGTATTTGAGATAGGACGAGGATGGGCAAGGGATTCAAATATTAGCAACTAAATCAATTAGGGTGTCTAGTGGGGTTGCAACTTTTTGGGATGTCTTAATGTTTCAATTGCATAATAAGTTACACTTTGACCAATTTATTGTTATGGAAGGCTTTTTGGTACCTTTGTGGAAAAAAGTGGTGTTGGTTAACATTTATGAGCCTAATAGCTACATTGACTAGCAAGCATTTTAGGAGGAACTAAGGTGTTAAAAAGGTAAATTAAAGGGATGGTGGTGTATCAGAGGTGATTTCAACATGATGCTATCAAAAGATCAATAAGTGAGAACATTCGACGATATATTAGCTATTCAGTATTTTAATGAATTTGTGTATGACATGGAATTTGTTGATTTGGTGCAGAGATTCACCTAGAGCAACTTCTAAGAAATTCCTTCTATGAGTTGCATAGATAGATTTCTCATTGGGATTGAGTGTTTGGGGGAAATTCCTAACTTAAAGTAGTGGGGAGTACATTATTGTTTCTCTTATCATTTTAGAGTATGCTTAAGGGTTGAAAATTAAAATTGGGGCCAATTTTAAAGAAATATTGAACCTAAAATCTAACCTTAAAGGAAGTGAGTGAGGTTATTAAAGAAATATTGACAATTTTAAGGGTTAGCGAACATCCTAAGTTTATTATTAGAAAACGGCTAAAGATAGTCAAAGATTATCTCAAGATATGGAGTAGGAAGGAAAAAACATAAAGGCTAGAAGGCATACAAGCAAATGTTAAAGAAAATTGAATAATTGACATTAAAGCAAGAAACCCAATTATTGACAAAAGAGGAGAGAGCACATTTGTTTCAGTGCAAAGCCATATACTGGGATTGTTTGAGGAAGGAGGAACAAGAGTAGTTTCAAAAATCCTAGCTTAAATGGATGGTTAATGTGGATAAAAATTCAAAATTCTTTCATATACTGGTGTCTAACTGGAGAAAAAAAAAAAATTTGATTAATTGTGTTAATGAGGGCAAGCTAACATTTTCAAAACCCATGGAAGTCATGAAGGCTATCTTAAATCATTTCAAGGAATAACTAGACACCTCATTAAACCTTGTTCAAAAATGGTTGATATATTTTATCACAAACTAGAAAAATAGACAATATAAGCCTCAAAAGCTCTTTTTTGACAACTTAAGTATGGAAAGTAGTTTGGGATTGTGATGGAAACAAGGCATAGGATCTGGATGGGTTTAATATGAGTTTCATTAAACATTGTTGGGAGCTAGTAAAAGAGGATGTGATGATTTTTCTAAGAGATTTTTATGATGATGGAAAGCTTTCTAAATTGTTAAACTCTTTTTTCATGGTGTTGTTACCCGAGGTAAAATGTTTAATCTTGATTAGTTAGTTTTAGAAAATTTCTTTAGTGGGGTGTATTTATAAAATCCTTGCTAAATTGTTCACTCATAAACTCAAATTTGTGATTAGAAAGGTTATTAGGGAATTTCAATAAGTATTTTTCAATGGGCATTATATCTTAGTGTGTTATAGTTAATGAAACAATTGAGGAAATGACAAAAAGAATAGATAGAGAGGTCATCATCAAGATTGATTTTGAAAAAGCATATGATATAGTTGAATGAGGCTTTCTAAATGATATTATGAAAAAAAAAAATGAGATTTGGGGAAAGATTGAGACACTAGATTTAGGAGTATATTATGACTCTATAGTTGTTTATATTGGTTAATGGTAATCTCATGTAATAATTTAGAATAGCTAGAGGATTATGTTAAAGGGAGCCTTTTTTCCCCATTTTTGTTTTGTTAATAATTGAAGGTCTTAACTCACTTTTCAAGAAGGGGTTGGAACTAGGGATCGTTCAAGATATTGGCATTAAAAGAGATATTAGAATTACTTATAGTTTGTTGATAACAAAATCATTTTCAGCGAAGCCAATGGTGAGTCTATAAGGAATTGCAAAAGGATACTTGAATGGTTATGGGGCAGAAGATCCATAATATCCTTCTTATTCTGGCATGCTCTAGAGAGATTTGACATTCATAGGCTGTGTACTTATGTGGTTATCTAATCATGTTGGCTCCTGTCCCTGCCCTCTTTAATTTCTTTGTTTGTTGACTTTCTTTCTTGCTAGACTGTCTCTAGGAGGTTTAAGAGTTTAATTAGTGTTAGTGTTACTAGGAATAGAGATTACATGATTTAGCTCTCAATGTGTACTCTTTTGGTTGCATCAAATTTTAAATTAATTATATTAATTATGATACATAATAGGAGAACATTAAACCAAAATTATATAATTTTTCATATTAAACTTTGTTATTCATTTTAAAATTTATATTAATATAATTAATTTTATAATAATTTTTAGAAAATGTATTGCAAGTAAAATAATATTAATATATAAAAGTGGTCTTTTCAAAAATATTATCAAAATAATTAATTTCTAAAAATGAAAATTAGTTTTGAAAAATTATTAAAAATATATAAATTAATTTTATAAAATAAAAATTAATTTTAAAAAACAAAAAAAATAGTATGGTGACAGTGTTATGTTGGATGTTATGAGAGGAAGAGCAGAGGGTGCTTGTCAAGGATGTATCATGCTAGAGTTAACGGTGATAAGGCAGATGTTGGAATTTTTCAAAATTAATTTCTATTTATTAGAATTTTAAAAAATTAATTTCTATTTTGCATAATATTTTGAAATTTTTTCATAACTTTTTAAAAATTTTTAGAATTGTTTTATTTTTTGTATTTTTTTTCCATTTTTATAATTTTTTATACTAATTAGATTTAATTTATAATTTTCATACTTTTTTTCTATTTTTAGACTTTTTTAGAATTCTTGTGAGTTTTTAAAAATTAATTTCAAATTTATAATTTTTGTTGAATTTTTTAAAATTAATTTTTATTTTCAAATTTTTTAAATACTTTATTCTCTAATCATCACAAAAAAAAAAAAGTAACATGATATCTGATTGATAAAATTGGTAAAATTGGGATGACATTACGTTGTGTGGAACTTAGGATAATAAGAAACTGATGAAAAATTGATGCAAAAAAGTAACGAAGCAAGAAGACTCGAGGTCGTTGTCCTCAGCCCTGTAGCTGCCATTGCAAAAGCTTCCCACTGACATGGAATGAGTGCTTGCTTGAGCCAGTCATCCAACAAATGTCAAATTTTTTTATTAAAAAAAAAGACTTGTTAGTTTTCATTTTAGTCTTGGGTCTCCATTTCATATTTTTGTTTTAAGAAAAAAAGGTCAATCAATCATATTTAAAAATAATGATGAAAAAAAAAAGGCAATAGATTGGAAAAAGATAAAAAAAAAATAGCTGCAAAGCATATTTGACATGTTAAGCTTAGCCTACAAAGCCCTCTTGCAAACATAAGGAATTCCTTTCTCTTCTCATCTAGTTTAAATATTACGTGTTAGGAGTAGAGTAGTCATGTATGAAACCAATTGTATTGCATCCATTAGTGAAATCATTGACTGATAATCAACTCTTCGAACATTCTAATGTTGATGTTAAAATTATAGTTGCTTCATGTCTTAATGAGATAATAAAGATAACTACTCCATACATTTCTTATCATGATGATTTGATGAAAAACATATTTCAATTGATGGTTGCATCATTTGAGCATTCAAACCATTACACCAGTCACTTTTGGTAAGCCAATCTCAATTCTTGGAATTCTTACAAGGGTATTGAATCTTAAATATGATATATTGATATTATTTTATTTCTCAATTAATTTTAATATTTTTTATTCAATTTCTTAAACTTTTTTTTATATAAAAATAACATGGTATTATTTTATAAACAAACTTGTTATAAATTTGAATTGATATTAAATATTAAGTCTAGTTTTAAGGTAAATTCTTGGGTTAATTTGTAATTTTAGATAGATTCCAATATTTTTCTTTTGTTCTGTTCTTTGGTTTGTTTCTATCCTACATCAAATGATGTTCTCCAGTTCACTACCAGCACATTTCCGAGCATGAAGGAAGTCATCATCATTTAAATATTTTGACTTGATCACTTGAACTCATAAATTGTGACTGTTCTGAAGGAGAACCAAGCTTGGATAGAAATGCCAGCTTCATATCACAGGTGGTTCTAAGTCCCAACCCTGCAGCCCATTTCAGCTTACAAACCTCATTCCAAGTAACAAGACTAACCTTTGTGGTCTCACTAGTTCCACCCTAGAGGAATCGCCTGCAACATTTGTCAATATCATCACAAATATTAGTAGGAATAAGTGAAGTATGCATTGAATAATAAGGGATGGTCTCAGCAATAGATTGCATTTGAACAGCCCTCGTTCCTAAAGTAGCGAATTAGATTTCCAACCACTAAGTCAAGCTTGCATCCTAGGTAAAATATTTCCAAACATCTTTAGGCTTTGCTTTCAAGAACTAGTGAGACTCCTAGGTACACAATGGGCACTAGCTGACATAATGTGATATGGTGAAAAAACTATTGAATTAGAAAAAAAAAAAAAAAAAACCTATGAACCTTTGGACAGTCTGTGCGCTGCTTGCGTACTTCCAGTGCATTACCATGTAGTGAAGCTCTCGATACAAAATATAGTACTTAATTACGTAAGCAAAGTCTCCTAACATGTTTCGCCATTTAGAAAAAAAAAATTGTCCCTTTTGGACACTTGAGTAGTTCCATAATATCTGTCTCATTCTGGTCTGCTCTGGAGAGATTCCACGTTACAGCAAATATTAAAAACATTCATATTTGTAGCTTTGAATTCAAGTGCTTTAATCGGCACTCGACTTTTGTAATTTTAAAGATTTGGAACTTCGTTCTCTTATACAATATCTAATAAATTAAATTAATTACGAATTATTATTATATTAAAAATAAAAAGTGTTTTAATATTGTAAATATTTATTTAATTTGTAATCAAATAATAATTGTTAGTCACCCAATCACATTATTAAATATATATAAACTGTAATATAATAAAAAGAAAAAGAAATCAAGAAAATGAAGATGCCTCAAACATTGTTGGTATTTGATAAATAATCACAATAATTTATGAAAATCACTAATGTATGGGTCCATCTTGTACATATTGAATTCAATGTTTTGAAAATTGAACCGGACCGATAAAACAGGGAACCAGACCTCAATCCGGTTCGATTTTCTCTCAAAACTGTTAGTTCTGAAAATCAGTGACTAAACCAATAAATTGTTCCGTTGGACTATAAACCGGTGAAATGGTTATGGTTTTCTCAATTCAATTAGCTTGAAAAATTAATAAAAAAATAATTTTAAAAAATATTTTAATTTTTTTAAAAATAAAAATTATATTATTAAAATATTTTTTTATATATTTAATATATATTTATTTTACTAATTTAAATCTGATTAAACTAGTTGAACCAGTAAAACTGTAAACTAGTTAGCTTTCCAGTTCAATGATTGGTTCTGAAAACTTTGATTAAATTATTTTTGGGATCGAATCTTTTTATTAAAAGAAGATTTTTTTTAGAAGTAGAAAAGGAAAAAAATGAAAAATTAGCAACTTGTTTTATAATTTTTATTCCATTTTTTTTTTTTTTGTGTTTGGGAAAGAAGAAAAAAGGAGAGAGTCACTCAAGAAACATTTTAGTAATTCAAAAATTACATTTACTTTTAATCTTGAAAAGGGCTTTAAAGTTTATGGAGATAGAAAATCTATTTTCAATGTATACAATGTATAATATAAAGGGAAAGAGAGGAATCTTTAAATAGTGTTATCCAAAAAATAAAAAATCAAAACAACAATGGAGAGAAAAATTGTTGATTCGCTGCTCTTGTCTTGGTGTACCAAATTCATTCCTCCCTAATATAAGAGCAAAATTATTGATTTTTCTACATAGTTTATAAAGTGTCCATGTTAACTCTCTTCTTTTTTTTCAACACTCATAAATTTTAATATATAGTTAAAATTTGAATTGTAATAAATATTATTTTTTTCTTACCTTTCACCTTTTTTTATAAAAAAAAAAAAAAGAAAAACTTTTTCTTCCTCACATCACTTTTTTCTAAACAGAAAGAGGATGAAAATTATTCTTTTTGTAAATTTTCATTCCTTTTATTTTTCTCTCCCTATTTTTTTATCCATACCAAAAGTTAGAGACACTTTTGTGAACCTCAATTTGTAATTCAGACAATTTACAAATTTGTAAAATTCTTAAGAATTTGAAATTTATTAATCACTATTTCATCAAAAAAAAAATTTTTTTATTTTGAAAAAAGAACTATCAATTAGTAATAAGGATAGGAAAAAAAAAAAAAAAACAAGACAAAGTAAAAACAAAAGCCATGGGTACTTCACTAACTATAATTTAGTTTCCCACATTTCCACTTGCACAAGGAATTGATGACTCAAAACATAACTCTATAAATATATCAAATCTAATGCAAAAATTTCAACATTTTTTTACCTGAATTTTGTTTTTTAAGAGATAACAAATGTTTTCAATAATTCAATAAGTAATAGAATTGGTATAGAGTATCATCTCTCCATGCAACCTCATTCAATAGTGATTATTTGATTACTTGAACTATAACCTAAAATCTAAATCAAAATAAAAATTTTGATTAGTCCATTTTAAAATTCAAACCAAATTAATTTTTGGTTAATGAAAATTTTCAAATCATATCAATTTTTTCAAATTAGTTAATCACTTAAAAATTAATTTTCATAAAAAATTTGAAATCAATTTGAATGTAAAAAAATACACATTTGATGCACTCTTTCAAAAAAATTATCATTATATAAGATAAATAAATAATTATTTAAAACTCAATAATAATTTTGTGATATTTATTAGATAAAAATAATTATATTAATAATAATTTTTTCTTTTATATGAATAAAAAATTTTAAGCAAATTATTAGAGAAAGAAATTTATAATATATAATATTTTACTATTGGTAATAAAGGATTTTTAAAATTATAAATTATAATCAAATAAAAAATATTTATTTATATTATTCAGTTCCCTAATTATGAATATTTTGATTTGATTTGATTTGATTAATTAACTTCTTTTTTGTTTTGTTAACAATCCTAACTACTGATGATAATAATACTACTTTAGTTATGACATGAATTACAAAATTTACTAACCTGCCAAGGTTCTCAATGGTGAAACTATTAAACTAGATGATAAACTTCTTGAAACTATTAAAATAATAACAATAGCAATTGTCACTTTAAATAAAAAGGTTCTTGAAACTAGAAACCTAACCTAGAAACTTTTATGTTGATATAAATAGATTTGCTTGGGTTAAACCACACAAGGGCTAAAAGGAAGGTTCAACGGAGGAAAAGTCGGCATGATCGTTCATTTGGAGAAAAGAACTACCGCCATTCCTTGTGTTTTGTCCCATAAAAGAACAAAACGAAAAAAGTTGGGCTAATTGGGTGTGGCTGTTACACTTCATTTTTTATAATATAGATTATACCTACTAAAATTGTAATGATGAACGTATTAAAAAGATCCAATATATAATTTTTTTACAAAATTTATATTAAAAATTTTAATTTTAAATATTTTATTATTCAAATTTATTTTAAAAATATCGTAATTATATTTTAAAATTTTTAATAATACTATAGTTATTTATAATTTAAAAATAATCAATTAAAATTATATCTAAAATTTATTAAAAAATTATAATAAAAAAAATAATTTAAATTTAATAAATCACATTTAAATTTTCTTTTTTTTCTGTAAAATTTCATTCATTAGTATAAAGATTTAAAAGTAGAAGAAACTGCCAACAAAGGGGCTTCCAACACTAATTGCATATCGGTGTATGCAAGCATAATCCTAAGGACAAAAAAATAGGAGTTATGACTTGTTTAAAAAAAAAAATAAAAGGTAGTTAAGATCAATATATAAAATGACTCATATTACGTATCTTTTTGGTGTGCCACGGTGGGACCAAGGAGGGTTGTAATAAAAGAATGACTCGCAAACTAGTGGCGGTGGAGTCTGACCCTTTTTCATACATATTATTTTTAATAATAAAATATTTTTTTCTAATTATAGAGCATATTTTATCGACTTTGAACCTTTCAAACACTTCTTTTAAGTGAAGAGAAAAACGTAGGGCTGCTGTAACCACGTTAACTATTCATTTGTCAACTTCATCTCCGTTGATAAATTAAACTTAAAACAATTTGCATCATTAACATCTTAGAATTGTCATCAATTTTTTTATTGTTGAAAAGTACAAACTTTGTAGTGATAATTAAATAATTTTATTTTAATTTAAAATTTACAAATTATTTGAAGAATTATAATTTTTTAATTAAAATTAAGTTAAAATTAAGTATATTCGAATATTTTTTAAATTTTATAGCACAAATTTTTTATTAAAAATAAAATTACATAGTGTTACTCCATGATGACCTTTTTTCTTTTATTGATTTTGGCAATTGAATCTCCTCTATGAATGGATAAAAAACCAAATTAAACTATAAAAATGAAAAATTGAACTTAAAAATTCATTATATATTAAATTAAAAAATAAAATCAATATAACTATTTCACTTAATTAGATTTTAATTAATTAAAAATTTTAATTAAATTTTGTTTTTAAACAGTAAATTAATTTAAATTTTATTTTAATAAAAATTTTAAAATTATAATTTAAAAATAAAAAATAATTTTATATATTTTGTAAGTACAAATTTCATAATTATTTTTTTATAAAAAATAATAAGTGATTATTTAATATATAAGAATATTTTGTGATATTTATATGTTATATATAATTCTATTAATAACAAATTATACATATTAAAATTAGTCTAATATGATTCAAATAATCAAATATTTTAAAATTAAAAATTATAATTAAACTGAAAAAATTAGTTTATATAATTTAAATTAAATACAATTTGATTAATCAATGTTTTTGTTTATTTCATTTATATTTTTTCGATTAACCAAATTTTTTTTTTTTAACACCTTTATTACAAAGTGATGGCTACATAATCTAACACTTTTTCTTTTTTAGTATATCATTCATTAAATATAATATATGTTTATAATACAATATATGATTTTTTTTTTTCAGTTATATTGTACAGATTGTCAACTTTGAAACCTTCCAACTTTTCCGTAAGTGAATGGCTACTATAAAAACGTTATCTGTTTATTTGTCAACTTCATCCCAGTGAATAAATTAAATTTAAGATAATTTGCATTATCAATAGCTCTTTAGTTATAATACTCAATGAAGGTCGTCTCACTCAATTTGGCTTCAAGGGACGGGTGGGCCGTTTCGTGTGGCTACAGTTCCATTATTTTGACTTTAATTTTATATGCCGGTATTATAAGAATATCGTTATATTAAATATCCTGTTGCTGTTTTTGTTTTTACTAGGTCAAGCAATAAAATAATGTATGATTTTCTTTCTTTCAAATTCGACAAGTTCAAGGCAGTAACAATGTATGATCAATTTTAGACCCGCCACACACCACCAGCAAAAGCATATATCAATTCGTGTCGGGTATATCGAAGGTCGGATTGCCAGAGGAGTAAATCAGCGACCCCATTGTCTTTTATGCCCAATGATACTTATCCTAAACAAGCAAGAGGACCTAGGCCACCCAAAATCCCTTAGATCCTTTCCAAATTGAATTGTGTTTTCAAAATAATTTTTCTGAATTTGGACACAGATTTAACTAAAGTTTATCTCATTAAATTTTAATTATTTATAGTAATTAATTTACTATTTATTAAATGATATATTAAAAATTATCATTTATTAAACTATTAATAAATTATAATTAAAAATTTAGTATTCAATATATTAAATTAAATTTAAATGCCATAAGTTGACATTATATTTAATACATGTAAATCATATTTTAATGATACTTTGCTAATATTTGGGATAAAATTTCATCCACTTGTAATGATCCTAACTCATAGCCACCGTCTTGTCTATAAATAGGGCAGAAGTGCATTGCTCTTGCCACACACTCACCATTACTCAAACTTCTCTTAGTAACCCAGGAGCTAGAAAATGGCTTCTTCCAAGTCTTTCTCTCTCCTTGTTTGTGCTCTGCTTGCATTTGTTCTCAGCGTCGGCTGAGGCTTCCATTTCATATGGTAATAAACTATGTGCACCCAAGTGTGGCGTGGGTGTAAGCTTTCTCAGTTTGTCTCTATTTCGGCTCCATGAACTTGTCTAGTTAGGTTAACATGCTCTATAGTGTTCAAGTCCCCACATTAGTTCTTATTATAAATATTGTTATTAAAAATCCATTACTAAGACCCTTTTCTTTCCCTATCATGGGTACATGAGCCACGGCTTTTGTTTAACGAGCGTACGAATCCCGCTCACATTACCCCAAATTTATTATTTTTCCAAGCAAAGCAAGTGACTATAATTGCAATGTGTTATATTAAATAATGTCCTACCCCAAGTTGGTGTGCTTAACAATGAGCATATTGAGTAAAGGTCATTATGCAATTAACTTTAATTAATGGTTCAAAGCAAAAAGATAAAACTATAGTTAACCTTACCATAATTAATTGTTCCTAATGTTGAAGAAGGTTACTGCAACCGCTTGTTACACTTACTCGTATACATTAAATTGGTTTCAGAGGAAAGCGAGCAAACTGATGTGGCTGAAGATCAATCCGGAGGTAGTGGCCCACCAGGTGGCGTATTCTCAGCAGACGGCTCTGGTGGTGACAAGTGGGGATGCAAACATGGCTGCTGCTATTACTACAAACATAAACATGGCTGCTACAAATGCTGCAGAAAACATCATAGGGCCCTTCTTGAAGCTCAATTTGAAGATGACCCCCAAAACTAAAGTCGGCATTTTCCTCTGGAAAATTGGCACCTTGAAAAAGTAAGAATGGGTTTTAAATGCATGCCCATGCAATATATATGTAATAATTAAATAAATTTATATGATATGAAATGTGTGTGCTATACTTACTAAAAATGTGAAAACTTTTGCCCTCCCTATCTATCTTCCATTCCTCTCTCTCACAATATTTTCCAGTATATGCAGTTTTAGATTATAATTCTCATCAAAACACTAGATTTCATTTGTTAATGTGTTGGTTGATAGTCAATTCTCTGAAGATATATGTATCTCCTCAACCAAAACTCAAACTGAAAATTTCAAATCAAATGGTACACCATCTGTATGTGTTATTTTCAGATTTATGGAAAAAAGGGAATGCAGAGCTTTTACTAATGCCACTGGGGACATTATGTCACCAACATATATAACCGCTGCCTTAGACATAGGGTGACAGTTTTGAGATTAAAAACCTTTCATGAATATTCCTACTGCTAGGAAGGATTTTCAAAGACGCGTGAAGGCTGCTGACATTACTGACATATTTTTATTGGGCTGTTTTTCACTTACTCTAACACACAAATAGATTCCTCTGTCGTTAAAGACGTTAGAAGAGCACTTATCAATGAGCATCGACATATCAAAATTTCAGTCAATCACAAGTGACTTGGCTGGCCATGCTCTAAATGAGAGTAAAGTTCGCATGTCTTCCGCAAACTGCCATAGGAAGTGCTGCCGAAGGACCCCCTTTTCCGTCAAATCTGTCTGTGTTGACTTCAAGCCTCGAAGCGGCGAAACTATATAGCTGCCTCTATCAGAGTTGGGACGATCAAAACAAGTCTATGCCAGTGCCATGTAATTCACTTTTTGTCGCTCTCCCCCAACCCAAAGCCTCTCCCATTTATTTTTTAATCCTTTTAAGTATTTCTGTAAAAAGTTCAATTCACTACAAGTTAAAGTTATTTGGAAATGCTTTTATTCTTCTTTTTCTTTGATATCCTTTTGTTTTTGCTATTTGAAGTCCTTCTAATGGTTAACTATAATAATCTAAGAGCGGTAAGTGATATCGGCAACCAGACACTGTGGACAACCACCAGCAAGTACCAAATTAAAGCTTGGAGAAATGAATAATGGGCAAGTAGTTGACTAAATCCGCACATTCCACGATCACCCGGTCTAGACGGTTTGCTTTAGGACTCTTGGAATCAGTACTGTTAATCTTGGCAACGGAATGCATACAGCAATTTATGCATCCACTTTAGCCGAAAAGGACTCCCTCTCCATGCCTAGCATCATTTCTTTGATCTCTGCTGTAAACTCCTCCAAATCCGCTTTCCGTTTAGGTCGTAATCGAACCGCAAGAAGGGATAGCCCCGCACGCGGGCAAACAGTCCAAGGTCCCTTTTCAGGTACTTCCACGCCGAAGTGGGTAAGAAGAAAAGGAAAATGTCGCTCAAGAGACGTTTAAGAAATTTAAAAATTAAATTTACTTTAAATTTTGGAAGGTGGTAATCTGATTGTATAATATAAAAGGGAACGGAGTAATATTCTAAACAGTGTCATCGAAAACAATAATGAAACAACAAAGAAAAAAAAAAAAATTGTTGATTCTCCTCTCTTTTCGTAGTGCACCAAATTCATTCCTCCTAAATGTAAAAGGAAAATTATTGATTTTTCTATATAAAATGTTCATGTTAACAATTTTCTTTCCTTCAGTACTCATAAATTTCAATATATATGTGAAATTTGAATTGTAACAAAATTTTTTTCCTATATTTTACTTTAAAAAAAAAAAGTTTCTCTTTCTCACATCATTTTTTTCTAAACAAAAAGACAGTGAAAGTTTTCTTTCTTGTAAATTTTCATTCCTTTTATTTTTCACCCCCTATTTTTTTATCCATACAAAAAGTTAGTGACACCTAAGCGAACCTCAACTCGTAATTCACGCAATTCACACGTTTGTAAAATTCTTATAAATTTGAAATTTATTCATAGCTGTTTCGTCTAAAAAAAATATTTTTTTCAACAAAACGCTTGGGTGTCTCCCTGTTTCCTGCATTCTCACTTACACAAGAAATTGAGAACTCAAAGCATAATCTATCTATAAATATAACAAATTTAATGCAAAATTCTAGCATTCCTTTAACTGTGTTTCATTTTTTAGGAGATAACAAGCACTTTTATTAATTTAAAAAGTAATAAAATTTGTATAGAGTGTCATCTCTCTGTACAACCTCATCCAATAGTGATTGTTTGGTTAATTGAACTATGTTTTAAAATTTGAAAATAAAAATTTTGATTAATTTATTTTAAAAATTCAAATAAAACAATTTTTTGTTAATAAAAAATTTTAAATTATTTTAATTTTTTCAAATTAATTAACCACTTGAAAATTAATTTTCATAAAAAAATTAAAATCAATTTAAATGTAAAAAATACAAATTTGATATATTATTTAAGAAAAAATTTATCATATGAGATAAATAAATAATTATTTAATATTTAATAATAAATTTATAATACTTATTAAATAAAAATAATTATATTAGTAATAATTTGTACTATTATATAAATAAAAAATTTTATTTAAATAATTAAAAAAATTAAAATATATAACAATTTGTTATAAATAGTAAAAATGTCTTAAAATTATAAATTATAATTAAATAAAAAAATTATTTATATTAATTTAGTTATTTAATTATAAGTGATTCGGTTTAATTAGTTAACTAACCTTTTGCTTTCTTTAACAATTCTAATTACTGATGATAATAATACCACTTTAGCTGTGACATGAATTACCAAATTTGTTGGCCAGCCAAGGTGCTAGACGGTGAAACTATCCGACTAGACGATGAACTTCTTGCATCTTATCACTCAGACACGTGTATGTTGTCACGCGCCATGTAATTCTACCCAAACTTGAGTTATTTAAAGAGATTTATTTCAGCCACCACTCCAAAATTTCAGAATTTGGTGGAAGTCTCTAAAATTTTATAGATAACTCCCTTATCTTCTTATAGAATGTAGAGTTAAGTAGAATACTTTAAAAAGAGGATAATGATCGTTAGATTAAATAGATCCTGACCCTTCGTTGAGGAGGTGGATGACTATATATTCAGCATTAGGAACCTCATTTGTAATCAATCGAAAGTAAGAGTGTATTTGCATTCTTAAAGTAATATAATATTCTCCAAATCCTCCATATCTCTTGTCTACTTTGTGTGCATCTTTCTATCTTTTGCTAGTAGCAATCTAACTCTCGGAGAAGGTTGAACTAGCATTCGAGTCAAGTGAATTGCTAGTGCCACACGAGTTGTTGGGTGAACAAGGCCAAGTTCGTGACAAGTGGTATCAGAGCCTCAAGCACGCTCTGTTGATAAGGATGTCTGGTCCACACAATGAGACTACCCACGTGGTTAAGGAAGCTAAGAAGCAACCAAAAAGAGGGAGATCAAGGTTGAGGGATGTCTTGGAAGACACCAATGCAAGGCTCGCAAAACTGGAGCTTGCCATGGCTGATGGGTAGGAGAAGTTTGAGGTAGTAAACCAACACATCGACGAGCTCGAGAAGGAGAGTGTAGAGCTTCGTGAGGAGTTGCAAGGTGCCTTAAACCAGGCCCCCTCAAGGTGTCTAGACCAAGTGAAGACCTTGGAAGAGGCCTTCCATTGGGAGGTTAGGACGTTGAAGGAAGAGCTCGAAAGAGTCTCCAACGAATTGAAGGAGACCAAGGATGAGTTAGTCCTTTGCAAAAGGCAATTGCTTAAGGTGGAAGCATCGCCTTGCCAACGGTAGTTGCAGCTTCTTCAAAAGTGGATGTCCCAAGACCCAAGGCATATAATGGGTCAAGGAACGTGAAGGAGGTTGATAATTTTCTATGGAGCTTGGAACAATACTTTAAGGCACTTGGTGTCACGGAGGATGCCAAGAAGATTGATAGTGCCACCTTATACCTCATGGATACCGCAATGGTATGGTGGAGAAGGAGGTATAGTGATATTGAAAGGGGTACTTGCATCATTAACACATGGGACAAGTTCAAGAAAGAACGCAAGCAGCAATTCTATCTGGAGAATGTCGAGGAAGAGGCGAGAGCGAAGCTAAGGCGTCTTCAACAAAGGGGAAGCATACAAGAGTACGTGAAGGAATTCTCCAAAGTGTTGCTGGAAATTCTTGGTTATCCCGACAAGGAGGCATTCTTTGCATTTAAAGATGGCTTACAAAACTAGGCGAGGATGGAGATCCAAAGACATGGTGTTCAAGATCTCACCACCGTTATTTCCATTGTCGAATCACTAATAAAGTTTAGGAAGTCCGAAAAGTCCAAGTCTCATAAGGACAAGGTTGGCAAGGGAAAGAGTGGGGAAGAGAGATCCTCGAACAAAGGACGTTTTCATAAGTTTAATGAGCTTAAGGAAGGGAAGAACACCTAAAAGGGTCAAAGCAGTGATAGGCCCCCTCTCAAATGCTACTTTTGCGATGGGCCACACAAGGCCAGGGATTGCCAGAAGAAAGTCAAGCTTTCTGCCCTAGTTGAAGAAAGAGAGGAACAGCAGCAGCGCGAAGAGACGAGGATAGGATCCTTACAAATCCTCAATGCCATCAAAGCCAAGGTCGAAGTGCTTGAAACCGAGAAGAGAGGACAATTATATGTGGAAACAAAGGTGAGTAACCAAGTGGTTAAAGCCTTAATGGATACCGGAGCTTCCAACAACTTTCTCTAAGAAGAGGAAGCAAGGCGGTTGGGCATCAAATACAACAAGGAGCAAGGATGGCTCAAGGCAATAAATTCGGAGCCAAAGTCATGCCTATTCCTTTTGCCAACACAATGTGCATCTTGGAGGAAGGCAATACATGCCTGGTGCCTTTGGCTAGGGAGACCAGCCTTCAATCTAGGCAAATTTCGGTCATGCAACTTTTGAAAGGTGTAAAGAAGTCGCAACCCACCTTTCTTGTATCCCTGAAGGATGGAAAGCATACTTCCTCATCAAATATCCTACCTAAGGAAGTCTCTCACGTCTTAGGGGAGTTTAAGGACGTGATGCCTCCCGAACTACCTAAGAAGCTCCCACCTAAACGTGAGGTGGACCACAAGATAGAATTAGTCCCTGGTGCAAGACCACTTGCTGTGGTGCCTTACTGAATGGCACCCCTGGAGTTAGAGGAACTTAGGAGGCAACTAAAGGAGCTGTTGGATGCAAGTTACATTCAACCGTCAAAGGCTCCATATGGTGCACCCGTGCTTTTCCAAAAGAAGCACGATGAGTCACTTCAGTTGTGCGTTGATTATCGGGCGCTCAACAAAATAACCATGAAGAACAAATATTCCATTCCATTAATAGTTGATTTGTTCGATCAGTTAGGTGAAGCGCAGTGGTTTACAAAGTTGGATTTGAGATTGGGATATTACCAAGTGAGGATTGCAGAAGGAGATGAGCCAAAGACCGCTTGTATTACGAGGTATGGCTCCTTTGAGTTCTTAGTTATGCCATCTGGACTTATTAATGCCCCTGCCACGTTCTGCACTCTTATGAATCGAGTTTTCGAGTTGTTTTTAGATAAATTTGTCGTAGTGTATTTGGATGATATTGTTGTCTATAGTAAGACATTGGATGAGCATATCAAACATCTACGACAAGTTTTCCAAGTACCAAGAGAACATGAGTTGTATGTGAAGAGGGAGAAGTGTGCCTTTACTCAACGAGAGGTCACATTCTTAAAGCACATCATCGGCAGAGGCAAACTACAGTTGGACGAGTCTAAGGTGCAAGCCATCCATAACTGGGAGCCACCAAAGAAGGTGATTGAGGTACGATCCTTCTTAAGCCTTGTCAATTATTATAGAAGATTTATAAAGGGCTACTCCTTTATCGCAACTCTGCGCATTGATTTGTTGAAGAAGAATAGAACATGGAGTTGGGATGCTAAATGCCAAAGAGCATTTGAAGTACTCAAGCAAGCAGTAGCTGACGAGCCAATGTTGGCTCTTCCCGACTACACCAAACCATATGAGGTACAGACCAATGCTTCGGATTTTGCAATTGGTGGTGTGTTAATGCAAGAGGGGTATCCCATTGCGTATGAAAGCCGTAAATTGAATGAAACCAAGTATCGTTATACAGTCCAAGAGAAGGAGATGACTGCAGTGGTGCATTGCCTACAAACTTGGAGGCATTATTTGTTGGGGTCCAAGTTTGTCGTGAAGACAGATAATATTGCCACAAGTTACTTCCTCAATCAAAAGAAGTTGACGCCAAAGCAAGTGAGGTGGCAAGTGTTCTTGGCAGAATTCAACTTTGTGATGGAGTATAAGCCAAGCAAGGTTAACTTGGTGGCTGATACATTGAGTAGGAAGGCCGAACTAGCTGCCATCACAAGTCCAAACTTCCCTTTGGTAGAACAAGTAAAGGAGGGATTGGAGCATGACCCACAAGCCAAGAGTTTGAAGGAATTGGCAAGTAGTGGGAAGACACGCCAATTTTGGCTTGTAGATGGATTGCTCACTACCAAAGGCAATAGAGTTTACGTGCCAAAATGACAAGGATTGAGGAAGGCGATTATTAAGGAGTGTCATGACTCAAAATGGGCAGGACATCTGGGTATACATCATACGTTGGCACTTGTAGAGCAAGCATATTATTGGCCACAAATGCGAGATGACATTGAACTCTATGTAAAGACATGTCTAGTATGCCAACAAGACAAGATGGAGCAGCACCAACCGTTGGGATTACTGGAACCCCTACCTATTCCAGAGAAGCCATGGGAAAGTGTTTCGATGGATTTCATCACGTGTCTACCGAAGTCGGATGGATGTACCAACATCATGGTAGTAGTAGACAGATTCAGCAAGTATGGTGTATTCATCCCCATACTCTCAAAGTTTATAGTTGAAGATGTAGCACGCCTATTTTTCAAGTATATGGTGAAATACTGGGGTATTCTGAAAACAATTGTTAGCGACAGAGACACTTGCTTCACCAGGAGATTTTGGATGGAGTTATTTAAATTGATGGGATTTGAACTCAACTTCTCCACAAGCTTTCATCCCCAAACTGACAGCCAAACAGAGAGGGTGAATGCCTTGTTGGAGTTGTTCTTAAGGCATTACATAAGTGCCAACTAGAGTAATTGGGCTAAGTTGCTTGACATAGCCCAATTCTCATACAATCTACAAAAAAGTGAGTTAACTGGGGCTAGTCCATTCGAGGTTGTTACGAAACTACAACCATTGACTCCACACACATTGGTAGTTGACTACAAAGGGCCTGGTCCTGCTGCATTCAAGTTTGCCAAGGGTTGACATGAGAAGTCTGACATGGCACGGGCACTCTTGGCCAAGGTTACTAAGCGATGAAGAAATGGGTCGATACCAAGAGGAGACACTTGGAGTTTGAGGAAGGAGATTTGGTGATGGTGAAACTCCTTCCCCATCAAAGCCGAAGGTTTGCTAGGGTGCATAAGGATCTAGTAAGGCGTTACAAGGGACCCTTCCCAGTGGAGAAGAGAATTGGCAAACTAGCTTACCGATTAACCTTACCATCACACCTCGAGATGCATCCAGTATTCCACGTTAACTTGCTAAAGCCTTACCATCCTGATAAGGAGGAGCCGAGCAGGGGTAAGTCAAAGAGGGCCCTTACAGCCATAACAACCATGCCAGATTGTGACATGGAAGAAATATTGGCGCATCGTGTCATTCCAAGGAGAGGCACCCATTTGAGTTATGTCGAGTACTTTGTTAAATGGAAAGGGTTGCCTGATAGCGAGGCAAGCTGGGAACATGAGCTAACCTTGTGGAGTAACGTTGATATGATTGAGGCTTATAAGAGGGACGCGACGAGGGCGTCGCCAGATTGAGTGGGGGAGAATGTCACACGCCGTGTAATTCTGCCCAAAATTGAGTTATTTAAAGAGGTTTATTCCAACCACCACTCCAAAATTCTAAAACTATGTGGAAGCCTTTAGAATCTTATAAATAACTCCCTTATCTTCTTATAAAACGTAGAATTAGGTAAAATACTCTAAAAGGAGGATAGTGACGATTAGATTAAATAGATTCTGGCCTTCCATTGAGGAGGTGGATGACTATATATATAACCTTAAAAACCTCATTTATAATCAATCAAAAATAAGATTATATTTGTATTCTTAAAATAATATAATATTTTCTAAATTTTTTATATTTTTTATCTATTTTGTGTACATCTTTTTATTTTTTATTAGTAGTAATTTATCTCTCGGAGAAGACTGAATTAAATTTAAATCAAGTGAATTACTAGTACCGCACAAGTGCCAAGTCCGTGACAACGCGCACCGGCACAGAAATTGAGTGGGCAGATTGTGGGGCGCGTCCGGGGGTGGTGTGCGTGTGGGGGGCTTCATAGTGCCTAAGAGTTTCCGGGGCCCATACCAAAAAGGAGCCCAGAGACCAAGAACCTCCCCAGAAATCGAGCCGAAACTAAACCCCGATTAGCCGATTGAACTGCCTTTATAAAAGAAGAGGCCCAATTCAATATCAGAGGATGCGGAGTTGATTTGCCAACTTAAACGCGATGGTTTTCCCTTTTTTTCCTTTCCCACCTTCTTATTTGAAATTGTTTTCAAAGTCTAACAGTTAGCCACACAACGTTAGTCAATCTAGAATTAAAAGTATTTAAAAATAAAGTGTTATAAGTACCTGACAAGTTTATGAAAAATATATTAAATTATATTATATAAATACAAAAATTAAATATAAATTTATATTATTAAAATTTTATTTTTAATTTTAATTATCTTATTACTTAAAGAATAATTTGTTAATTATAATTAATTGTTAACAGTCAATGACGTGGGCTCATATTTGATTCACATGTTTAATTATGATATATAAATATATATATGTATACATATTAACATATTTTAGAATTATGTCGAGGCAATATAAAAAACTTTCATTGTGTAGTTGGCTGTGTCAACCTCAATGCAGCTTCTACGAGAAAACAATAACAGGACGGTTTAGCTAGGTGCCTAACCAAGAAACTTTAGTGTTGATATAAATAGATTTGCTTGGGTTAAAACCACACAAGGGCTAAAAGGACGGTTTAGCAGAAGAAAAGTCGGCATGAGGAAACTTTTATGTTGATATAAATAGAATTGCTTGTGTTTTGTCCCATAAAAGAAATAAAAAAAATTGCCCTAATTGGGTGTCGCCGCGACACTTCATTTTCTATAATATAAATTATACCTCTTAAAAGTTTCTGAATTTACGTATTAAAAAAGATTTAATATAACATTTTTTCATCAAATTTATTTTAAAAAATTTTAATTTTGAATATTTTACTATTTAAATTTATTTCAAAAATATTATAATTAAGTTTTAATTCTTTCAATAATATTAGAATAATCTATAATTTAAAAATTTCAATTCAAATTGTAGCTAAACCTTCTTGAAAAAAATATTGTATACAAAAAAAAGTTCTAAATTTGATAAAATATACTTAAAATTTTTTTTTTTTTTAAAAAAAAAATTTGCATTTTTTCATGAAATTACATTTATTAGTATAAAGATTTAAAGTAAAAGAAATTGACAACAAACGAGCTTCCACCATTGGATGTATATTGGTGTAAGCGATGATAGGGAAAATATTGTAATTTTTATTAATATGATAAATGAGTACATATAGTAACTAAGAAGCACTCACATAATAATTGAAAAATATATAAATAATATAAATAATGTGTTTTTTATATAGAAATAGATGTCTAAATCTACCCAAATAGTTAAATTCAAATTAAATTCAACTAAACTTTTAATTTGAATTAACATCAATATCCCCCTTAATTTTAATTAAGTGATACTTTTAATCCCAACATCTATTTTATCTGACTTTACATCTATTTGATGAATTTTCTAATAATTCTTGTGATAATCATGGTCAGCTCATTATTCAAATCTTTTTATAACCAATTTTACTTTATATCTCTTTACTTCCGCATTGGATTTCTTCTTAATCTTAAAGACTCACTTTATATTAATAACTTTCTGACCTCGTGAAATAATAATAAACTCCCATATATTATTCTTCTCAATTGCCTTAGTTTCTTCATTCATGACATTCACCTACTTTATATCTTGAATCTCCTCATCAAATAACACTTGTTCACCATCTATAAATATGACAAAATGCACCAAATCCCCGTCATCATTAATAACATTATTAGGGATTATCTTATAACCTTGTAATCTAACTGATTATTAGCGATTTCTCCTTAGTCTTTTATTCTTTTGTAGAGCTTATGACGTAGGATTCTATGCATTAACTAGTAAGACTTCTCCATTTATAGTGGGGATTGCAGCTTGAGTTTCTCTTTGTACCAAAATAGCAATTAGATGTCTTTGAGAGTTATTTTACTCTTCAACATCAAAGTTTCATGCTTTATCTTCAATAAAAGTCACATCTCTACTCATAATTACTTTCTTCATCATAATATTAAATAACTTATATCTTTCTTTTTTTTTTAGCCAAGAAGAATTGTCTTCACTCCTTGATCATCCAACTTTGTCCTTATCATTACTAGAACGTGAGTATAAGTAATAGAGTCAAACATCTTAAGATGCCTTACACTAGGTTTAAAACCGCTCCATACTTCTTCAGGAGTGACATTCTGAATACTTGTTGAAAATCTATTCAACAAGTAAACAACACATAAAACAACTTTTACCCAAAATGGATTAGGAACTTTCTTGGTCGTAAACAAGCTTCCCACCATATTCATGATTGATTTGTTTTTTCTTTCAACAACTCCATTATACTGTAGGGTATACAGAATTTTGACTTCATACTTTATTCTCTGTGCTTCATAATACTCTTTGAACTCATTAGAAATATACTCACCACCTTTATCAGTTCTCAAAATTTTAATACGACACTTTGTTTTTCAATATATACCTTAAACTTTTTAAAATATTCAAATACGTCAGACTTTTTTTGCATGCAATAAACCTACGTTTTCCTTGTAAAATCGTCAATAAAGATAAGAAAATACCTATTGTTACCATGTGATGACATACTCATTAGGCCACAAACATCAGAGTGGATAAGTTGAGTGGTTGTCTTGCACACTAAGTCCTTGTCATAAAGAGTTGTTTGCTCTGTTTGGCAAGAATACATGCTTTACAAATTTGATTAGGATGATGTATCTTAGGCAAGCCTATCACCATGTTTCCTTATTTAAGCAACTTTAAACTGTGAACATTCAAATGGCCAAAACAAAGATGTCATAACCAAGTCTCATCTTTGACAATAGCATTAAGACAAGTATAAACATAAGTGGCAATATTAACTTGAAATATTTGATTCTTTGTTAAATGAGCTTTAAGAATAAGTGTTGGATGTTATACTCCTTTTCAAGTAATTAACTCAAATTGAGTAGATTGCTCTTCATGTTTGGTATATAAAATACATTTGAAATGTAATTATGATCTTCATTCTTCAATTTGATGAGAATTTGCCCTTTACCTATCACTAGAACATTACTATCATCAACAAATTTGACTGTGGAGTGGATTAACTCATAAAAATCAATAAATAGCTCTTTTTTTTTGCACATATGATTGGTACACCCTGTGTCAAGGAATTAGGTATTATAGTTTAGGTTTTCAGCAGCTACAATAACCATCATAAGTGCTTCATTTCCACCATCTAAATCTCCCTCTTGTGCATAATGAGTTGTCTGATTATACGTTTAGGACTTGCACTCACTAGTATAATGACTATACTTGTGACAAAAGTAATACTCAATATGAGACTTGTCATACCTTCTTCTACCATAGCCTCTTCCTTAGCCTCAACTTTGACCTATATATGTCTGGTCTGATCTCCTTTAGCCATTGTATTAATTATCACCATCTCCATAGTTGTTATAGTGACCTCCTTGACTTTTATTGTTTTAGTAATTATTACCATGAGAAAAACCTTGCCTCTAATTTAATTGATCATTCTGATTGCTTTTAGTAGGAGCCTAACTTTAAGTGCTTACTCTATTAGCTTCTTAATGCATTCTCATTTATGCATTGTTCATGAGCTTACAACGTGTTTGTTAGTACATCAATTGACATTTGGGACAAATCATATGTTTCTTCTATAACAACCATGTTGTGCTCATACTATGATGTGAGTGTTCACAAGATCTTTTCAACTTTCACTTGATTATTTAGTTGCTCTCCATAGATTTTCATTTGATTTGATAGTGTAAGTACTCTACTTATATAAATTGAAATTGATTTTGAAGTTTCCATCTGCAAAAGCTCAAGCTAGCATCGTAAGTTTGGAGTTTCACCTTTTTAACTTTGTCTACACCCTGGAAAGACGTTATCAAGATATTTCATGTCTACTTTGATGAGGTTGTTTTTGTAATCTTATCAAAAATTTCATCATTCACTTCTTGAAATAGAATGCCTTTTTTATCCTTCTTTTGTAACTTTCAGTCGGTAACTCTTTATACTTTCGTGGCATATGTTATGAGTTTTGTAACTTCATTCTCCATAATATTCAATAATTTATTATAGTCAAATAAAATTTTCATCTACACATTCTATAAATTGTAATTTTTTTCATCCAAAATGGGAACTGAAATAGGGATTGTGCCATTCATGTTGAAATTCATAATTTTTTTGATTTGGTTCCCAAACTTTTATTATTTTCAATCTGATCTCCAAACTTTTGTTATTTTTAATTTGATCCTCAAACTTTTGTTATTTTCAATCTGACATCTAAAATTTTATTATTTTCAAATTGACTCCCAAACTTTTTTATTTTCAATATGACCCTAAACTTTTTTTATTTACAGTTTGACCCCCTAACTGTAATTCTCTGTACTTTTCTTTTTCAGATCACCGCTGAGCAGTCTCCGGGAAGAACAAGATGCCCGCTCCAATTCAGATCACCGCCAACAGATTCTCCGGGAAGCTCGCGAATGACAAGAGGCGGCAGAAGTAGCAGCAGAAGGCGGCGGTTCTGAAAAATTGTGCTGCTGTGGAGGTGGCGGGAGCTGAGGATCAGATTCGGCACGTCAGATGGAATACCAGCATGTGGATCAATTACGAGTAGTGGGAGGAATCTTAGAAGGATTTCAACAGGGCGCGTTCCATCTGGGAACAGGCCGTGGAGGTCGATTACCGGAATCACACTCTCTGGCTCAAACACGGAATGTTTGGGACCGGGCTCTGATGGCATTGAGAGGGAATATTGTAAGTTTTATTAATACGTAAAGACTTCCATAACGATGTACTCGAATTCCACGTAATAATAATAGAAAAATATATAAATATTTAAATTTATTTAAATAATTAAATTAAAATTAAATTTAATTAAATTTTTATTATAATAAATTTATAATATAAATTGACTTATAATTTGAATTAATATACTAAGTATAATTGTGAGGATAAAGATGACAAAAAATAAGAGTTATAATTTGTTTTAAAAAAAATAATAAAAAAGAGTAAAAGATCATAGAAGTATTTAAATATATAAAATGGCTCATATTACTATTTTTTGGTGTGCCACGGTGTGACCAAGGAGGGTTGTTCTATTATTGTTAAATGTCTACAACTCCTGAATCATTTCCTTGAGTTCTCAATTACAACGTGCTCTTGCGAGAAGACAATTTTGGCGCTAATTTTATGACCAACCTTTGGTGCTTCGTTGGATTTGACCCTTCAAGTGTGGAAATCTCCTTTACTAGTACTCCAAAATCTTTACATGTAAATGCAATGAACATGGTGCTCCTAAGAGGCAATTTGATCACCTATGCATTCTTTTGTTTTTGCTTCTTTTTCTATTCTTTTTTTTTTTTTTTGTGTTTGTAATTCCGTTAAAAAATTAAGAACTTTAAGAACTTTAAACCTTTAAAAGCTAGTGAGAATTCTATTAGTATGTGTAATATTATTAATATTTAGTTTCCAAAAAATTGTCATCCATAACTAATAATGTTTTGCATTAATATAATAGTAGTGAAAATTACATCTATGAGCTTTTGACAAATCTATTATCAAATGTTTGGTTTGTTGAAACATAAGTATCATTTCACTAGCAAATTGAAAATTGCATTCAAAACAAACTATAAAACTGTAATCAAACCAAAGACATACACACTCAAGAAAATAAGTTTGACTACTTAATTTCACCATCAGCTCTTTAGAAATTCACAGAGGCATAACATCCCACAAAAACACAAACAATATGTTAAAGGACAAATAAAAATAAAATTGAAAAGGTTAAATCAAAAGTATTATGCAAAATTATGATGCATTGAAGCTTGTAACAAACATAAATGCAATCTCATATTTTTAACACAACTAGTTGAAACACACTTATTGGAACCTCTTGGTTTCATGTTTGAATCCTAGTAACTTTTTTGTAAATTACATACATGAGAATTTATGATTTTCTGAGCCTAAACAAGTTAAAAATTCTAAAGCAATTTTAACCCTTCAAGCATTTATTAGCAACTGGGTTACTGACTATTTTCCAACAAAGCAATAGCTTCTACTTTTTACTGCCTACTTCCTTTATTGCATTTTCTCTTCCTGCAAGGCATACACCAATTGCATGGTAATTCAGGACTCATTGACATAATATTTGCCTACTAGACTGAACAAAAGTGTATTTCTACAAGCTTTTAGCTTGGAAATGATATATGGAGTGGAGCTACAGCAATAACAAAACCTTGATCTCAAATTTAATGGGGTAAGCTACATGAATCTCTTCTCATCATTTCAATCTATTACAAAAAGGAAAAAAAGAAAGAAAACCACCACATAAAATGCTTTGGCAAAGGAAAATATATAGATATACCTTTTTTTGCCATGTCCACTTTCTTTGCATAATCCCTTATTATGATGAAGCATATCCCAATACTCCTTTTCAGTCTCACCTAAAAGACAATTAGATTATGAGTTTCAACAAATGATCTCTTTAAATGGTTGTATATATGGTAAATCTATCACTAGATCTTTGTTTTTTGAAAGGAAAGTATCATTTCATTAGTAGATTAAAAACTATATATAAAAACAAAAACCATACACACCCATAAGAGAACTAGGATTGATACCAAACAAACATGAAGACTACTTGATTTTGACATCAACTGCTTGGAAGCCCCTACAACATCCAAAAAACATAAATACTACGTGGTATCAAGTTGGCCAAGATTTATCAACTTAGCTTAAAAGACATGGATTTCAAACATTAAAGAACTTTGATAATGAGGTACTCAAGGTTATGAAGGATTAGAGTCTAAGAGGGAAAAAAATTATCCAAGTTAGTGAAAGATAGTGGTGCAGATCTTCTAATCAAGGCAACGCACATATCTTAATTCAAGTCTTGGTAGCCATGAATCATAAAACATGCATGCCTTTGCAGAGTTTTTATTATCCCTTTACTTTACAAAAATTTCTACTTACCCATAATTGTGTCCCTTGAAATTTTGAAAAATTTTACATTAAAATTCTCATAACCTCTTTTCACCACCAAAGTTCCTCTAATAAACTCTATAGCAGCATGGGCTTTAATAGCTACTTTTTGTTTTTTGAAATGAATGTAACCTGAATCTTCCCTCCTTTTGTAGTCGATATGTTGCAAGAAAGAACAAATATGATAAATAAACAAATTTAAAGAACGAAAAGATACATGACTCCAAACAAATTTCCTAAAATAAACAATCATCAAACCAATTTTTTTTTTTTAAATAACATTAGTATTTAAAATTTCACATATGCAAAAATTAGCCTTCAAAATCCTCATTAAGTACATTTTAACCCAATCTAAATAAGTACTGGGTTCTAGATTCCTTAGATGTTCAGAGGCCAAATATTAAGTGGCATCAAAAAATAAAGATAAACAATCATATGGAATATAAGGTAATCAATATGAGATGTATCCATGTACCTTTATAACACTAAATCTCTAAAAGACACACTTCAACGTCTCACACAAGACAACATCATTTTCTTTGTTGACAATTGTAGTCTTTTCATTACTCTTTTCACATAATATATACAGAAGGTTATCTTCATTCTTACCAACAACATCTTGTGAATTATTTTTCTCACCATCTTTAATAATAATCTCTTCATTACTTTCTCCTGCATTTTTCGTAACTATTTCCAAATTAATAACTTTTTGTAGGACCTCATATTTACTTCTGCAAGTTTCCTTCACAAAAGTTTCTACACGTTTGTTCATCATCTTTGACAACATTTTCTTTGGAGACTAAAAGCTTTCCATTATTTGTAATTGACTTAATAGTGCTGTTTCGTTTTATGGATTTTCTAATTAGCCTCTTCTTTAATGAAAATGCAATAACTAGATCCTTTGGATATGCTTTTGTACAATGAAAGTGATTTAACTGAATTATAATACCTTAATATCTCTACTCTGTACCATTTGTTTGTGTACGCACGAAAATGATGCCCTTGTACCCCCGGTTGATTCTAATTTTGTCAACATTATATCTGTAACATATCCATTGGCAGACAATGTCAATGCATTAGAGATTAAAACCATGTGAATCATATTAGATAAGCAATCTTACAGCAATTCTAGGTTAATCTTTGTTTCCATTTCTACAGGGTATCCAAATGGGCCACCAATGATGGTTGTATCATCCATTGTAACTTTGTATTTATTGGCACAAAATTTACTACCATAAGTTGATCTATGTCAGGTATAGGTAATAAAAATACATGGGAACACTGACCACCTTGGTTTCTATTGATAAACTTCCAAAGGTTAGTGAAAAACTTACATAAATATTCTAATCAGGGAGAATCTAAGCCCAAGAAAGATGTCAACCAAAAACTTTAATTGTCCATTCTTTCTCACAATCTAAAACAGTTGATTAGATGTAAGGAGAAGCCAATTGGTTAATTAGATCATTAGTTTGCTTAAATAGAGATATATAAATTGGATCCTCAGAGCATTTGCAAACTAAGATTGTCTTTAATTTTGATACCTGCTTGCCCATAAGACCATTAGCAACATTCTCGATCCACCTATCCATCTCTGCCTACAACATGGAAAAGTTCCATTTTCAACCCATCACAAGGACAAGTTAACATAGAAAAGGTCAACATTTGTCAAATCAAAACCAAAGAAAATATATTTGTCATTGGGAAATGATGTTTCCAAGTCTGTCGGATTTCTTTCATTGGATAAACAATAAAACATATGCTAATATAAATCCAAAATTACCCTTGAACTCCATATCATTTGCCATTCCCCCTCTATGAGTTCTATTTCATTCCTAACCTTAATTTAATTTGAAGCTATGAACTCACTAATTGCTTATAAAGGTCGGAGAGAAATATTTACAAAGGTATTGCAATGTTGTCAATATGTCTTTAGGCAGACAAATTCATAAACTTGATTGCCTATTTGCCTCTTCAACTTTGTTTCCTATGGAAATGGCTAAAAGTAGTTTCTACCAAGGTATAATTTTCTTTTACAAAAAAAATATGGTGCCCTACACTAAAGAAAGATATTGTTCAAGCCTCTTTAGTAGACAAAGCAAGTGGGAGGATTTTAGTCAATCCTTTCAAGGAAAAAATTGTCCTACCTTTCTATGCACATTATATCATACCTTTCCCAACTAGTCAATGTATGACCATGAGAGATAAATTGAATGTAAATGAAATGCATGTTTACCTTGCTTCCTCTCAAGATACAAGGTTTATAGATAGGCACAAGTATATGGTGTCTAGCCAACCCTTTACTTTATCACTAAGAAGCTTGAATGACACTTGATATGGAACCTTAAATGGTAAAAAATTAAATGTGAAAGTTCCTTTATCAAACTAGAAAAGAATTCATTTTCCATTAACAATTGATGTTATTACCTATGGAAAATCTAGGATGAATGGTGTAAGATGACAAAAATGGAATCTTGCAAAATGAGACAACACTTTGAAATATGATCTTTAATGTAGTGGAAATGCCTAAGAAAGGAAGGTAAGAGATAAGGTATGAGTTCTTAAAGAAACAATGAAAATATGAAGTGCTTGAAGTTACAAAGTTCTGTTAAACTACTAGTTCGATATAGAGCTCCTTGTAATCTTCTGTTTTGCAGTCAGTGATGTTTTCTAATAAGTCATGAACATGTTGCTTAATTAGCAATACACCTTGCAACAAGAATTTGTGCTTTGATAATTATAATGTTTATATTGCTTTTGCGCCCCACACCTACCCCCTTAGGGCCCACATGCAATACTATGTCCTTTGAATTATTTTTCTCCCACGAGAGGATAAAATGTGTATACCATTTTAGGCTTTCCAAAACCAAAGATATAGGCTTCATACCTCGACTTTTAGCTTACCTATTATTGCCTCTGAAAATTTTATGATGTTGCAAACACGTGGATTGTTTGTCCAAAGGTTTACCTCTTGAAATATATTGAAGAAGTCTACACCTACAAATGTTCTCTAAAAGCATACCCATAGTAAAACAGAAAACATTAGCACAAAAGGTAGATAGACCTTTTCTCTCTCAAAGTCAAATTCTTTCCTAAGATAGCCAAATAAGGAGAAAATATTAATGCAACTGTTATTCTAAATGCTTACAATAGATTGATCATTTTAACTTTCTATTTTCCTTCATTTTTTTAGGTAATCAACAATAGAGACCAATTTTGAATGATGCATACAAATGTGGTAGTGGCAAGATAACAATTTACAAATACATAAATATCATTGTACTCATGTTCCTTTTACATTTCGAGGGAAATATCTTAAAATATGTAACCCGTAACTCCAATTCATGATCTTCTCATCTATATATCACTATTACATGTTTGATAAAAAAAATAATTTCTCTTATTAACTATTAAACTTGTTCAAAAGTTTCATACATCTTTGTCACTCGTTTAAGTACATAGTAGGAGAGAATAAAAGTAGCATTGAGGGGAAAAAAATACATTTGTCAAAAATTTATCATAAGCAATCAAGAAAGGCCAAAACCAACATAAACACCAAAAAGGATAGATTTAAAGGCCATGACTTACTTGGGTTTTAACTCTAAACTCACACCAGCATAAACTAAAGTTTTCTTTAAGATCTCTTTAGCTTCTTCAAATGTAGAAAACTTAGTCAATGTGGTGCTGTGAAAACAATTTTTGTTCATCACATGCAAGGTAACCTCACACTATTAACTTATAAGGCATTTAATATAAAACAAAAAAGTTAAACACATTCCAAATCAATGCGTATTGATATTATGACCATCGAATTACTTCACTAAACCCAAAACAACAGAACTAATAATTTCTTAGGATGAATTTAAATTGCAGTAATAGCAAACTTTCATATCATTGCTATGACCATTCATCTCTAAAAACAATATGCTTTTATCCACAAACAAATAGCATAAATGCATATAAATGACATAAAAGCTTGAAGACAATGCATCTTGCTAAACTTGGCAAAGAAGGACTTAATATTCTTAATCTCCATGTCATACTCAAAAGGCATGGTTACAACTATCCTTGCATCGACTTACTCTAAAACTTCTTTAGGCTTTGAAAGCTCTTTAGCCCTACCCACCTTCTTCCATCCATAACCAAAAAGCAAAGGAAAAGAGGAGAAAAGAAAAGGAAAAAAGAACCAAAATGACATATTCACTTTATAGAAGTTCAACTAACTAAAGCAGTAAATTTAATCAAAATAATCTATGAATAATATCTCAATACACAAATTATAACTATATCTAAGTGTGAATTAACATTTATAAAAAATTAAGATGTTGTACCATCATCAGAAACTTTGAGAAAACTAGATTTTTGTAGAATCTCTACTACTAATTTCAACATATGATCTAGGATATCATCATGTTGGATTTTGTCCAACCCCAGATAACCTTTGATTTTAGAGGATGAACAAATGAGAGCCAAGCTAACCATTAAAACATTCAAAAATAGAGTTCAACAACCATAATTCATAGGGCCCATTTGTGTTAACATCAATACAATGACCATAAAAGCACCCATGCCATACCCATTGTATGCACATAAGAATTAATTGAGGCAATAAAGGATACTGCCATCTTTACTTTAAGAGACTATCTTCCTCAGGAAATCATCTTTGGGTAAGTTGATGTCACTGAAATCGAATTTCACCTGAAAAAATCAATGAGAAAATTTTATTTTGTTTTGGGGGAGGGGAATTAGGGGAGACTTTTGGACCTGACAAAGGATTTTTCATGGAGGTTTCTTGCTCCAAGGAAGCCATTAGGGCTTGAAAGTTTTCAGCTTTGGAGAAAGAGAATTGAGAGAAATTTAAGGTTTATAATTTAGGGTTTTAGAAGTAATAGTATTAGCTGAGGATTGAGAACTTATGTTGTCATAGCATTCTATATGTTTGCCTTCCACTTATATAGTTGTTATAGTAATTGTTACTCATTTCCTTGTCTTTCTTTGTTTTTTTTTTTTTTGTTTATAAGATAATCAATATTCACTCACCCACCAAAATGCATTCTAAAAGAATGGTTAAGAATAAAATTGATTAGTTTGAATTAAGACAAAATTTCTTATATTACATAATAAGGAGATTTTACCTTTTTTTATTTCCTTGTTAAATTGAAGGAAAAATTATTAGGATTTTTTTAAGACAACAAAAAATAATAATTTTCTTCTTAAAATGTCTTCACAGAGGTTATTTTGTGCAATCTTTGTGATGAGTGAGAGATAAAATGTGAGTTAAAGAGAACAAAATACCTTGGAGTCATTATTAGGTTTGCTAGTTATTAGCTAACTCCGTTATTATTCTAGTTAATCACTAATGATTAATTATAGGTCAACTTTGTCATCATCATAATAATTTTTTTTCGTTATTCAGTGTCAAAATCTATTTTATCATATTAAAAATTATCATACTAAAATACAATTAAATCTACTTTATCATACTAAAAATTTATGACGAACAAAATCTAACAACCAATGGACAAAAATATTGAAAAAAAAATCAATAAATATAACTATCATTTTCTTTTTAGAGAAAAATATCATATTAATCATTATCACATCACAAAGTGGCAATATTACCTTTGGAGGTAATGTTCTTTTTGTTTGATCTATTTGAGGTAATCCTTTTATATGATGAACCTAATGAGATTTTAATTCATAACAAAGTGGCAATGTTACCTTCAAAGGTAATTCTCATGTTTTGGTAACATTTTGAGACTTTGATTCATTGAGGTTTGCATCTTATGAACTTGCAACACAAGCAATGAGGCCAACAGAAAAAATGCATTCTGAAGGTTATGTTATTATAAATATTAATTATATATTTATAGTAATTTAATGTATAATTATCATTATAATAAATATTTCAAATACGTAATAAAGATTCTTAGACAACTTATTCCACTCACATTTGTCCCATATGAAGATAATTCACTTACCCTTTCAAACATTATGTAATGCAAATCTTCAAAATGGACTCAATTATCAGAGCCCATCCACATTATCCATAGCCCAATTATAATTTTCATCATATAGTTCTGAGATATGTCACCACTTCTTACCCATTTTTTTGATCCATATATACAGATTCGCTGAAGGATTGATTCCCATTAGCCTTATGTATCAAATATAATATAAGGCTATGAAAATCATCTTTTAATACCAAAGTCATTCGTGGAGAAGGAGTTAAAGGAGAAACTGTCCTAACATGCGTAAGGCAAATCTTCAAACACCCAGGTATATTAAATGACATAAGGTAAGTCTACCTAAAACCTAGAGACTCGAAAATGCTATTACACCAAAACCTCTTGTGACCACTAATGTCAACAGGATTATACAACATTGTGATGGTAGTGTTAGCATCTCGTTTTCTAGACACTCCATAAGTGCTAGATTTGAATCTAGTAAAGTTAAAGATCTTGACTCAAAAATTGCAAATTACTTGCAAAAAAGTCAATTTGCGAGACACCCATCTAGCCACACTAGAGCTAGGAGTCAACATTTGAACCTCGTTAGTATTAACTTCCGTGAGTAGGTACCATAAGCCTCTTATGCATCATCTTAAATAAGATCACTAGAATCACCAAGAGCATCTGCATCACAAGCCCAGTTTCTAGATGAGTCTGAGGTGCATCCTGAGCTCAATATTTTGGAAAAGGATTTAGAAAAACCTTTTGAAATCAAAAAAGAAATTTTAAGAAAAAAATTTTATAAAGAATGGAATAAAAAAAAAAAGAGAATGGTTTTTAAAACATTATCAAAATGAACAACGTCTAGAAGTTTAGCAAGATTATTATGACTGGATAACCAGAGAAAAGAAACATGTTTTGTATTTTGACTGGTTCGATGAGTACTGCTTTCAATGGGGATATCAATATCCCTAGATCTTTTTTACAAAGGATGATGATTCTAGATGAGTCTAAGGTACATCCTAAGCTCAATATTTTGGAAAAGGATTTAGAAAAACCTTTTGAAATCAAAAAAGAAATTTTAAGAAAAAAATTTTATAAGGAATGGAATAAAAAAAAAAAAAGAGAATGGTTTTTAAAACATTATCAAAATGAACAACGTCTAGAAGTTTAGCAAGATTATTATGACTGGATAACCAGAGAAAAGAAACATGTTTTGTATTTTGACTGGTTCGATGAGTACTGCTTTCAATGGGGATATTAATATCCCTGGACCTCTTTTACAGAGGAAGATGAAATACAGGCTCAAATCAAATCACAACAATAGGAACTAATGAATGGCTCAAAAGTTGAGTCTATTCATCCTTCTCCAGCTGAAATTCAATTTAAGCATAAAGGCACTTTTGTTCTTGTGCCACCATTCAAGGTACGATGAGAATATAAAGATTTTTCTTCAAAAGATATTCAAAAACTTATTGAACAAAATAATTATACAAATAAAATTTTACAAACAATTGACAACCAGTTTTTTAATGTGAATGCCATTATTTTAAACTTCTCTATTTCAAAAGAAATTTCAAAATTTCAAAATAGTACTACACATTTTTCAAAACCAATATTTAAATTTTTTCAAATTTCAAATAATGCTTCTAATAAATTTCATCAAGCTTTGATGCTTAGACTACAGACTCTTCAGGAATCTAAGACTAAGGCCTTAAATAGCAAAATTATACAGGTTCTTTAAGAACTTGTCCCAAGTGAAACTTTATCACAAATGTCAACCTCCAATATAGAAACACTTAAGGTAAATCGCATCAGAACCGCCCCACTAGAACCATCCACAAGGATACATTATCTTAGACCAACTCCCCTTAACCTTGCCTTTGAAGAAAAGCCAACTTTTCTTTAAGCTAAATATAGTTCCAATTAGATTTATGAATGGAACATTGATAAACAAATGACCATGGTGTCCAATGCTTATTGGACACATAGTAATACATTTGACCAAACAATTGCCGAAATCCTCATTGCAGGATTTTTCAGACAATTAAAAGGCTAATGGGACCATGTCCTAGCTCTAGCAGACCACACCACAATTCTTCATGCTATCAAACGTGATATCAATGGAGAACTAATTCTTGACCAAAATGGCAGGACTATGCCAGATGCAGTGGCAAGTCTCAACTTTACCATTATTAAACATTTTATAGGTGATCCATCTTACCTAGAGGACAAGGCTTTTGACCTTTTTTCCATCCTTAAATGCAAATACCTGCACAACTTCTATTGGTACAAAGATACATTCCTAACTAGTGTCATGTAGTGAGAAGATGCAAACCAACCCTTTTGGAAAGAGAAATTTTTTGCTAGTCTACCTAAACTTCTTGGTGACAAGGTAAGGACCAAACTACAAAATCAATACAATGGTCAAATACCCTATGATCGCCTTGCTTACGGTGAACTTATTAGTTTTGTCCAAAATGAGGGTTTACAAATTTGCGTAGATGTCAAAATATGGGAGCAAATTAAGCAGGAAGAAAAGTAGACTTGGAAGGAGTTAGGTTCATTTTGTACTTAATTTGATGACAATCTTTACTAAAAAGAAAAGACCAAAAAGAAACACAAACTCATTCCAATTTCCAAAAACCCATACTATAAAAGGTCCAAACCCAAACAGTTCAGAAAGCCAACTAAGCCCAAACTGTTAAACAAACTTAAAAAATTCAAACCCACAAAGACCCAATTTATCAAATATACCTATTATAGGTGTGGAAAACTAGGTCATTCAGCCCGATATTGCAAGCTTATGATTGATTCTTCCGAAACTAACACACCTAAACTATCCTTCGAGGATGAAGCTGGACTCCAAATTGACAAGCTCCAACCCTTAACATCAGAAATAGGATCTAAAGAAAAAGAGGTTTGTGTCCTAACTCGTGATTAAGAACAAATTCTCGAAATTCTAGATTTGTTGGGAAATGAACAAGTAAAAGCCTAGTTTTTACAAAGACTTCTTGAAAACCCATCTACTTCAAACCCAAATACCTTACTCCAATCTATACAAACTCCTTACAACCTTAAAGATGTCTTAAAGAAATTTGACCAAACCTAGCCCAAGCCTGTTACCCTAACAAATTTGAAGCAAGAAATAAACCAAATTAAAATAGAAATTCATGAACTAAAAATCCAACAAAGTAAAGACCATCAAATGCTAGTATCCTTACTAGATCTAGTAAATCTCCAAACTCTAGAAATATTAGATCAACCTGGATCCTTACCCAAGGTACCTAAGCAAAAGTCGCAAGCCTTGAAAGTAATGAATTTTTGTTCCTTTTAATAGAAATTACAACCCAAAAATGGCTTGTGTAAATTCATCTCAAGCCAACTAGTTTTCTTTGGAGACAATAGCTTTTGTAAATACTGGTGCTAATCTAAATTTCATTTAAGAATGACTCATTCCAACCAAATTCTTCGAAAAGACTACAGAAGCATTGAAGTCAGCAAGCAACCATCGATTGCACGTTGACTATAAACTTCCTAAAGTACAAGTTTGCCAACAAGGAATTTCCATTCAAACTTCCTTTGTCCTTATTTGTAACCCTAAACAAAGGGTAATTCTTGGAAACCCTTTTTTTAAACTTAATCAAGCCTTTCCAAGTATCTAACTAAGCTATTCATACCAAAATCATAGGTTAGTCTATTACCTTTTCATTTATTCAAAACCCCAATCTCAAAATTTAAACCTTTTGAAAAGTTTATCTTTTAAAAAATTATCTAAAGTTAACCTTTTGCTTCAAATAAAGGAGTCTCATCTTTAGTTTTTGAAATCTAAAGTAAATTTTAAACAACTAAAACAATAGTTTTCATCCACTATTGTTCAAACCAAAATCCAAATTTTGAAATGCTAAATTGAGTCAACTATTTGCTCTGTTGTACCCAATACTTTTTGGTTTTGTCAACAACTCACAGTTACTTTACCCTACATTAAAAGTTTTGATGAAAGGAATATCCCAACCAAAGCTAGACCTATTTAAATGAATTCTAAATTAGTCAAACACTATAAATAGGAAATTGACAAACTTTTACAAAAGGGAATTATTCATCCAAGTTAGTCACCATGGAGCTGTGCAACATTCAATGTCAACAAAAATGTAAAACTTGAATATGGCATTCCCCAATCAGTGATCAACTACAAACCTTTAAACAATGTGTTGGAATGGATTAGATATCCAATTCCTAACCAAAAGGACCTTTTGCAAAGGCTAATAAGTGCCCAAGTTTTTTCAAAATTCAAGATAAAAGTAGGATTTTGGCAAATCTAGATTCATGAAAACAATTGTTACAAAATGGCCTTTACTATTACTTTTAAATGGTATGAATGGAATGTAATGCGATTTGGCCTCAAAAATGCACCCTCTGAATTTTAAAGGATCATAAATGAAATTTATTTGTCTTATGTGCATTTCATCATAGTTTATATTGATGATGTTCTAGTCTTCTCTGAAAATCTAGATTAGCATTTCAAGCACCTCCAAAGTTTCATTCAAGCCACCAAGAAAGTTGGCCTAGCCATCTCTCCAAATCCAAAATTCATCTCTTCCAAACTAAGGTAAGGTTTTGAGGACACTTCATCCAACAAGGTATGATCACTCCTTATTCTAGAGCCTTGTCTTTTGCTAATAAATTTCCCAATGAAATCCTTGACAAAAATCAACTCCAGTGTTTCCTAAAAGCCTAAACTACGTCTCTAATTTTTGTCCTAAACTTAACCTTATCTGTAAGCCTTTTCATGATAGGTTATCCAAACACAAGCCATCCTAACCATGGTTAGATGAACACATAGCCATTGTTAGGAAAATCAAACAACAAGTAAAAAAGTTGCCTTGTCTCTACCTTGCTGACCTAAACCTACCCAAGATTATTGAGACTGATGCATTTAAACTAGAGTATGGAGGAGTATTGAAATAGCTCAAAGGTCAATAAGAGCAATTTGTTCATTAGACCTCAAAACATTGGAATGACTGTTAGTGACGTTATTCCACTATTAAAAAAGAAATTTTGGCAATTGTTTTATTCATTTCCAAATTTCAAAATGATTTGTTAAACTAATAGTTTTTACTTTGAATTGATTGCCAAGTTGTAAAATTTGTTTTACAAAAAGATGTTCAAAATCTTACATCCAAATAGATTTTTGCCAAGCGGCAAGCAATTTTATGTATTTTTTATTTTGACATTGAACATATCAAGGGTTCTTCTAATTTTCTACTTGATTTCTTACTAGAGAATTTTGTTAGGGAAACCCTACTCAAACAATTTCTCCAACAAATGCCCCAAAAATCCAAAAAGAACCAACCTAAACCCCAAAAGACAGAAAACAAACCCAAGACATGGGCTAAAATATTTAGCCATTCCAATATGAGCCCATCAGGCTCCCAATCTCTCAAAAGCCCAAGAAAACAAGCCACAAATTTTGATGATTCCTTTGAATCATCACATCCAACGACTCCAAAATTGTAGGACCTTAGCCCAAAGGCCCTAAAACTCATGAAAGCTTGGTTTGACAAACACTATTAGGACCAGTCCACCACAACATCAAAAAGAAGACCTACTCCATCATTGTCTTCTTAAGAAAATATGACAATCAAAGTATCATCAAAAGGCAAAGAATAGGTGGTCTCACCATTAACTCCAAAACAAAAAAAATCATCTTCCATCAACTTATAAACAAAAGGAGGCGGTTACAGTTTCATTGCCCCTTATAAAAATAGGTTTTCCAAAATCAAAGGTGGCTATTTCAAACACCTTTGCAAAAATTTCAAAAAATTTTCAAACATATTTTTAAAATCTAAAATTTCAAAATTCAAAATTAGTTGAGCATCGATTTCTACCATAATGATCCCAAAATCATAGCCCAAAAATTATTCAAAACTTAGCTATACAAACCTTGGGACCCAAGAAAAAACTGCCAATTCTATAAAGTCATACTAATTGATACTCAAGTAGTAAAAATCAAACACCACACTCAAAATAATGAATATACTTATTCAATAACCCAAATCCTTTACCCAAATAATTGGCGAAGCCATTTTTGTACTGAAATTACCTTAAAAAATTCTATTTACCAAGCCTACTCCTTTGCCCAATATTTTACCTATTAGGATTATAAATAGACATGGTTTAACACATTTTATTTTCAAAACTCTCAGTTTAAACATTCTTGGTTATGTTTTTGGGAAAATCAAATGTGTATCAAGTTCCCATTATAGTTCATCCAATGGTGATCTTGGTTTAGCCTAATCAAACAAATGTTCCTTGAATCAATCCAAGAAGGAATCAACATTTTTTAAACCCAATATGCTACTCCAACACATAAAGCAACTTATCCAAAATTACTTCAATTTTGTAATTTCTTCAGGTTACTATGGTGTTGGTCAAGGGAATTTCAATATTAGCCAAATCCATATATAGGCACCCCAATCCTTGGGCAAGTCTACAAAGTTAAGTTCTGACACTAATTTTCAAAAACCCACCAAAAGAAGGCATACAAAGCTGGTGTCCTTGAATGGTTCAACAAAAATCCAACCTATTCAAACACCATTAAAGCCAACACTTCCTAATTCTTGGCTCCAAAATCAAAATCTCAAGCTCTACTGGTAGGATCTACTTCCTAAGAAGAATATGTTCTCTCCCTTAAAGAAACTCTATGAAAAGTGGAAGAATTCCTAGTAGAACAAAGCTCTCAATCTGATGACCCACTCATAAATCATGATCCATTTAACTACATCTATGGACCATTGGTCATCAAAGATGAAAAAAGAAAAGCAAAAGAGGAAGGACAATCAACAAAACAAGACAAAGGAAAAAAGAAAAAATAAAAGTAAAATGTTGGGAGAAAAAGAATCTACCTTTACTTTCCACCGAAAGTACTTTTGTCTTTACCTTAAGGTAAAACAATAGTACCTAAGTAAAAGTAAATTCCCTTACTGAAAGAACCTTTGACTTGACTTTGCTAACTTTCCACCAGCACCAAGCATCCAATGTGATTCCCCACTGCCTATACAAGGAACTCAAACTTCATTTGTAAAACAAGCATTTCTACACCCACTTCTCAAAAACAATTCTTTGTAAAATCAGGAGTTTCAAAAGTCTCCTTTGTAAGTTTTCTTTTTTGTAAATAAATAAAATTCTAGTTTTAATTTTCTCTTTAGTATATAGGTTGGAAACTAATAACTATTCTTAAGAGCCTTACACTAAAATGCCCTCTAGTTTAACAATGCCACGTATTAAAGAATTTATCATAGTTTTCTTTCATTTCTCTCTTTACCTTCGTTAATCTTGCAAAAAGAGGTATCAAAGCCATTTCTTTTTATTAAGGGGAGAATGACAGTATCCATAGTTGTCAAGATTGAGTGAAACCAAGTGTGAGCACCAGAGGATAGTTTCTCCTTTGACTCCTTCTCCATGAATGACTTTGGCATTAAAAGATGATTTCATAACCTTATATTGTATTCAATACATAAGGCTAATGGGAATCAATCCTTCAGCAAATTTGTTGTTATGGATTTTGATTTGCAGTGTAAGAACATCAAGTATGTTCCTATCATGCAAAAAAATTGTGAAATTTGTATGATTGAAATAAATGGGACTAGAACATAGGCTTGATTCTATGATGCCTAGGAGAGAATCATCAAAATTTAAAAGACAACAATCCTTAAAAGCAACAAGAATAAAGGTGTCTAACCCTTTGCAAGATAGAGTTTTGATACCTACCTAGACAAGACCAAGATAAAGGTAGCTGTAGTGTTTTTGATGATGTATGATGGAAGCAGATAATAGTAATCTTACCGTTTTCATGGAGTTGAAAAGGTGATAGTCATGTTCCTCATTTTGATGGTGTAGTCAATTTTATGAAGGAGGTTAAACTAACTTGTTTGGTAGATTTATTTTTCAATTGGTTTGGGAATTTGCCATGTATCAATGGATTTATCAAATTTTTCAATCAATACTTCTTCCTGATTGATGACACCTGAGGAAGAAGCCTTAGAGTCATGGCTTAATGAAGAAGGTTAGAAAAGAGTGGACATGCCTACCAGAAAAGAGATAAACCTATAATTGGAGTTAACGAAGGATTTATGAAGATTTCCTTACCTATGTCTTAGGGCTTACCAATGATCTTACTGCCTCTCCATGGGTCTTACTGCCTAGAACACCCTCATTTGATTCCTCTCCACTCACACTTATCCTTCTGGTGCTTACGCTCAGTTTCACTCAATCTTGACAACTATGGATACTCTCCTTCTCCCCTCAACAACAAGAAATAACTCTAATACCACTTTCTATAAGATCAACAAGGGTAAAGAGTGAAATGAAAGAAAGTGGTATCATAGCCATTTCTTTTTGTTAAGATATATATTATATTTCATTGTTGCCTTTAGCACATCACTAAAATCTTACTTGTATTGCCAACACAACAAATCACGTCAAAATCCACATTAAAATCTATCAACTAACTCACCAATTAACAAAAATCATAGATATTCTCACTACCCCCCTTATTTAAAAAATATTACTTTTGTTTTTGTTTTGTAAGTAATTTTCATGTGTATTTGTACAACTCCTACCCTTTTTATAGTGTGTAAAGACAAACTTAATTCTAACTTTTGTAGAATTATCTTGAAAGGTTCTGACACTAATAATTATATATAAAATTATTTATTTATAATTTTCTCAAAATTTTATTACAGAAATACATATAAATATGAATGCAAAATAAATGTAAATTTAAGTTATATTATGATAATTATTAATTATACTTTAAGATTTCAATTGTTAACTATGATTATACATCTAAAATAATTTATGATGTGCAATTAATAGCAAAAGTGATGTGATACATGCACATAATATTTTGGTTTTCTAAATAAAAGTCTATGCTCATTGGAATTGTTCTATTGTCAAAAGGAAGGATAATAAGAGGGTTTTTAGACATGACAAAGTTACCTACTTTAACAAAATTCTAATGGGGCGGTGGTTTCTCAGCAAATTTTCTGCACCTAACATAATAATCTAGCAATAGCCTCTCTAGCTACCTCTTTGATTAATAATTTTAGAGCTAACCCCAAAACACAAAGGTACCATCCATCATGCATCAATATTTGGTGTTTTATCTTGGCACTGCTAGTGTGGTGCATTTCACCACTAACAACAAAATGGTCCACAATTCACTCTATCATTGTTCTTCTTTTCCCTTTAATATAATTATTGATTTGTTGTGATTTTCTTCTTGTCATGCTTCATCCAACTGAAGGCTAGCCTAAACAATGGTGATTTTTTTAATTTGTTAATTAATATCAAGCAAATTGGTCACAGGGAAAGACTAGACACTACACTTTTCTTTAGATATATATGGAGATATATATATATAAGTACTAAGCTTTGATATATAAGTAACATTACTCTGTTATAATTTTGAGCTTAAGTTATAAGTTTGAGTGGTATAAACAACATTTTTATAAAACAAGGTATAGTTACAACTTTAAAGCCCCAATTTTCACTTCATGTTGTATTTATGCCATAAATTTAATTTAATTTACCTTGATTTCCATTCTAAGGACTTTAGCTCTATCCAATAAATTAGCAAACTAGTATTAAGGGGTTTAAACTCCTTTTCTCTTATCTTTCCTTCAATTTCCCAAAAATAGAAGGAAAAAAAAAGGCAAAAGAAAAAAAAAAAGGTAACTTGATCGACTGGCTACTAGCTAAAGTATAAATGTGGCACACTTACATATCACTTATGCAATGTTCATTTACATATTTTCATTTATTATTAGAGGTCTCTAATATATAATTTATTTTTTTAACCTTAATGTTAAATTTATGGATTAAAAATAATTTTGTTAAGATAATATCATAATTTTTATAATTAAAAAAAATTATGAGTTTAAATCATATTACTCTCATTTTTACATCTAATAAGAAAATTTTATTAATAAGGGAATCTTTCTTTACAATTTTAGTTCAATGATTTTACATATTAAAGTAAGTGTTAGTGTTTTATATTAAATTCATTTTTGTGGGTTAATCAACAAATTAAATTCATTTTTGGAATTGTCCGTTAACCCACTCTTAGATATTGTTTTGTGAGAAATTATACAAAGCTTGGACTTGGTTAAGTGATAAGCCTTGTTTAAAGCTGCTTTTTAAGTCTAAAGTTACAATTTATGTATGAGAGATCTTGTTTTACATTTTTGCCACCTATCATTTTTAAAGTTGTCTCACTAATTTAAGTTGAAAAGAAAATGTGGCAATTATCTTGTGTTTCTAACACCATAAGTTAAGACACTTTGATGAGACCTCTATTTTGATTGTTCACAAACTATGATCTTTTATATATGAAAGGCTACCAAACTTTTGTCATGGTGTAGGTGTCTTGGTCATTTAGGTAAAGATCGTGATCTTGCATTGGACATTGGCCCTTACATGTACTGCCTTTCAGCACATTATTATTGGTTACCTATGTTGCCCCGAAAGAAGAAGAGAGTTTCTTTAAAAAGCTTATGATCCATTCACTTTCCAGCAATTGCAATGTAACCTATTTCCTGATAATACATTTGTGTACCAATGTGGTCCAAGGGTGGTGGTGCTGGTGGTAGAGTCATCATCCTCAAAGGATCAGAACACCAAACTGTTTCCATAGCCATACACAGGCAGGGATGGTTATGTTGAGCCATTATCCAGTGCAATTGATGATCTCATATCCATGACTCAACAAGTTGGGAATTGCAAAATAACCGTCAACAAAACTTTTGAGTGATCTACCTAGATGCCCTATTTATAGCTTTGTTGCAACACTAAAGCCCTTTATTAAAGGGATTGAATTAATAGCAATGGATTCACCGTCTTTAACCTCCTTCGATGACTATCTCTTCTTCATTCTGTTTACTTTTTGGAGTGTCCATAAACATGGCAATTAGGCAATGAAATCTACTCTAAAGACTAGAGGCAGAAACTCATATGCAATGAGCAAAAACTTGCATCTAAGTAAGGTTTAGATTCTCACAAGGCTAGACACTTGTTTATTGTTGTTATTGTTTATTGTTATGTTATTAATGCTGCAAATTGTTAATTACTGTTAGTGATGAATTTAAAGTTATTGTAGCATTTGGTTAGGTTGAATTGCCTATTGTTGTTAAATAGTCATAGAACTAATCAATATAGATGATTTTTATTCAAATGACATTTAAGATAGAAAGGGTAAGAATAAATTTGTCAATATATCAAATCAACAATAAATAAAACTAAAATGTAGCTTGGAGTACTTTTTTTAGACCAACTCATGTTAGGTACCCTTATAAACAATTAGTTGCTATGAAATATATATATAACCAAACATTCTCTAGACTATTGTTGATAGTTAAAAAACAATTGGTATGCTTAAAATGCTAAACTTCCCTTTCTTTTGTTAAATATTTTACTAATTGATATGATATATGTTTGTAATTATCATATTTCAAACTAGTTATGGATCCTTGAGTTTTAACAGACAAAATTTGCTAGAAGATGAAAACCATTGGTTCATGATACATGATATGTTAATGAGTAGAGATTTGTGAGAAAAAATAATGCTTTGTACGTCATACCCCTGATGTTTCTCACTAAGAAAAGAGCCTTTGAACCATATAGAATTAGGTCAGTTCATCATATTTCATGTTGTATAAAAAGCATAAATGAAACTTTATTGGAAATGTTTTTAGTGCTTTAAATTTTCTTAAACTCTTTGACCTTCATGGGAATAGGCAACTTCAAATCTTCACCATTACTTTTCATTGGACGGTTCATTTGGAGAGAATTTATGATTATGACCTTTTTCAATCATTGTTTGATCTAAAGAATGGTGCTACAATATAAGTCCAATAACATACTTTTGTGAATATAAGAATTTTAGTTTTTTGATCTTAAATCTAGATTATCCTAGTCTCTTCCTTCTATGCATGGCATTGCCATTCAGCAAGAAAAAGTGGAGATAAAGGCAATGGATGTCATTACACAATAATGCAAGGCTTACAAGCAAACTTTGAGCTCAAACTATTATTTCAATTTAATAAGTAGCATTGCATAAGGGGGAAAAATACATAAAGAGGAAAAAAATGTATGAGAAAATTATGATTATTTGTAATTTGAATGGTACTTTATCATATACATTATCTATTTAAAAGCAATTAAAATTATATTTTTATGTGTGTATTCTCTATCTGACTATCAAAAAATCTTAATTTAATTCTTCATATATTTGTTTAATTTTTCCTTATACTAGAATTTCTTGGTAACTTGAGCTCTTGTCAATGAACATTTACTTTTAGTTAGGTGTCAAAATTAAAGGTAATAATTTATTGTAATGGTGGTTTTTTTTTTTTGAATTTATTATATATTTAGATAACTTTTGCATCTCTATTTCAACTAACACACTCAAAATAAATATTTTGAACTTTGCTTTCTTTAACATTTCCATGCGATAATTTACAAATTGGAAACCTTCCTTCTCAAATGAATATCACTAAAGAAGCTTGTTATGACAAGAGTAAAAGGTATAAAGAACCACCATTTCCTAGGAAAAGCACCTTTTAATCAATTCACATCGAAGATATTCTACGAAGAAGTTAAATGTACCAATTTGCAATCAAAGGCCTTTGAGCATTTTTTAGCACTTGAGACTTGAACCCCTACTTGCTTTAATATCTACAACATTCACCCTAAAATCATGTGATCTTGAGAACATTTTATTCGAGTGGCTTACTACTCTGGAGTGGATGAAAAAGCTATATTATAAGGATTGCTTGCTAATCTTTAGTGTGATATCTAGCACAAATTATGCTTAGACCTTGATGGACATGTAAATATCCTCTCATACATTTAGCTCTAGGGAAAGCATCTGGAATTCTACTTAAGATGACTTTATTTATCTAAGGAATTTAACTTGTTCCTTAGTAGTTGTGCTACACAAATTAATCAACTTAATAGTTTTCCTGCACCCATGAAGTGACCGTCAACGCCCTTACTTTATATTTTATGAATATTATATAATCCAAAAGGATAATTAAAGTCTTCTATGTTGATGCGTCTTAGAGAAATATGCTAATAAGTCAAGTTAGCTTCTTTTTTGGCAAAATAACCTCTTGCTTTTCTTGTTTGTAGGTCCTCTTTTTCTCACAGATGGATGATCAATTGCTTAATGCAACTTGTAAGTGTTTAGTATCTTCCATGAGTACAGAAGATACCTATATTGTTTTTGATGGAGATCCTAAAGTAGAAATGTTGTTTGTTATTAGAAGCAAACTGGAGAGTTCTACTACAAATGGAGGCTAGACAAGTTTTTTTAACACCATTAGATTAAAACCTAGAAACTTCAATGGAGAGGATTTATTAGCATGGGATTTACATCCAAATGTTCCTTTCAACTTGCCTTCTTTAATTAGAACAATCGAAGCACTAAATTAAGTTGAAGCTTTTGCATTAAGAGTTGAATATCTGAAGTTTTTTGCCGACCAATTTGGATGCCTCCATAGCAAAAAGTTGTAGCATACCTTCTGTTATTATTCCCATTATTGGAAGGAAATGGGTTGTCTACTTCATACAAGTTGCTTGGTGTTAGCATAAGAGAAGGATGGTGGAAAATAATCTCTCCATGTTGGAGTCCTTTGCTTGTGAGAGCTATGAGTTTGACAAAATAGGAAAAAACCATTTTCTTAGAAGGAAAGAGTAACTTCAAAGAAAACTAAGAAGGAACTAATTGGAAGCTCATGCATAACATCACTAGAAATTATTTTTTATTTCCATCTCTCAAGATATTATAGTGAATCATTATTGTCATTGTAAAAGTCCAAACTTTGCAATGTTGGCAAACATCTCATCTTGTTTTCCTCTTTCTCATTCAATAACCCTTGCAAAAGATTGAAGTTTGCTAAAGATTACGACTTCTTGCTCATACAATTAATCCTTCCAATGTACTTAAAGATGTAATCTTCATGGGCATCCAATCTTTTTCATTTTGGTGTAGTTTTGAACACTTCGTTCATTATTGTGTCAATAAGTAAAGTGCTAAAAAGTCAAATCTCTGCCTTTACACAAAAGGTCATAAAAGAGGAAAGGTGCAACACAAAATAATATTAAGGGTAATTAGAGGATAGTATTCATGTGTAGGGACAAATGAATCAAGAATTAAACAAAACAAAGCACAACAAAGTATTTGTGGCTCAATCACTAAGGATTAACTATCGTCACTTGTTGCCACTCTTCATATAAATAGCTCATTTCCATAAACAGCCACTTTGTTTCTTATAAGTGACCAAGAGGCTCTTTAAACCAAAGTCTTAAAAATCACATTAGACCTTATCTTACCATTGGCCTCCTTCCTTTACCACAGTCCATATAGTCACCTTCCCAATAAGGTCAAGCAGGCCAAAACCAACAATTGCACCAACTACAATTGATGGGGCTAGGAAATAAAAGTTACTCCAACTAAGTGAGCTTGATCAATCCTTGATAGACCATGAGGGACCATAAGCCAAACAAAGTCCTAATTCATGAGGCACCCAAGCAATCAAATTAACCAAAGTCTTATGATGATTAAAATCATGTTCTCATATCCAATCATTTTGATTATGATTACTCTCCTTTCATATAATGACACACCTATCTTAAGAACAAGAAGCCAGCAATGACTCAAATTTTAGGTGCAGCCAAGCTACTTGCCAAACAGGCCCTTGGTGACCACTCAATTTTGCTGAACGAAAATGAGTTGTCCTCTGTAGCTCTACTTATGAGTTCTAAATTATGAGTAGAGAAATGCTTTCATGGCTTTATTTTTATGAAGATTCAAACTTTATAAGCTACAAAATGGCACAATAAAGTAAATAGTTTGGGCCTACAAAGACTCATCAAAGATTCTTTAACATTTTTATGGTTTGCGACCTAACCCTTAGGCCAAGGGGAGGCAAGGTTCAATCCCTAGCCTTCTTACTCCTCCTCCTATGGCAAAGCCCTTAAAAACACTGAGCACACCTTGAGAAGGAAGAATTAATTTTGATTTTTTTTTTTTTATGTTTTAAACTAAATATTCTTATAGAGGCTATTCTTGAAATTATATCGTAAGTCCTGCTTAAATTTTGAAATTTGATCACAGGTGCATGGCTACTCAAAAAGGTTTAATAACTAATTACTTAAAGTCATTCTAGTTTGAAATATCTTTTTTATTCCTCTTTCAGAATCTTATTATTGAAAATGTTAACTATTTGATTATTATCTGAGAGTGGGGGCTTTCAAAATCTTATTATTGAAACTAATTCTATGCCTACCTTATAGAAAATCACTTAGAAAAGTTGGGAGCTAAATCATTATTGTCCTACCATTGCCGAGTGTCTGCACCTTCTAAATCATTTCTTGGAGTTGTCAATTATAACATACTCTTACGAAAGGGCAATTTTGGTGTTGATTTCATGACCAACCTTTTGTGCTTCATTGGATTTGACCCTTTTATGTTGGTTTATGTCATCACTAAATTAATTCTTCCTTTTATGGGAAGACTTGCTTGATTGTCCTTTCTCAACTAGATGCATTTTGAAACATGAGAGCCTTGCTCTTTGGATTCTTCTTGCATGCAAAATTCTCCTTTTACATGAAGATGGTTAGCAAGCTTTTCAAGAGAAATATCTTTTGTTTTGTGTTTAAGACTTCTCTTGAAATCTTTTCATAAAGGAGGCAACTTGTCTATTATTGAACTCACAATAATAGTTTCATCTATAGACATCTTGTGTTGTGAAAAGTGATTGAGTATTCTTTCAATCTCAGCAAATTGTTCCATTACTAGTCTACCATCAATCATTTAATAATTATTGAATTTCAAGACAAAAAATTTCATACTTGTTGCATCCTCTTACATGTATTTCACCTCTAATTTCTCTCATAGTTCCTTTACAGTTTGAAAGTTGTAGTAGACATCAAATAATGAATCACTCATGGCATTTAGGATGTGTCCCCTGCATATCTCATCATCAATTGCCCATTTTGTTTCTTCCTGGTATCAGTAATAGTCTCATTTTTGGACTCTTCTGGTCTTGTCGTATTTAAAACATAAGCCACTTTTAGTGATACTAACACAAAATGAACTCTCTTTTGCCAACGTACGAAGTTTCCTCCATTAAACCTTTCTAATTTCATGAAGTTTGAAACCAATTCTTTCAATGTTTTGGTCATAGTCAAAAATTTTGTCTTAAAATTGTTGGTGTGAACCTCTTGATTATCTTGGAACTTGGAAGATGATTGCTTCAAGTTGTGTATCTAATGCCACTCTCCTTAAGGCAAAATTCACTCTCACTAATATGCAATAAAAGTTTACGTGAATTCCCTCACAGAATAAAATAAAATACACTTGATTATAAGTTACACTTACTGAAATCAAGCCCTCAAGAAGTTGTATTTTTAGAATTACTCTCAAGAATGTCTATAATATTTTTGCAGTAATAATATAGACAAATGGATCCTTGATATGAAGATGAAGAAACCAAGAGAAAAAGGAAGAAATTTGATAATTTGAAAAAAATGATGGGTTTGTGGTATTTATAAAGGTGGTGGTGACCATTTGTCAGCAGATGTGTTTACTTTGGTAGTTAACAACTTGACCATTCATTTAAAGGGTCACAAGTTCAACTACTACAAATGCAACTTTTCTTTATTTTTTATTATTTATTGTGAAATGACATATAAAGCAGTTAATTGATAACTAACACACAAATTCTTATTTTCTATCATTTATTGTGAAATGATATATAAAACAATTAGTTGATAACTAATACACGTTCTTTTTGGTATAGCGGTTATGACTGTGACTCAAAGTCTCAAAGTCATGATTATTACTCAACGGATACAATAAATAACCATTTGATGGTTGCATCCTTTGCCCACCATTTTTAGTTATTTATTAAAAGTCAAATTTATTACTTAATAGACACAATAAATAATCCTTTGAGAGTTTAGACCAATGGTTACATCCTTTGCCCAGAATACACACTTCTTAGGTTCTAATCCAAAGATTTACAATTTTTTCTTTCATTTTATTTTGAAAATTTCAACATCTATGAAGACTGATATATTATCAGTCATGAGAAGGCCCAAGACAATTACATTTGTATGGTCTTAGGATTTTTTATTTTTTCCATCAGCAAACCCCTTGTGTCTGAGTTATACAATTTGTGTAATATTTTTCGTTATTATAATTCTTACTTTTTTTAAATTAAAATTTAAAATTTTTGAGATATAAGTTAAAATTTTTAACCATTGCATAGTTTTAAAAAATTTAAAATCGTCTTATTATGTATCTCACAATTATCTATACAGTTGAAAACTAAAAAATTAAACTTCTATTCATACTATCTCAAATTTTAAACTTAAGAATAGATTATAAATTTTATAAAAATGAAGAAAATAATTTTTATTGTGTAATTTATAGTTTAATAAATTTTTAATATACTAAAAATACTATCTTAAAATGGGGATATCATAGGTGGGCCTCACAACCGAGTTTCGGATCCCTGCGCATTTTCAATCTCCTTCATTATGGAGAATAATGGTTAAATACTGTGAAGAATTCATGTTCTATATCGTCTATGTCTTAGCGTAAAAGAGACCACGCAAGCTAAAAAAGTAGTCGGGTGCCCTCCCAACTTGAATAAATTAGAATATATCAGAACATCCAACACCAACTCTTTATAAAATTTTTACACCCGACCCAGCTCAGCAAAAAGGGATTAAGGTAATTATTATTTTTTTTAGAAAAAAAAAGTCCAAAAAGAATTAAAAGGTAATTAAACCTATCCATTCACTAATGGATATTAATCTTAACTTAGGGATTAGTACCTATTGACTCTGGTCCATCTTGAAGGGATTGAATTAATAGCAATGGATTCACCATCTTCAACCTCAATTTCAACATATTTCTTCGAATAGAGATTGGTCTTGCAACATTGCCGGAGCCATGGGGGGAAGAAATTTTTGAAATTCAGTTATTTCTGTTATGACAGTCCAGGTTGAAGTCCAGCAGCAAAGGGGTGATGTTTTTGGTTCAATCTTTAGTTACCTTTTGATTGTTTAGTTACTTTCCCATTTGGTTGGTGCTGAGATATTTTGTAAGCTTGCCACAGAGCTAAGCATGGGATTTGTCTCTTTTAGAGCAAGTTGTCAGCTTAAAGCTGAAAAGTTTAAGGTTTCTTGTTACTTTGGTTAATCAACCTTTTTGTAAGGAAGTTACTTTTCCATCAAGTACGGTTTTCATGTACTTGCTACCTAATCTTTTGTAAGCTTATTACTTATATCTGAAATGAAACTGAGGTGGTTGTTGCCTCTCAATCTCTCTATTTTTTTTTCTCTTTTCTGATTTGTGCAAAGTTCCTAGTTTTGGAGCAGAAACACTGTTTTGCCATAACCAAGGGCCGAAAGCTTATGAGCATTGGACACAACCAACATCTTCTTTGTTCCATTTACTTTTTGGAACGGCCATAAACATGGCAATTGGGCAATGAAATCCGCTCTAAAAGCTAGGGGCAGAAACTCACGGTCAATGAGTGAAAGCTTACATCAGAGGGAGGTTTATACTCTCACAAGGTCAGGCAATTGTTTATTGTTGCGATGTTAATGTTGCAGATTGTTGATTACTGTTAGTAATGAATTTATAATTTTTGTAGTATTTGGCTAATTTGAATTGCCTACTGTTAAATAATCAAAAAACTAATTAATAAAGAGGATTTTGATTAAAATGGAGTTTGAAATATAAAGGATAAGAATAAATTTTCAATAGAAATCAAATCAACAATAAGTAAAACCAAAAAAATAGCTTGGGGGTACTTATCTTTTCAACTGATATTATGTATCTTACAAACAATTAGCTGCTACTAAAAAAAAAAAAAAAAAAACAAACATCTCTTCATTATTGTTAATAGTAAAACAACAATTAGTAAACTCAAAATGCTAAACCAAACACCCTTTTCTTTTATTAAATATTTTATTAAGTGATGCCATATATGTTTTGTAGTTATCATGTGTCAAACTAATAGTTGATCTTGAGATTGAAAGGACAAAATCTGCTAGAAGGTAAATATATTGGTTCACAATACATGATATATTAACGAGTAAAGATTTGAGAGAAGAAAAAATAGAAAAATTTAATTTGACTCATTTTTAGAAAAGTAAAGTAAATTCTTTTAAATTATTTAGTACTTAGAAAGTATCATTATTAAAAATAAAATAGATAAAATTTAAATAAAATATATTAAATTTGAATGATTGTTTAAATAATTTCTTATTAAATAATTATTTAAATAAATTTTAATATTATTTAAATTTAAATTTTTTTATATAATTTTCATAATTTAAGTAATAAGTTGGTCAAAATTCAAAAATAAATAAAATTTTTTTATATTTGAATTAAAATAATCTAATTTGAGTAATTGTTTGAATAAATTATATTTTTATTTAAATTTTTAATCATTTTATATAATTTATACAATTTAAATAACAAATTAAATAAATTAAAAAAAAGTAAAAATAGACTAAATTTGAATAAAAATATTTTATTTAAATAATTATTTAAATAAAATATAATATAATTTAAATTTATAACTTTTTTACATTAGTTTCATAATTTAAGTAAAAAATTACTCAAAATTCAATAGTAAATAAAATTTTATATTTAAATAAAAAAATATTTGATTTAAATAACTACTTGAATAAATTATATTTTTATTTAAATTTTAAATATTTTTATTTAATTTATATAATTTATGAAATTCCCAACTTTTTCCTAGGATCTACTAGTTCATGATACTGAGAGGGGGGTGAATCAGTATCACCACAATTCGCAATTTACAGGTAAGTGAACAACTTCAACCTCTTCTTAAAAGCAAACTCTTTTTCAGACTCGACTAAGGTAGATCTATTGCTACCTACTAATCACAATAATCCCCAAAATCACCTTTCAGACACCTTACCTAGCAGACAATACGGATGTTCTTATTTAGGTCTTCGTTAAGTTATAGGTTAGCTGATACTTTAACTGCATTCACAAGTCAATTCAAAATACAGAATGTAAAGCAAATTAAGGACACACGAGTTTTACGTGGTTCCGTCAACGTGACGTATATCCACGGTGGTAGGGACTCTCTCTTACCGAGACTATCCACTATACTTGAGAATTCAGGTTACAATGGATGTCTTTAATTCTCTGCTCCTTTCACTATTGCAATTACTAAGCAAGTACAATACAAAGAGTGTCACTTACTGTGTCTACCCTTCTTCTAACTTGTCTTACCTCTGTTGAATTGAAAGGCTGCTCCACTACCGCTTAGAAGTTCACCGCAACGCTCTCTAACCTCTCTTGAAGAAGTCTGAAAATACGTTGAGTTCAATGTTTCGCCGAATTCCTTCTCTACGTTGTCTCACACAATTCCTGCTTTCACCGTTTTACGGTCTCACCCGTCTCCTTGTCTCACGATCTCACTGTTCCACGGCTCGTCTGTTTGTTTCTCTCTCTCTTGCTGTCTAGCCAGATTTCTCTCTCTTCTCGCCGGATATCTCTCTTACCGCCGGATTTCTCTCTCTTCCTGCCGGATTTGTCACCGTCGACCGGATCCCAGTTCTGCTGGATCTCTCACCGTCGACCGGATCTCCTTCTGCTGGATCTCTCACCGTCCCAGCCGGCTCTCTCTCACGCCGTCGTCGGATCTCCTCTGTCCCAGCCAGATCTCCTCTGTCCCAACCGGATCTGTCACCGTCCCAGCCGAATCTCCTTCTGCTGTCGCTGGATCTCCTCTATCCCAGCCGGATCTCCTTCTGCTGTTGCCGGATCTCCTCTGTCCCAGCTGGATCTGGCACCGTCCCAGCCGGATCTCCTTCTGCTATTGCCGAATCTCCTCTGTTCCAGTTGTCTCCTCTTTCTCTCTCGACGGTTGTTCTTTGTTGCCGTCGGTATCTCTCTCTTCTATGGCCGTCTGGTTTCTTCTTCCGCCGGTCTGCTTTTCTTCGTCCTGCCGTCCAGCCCTGTCTAGCCGTAACCGGTTTTCTCTCCCGTCGGGTTTCTCTTCTCTTCTTCTTCTGTCAAGATTACTGTTCATGACGGCTACTATTCACGAGGTTACTGTTCACTCGATTCGTCCGTCGGCTGCACTGTTTACTCTCTTCATCCTTGCCGGTGGTGTTCTTCCATGTAGGGTTTTGTATTCTCTTTAGTTGGTCGGTTGTCTAAATTTTGCTGAATGCTCAATATTGCCGACGCACACTATTCTTTGTCTTCCAAGACCATTATATACTCTATTTCATGAAACTCTAATAGGGTTTACGCAGCAATTTTACATTCTTGCCCTTCCGTGTGGTTTTACCTTTTTGCCATTCCATGTGGGTTTACTTTCTTGCACTCGTAAACCTAGTTGACAACAATTACAACTCATATAAGGCTGTGGGAACAACAATCTCCCCCTTTGTAATTGTTGGCAATACTTATAATAAAAGCCACTATACAGCAGTTGAAACTCTCCCTAAATATGCACTCTCCTTTCTTACCAGCTCCCCCTGCACTGTTGCTTCTCTCCCCCTTTGCCAATCAATTACAAATTTGAAAAACTCACAAAGTGAAGATGGAGGATTTACCTGAACTTCAGGCTTGAGGAGGCATTTGCACAGATCGACTCCATCTGTGCTTTTCAAATAGCTTTGTGGACAGAGGTTTAGTTAGAATATCTGAAATTTGATCTCTAGTGCCAACATACTCCAACTGAATTTTACCCTGTTCCACTTGATCTTTGATGAAGTGATACCGGATGTCAATATGCTTGCTTCTCGAATGTTGAATCGGATTCTTGCTGAGATCAATAACACTTTGATTGTCACAAAGTATACTCACTGGTAATTTCATTTCAACACCCAAGTCTGCCAATTGTCTTAGCATCCATATCACCTGTGTACATGTTGCACAAGCAGCCATATACTCAGCCTCAGCTGTGCTCAAAGTAACACTGTTTTGCTTTCTACTTAACCATGCAACACACTTTGAACCCAAGTAGAAGCTGTAGCCGCTGGTTGATTTTCTATCATCTATACTTCCTGCCCAGTCTGCATCAGTGTATGCTTGTAGTTTAACAGAATTCATGGTTGGATACCACAAGCCCATTTCCAGTGTTCCTTTGAGGTACCTCAGGATTCTTTTCACTGCCAACACATGAGACTCTTTAGGATCAGCTTGGAATCTGCTGGCAGTACACACAGCTTGCATACGATCAGGCCTCGATGCCGTAAGGTACAGAAGGCTCCCTATCATCTTCCTGTACTCTATAGGGCTTGTACTCCTTCCCTCCTGATCTTTTGTTAACTTGCAGCCCACTGTCATAAGGGTACTGACAGATCTGCTATCTTCCATGCCAAACCTTTTCAGCATCTCTTTGGCATATTTCGTTTGAGAAATAAAGATACCTTCTTCACACTGCTTTATCTGTAATCCAAGAAAGTACATCATTTCTCCAATCAATGACATCTCAAATTCCTCACTCATCTTTTGTGCAAAATCTTGACATAGTTCAGAGTGATCCCCTCCAAAGATGATGTCATCTATATATACTATGGTTATCAACTGGCCTTTCTCTAAATTGAACACATATAGGTTATTATCAACTGTTTCTCTTTTGAAGTTCAACCTTCTTAAGTATGCATCCAGCCTGCTGTACCATGCTCTTGGAGCTTGCTTAAGACCATACAAGGCTTTCTTCAGCTTGCACACTTGTGTCTCATCCTCACTGATTTGTACTCCATCGGGTTGTTCAATATACACTTCTTCTTTCAGGAGCCCATTCAGAAAGGCAGATTTCACATCCATCTGATAGACTTTATACCTCTTGTGTGCTGTTAAAGCAAAGAACATTCTGATAGTTTCTAACCTTGCTACTGGTGCAAAAGTTTCATCAACATCTACCCCTTCTATCTGAGTGCAGCCTTTGCAAACCAGCCTGGCCTTGTTCCTCACCACCTTGCCATTTTCATTGTGTTTATTCCTAAACACCCACTTTGTTCCTATGACATTCTTATTAGTGGGTCTTGGAACCAGCTCCCATGTATCATTCTTCTCAATTTGATCCAGCTTCTCATTGATAGCTTTGACCTAGGCTTGGTCTTGAATAGCCTCTTCAACAGATTTAGGTTCAACTTGTGAGAGTAGAGCAGTAGCTCCCACCATTCTTCTTCTTGTTGTAACTCCTGCTGATGGGTCACCTATGATCTGATCTCTTCGATGAGCACTGGTCCATGTTTTCTTTGTCCTTCTTCCTTGCACCGTCTTAGTTGTAAGAGGATCTCTTTCTTCATCTTCAGACTCACTCTTCTCCGAATCTAAACTTACTTCTTATTCCTTTTCTTCAGGTTGGTCTGATTCTTCATCTACATTGAAGTCATCTTCTTCATTGTCCTCAACTTCTCCATTCTGCATTGTTTTCCAGTTCTCTTCTATTCTCACATCACTGGTAGTGATTACTTTTCCTAGCTTATGTAGGAAAACTCTGTAACCTTTTGTCTTTGCTGAGTATCCCACAAAGATGCCTTCATTAGACCTAGCGTTGAATTTTCCCAAGTTTTACTCCTTGTTCTTCACAAAACATGGGCTGCCAAAGACTCTAAGATACTTGGTGGTTGTTGTCTTATCAGTATTGGGCCTTAGTAGAACTCTGTTCAGTAGGTGCACGGTTGTAAATGTTGCTTCTGTCCAAAATCTTGTGTGAAACTTGGATTCCAATAGTAGAGTTCTTGCCATTTCAACCACAGCTCTATTCTTCCTTTCTACCATCCCGTTCTGTTGAGGTGTTCTTGCTGCTGCCATTTGATGGTGAATTCCATGCTTCTCAAGGTAATCTTCAAAAGCTCCATTTGTGAATTCAGTGCCTTGATCTGACCTTAATACTTTGATCTTCTTTCCACTCTTATTTTCAGCCAATCTTCTGTATCTCTTGAAGCATTTCAAAACTTCTGACTTGTGTTTGAGGTGCATGATGCAGGTCCTTCTGGAATAATCATTGACAAACAAGACGAAGTATCTCTCACCATTCAACCCTTTTGTTCTCATCGGCCCACACAAATCAGTATGCACAATGTCAAGTACTGCTTCAAAACTGAACTCTTTGGTCTTATACTGCTTTCTGACATGTTTTCCTTTAGAGCATGTTGAGCAAACATACTCTCTCTCTCTCTCTTGAGGTCGGGAATATCTCTGATTGCATGAGTAGTGGTCAGCTTCCTCATGTTCTTCTGTGATAAGTGTCCCAGCCTCCTATGCCAGAGTTGATTTTCTTCTTCTTTGGTGAGTAAACAGCTGCTTGTCTTGTCTTCATCAATCACATATAAATTTCCAGCTGTTCTCTTCCCGGCTGCAACAGTATTGCCTTCTTTACTCTTTACCTGGCAACCTATTTTTGTGAATATTACCTTATGGTCTTCGTTGCATAACTGACTGACAGATGCTAAATTGTATCTGAGTCCTTCAACGTGCAAAACATCTTTCAGCTTTCCTCTTCCAATTTTTACTAACCCCCGACCATTGATGTTGAGTGAATCATCATTGCCAAACTTAACTCTGCCTTCTCTTGATTTGCTCAACTTTGATAATTTACTCTTATCTCCCATCATGTGCGAAGTGCATCCACTATCAAGGATCTACTGCTTATCCTTGCAGTCAACTTTGAGTGCAATTTCAGCTATATTAGCCACCTCCCTTTTAGCTTTATATTCCTTCTTTTGAACTGGTTGGAAGATAACTTTCTCCTTTTTCTCAGCTTTGACTACACTGCTTGTTTTCACTGTGCCATTGAGTGCCTTCTCTTGCTCAGGGAGAAGTGTCATGCATCTCTTGGCATTATGGCCATCCTACCCGCACCTTTCACACTGTTCCAAGTCTGCCAATATAGCAAACTTGTTCTTTGAAACCACTGGTTTGGGCTTCCACCAACAATCCTTATCAGCGTGTCCTTGCCTTTTACAGTATGTGCAAGAACTCACGATAGGTGTTCTCTTCTGAATTCTGTATTGTCTCCCCCTGTATGCAGCATCGTATCTTCTCAAGTTGGAGACATATACTAGCCTTCTCCACCAATAGTTACTCGCCTTATGACCCCAAACTCCACAATAAAGGCAATGACCTTGAAACTGCCTCTTCTTGGGTCTGATCACAGCTTGTCTTCTTCTGTTCATCACTTGCTGTGTAGGCAAAGTAGCTGGCTTCTTTACTTGTATGACTTCCATTTCAGTCACCTTCTTGTTTGCCACCCTAGGTTGCTTCTTCAGATCTTCTTTATTCTCAGCTATCTTCTTCTGAGTCACAACCTTCTCTTTTAACTTCTGTGGCATATTCTCATTTTCTTTAACCAATGCAGCCTCAGATTACTGCACTTTCTCTACATTCTTCTCTCCTTTTCCAGAACTTGTTTCTCCTATCATTTTAAGCTTCTGCAAGTTCTCTTTGCTGCTTTTGAGTTGTTGAAGTCTCAGCAACTCTTTCTCCATTTCTTCAATTTTTGAAGCCCTTGAGCCAAGCTCTACTGTAAGGTCTTCACATATTTTGATTTGTTCCTCAAATCTTCTCTTCAAATCAATATGCTCAGCCCTTATTTCATTGTTTTGACTTTCAGCTTCCTTAGACTTTGCTTCAACTTGTTTTATATAGGCCTTCAACCTTCTTATGGTTCTGCCCCTTCTGATTATCTCCTTTGAAGTTGCTTCCAGCTCAGTTTCAAGATCTGGCTCTTCTTCATCAACTTCCTCTTCCTCTTCAGAAGTTGAGCTACCACTTTGTACTGATGCCATAAAGACATACTCATCTAATGAGTCTTCATCTTCCTCCTCATAAGCTTCTTTTGTCTGACTCACATAACTCTTGAATGAGCCTCTCATCTTCCTCTGTGGGTTAGCAATCTTCTTATTGGACTTCTTTGATTTGAATGATGATTTTCTCCATCTTGAATTCTGCTCATCGTCACCATCCTCATCTTCATCATCAAGTTTCACTTTACACTGAGAAGCAAAGTGTCCAGTCTGCCCACATCGATAACATCTCAAGGACAACTGTCTTTTTCCCTTCTTAGACCCCTTTTTGAATTTCCTTGTGAAGTAAGCCAATACTTCACCTTCACTTTCTTCCTCATCATCATCATTATCCTCACTAGATGATTCTTCTTTTTCTTTTATCTTCAAGTGTTTCATAGCTTTGAAAACTGCCTCCTTTGATACCCTTGACGTTGAGGAGCTCTCAGTCGACTTTATTCTCATCTCATATGCAATGAGATTGCACTGAAGATCATGCAGAGACATAGAGTTGAGATCTCTACTCTCCTCTATGGCTGCCACCTTTGAAGCAAACCTCTCAGGCAAAATTCTCAGAATTTTCTTCACAATCGATGAGTCCTTCTTGTTCTTCCCATGACTTCTCAGGTCGTTTACAATGTCAATAACCCTGGTGAAGAACTCTTGAACTGTCTCATTCTTCTGCATTCTGAGAGATTCATATCTCTCCTTGAACACTTGAAGCTTAGCCTCCTTCATTCTGTCATCACCTTCATAGACTTTCTGCAATCTGTCCCATATCTCCTTGGCAGATTTGCAGTCCATAACTTTAGCATACTCAGCATCTGTTAATGCTGAAATGATGACATTTGAGGCCTTCCCATTTATCTCGAATTGCTTTAACTCCTCTGGGGTTGGGTTTTTACCTTCTTCCGGAGCCACAAAACCCTCCTGTACGCATTTCACCATGTTCATGCCCATGGTTGCAAATACCACTTGCATTCTTGCTCTCCACATATGATAGTTGGTTCCGTTGAAGATTGGAACCTTCTTACTGTAAGTGGTGCTAGTGCTAGTACCGGCTTCCATTTCTCAGTATGCTGAACAAGTCAAACTTCTAGATCCCTTCAAAGTAGTACACCAAGCTGTTAAGCTTCAAACTGGTGAACCTGTGCTCTGATACCAATTGAAGTTCCCGATTTCTCCCTAGGATCTACTAGTTCATGATACTAAGAGGGGGGTGAATCAGTATCACCACAATTCGCAATTCGCAGGTAAGTGAACAACTTCAACCTCTTCTTAAAAGCAAACTCTTTCTCAGACTCGACTAAGGTAGATCTATTATTACCTACTAATCACAATAGTCCCCAAAGTCACCTTTCAGACACCTTGCCTAGCAGACAATACGAATGTTCTTATTTAGGTCTTCGTTAGGTTATGGGTTAGCTGATACTTTAGCTGCATTCACAAGTCAATTCAAAACACAGAATGTAAAGCAAATTAAGGACACACAAGATTTACGTGGTTCCGTCAACATGACGTACATCCATGGTGGTAGGGACTCTCCCTTACCGAGACTATCCATTATACTTGAGAATTCAGGTTACAATGGATGTCTTTAATTCTCTGTTGCAATTACTAAGCAAGTACAATACAAAGAGTGTCACTTACTGTGTCTACCCTTCTTCTAACTTGTCTTGCCTCTGTTGAATTGAAAGGCTGCTCCACTGCCGCTTAGAAGTTCACCGCAACGCTCTCTAACCTCTCTTGAAGAAGTCTGAAAATATGTTGAGTTCAATGCTTCGCCGAATTCCTTCTCTACGTTGTCTCACACAATTCCTGCTTTCACCGTTTTACGGTCTCACCCGTCTCCTTGTCTCACAATCTCACTGTTCCACGGCTCGTCTGTCCGTTTCTCTCTCTCTTGCTGTCCAGCCGGATATCTCTCTTACCGCTGGATTTCTCTCTCTTCCTGCCGGATTTGTCTCACCGTCTGCCGGATTTGTCACCGTCGACCGGATCCCAGTTCTGCCAGATCTCTCACCGTCGACCGGATCTCCTTCTGCTGGATCTCTCACCGTCCCAGCCGGCTCTCTCTCACGCCGTCGCCGGATCTCCTTCTGCTGTCGCCGGATCTCCTCTGTCCCAACCGGATTTGTCACCGTCCCAGCCGGATCTCCTTCTGCTGTTGCCGGATCTCCTCTGTCCCAGCCGGATCTGTCACCGTCCCAGCTAGATCTCCTTCTGCTGTTGCCGGATCTCCTCTATTCCGATTGTCTCCTCTTTCTCTCTCGACGGTTGTTCTTTGTTGCCGTCGGTATCTCTCTCTTTTATGGCCGTCTAGTTTCTTCTTCCACCAGTCTGCTTTTCTTCGTCCTACCGTCCAGCTCCGTCTAGCCGTAACCGGTTTTCTCTCCCGTCGGGTTTCTCTTCTTCTTCTGTCAAGATTACTGTTCACGACGGCTACTGTTCACGAGGTTACTGTTCACAACGCTACTGTTCACTCGATTCGTCCGTCGGCTGCACTGTTTACTCTCTTCATCCTTGCCGGTGGTGTTCTTCCATGTAGGGTTTTGTATTCTTTTTAGTTGGTCGATTGTCTAAATTTTACTGAATGCTCAATATTGCCGACGCACATTGTTCTTTGTCTTCCAAGACCATTATATACTCTACTCCATGAAACTCTAATAGGGTTTACGTGGCGATTTTACGTTCTTGCCCTTCCGTGTGGTTTTACCTTTTTACCCTTTCATGTGGGTTTACTTTCTTGCACTCGTAAACCTAATTGACAACAATTACAACCCATATAAGGTTGTGGGAACAACAATTTAAATAATAAATTACTCCAAATTTGAGAAAAAGTAAAAAATATATTAGATTTAAATAAAAAAATAATATTTAAGTAATTTCTTAAATGGATTATAATGTTATTCAAATTTAAAAATTTTATATGTAATTATTTTAGTTTAAGTAAAAAATTGTTCAAAATTTAAGAATAAATTAAAAAAATGTCATATTTAAATAAAAAAATTTAATTTGAGTAATTATTAAAATAAATTATATTGTTATTTAAATTTTGATATTTTTTATATAATTTAAATAATAAATTTTTTAAAATATCATATTTAAAATAAAAAAAATTAATTTAAGTAATTATTTAAAATATGTATAAATAAATGTAACTCCTGAAATTGAGAATACAATTAGCAAGTATTGAAAAAAATTACTTTATACATAGTATTCTGATGTTTCTCACAAGGACAAGAGCCTTTTCAACCATATAGAATTAGGTCAATTCATCATATTTCTTACTTTATAGAAAGTATGAATGAAAATGATTCTACTACCTTAAATTTTCTCAAAATTTGCAACCCTCTCAAAAATATGCATTTTGCAAATCTTCAACCCTACTTTTTATTGGATAGTTCATTTGGATACAATATCTAATAATGACTTTTTTCTATTATTGTTAGACCTAAGGAATGGTGATATAACATAAGTCCAATAACATAATTTTGTGAACATAGAAATGCTACTTCTCTAATCTTAAATCTAAATTATTCTAGTCTCTTTCTTATATGCATGACATTGCTATATGGCAAGAAGAAGTGGAGATAAAGGCAAAAGTTGCAAGAGATAAGGAAAGAATAATTGCATTGGTGATAGAGGTCAAGAAAAAAGATAATAATGAATTAATTGCTCTTGGTAAGCAATCAATGTCTTCACACAATGATGCAAGGTTTGCAAGTAAACTTTGAGTTGAAACTATTATTTCAAGTTAATAAGTAGCATTGCATAAGGGGGAAAAAATCATGCAAAGAGAAAAAGACAAAAATTGTCTTATAAAATTGTGAATTTTTATAATTTAAATGGTTTTTATCATATACATTTTTTGTTTAAAAGAAATTAAAATTATATTTTTAGATTTGTATTATCTACATGACTATCAAAAAATTTCAATTTAATTCCTCATATGTTTGTTTAATTTTTTTCTTGGTAATTTGAATTATTATCAATAAACTTTTACTTTTAGTTAGGTGTCAAACTTTAAAGATAATAATTTATTATAATGGTCCAATTTGTTATTATTATTGTGAATTTATTTTGCATTTATATACCTTTTACATCTCTATTTCAACCAATACACCCAAAATAAACATATTAAACTCTACTTTCTTTGGTATTTCCATGATATGATTTACGGATAGCAAACCTTCCTTCTTAATTGAATATCACTAAAAAAGCATCCTTTAATTAACTTACATCATAGATATTCTACCAAAAAAAACTAAATGTTCTAATGTGCAATCTAAGGGCTTTGAGCATTTTTAAGCACTTGAGACTTAGACTCCCTATCTGCTTCAATATCTGTAATCCTCACCCTGGAATCATGTGATCTTCACTAGATCATCCTAATTAAGTCATCTTTTCTCTCTAGTCTCACTCTGTAGATGTGATTTTAACCATTTAGTCATCAATAAACACTTGGCTATTTAAATGATCACAACATTTTTGATACATATTGAAGATGACATTCATCCGTATTTAGCAAGGATGTCATCCCTCAGGAGACTGAGCCTGTCAAATAACCAATTTCAAGGAGACCTTTCCATTCTCAGTAACCTATTTAACATTGAGCACATTGATGTTTCTCACAATTCCTTCAAGGGCCTTTTTTCACTCTCAGATTTTGCAAACCTCTCAACACTGTCTCATTTAGACCTTTCTTACAACAATCAGTTGGATGTTGAATCTGAATCTCCAGGCTGGCATCCTTCTTTCCAACTACTACAATTGCTTCTTGCTGGATGTAATCTCAACCTCAGAGTAGTCACCACGTTCCTCACTTCATTTCCACTCAATACAAGTTGCAAATACTAGATTTGTCCAACAATCTCCTGGAAGGATCTTTCCCTACTTGGTTGCTTCCTAATGTGTCTTCTGTCCTGAGGCAGGGAGGTAATTCATTTGCTGGTGAGATTCCTAATGATTACCAGAATGTACAGATGACACTTTCTGAGTTAGACATATCTAGCAACCTTCTCAAGGGATCACTGCCCTCAAACATAAGCATCCTTTTCCCAAATTTGTTCCAATTCAATGCATCTTCCAATAGATTTACCAGCACCATTTCCCCGTTGCTAGGGGAACTACAAAATCTACAGCACTTGGACTTGTCCCACAACAACCTTAGCGGATTTATTCCAAGTGGTCTAACAAGAAATCCCCAGTTATGGTACTTAAATCTGTCAAACAATAGCTTAGCTGGTGAGTTGCTTCCAAGAGATTGCAACATGACTCAATTGAGGTGGTTGCTACTTAAAAAAATCAATCTGATGGGAACATTCATCCTTGCTTGTCAAATAGTCCTTTTCTATTCATGCTGAATGTCAAACATAGCTATCTATCCGGAGATCTTTCAGCACAACTGCAGTTCATTTCTCATTTTGCAGTGCTTTCAAAACAAGTGGCAGTTTTCTCTGAATTAGGAGCCTTTCTCTTGGGATTCAATCAATTTTTTGGAAACGTTCCAGGTTACTTATGTCAAATGCAGAAGCTGCAATTCTTAGATCTTTCCAATAATGACTTCTCTGGTACCATTCCTTCTTGCCTGAAGAACAATTTGTTTTGGACAAACCAATCTCAAGCAAACTCTTGGGTGCCAACTGATTTTACCACCAAGGGGAACTTATATTCTTACCAAGGTATTCCACTGACTTTAATGAGTGGGATTGATCTTTCTGCCAACAGATTAACAGGTCCGGATCCGATCCAACTCGAAGAATTAAGGCAACTCCGTTTTTCAAATTTGTCCCATAATCTTTTGATCAATGGAATTCCAACATCTTTTGGCAATCTTGTTAGCTTGGAGAGCTTGGACCTCTCCCACAACAAGTTAACTGGATCCATCCCTCAGGAATTTGTTCATATGAGCAAAGTCTCAATTTTTGATTTCGCCTTCAATGACCTATCAGGCAGGATCCCATCTTCTGTTCAATTTTCAACATTCAGTGAGAGTAACTTTATTGGCAATCCAAAGCTCTGTGGAGAACCCTTGCCAAGGAAATGCTCAGACATTGGCAATCAACCCCATCAAGAAGAAAACTACAAGGAGGAAAATGGAATTAGTGATAATATTTTAGTGTTCTATTCTTTTGTGTTCGTGTCATAGGACCTCTCTGCTTCAGTAAAAACTGGAGGAGAAAATTTTATGCTGCAACAGACTGATGGCTAAATTACTGTCTTTAGTCTTATGTACTGTTATCTTATTTTCCAATACCATAAAAAGGGCATCCCAGTGCACTCAACCGCAACACTGTGAAGTGTAAAGAAAGATTATACGTGTGCAGCCTTACTCATGTTTTTACCTTGTTTACAGCGTCCAACACTGTACATTGTACGTTAAAAATTCAATGATTAGAGCACTTCTTTTCCTATTATGCCGTGTCCCTATACTATGCTTTATTAGGTGAGGCTACAGCAGAGAAGAAGAGAACAGATCACTTTGTATACGGCAACTGTGCCTGCTTCTGAAGGAAATAAATAAAATTGTCTCATTTGCATATTTGCATATTTTTCTACATTAAATTTTGGAAACTTGATCTTCTATTAGCAAATAAACGTAAATTTTGAAAGATTTATAGCACCTCTTTGAAAAACTTGATCTTTGAATATGTTTACAACTATTTTAACAAAGTTACACAATGCCAACTAAACAGTGAAATATGTTTACAACTATGGATATTGTAATGAAGGCCACAATTGAGTGGAGATTTGGCTTCTTGTTTGTTTCACCTTGATGCGTCTCTCGCAATTCCTCACACTTCTTCTCTAATGGATGACCACATAGGCCTGGGTTTCCCCAGTAGCTGGAAGCAATAAAGGTGGCAAATTGCCTCTCCTCTGGTATAGGGCCTGACAGATTATTGAAAGAAACATTGAAAACTACAAGAAACAGGAGATCAGTCACATTCTCAGGGATTGGCCCAAGGAGCTTGTTGCTTGAAAGGTCTAGGCTCTCCACCTCTTGTAAATTGGATAAAGTTGCAGGAAGCTGACCGGTGAGAAGATTATGTCACAGATTTAAAGCTCGAAGTGTTGTCAACTTTGTCATCTGGGAGGGAATTGTACCTGTCAAGTTGTTGCAAGAAATATCTATTGTGTGCACAAATTCGAGAACTTGAGTAGTATACAGAAAACTTCTACCCTTGACATAAATATCTGCATCAATGCAAGGGTAGGATTCAAAATCTCTGTCATCAGAATCCCAGGTCAAAGTTGTAATGTTGTCAAGACAGGTTGGAATGGCCCCTAGAGTTCATTCAATGAAAGGTCTAAAACATGCAAGTGTTGCATTTGGCAAACCTGAAGGGTTCTCCCTTGGAAACAATTTCCGCATAGTATCAGTAATCTTAACTTGGGGAAGAAAGGCAATTATGTTGAAAGCTCTCCAGACAAGTCATTGGAGTGAATGTCAAGATGAAGTAGAGTGGAGGAACATGTTGACAGACTATATCTGGAAGGGATCCTGAAAAGCCATTTCTATCTAAGAATAGCCATCTCAAGCTAGGCAAACTAGAATTCCTTGGACAACTTCATGAATTGTAGGTAAGTCAAATAGCCCACAACACCATGGCTTATCTCTCCTATTAAGTTGTTGGTTGATAAGTCCAGAAGCACAAGCTGCTTCATTTCACCAAATGATTCAGGAATGTTCCCAGTGAACCCATTTGCCAAAGCATTCTGGGGTGATAGCATTGCAAAGAGAAAATTGATGTCTTCGGGCAGTGGACCATGGAATCCATTGTTAGAAATGTCAAGGATAGACAGAAGTGAACTGATGTTTCCTTGAGTTCTGGGAAATACACCAGTAAAGTTGTTCTCCCCTATCCACAGTTCTGAGGAGGCATTGCAAAACAGCCAAGAAGGAATGCCACCAACAAGTGAATTGTAAGACAAGTCCAGTGATTGCAAATTGTGCTGTGTTGATACGAAGCTGGGAACAATTCTGCTGCTTTGGCTGTTGTGGTTACAAGCAGCTAATTTGAGTTTGCTAACCTAAATGAGGGAGACCAAGTTGGGGGACTCAGTTTCAACTTCTAGCTCAGCATTGAAGGAAATATCAAGGGAACTCAGCTTCAACAGATTGCTAAAAATGGAAAATGAGATGACAACTTTGAAATGATTATTTGAGATGGCAAATGACGCTAAGTTTGTCAGGTTTTTGAACAGCAAAGTAGGAAACTTTCCACTGATATCATTATGAGCAAGAAATAAATGCTCAAGAGAAGTCATGTTGCCGAAGCATGCATCAAGGTTTCCATTCAGTTGGTTGTGAAACAGAATAACCATGGTGTTGTAATGAGTTTCACAAATACATTTTGGGATATCACCTTCTGATTGATTCTGTGAAAGATCCAAAACTTGAAGACTAGGCATATCCCCCAACAAAGATGAGAACCATCTGAGATGGAATTGTCAAGGAGATCTAGTATTTGCAGGTACTGGAGTTTATGTAGTGCTGCAGAGTTTCAGTTGTAAAATGTGTGTTAGAGATTAATAAATTGAAATGAGTTTACATTATTTACTCTTTCTTCAAGCTGTCATGTGGCTTTTTTATGGTATATATGAAGCAACTACAGGATTACTTTTGTAGACATTTTATCTACTGCATATGATTTGAGCTGAATTTGCTAAACACAGAAAGAACAGATGAAAATAAGCCAAAATATTCAATCAAGCTATTAACTATTTTGGGGTCATGGTGACAATGACTCAAACTGACAATTAAATACAAGGTGAAGACAAGCTAGATAGAACATCATATAACATCTGTTCCAAGAAAAAAAAAAGTGAAGACTTTTACCATTTGGTGATATGAAACCTGCAATATAGTTTCCCGTTAGATGAAGCTCTTGCAAGTACTTGAACTGAGCAAATAAGGTAGCAATTGGATGTCAAGGGTTGCTGCTCTGCTCACTCCTTAGGTATAGAAAGATGATTTTAACAAAACAGGTTAATGTTGGATTTTAGCAGCAACAATCCAAACAAATAAACTAGAAGACTTTCTGGTATTAAGCAGAAGAAGGGAAAGAAAAAGGATCTCTAAATTGATGATCAAAAGGTTTCTCACTCACGTCATCCTTCCAAGCTTCAATATATATAAGTGAAGCATTTTAAAGTGGTACACTACTGCATGATTATGTCAGTTTGAATTTAAATACAAAATTGACTGTTTGGATACAAATTCAAACTAATTTGAATTTGTTCATAAAGCTTACAAAAGAAGCCACTAACACTCCGCTTAATAAGTCAACCAAATCTGATTTGAAATTTAGACTTGCAAAAACTTCTTAAGAAAGATGGGTTGACATAGCTTATACAGTAAGTAACTATCCTAACTGACTTTCAAAAAAAAGAGGGAAACTTGCATTTAGAAATTTTAAGTCTGTTGTGCAATACTCCAGCACCATGTGGGCACCTTGTAAGGCTTCAATTCTCCTCCTTGGTGCTGAAGGATTGCATGCCTAGACTACTTCTCAAGACTTCAAACCTCTGCCTTGACAAACATTTAGTGAGAATATCAGTAAGTTGATGCTTAAACGGGCAGTATTCAAGATTGATTTCATTGCTTTCCTGAACTTCTCTAATAAAGAGCAACTTTACTTTAAAATGCTTTGTATTTTCATGTAAGACTGGATTTTTTGAGATGGAGATGGTGGCTTGGTTATCACAATAGAGGCATGTAGCTTCTTTTTGTTCTAGATTCAAATCAAGAAGCAACTTTCTAAGCCAAAGTGCCTGATTGACAGTAGATGCAGCTGCTATGTATTTTGCTTCTCTTGTTGACTAAGCAATGGTTACTTGTTTCTTTTAGTTCTAGCAAAAGGCTCGAGCACCAAAGCTAGAGATGAAACCAGATGTACTTTTTATGCCTTCCAAGGATCCAGCCCAATCATTGTCTGTATATCTAGTAAGTTGCAGCTGATTTATCCTTTTATACATAATCCCCAATTCTGTAGACCCTTTGATATATCTTAAGACTCTTTTGGCAACTCTGAAATGCCATTCACTTGGTGAGTGCATAAGTCTTGAGAGGAGACTTGTTGCATGCATAAGATCAGGTCTAATAGCTTAAAAATACAACAAACAACCAATTAGACTCCTATATCTTGTAGCATTGACCTTTTTAGCACCATCATCTTTCTGTAACTTGGTGCCTGCAACTAAAGGTGTCCCTATGCTCTTGCTATCAGCCATGTGAAACATTTTGAGGAGGTCTTTGGCATACTTAGTCTAACACAAATGTATTCCTTCATCAGTTTGCTTGAACTCTAATCCTAAGAAGTATAACATAAGATTTGTCATGTAAAAAACTTCCTTCATTTCAGCTTTGAATCTTCGAACAAGTTCTTGATTGCTTTCCATGACTAATAAGTCATTGACATACAATGAGATGTAGAGTATTTGATCTCCTTGTACCTTGACATATAAGGTAATTTCTGTTATGCTCCTCATGAAAACAAGCTCTAGTAAGTAATCATTGATTCTATTGTACCAAGCCCTTGGGGCTTGCTTCAGACCATAGATGGCCTTTTTAAATAAGTAAACTTTCTTCTCTTGCCTTTTTTTTTTTTTGATAAATCCTAGAGGTTGCTCCACAAAAATTTCCTCTTGAAGGAAACCATAAAGGAAGGTAGACTTCACATCTAATTGGTGAAGTCTTCATCCTTTATAAGATGCAATTACAATAAACAATTTAATAGTATCCATTTTAGCCATTAGGGCAAAGGTTTCACAGTAGTCTATTCCAAATTCTTGTGAATATCCTTTAGCTACCAGCCTAGCTTGATGTTTGCAAATAGACCCATCAGCCTAGTATTTAGTCCTAAAGATCCACTTAACCTCTATGATAAACCTTTTTTCTGGTATAGGGAGAAGAATCTAGGTCTCATTTTTTCAATTAATTGCAACTCCTTCCACATTGCTTTTTTCTAGGTATATACATTTAAAGCTTCTTCGTAATATGTAGGTTCTGATGTAGCTTCATTTTCCCTCTCATAAACATTAGAGAGAGGTTTGGTTCCTCTAATTAAGTGATCTTCATCATCATCTAATAACTCAGCTTTTAGGGTAAGCATACTAGGAGCATAACCATATTAAGTTTGAGTTGTTTCAATTTATGATGTGCTTCAATTCCAATACTCAACTTCACTAAATTTAATATTTTTGGAAATTGAAACTTTTTCAAAGTTGATGTGATAGACCTTGTGGTGGAAGTAATGTTTGTGTACCCAATAAAAATGGTTGCAATTGCTCTTAAGTCTAATTTGTCTCTTTTCTACTTAAGAATATAATCAAAAAAGAGGTAGTCAAAAATCTTCATATGGTCAAGTGATGGCTAGTATTAAAATTAAGTTTGAAAGGAATTATGTCAAACAATGTTTTGGTAGGTAGTCAATTTAGTAAGTATATCAAAGTGGTCATTACCTCTCCCCAAAACTTTTTAGGGAGACTTTTCTCAGTTAACAAGCACTTGCTTATAAATATTATAGTTCTATTTTTAATTTCACTTACCTCATTTTGGTGAGGTGAATAAGGTATTATATACTGTTTTTAAATACTTACATGAGAACAAATTTGTTTGAATGATTTTGAGATGTACTTAAAACCATTATTAGTTCTTAAAATTTTAATTTTAAGGCCTGATTAAGTTTAAATTCATATCTTAAAATCTAGAAAGATAAATGAAACTTTAACTTTTAATTTGAGGAAAAACACCAAGAAAAATCTACTATAATTATTGATAAAGATGATAAAGTACTTGCTACCCTTTATTGACTCAACACTCATTGGTCCACATAAGTCTGAGTGTATAAGTTAACACTTTTCACTTGCTCTCTAAGGCCTTTTAGTGATAGAAGAGAACTTAGTTTTCTTACTAAGTTGACATATCTCACACACACTGGTAGGTTTATAAATTTTTAACATATCCTTGACAAGATTTTTCCTATGGAGAGTTTGAATTCTAATACAATGAAAATGGCTTAATCTTTTATGCCATAGGATTGATTCATCACTAAAAGCAAGTAATGCCAGATAAGTGATATTTTTCAAGTCTAAATATAAACTTTCCTTTTCATGGGTACAACAACAAGTTTAAGGCCATTTGCATCATAAATAATACATATTTTGTTTTTGAAAACAAGAAAGTAATTATGTTCAAGAAGTTGCCCAATATTAAGAAGATTCTAATTGATATTAGGTATAAACAAAACATCAAATATTAGTTTAATACCTAAGTGAGTAGAGATAGCAGTAGTCCCTCTCCCTTTCACTTACAGAAGCTATCCATTACCCACCTTAACCTTGGAGCTATAAGAGCTATCCAAAGTCCTGAAAACATTAAGGTTTGGATATATATAGTTCATGCAACTATTGTCTCACAATCCCTTTTGGAAATGCTACTACTAGCAACAAAAAGTTATTCCTCAATTTGCTAGTCATCATCTACCATCTGTGTTCTATCTTAGTTGGTAGATCTTATTGATGTTGACTTTGCTCTTTTCTTGCAAATCCTCTTAAAGTGTCATTTTCTCTTACAAAATGGTTAGTTCTATTGCAGTATTCAAATGGTGAGTAGTGTTTTCTACCTCCTACTTTTGCATTTGCATACTTCCTTTCCTGCTTTGATCTTTACTTTCTCTTTTGAGCACTCTTCTATTTTTGCTTGTCCTAGAAGACACTTTCATTAGTATCTTCTTTTCTCATTTGTCTTCTCTACTCTTGAGCTTGGAGAACATATAATAATTCTACCAAAATGATGGTGTTTAAATCTTTAGTCTTATAGGGATGAAATCTTAGCCTAAAACCTCTTAGGTATGCTAACCAAGACTTTCTAAACAACCAACTTGTTAAGGAAGTGTTCACCAAGAACCCTAATTTGGTTTACTATTTTTAGTAATCTATCACTATACTTGTTGACAATTTTGGATTCCTTCATCATCAACAATTCAAATTCCCTTCTAAGACTCAATAATTGCATGTTTTTGGCTTTTAAGTTACCTCCAAATTCTTCCTTTAACCTCTGTGAAGCCTCTTTGGCTATGTTACAAGTTATGATTCTATTAAAGATACTTTTTGCAATAGTAGAATAAATGCAAATGAAGGCTTTATACTACCTTAAAACTTGCTCATTATAGTATTTCATTTGTTTCATTGTTGGATTAGTAAAGAAAGGAGAAATATCAATACCATTCTTAATGATCTCTCATAGATCAAAGGCTCTCAAATATGCCTTCATCATGACTCACGACTAAGTGTAATTATCTTCACTAAATTTTGGTGGTGATAAGGGTGAAAAGTTAGAGAATGTCATTCTAGAAAATTGTAGGTATGTTGTTTGAAGTGCTCTCAAGTGTTTTCCTCTCTTTTAGATTACTCTTTATAGGTCTCTAATGAAGTAACCTACTTTGATACCAATTATTAGATTTTAACAGCAACAATCCAAACAAATAAACTAGAAGAATTTCTAGTATTAAGTAGAAGAGGGGAAAGCAAAAAGGATCTCTAAATTGATGATCAAAAGATTTCTCACTCACATGATCCTTCCAAGCTTCAATACATATAAGTGAAGCATTTTAAAGTGGTACACCACCACATGATTACATTAGTTTAAATTTAAATACAGAATTGATAGTTTGGATACAAATTCAAACTATTTTGAATTTACTCATGGAGCTTACAAAAGAAGTCATTAATAATTTGCTTAGCAAGTTAACCAAATCTGATTTGAAATTTAGACTCACAAAAACTTCTTAAGGAAGATGGGTTGACATTACTTATACAATAAGTAAGTAACTACCCTAACTAACTTTCACAAAAAAGAGGGAAACTTGCATTCTGAAATTTTGAGTTTGATGTGCAATACTCCAACACCATGTGAGCACTTTGTAGTTAAACTATCACAATCAATTCCTTACATTTGGCAATAATTTTGACCAAACCAATTGAAAAAGCATTGTCCTTTGGAATGTTTATGGAGGTTTTCATTTGCCAAAGAGCTTCCCTTTCTTCTTTTAAGCACCCTTTATAGCTGAAGAACAAGAGCATAAGCTATAAAGTGAAGTAAAGGATACTAAACCTCATGATTAGATGCTTTTTCCTAGTTAACTTACTCCTCAATCATTTAGGTTTAGTCTCTACAAGCATTCATTCAGAATATGCAATTTCTCAACTAGTTTATGCAGAAACTTCCTTGTCATAATATAGACGAGGAATTCCCTTAGGCAAACTTGGAATTGCTAGCACAACATCCCACCACCATAACTCCCCATTTGAAACATGCAATGCACCAACTAGGATTCGAACTTAAAAATTTCTTATCAAAATATAGAGTTTTGTCTATAATTTTTAAACACAAACTATATCTTGACCTCAAATAGTTAAATAAGAGAATCAAGCCGATCCAAAATTTAAGTCATTAGTTCTTTAGTCTAACTGCAAGGCCGATCCAGCTTTTAAAACTATGGTTTTATCTACTTGTTTTGGGAGATGTGTCATCATTAGGTCTCATATTTCATATTGAAAACCTAATTCCTAGGGCATTAACTATGTAGTAATGCAATAAGAAATGCAAGGAAGGTGTACAATCCAGTTAACCATTCATGTGCATTTTTTTTTAATTCAATAATTCTTTTACCAAATTATGTTACATATATGCTATCACTGTCTTAGCTTATTTTTAAAAAGACCAAGACTATAAAAGGAAAGTCACGACAAAGTAACATTACTGCTCATTTCGTTCAAATAAGAGTTGTACCCGTACGGAAATTTTCTGTTTCTCAGTATGATCTCTATTATCATCTCTATTCCCTTTATCAATTCTCCTATCCTACCTAGGTTTATGAATTTCTCTATCAATTCCATTACATTATCCTTACCCATGAGGTTCCAACATTTGATCCTTAATTGACCTAGGAGTTTTTTCCGGGCATCCTTAAAAAAAGGGTTTTTATACACCCCAACCTCGTCCCTTGCTGGAAAAAAATCAAATTTGACCATTGAAAATGCCATATGGAGAATTCCAACACCGAAGTCTACCTGGGCTTTACGTGATTAATAGAAACTTTGGACACTGGTGATTTCTAGTAAGTTTCCATGCAATGCACTGGTGCACTTGTATTGCTCGTTTGACTTACGGCATGCAGTTGTATGTTAAAAAGAAGGAAATGCATTTCTAGTTTTAGTTGTCTTCTAACATATAAACAAATTGCTCCATTTTCTTTAATCTCTTAAATTGAACTTTAACTTTCTGCTTGAAAGACATCGAAAGAGGAGAGTTGGACTTGCCAAAAGATAGAGGAAAGATGTTCTTCTGCTGGTTATCTGCAAATGCACATTGAAAGAATTACAGTATCTGGTGCCATTTGCTTTCTTGTGATGCTAAGCATATGTTGCTTGTGGGATGGCATTACCTACAGTCCCACTAGTCCCTACTGGCTACTCGGTGAAATTTCCAATATCAAGTTGTGTGCCTATACCGAGCTTCATTTAGCAATGGATAAAGCGGAGAGCACAATTACCCATTACCATGCAAAATTGCTGTTGTCTACTCTTTGGAAAGAAGTGATACTATTTTATTTGCATGTTTCTTTCATAAGTGATAATAGAATGTAAAGCACGAATAGGCATGTTAAGATTAAGTGTTGGTCATCACACTAAAAGTTTGAATTATCAACTGAGATAGAAAGTTTTTGTCTCAAACTTTTTCGAAGATGTCGTACCATTACAATCGCTATTAACCGAGTTATTAAACTCAGAATGAGAAAAAAAAAAAAAAAAATATATATATATATATATATATATATAGACATTTTTAGACCACAACACTCATCACAGTCGTGCAGACGCCTCCACCTACCATCACTCTTGTCATTCAGATAGCTTTAGTGTCATAAACAGGTTAAGCATCAAACCACAGCGAAAGGCCACAGAGGGGCAGCCGTCCCAAATCAGGGAATTAAGAGTTGTGTGCACAAGTTTAATGTAGGATTCTGCGCATGACAAACTAGTGTTACCCACGCCTGTAACATTTCAATACACGAACACAATTTCGTAAGAATAATGTAAACATTACGTGGATACAAGATTCTTAATATGGAAAAATGCGAATCCACCGAAAAAAGTGCTATCTTGAATTTTTTTTTTTTTTCTTATATTCATAATAGTTTAATACATGAACACAATTATTACAAATTTTTTAATATATATATACACAATTATCAATGAGAATCACAAATATACAACAATAATATTGTAACCTTACTTTCCTTCATATCGTTATCTTTTCTACCTCATAATCCAAAATGGACTCCATAAGAGTCCCAATGACCTGCCCAATGTACGGATACCTTGAGGAAGAGCTTGGAACCCGCTTCAATCTAATAAAGCTCTGGCAAAACCAGCGATACTCAATGACAGAATTCTTGAAAATCCATCAAAACACAATCCATAGTGGGTAGCACCAAAATTGGTGCCAATGCTGAACTAACAGACGCAATGCCCAACTTTGTGATTGTGGCAACTTGCAGCGTGGGATTGGACAAGATTGACTTGGGAAAGTGTGAAGAGAAAGGGATCGGAGTCACTAATACCCCTGATGTTTTGACTGATGATGTTGCTGACACTGCCATTGGATTGGTACTTGGGGACTTGAGGAGGGTCTGTGCAGGTGATGCGTTTGTGAGGAATGGGAAGTGGAAAGATGGTAACTTTGGTTTGCAAAAAAGGTTTGTGCTTTGATTCTTTTTCTCTCTCTCTCCATGTTTTCATGTTTGTTTGTGTCCCATTGTATTTTGTCATTGAACTTTTGGTGCTTTTTTGGTTCTTGGATTTGTTTGACACTATCTTTCTTTGGATTCTCTCTGCTTCTTGGAAGTTTGAAATTTTTTATGTATATAGATATCTGTCAATGGTGTATTTTGATCTGAAATGTTATCAATAAATTCTGTAGATTTTCCTCCATGATCTCACCTACAAGTTTGGTTTCCCTCTCCTTTCTTTTCTTCCAACCCCATGCTTGGTTTTTGTTGAAGATCATGGGTTCTCTACATTCCATTACGCTCCAGCAAATGCAACAAGTTCAATAGCATAGTTCCAACCCTTTTGGTTAAAGAAAAATCACTCATATTAGTATCATTATGTGTTAGATCAAATATGGTTTGATTAGTTTGTGGTTTAAGTTAGCTTAGATTTCAAAATTCAAATTGTTGGAACATGTGCCTGTGTTTGAATGTATGGCTAGCTTTTTTGATTTTGTAACTTGAAAGGTTGTGTAAATAAGAACTAAATCAATGAAACAAGGCAGAGGAAAGTTCCAGCAATTATCAGCCCCTCTTACTCATTTCCATTAGTTTTCCTGCAACCTTAGAACCAAAACCAGAAAGTTCTCAAAGTTTCAGATTGTACCAGTATATCAATCCATTTATAGACCATCAGGTTTGCTTCCCAATTGATAATCTCTTTTTTCTTTCTTTTTTTCTCTGGGCCTACCCAGTTGATATTAGTTTATATCCATGTTACTCGGTTTTATAATCAAGCAAGGGTTATCCATTGTTTAGCTTTCATGCTACTTACTTATTTTGGAGAGTTTGACATGATGGCTTTTAGGCACCAGGTTTTGGGCAAAGCTATAACAACCTTTCCAGTGTCCTGAATGCTGATCATCCATAATTTGTATCTAGTATAATCAACAAGCTACTTTGGAATGGCTGGTACTGAATTGCAGAAGGCATAATGCATGTATGCAATTTTGTCAATGTTATGTGTATTGAGAAAATCTAGATTCAGTGAATTGGCATAAGTAGTCCATACATGGTCACAGGAATGCTTAGGCTTAGATTGAACACCTCTTGTTTTGATGCCATTCTACTATCTTGTTTCATTTACCATATCTAGGATGCTTGAATGAGTCTCACTTTTGACTGGAAGCAGAACATACTAACGTTTCTCACTTTGCTTCCCTTCTTAACCTTCCGCAAAATGGCTATCGTGATTCATCTAATTTCTGTTCTTCAGTTGAATGATACGTCAATTGGAATTCTTGGGTTAGGAAGGATTGGAACAGCAATTGCCAGGAGAGCCGAAGTATTCTGTTGCTCCATAAGTTACCACTCAAGATCCCAAAAACCATTTACAAATTACAAATACTATCCAGACATCATCAGCTTGGCCAAGAACTGTCACATCCTGATTGTGGCATGCTATTTGATGGAGGAAACCTGCCACATTATTGATCATACGGTTATAGATGCATTAGGCCCAAAGGTTATCCTCATCAACATTGTTTGAGTGCTCATGTTGATCAATCCAAGCTCGTATCTGCATGGCTGGAAGGCTGGCTTGCTGGTGCAGGGCTTGATGTATATGAAAATGAGCCTGAGATGCCTGAAGAATTATTTCAGGTTGACAACGTTGTACCACTGCCTCATTTGGGAAGTGAAACTACAGAGACCAGCAAAGCAATGGCAGACCTTGTGATAGCAAACTTAGAAGCACACTTTAGCAAGAAGCCGCTTTTGACTCCAGTTATCTGATTTAGTTAGAGAGCTCCACTAGATGCTCTCGTATCCATTTTCATCTTTATATAAAAGCATCATTGTAAGCACTTACAATAATTTTCTAGTACATTCGAAGAATTATTCAATGATAACAATGTTTGGTCCTCTTCTGGACATTTCCTACAGTTGTTGGAACTTGGAATTAATTTGGTTGCCTGACTAAAGGAGCGGCCATAGCAGAAACTGAAGGCATATAAATCATCATCTATGATTCATTCATTCACAATTTATGCTGCGAACTGCTTCAGTATGATGACTTCCAACCTGAAATACTCCGAGTGACCTTCCTCTATGCTTTTCATTTGGCTTCAGTGTTTTTTCCCATTGCAAGTTAGGAGTCACTATGATCATATTTGAACACAACTTTTTTGAATACAATCCTTTGCATATAGAACCAAAACACTACAAATTTACAGTGGTAATGGCCTAATGGGTCCATTTGTACATATTCTTTCTCAGAATATATTTCAGCTCTCAATAAGGGTTCTAGAGCTTCTTCTCATTGCCAGCTTAGCTTTGTTAAACTAATTCTAAATAAGGCCATAAGCCCATAAAAGAGAAGCTAGAATGAGTGTACAGCGTATGTGAGGACAGAGACACCATAGCGACTAGCTATAGGCTGCTGTATTTATGCAGAAAAAGGGATAATTACAAATGCCCCTCGAAAGCGTTACATTGCAAGTCTCATTATCACATAAGAAAATCCAAAAAGATCCCATGTGACCATGAATTTTGCCTCTTTTTTGTTCTTTCTTGCCTCTCTCTCTCTCTCTCTCACTCCAAAAAACTAGATTAGACCATCTAAAGATAAGAGCCTTTTTCACATTTTCTTGCCTCTCTAGAACTTTATTGAGAAGCAAAGATGATCCCATGACCCATCATTCAGGCTTTCATGGAGAGGATGGAGGAGAAGAAGAAGCTCCCTTGAAGATGAGGAAATTGAGAGTCTCCAGTGTGAAGTAGATAAAAGTACCATTGGAATGAGTGAAGAAACACCCAAAATTTGAACCAACGGCACATTGTCATCCACCTCCATATCTCTTGTCAAAATCCTGTCAGATTTTACAGACCAAAAAATCAGCAAAAGAAAAAGTTTTTACCATTTTCTTTTGTTCATTTTTACAGATTGCATTCTGTTTTGGGGTAATACTGCAAATAAACTGGAAATTTGGACCAAACACTGTAAAACTCAAACCAAAGAAAATATCTTTATATGTGTTTGCTATGACTAATGAGGCATATAAGATCAAAGAATCAACAAAAGGGAATAGAACGAAAAAGCCTTTTCTCTATCTCTGTCTTTGTGCGCGTGTGTGAAAGAAAGTACCTTTTTGATGTGGGCTGTTAGAATTTTCAAAATAAAAAAAAGTAAAAGTTGTGCCTTGAAATTTAAACCAGGAGGTATGTATGGTGGGAAAAGGATGAGATTTGTAGGGGATACATTCTAAATATCATGAATGATTCATTATTTGACATCTATTATAATTTTCAAATAACAAAAGAATTATGTGAGAAATTAGAAATGAAATACATGCAAGAGAATACAATAAATAAGAAATTTTTTATTTCTAAATTTAATAATTATAAAATAATTGATAATAAACTAATAATAGAACAATTTGTTGATATTGAAAGAATACTCAATCATTTCTCATAATATAAGATATCTATCGATGAAACTATTATTGTAAATTCAATAATAGATAAGTTGCCTCCTTTATGGAAAAATTTCATAAGAAATTTTAAACACAAAATAGAGGGTATTTCTCTTAAAAAACTTGCTAACCATCTTTGTATAAAAAAAGAATTTTGCATGCAAGAAGAAACCAAAGAGTAAGGCTCTCATATTTCAAAAATGCATATAACTGAGGAAAGACAATCAAGCAAGTTCTCCCACAAAAGGAAAAATCAATCCAATGATGACAAAAACCAACATAAAAGGCAGAAGAGAAATGGTAAATGTCATTTTTGTCAAAAAAAAAAAAAGGACACTATAAATATGAGTGTTGTTTGTTTAAAAAGCAAAAAGAAAAGCAGGCCTCTTTTGGAGTAACGAATGAGAAGATGGTTGCTATGATCATAGAGATCAATTTGATAGAGGATGACACTACATGGTGGATTGATTTTGGGGCTACTCAACATGTTTACAAGAACAAAAACCTCTTTAAAGGATTGAAACAAGTAATTGATGGTACAGTTATGTATATAGAAAATTTTACTGTAGTTCTTGTTATGGGAATTGGGGAAGTAGAATTATAATTCACTTTTAGGAAAATCATTACTCTTACCAATGTATTATATATTCCAGAAATTAGAAAAAATTTGGTTTCAAATAGTCTATTGAAAAAATATGAGTTTAAACTCATATTTGAAGTTAATAATTTCATCCTTTCCAAAGGAGACGTATTTGTGGGAAAGGGTTATCTTTGTAATGGGATGTTCAAATTCAATATTATTAATAATAATAATAATATTTATGTTTTTACTTATATTATTGAGTATATTTCTTTATAACATAATAGATTAAAACATATAAATTTTAGAAGATTTATAATATGTTTAAATTGGAATTATTGTCACATTTTAATGTATCAAAAGATAAATGCACACCTTGTACGTTAACATTAATAACTAGAAGTATATTTACAAATATTCAAAGATATTCCAATATATTAGAATTAATTCATAGTGACGTATGTAATTTGTATAACACATAAACACTAAGAGGAATAAGATACTTTGTGACATTTATTGATAATTACTCTAAATATTATCATATTTACTTATTACATACTAAAAATGAAGTTCTTAAAAGATTTAAAATCTATAAATCTAAGGTTGAATTACAATATGAATCTGATATTAAATACTTATGATTGAATAGAGGAGGAGAATATTATGACATTACATTCTTTGAGTCCTTGAGAATTATTCATCAAACAACTGCTCCTTACACACCATAACAAAATGGTATTACTAAATACAAAAATTGAATATTGATGGAAATAGTTAATGTCATATTGTCAATTTATAGCTTAAGCTATGGATTTGGGGGAGAGGCATTGCTTACAGCATGCCATATTTTGAATAGGGTTCCAACGAAAGGGTACAAAATAACCTCATATGAATTATAGAATAGAAGAAAGTCAAACCTTAATTACCTAAGAGTTTAGGGTTGTAGAGCAATTGTTAGAGTTCTTGAACCCAAAAAAAAAAAGGTTAAGTGAAAGAGGAATTAAGTATATCTTCTTAAGATATGCTCACAATAGCAAGGCATATCAATTTATGGTCATAGAGCCTAATAACTCTATACTTATGAACACACTCATTGAATCAAGAAATGTTATTTTTGATAAACATAGGTTCATCTCTATTCCAAAAATTTTAGAACAAAAACAAGTTTCTGATAAGGGAAATGAAATTTTGGGAAAAGAAAATGAAAATGATGAAGTCAATGAACATTGTAGGAGCAAAAGAGTAAAGAAAGCAAAGACTTTTAGTTCTAATTATTTCATATTCTTAGTAGAAGGAACAAGGGAATCAGTGAGTAATCAAATTTCATATTACTTTAATACTAAAAATGATCATAAAACATTTAGCAAAGTGATGAAATCACAAGATGCCATGTTTTGGAAGGAAGTAATAAATGATGAAATAGATTCCATTATGGGTAATAACACCTGGAAATTAGTAGACCTCCCACTTAGTTCAAAGCCAATTGGATGTAAATGGATTTTCACAAAGAAAATGAAGGTCAATGGAACTATAGACAAGTTTAATGCTAGGTTGGTTGCAAAATGCTTTACACAAAAACAAGGTATTGATTATTTTGACACATATTCACTAGTGGCTAAAATTGTCACAATCAGGCTCTCATTGCACATGCTTCAATTCATAATTTAGTAATTCATCAAATGGATGTGAAAATAGCATTCTTAAATGGTGAATTAAAAGAAAAAGTGTATATGGAGCAACTTAAGGGATTTGTTATACTTGGTTAAAAGGAAAAGGTTTGTAAATTGGTTAAGTTATTGTATGGACTAAAACAAACACCTAAGCAATGGCACCAAAAATTTGATTAGGTGATACTTGCCAATAGATTCAAGATTAATGAATCAGATAAATGTATTTATAGTAAGTTCAAAAAAGAAAAAAGTGTGATTATCTATTTATATGTTGATGATATGTTAATTTTTAGAACTCACTTAGAAGAAGTTAAAGTAACTAAAAGGTTTTTGTTTAGGAATTTTGATATGAAAGACATGGGTAAGGTAAACGTTATTCTTGGAATCAAAATCTTGCGCGACCAAAAGAGTATAACACTTTTTTAATCACATTATATTGAAAAGGTTCTCAATGAATTCAATCACATAAATTGTATGTCAGCCTTTACCCCATTTGATAGTTCTACAACACTAGCAAAAGCATATAGTCAAGTATATATGATAAGTCTAGACACATTAGACTTAGACATAGTTATATGAGAGACTTGATCATGAATGGAGTGATCACAATTAATTTTGTAAGATTAAGTAAAAATATGACTAATCCTTTAACAAAAGGATTAACAAGAGATATGGTAAATAAGACATCAAGAGGAATGGGTCTTAAGCCCATAAATACAATCGCCCATGATGGAAACTCAACTCAATACTTGATATAATGTCAAGTCTTGAGTTCAATAAGTTAAAGTACATCATCAATGTGATTGAAACATTATAATTAATTTTTATTTTCATCCCAAGATTATATAATGCTTAGTTCCCACGGTAAATTAGGAGGATGAGTGTTTGAAACTCTTAACAGACTTAAAAGGGTGTCTTATAGCGAGGGCTCCAATCCGCCTATATGAATGTGGAATGTTTGGGTCATTCCATTAAGCTAAAAGATTTGGCTTTAAAGTATTCATGAAAAAGATATAAATACAATGACTTTTAATGTGTCTATTAAAAAGAGATGTATAATGTTGTACTGACATGTGTGTGAATTATTTCTACAATTTATCAAAAAGAATAGTAGGTTCAAAACTTATCTACCATATTATTTAAATTTATTGTAATGCACTTTTCACTATGTAAAGGTTTAATCTTTAAAACACCTTTACTTATGCATATGACTATAAAGTTGCTAAAGATCCTTTATATGCTTTAATATTTTGAAAATGATGAGGAATTGTTGGAATTTTCAAAATAAAAGAATAGTGAGTTCAAAGTTTGTCTACCATATTATTCAAATCTATTATAATACACTTTTCACTTTATAAAAGTTTAATCTTTAAAACACTTTTACTTATACACATGACTATAAAGTTGTTAGAAATCCTTTATATGTTTCAATATTTTGAAAATAATGGGAAATTGTTAGAATTTTCAAAATAAAAGAAAGCAAAAGTTGTGCCTCATGGATTTAAACCCAGGAGGTGTATATGGTGGGCAAAGGATGCAACTATTGGTCTATACTCTCAAATAGTTATTTATTAAACGTGACTTTTAATAAATAACTGAAAATGGTGTCTATTGGGATTTGAACCCAAGACCTTTAGGTTGTAACCATAGATTGTAACTATTAAACTAAACAAATATTATGTGTTAGTTATTAACTAACTATTTTATATATTATTTCACAAGAAATGATAAAAAATAAAGAAAAGTTATATCTGTAGCATTCAAACTTATGACTCTTCAATGAAGGGTCAAGTTGTTAATCGTCAAACTAAAGGTGTCTATTGACAAATAGTCACAATTATGTTTATAAATACTACAGACCCATCATTTGTTAAAAGCATCAAAATTCTTCCTTCTTCTCTTGGTTTTTCTTTCTCCATATCAAGGATCTATTTGTCTATATTATTACTGTAGAAATATAATAGATATTCTAAAAAGTAATTTTGAAAATATAACTTTTTGAGAACTTGATTTCAATAGTACAACTTGCAATGAAATATTCTTTATTTTATCTTATAAAAAAATTTATATAAATCTCTATTACATTTTAATGAAAGTGAATTTTGTTTTAAGGAGAGTAACATTAGACACACAATTTGAAACAATTATCTTTCAAGTTCCAAGATAGTCTAGAGATTTGCACTAACATGGGCAGCAATGGACTTGCAGTCAAAGACATCAGAGATCCCAGGCATGAGAAGCACACGCCATGGCTTGGATTTGCATCTTCGCCAGCATGTTTGTATCCTCAAACAATGCCTTCCCTTCCAACATCCTCTCTTTCTCTGCCTTTTTGGTGTAGGTGTGTGTGAAGGAAAAGAAATGACTATCCAATTATAATTTTGGCTCGTCTTTGACAAAAAAAAGAAAAAAAAAAAAAAGCAAAAACACCTCCACGAACAAACTGATTCACCACAAGTTTTGAAAGTTTCCCAAGTCCAAGAACCAATGTGGAAGACACACAAAGCCTTCTGATGACAACCCAAGTGGTCCCCACCCACTCTCTCTCTCCGCCCTTTCTCTCTCTTTCTCTCTCTTTGAGTCTTCCAAATTGTAAGGGAATGAGATGTACATCATTCTGGGACTGACACATGGTCCAACTTGTGTATCATTATCCATCCTCACTTTTAGGGCCTTTAAGATATTATTACTCTTTTTTTTCTTGAAAAAAAAAAAAGAATATAAACACAAAGATACATGGTACTTCTACAATTCTTTGGCCATCTATTTGATGTGCATGTTCATTGTACTAACAAAGACCACAATTTTTTCTAATAAAATTGTATATATCATTCAGATAAGTAATATTTTTATATTATTTCCTCTTATTATATTTCTATATGGTCAAACTTCTAGGATAAAACGTTTGAGAGGCTTAGATGAAGTCAAGCATTGTTTGGATTTCACTAATAATTAGTAGCCATGTTTTCGGCTTTTGATCAGGCGAGGCGACACTTCATACCCACCTATCGTACAATCAATATTTTCTTTGGATCTGGACTGCCTATGTGGTTGGACCTTGGCTAATTCACCGATTTTTAATTCTTTAGTTTCAAGATTTTAATCAGATTGGACATTCAATCGATTCTAAGTTTTCTTCGAATTCTTGTTAGAAATTACGTCCAAAAAGAAAATTTAAATTTTTCTAAATTTCACATAAATATTTTTTTATCGTAAATATATCACAAATTTTATATTTCTGTAACAATTATTAAAACACCGATGTAAAATGCTAGCATAGATTATTATGCCACGTGATAGATCTAGGTGAAGGAGATTAAATATTTAATAACTTGTTCGGTTCTTAAAATATTGTTTTCATGAAATGTGAGGTTCCACTTTTAGCATGGGAGATTTTGTTTTACATTTTTACTACTCTCATTTTTAAGGTTGTCTCACTAATTTTTTTTCTCCTCTTCTAAAAAAATTTTTTTGGATTTGTCACTCATTACATGACATGTGAACACCTTAAAAAAAAAAGGAAAAAATAAAAAAGAAATAGAAGATTAAAAATAAAAAGAAATTTTAATAAATTTTTTAAAAAAAAATCAAACAAGCATTTTACATTAATTTTTCTCTCCCACGTGGTCTAAAGAAAGAGTCATATAATTCATACATATATATAAGAAAAGAGATAAAAGAAATAAGAATTGAAATCTTATTTTTTAATATAAAATTCATAAATCCAAATGAAAAGATGGATCACAAGCAAAAATTAACCAATAAATTTGCTTATGAAAGACTCCACAAAAATGATAGTATACAAATAATTTTTATATAATATATAAAATATTTTATATTATATGTAAATCATATCATATATAATATAAAAATTATTTATATTTATTTAAATTCATCATTTTTATATATCTATATATATTTTTTCCTTACTTATATTTATATCGAATAACTTTTTAAATATTTCTTTTCTAAACAAATAGAGAAAACTTTCTTAGATAATTTTGATAAATAAAATAAAAAAAAATTTTATTTTAAATATCTCTAAAAATGAAGAAAATGTTAAATATTTTTTATTATTTATATAATTTTGTCAATAACGTATTTTTGATATAATTAATTTAAAATATATAAAAATATAGTTGAATTTATTGATTAAAAAAAAATTTAGAAGGTGAAAATAATAAATTATTTTTTATTAAATTGTAAGAAATTAGTCTAATCAAATTAAAAGATTTTTTTTAGGGTTGACAAAAGTCCTGACTTGTGGGCTCCCCTTGGTCTTTATGATTTGATGGCTACTTATTTATTTCATCTAAAGCTTTATGCAAATATATAGCAATATTGACTTCATATGTCCAAAATAACTTCATACTCTAAAAGGTTAAATAAATGAAAATAATAATAATAATAATAATAATAATTTTTTAAGATTTATGTAAAGATTAAATATATATAATTTTATCTTTATTTTTACCAAAAAAAAGTTATTATTAGAACAAAATTTTGTTACAAGAAAGTTACCACAATATAACTTTATTGATACAATAATATTCCATTAAAATTAAAAGACTCCTTTCAACGTGGCTTTGACAAAGACCTATCATGACAATAATGCCTCCCATGCTTACCTTAGTGACCTTTCGACAATTATTCTATGATTCATATAATTATTTCATTAAAATCTTCTCATATACCATAATATAAGGTTAGAAGGAATTTCATCTATATAAAAATTGAATATGTGCAACTTAAACTATAGTAAGAGATTGAAGTAATGATGCTAATTTTTCTAATGTAAATATTCAAGTTGGCCAAAAATGCACACTTTCATATATATACAGTTGATCCTTCTTTTATATTAAAGATATAAACTTAATATATATACAATTCATTTCATTCTTCTTGATCAACTCAATGTCATTACTTATATTACATTAAAAAAAAAAACATAATATCTATTGTAATCTCCATATGTTTAACTTTGTTTCCAATTTTCTCAAATACAACTGCTAAAAGTGGGTTGTTAAGAAGTATAATAATCAAGTTCTGGTACTTGCACATAAATATGATGCACTAAGAGCATAAACGCAAAGCTCATTTTTGGAATCTTCACCATCCCCTCAGCAACCCTCCAATTGTCTTATTCTCTATTTTTCCCTATCAATTTTTAACTCATAAGATCCCCTGTGCTTATCTCTAATCCAAAAGATTTAGAAATGTCTTATTAATTTTAATCCCTGTCCTTTATCCAATTAAATGATGGTTCAAATGTTATCTTAATTTCTACATGCATTATGTCCAAAGTTCAACACTCAACATCATTGACAAATAAATCATCAACATGTAAACCTATGTATTTAGGAAATTTCTAATTTGACTCTCAAAATCAAATTAATTACTACTAAAATTTTAAAAGTGATTAATGTTTAATTTTTCTCCTTTGGTGAATCCAAAGGAACACAGTTTTGAGGCCAACAAAGCGGGCGGTGGGCGTTTGAATCTACCGTGCGCGTGGGTGTATCTTTATCAATAATGTTACGTAATAAAGGGTTGTGTGGTGGTGGAATGAGGAAATTTCTTGGTTCGGGGTGGGCCCCCACCTATCCGCGTGCCAAGATTTCCGATTCCATCCGAATCTAATCACGACCCAACCCAGAAATTCCCCACGACTTCAACCGCATTTGGTCGTGGAATTCCAAGTCATCGGAAACCTGAGGCTGTGGAAATTGTTAAGTTGGAACCAAACGAAATTGCTTCGGTCACATTAAAATCTACCATCCGCGCACACCACATGCCAAGGAGTAGTCAAACCTCAAGAGCAATATTAATGGGAAATTTCCACAACATAATTCTAATTACCGTCAACCACAACGGTTTCACAATTCCTATTTGTGGAATCCCTAAGCCAAAAATGATGGAGATGGATTGTTGATTGGGTTGAGTCGGTAACAAAGGACAAAAACGAAAGTGATCATGGTAAAAAAAAAAAAAAAAACAACACAAAGAGGGACAAAACAACAACAGAAATCGACCAAAGTGCAATGGAGCAAAAGGTAGCTGAGTTGACGACTAGCAAATAGCATATGGCTTATTTGTCCAAAAAGGCCGGCGGCCACCCCCTGAAGAATACAAGGATTTCTCTTTAGACATTTTTACATTTATATCATTTAACTTTTTACACTTTTTTTTTCACGAAGAAAATTTTTTTAATTAATTTTGATAATTAAAATAAAAAAAATTATTTAAAATATTTTTAAAAAATACTTTAAATATCTTTTGTTAGTTATATAATTTTATTAATAATATATTTTTATATAATTAATTTAAAATATATAAAAATTTAATTAAATTAAATTAAAAAAATAAAAGGTTTGGAAAGTTAAAAAAATAAAAATCATCTTTGGTTAAATTTTGATCAAATTAGTCCAATTAAATTTTCTTTTTTTTTTTAATTTCTTGTGTGGAAAAAGTCATATCTAGTAGCAATAAGACTTTCATCTGTCTTTAACTTTGATAACCCTTCAACAACCTTCCCGTGAGTCTCTTAAGTTGGTTGACTTGAAATATACAAGCAAATTGGTGGCACCTTGCACCAATACTTGCATGGGGCGAGGGTCTGGTCTCCCAAGCAAATAAAGTGAGGCAAAAAAGTGTGTACGGTAGCACGAAAGAGGAGAAGTGTGGGTTGCTGGTCAGTGTGGCAGCTTGTCCATGGAAAGGGGTGTGATGGCTCAAGCACTTTAATGTCTCCTCCTGCCAAATGGTCTAAGGCCCTAATGCTCTTTAGGGGGTAGTGCATGTCTTCAACAAGTGGTGGCTCATGTTGGTGCATGGACTTGGGTTCAGACTAACAACTTAAAAGCCACATGCTGCAAGACAACATCACGGGCTGTTGACGCATAAGCATAGGCATGGGTTGACAAGCAACGAGGTTGGTTATGGGCTTGGAGTGCGGACCAAGTCCAGGTCCTCTCATGCATCATGAAATAGGAGGGAATGAGGTGGCAAACTCTCCTAATCTGTGGGTCATGGTCTGGTGGCAGAAGAGGGCAGCTAAAAGGAGTTATCTGGAAAGGTAAGGTAGCAAAATCTCCTTCCATGCAGATGGGTATGGGCTACTAAGGATAAAGATTGACCAAGCAAGAGTTACGGTGGCATTCTCTCATTGAAAGGGGCAATACTAACTTGCTAAGAAGTGGAGAGTGCTTTCAAAAGAGGGGGAACTCACTATGCATGATTGGCTTGACAGCCAAGTCATGTATGACACTAGGTAGTTAGGGGTGTCAACTACCAACACTATAAATACTTGTAAGTGTGGTAGCTAAGGGCCACTCAAAAAAAGTGAGTAAAACACTTATGTAGAAAGGCCTTGGCATTTCCTTTATACTTGTGAGAAAGTAATAAAGGTTGGGAAGTGATTCTTGTAAGTGTTTATGCCTCTTGTGCGATAAATTGGTTGAGACTAAGTGTGACTTAGTGCCATTACTTAGCTTAAAATTTTGGTTGAAAAATTTGGCCCAATGACAACTAGTATCAGAGCACGATTCAATCAATGGTTGGTGGATCGGGTCTAGATGCAATGTGGTAGCAGGTGTCAAAGATTGAAAAAAGCTCTTGGATAGGTCCTGGAAGAGCAAGCCCTTTAAGGCTCGATGAATTGGAAAAATCAGCACGTCTCTTACAAGCTAATTATGATAGTTTTGACTCCACTTGGATTTCTCACTTCGGTGGTGTAGAAAGCAACCTTACTGTCCTCAAGAAGGTCATCAGTAGCCAACCTAATGTAGTTGCTGATTCATCACAGAAGTTGAAGGTACTGGACCCTAAAGCCTTCGAGGGGGAGCGAGATGCCAAAGCTATCAAGAATTTCTTATGGGACATGAAGCAATACTTCATGGCTGCCTAGGTGTTGGATGAGGAAAAGGTGACCCTCACAAGCATGTATCTTGCCAAAGATGCCAAGCTATGGTGGCATACTAGGCTTGATGACAATGCTAACGCTAGCCGACCTTGGATTAAGACATGGAAAAGCTTGAAGAAGGAGTTGAAGGATCAATTCCTTCCTTGCAACATGTCATGGGTTGCAAGGGAATCCTTGAAGAAATTCAAACATATCAACATGGTGTGGAATTATGTGAAGGAGTTCAGTTCCTTGATGCTTGACATCCAAAACATGTTAGATGAAGACAAGCTCTTCAACTCTTTTTTAGGCCTACAATTATGAGCTCAAATCGAGCTTTAAAGGCAAAGAGTCAAAGACTTGTCTTCTGCTATGACCGCTGTTGATGGTTTAGTTGATTTTAAGATTAACAAGCCCTCTAATAGTGATGTAGGAAAGCTATCTAAGGACAAGGGCAAAAAAAAGAAGGAGGGCAAGAAGAAGGACAAATGCTTCGATGGCAACAAAGACAAATGCAAAGCTGCTTCTTAGGAGCAAGGTAAAAACAAGTTAAATTTTGGTTGTTTCATATGTAATGGCCCTCATCGTGCTAAGGAATGCTCGAAGAAGAAGAAGTTAAGTGCCTTGGTTATGGAAGAAGGTGGCAAATCAAATGAAGCTAGTCCCTCATGTGTCAATCCTCTGCAGCTAATGAATGTTGTCCAAGCTGAATGGGTCACCCAATCCAGCTTAATATATATGAAAATTAGGCTCTTTGATCAGGAGTTGATGGCAATGGTTGATACAGGGGCCACCTACAACTTTGTAGTTAAGAGAATGGTGAAAATGCTTGGGCTCAAGGTCACCAAGAGTGATAGCCAAATAAAGGTAGTCAATTTGGCAGCACGAGAGGTGCTTGGCACGGTGACTGGTGTAAAGGTAACCTTTAGTGATTGGGTTGGAAATCTTAACTTCACTATTATGCCTCTTGATGATTTTGATATTATTTTGGGAGTTGAGTTCTTTATGCATGCAAAAGTTGCCTTAATGCCTCACTTGGGTGGGTTGATGATCATGCATGAGAACCATCCTTGCTTTGTTGCAAACAAGATAACTTCCCCAGTAGGTGCTAGTGGGAAGTTTGGTGGGATGCTTTCGGCCATGCAGGTGGAACAAGGTTTGAAAAGGGGCAAGGTTACATATATAGCTGCATTGGTTGAAATGAAGGAAAGTGTATCCACTAAAGTTCTAGACAATGTAGCATAACTATTGAAAGATTTTGTGGACATAATGCCTTTAGAGTTGCCAAAGTGCCTTCCTCCTAGGTGCACCATTAACCATAAGCTTGATCTGATTCTAGGTTTAAAACCCCCAACTCAAGCCCCTTACTACATGAGTCTGAAAGAGTTGGTTGAATTAAGGGAGAAATTGACGGAATTGCTTGATGTGGGCTTGATTCAACCTTCTAAAGCTCCTTATGGTTCCTTGGTGCTGTTCCAAAGAAAGCATGATGGCTCGTTGTGGATGTGCATGGATTATTGGGCCTTAAACAAGGTTACAGTGAAGAACAAGTACCTTATTCCCTTGATAGTAGACTTGTTTGATCAGTTAGCAAAAGCCTCATTCCTCACCTTATTGGACTTGTGGTTGGCATATTGGCAACTCAAAATTACAGAAGGAGATGAAGGGAAGACTACATGCATCACTCGTTACGGCTCCTATGCATTCCGGGTAATACCATTCGGTTTGACTAAAGCCCTTGCTACTTTCTGCAATCTAATGAATGATGTATTTCATGACTTTCTTGATCGATTTGTGGTAGTTTACCTTGATGACATTGTAGTGTACAATGAATCCTTAGAGGATCACTTGACCCACCTTCGGATGGTGCTATCTCAGTCAAGGGAGCACCAACTCTTCGTTAAGAAGGAGAAATGTGAGTTTGCTCAGTAGGAAATCATGTTCCTTAGGCATAGGATTAATCAAAGGCATGTAAGGATAAACAAAAGAAAGGTTTAAGCCATTATGGAATGGTTGCCCCCTACCAAAGTATCAGAGTTATGGGCCTTCTTGGTTTGTCTAACTATTATCGGAAGTTTGTGCAAGATTACTTGAGAAAGGTGGCCCCTCTCATAGACTTGCTTAAGAAGGACTGACCATAGAGGGGGACCATATAATGCCAAGAAGCCTTTGATAAGTTAAAGGCAGCAGTGTCGACAGAATTGGTGCTGAGGCTACCCAACTTTGAGTTGCCCTTCGATGTGATTATAGATGCATCTAACAAAACCATTGGAGGGGTGCTGGTCCAAGAAGGCCATCCTGTTGCCTATAAAAGCCGAAAACTCAATAAGGCAGAATAACAATACTCGGTGCATGAGAAGGAGATGCTAGCAGTAATGCACTATCTTCGTACATAGCAGGTTTACTTGCTGGGTGCTAGGTTCATGGTTCACATGAACAATGTGGCCAATACCTTTTTCCAAATACAGAAATAGCTCTCTACAAGGCAAGTTTGATGGCAAGAGTTCTTAGCAGAGTACAATCTAGTATGGGAACACAAGCTAGGGAGGCATAATCAGGTGGCGGATGCCTTGAGTCATCACCAAGTGCAAGAGATTGTTGTTGCCCTCACTCAGGTACAAACTGGCTTGCTAGAAAAGGTTAGGGCACAAGCCCCACATGATGTGGAATACCAAAAGTTGGTGCAGCAAGTACAGGAGGGTGTGGTAAGATGATACTGGCATGATGATGAGTTATTGCATGTTAAGGGTAATTGTTTGTGTGTTCCTAAAGGTGCAGGTCTTAGAAAGAAAATCTTGTGGGAGTGCCATGACTCCCAATGGGTAGGCCATCATAGCATGGAGAGGATGATAGCCTTATTCTCTCGTAGCTATCATTGGCCAAAGATGGAAGACGATGTTGAGGCGTATGTCAAGACATGTGTCATCTGTCAACAAGGCAAAGTTGAGACACACAAGGAAGCGGGGTTACTGCAGCCATTACCAATCCCAATGAAACCATAGGTGTCAGTTTCCATGGATTTCATCGGCAAGTTCCCGAAGGTCAATGGCATGAGCTTTATCATGGTGGTGGTTGATTATTTTTCCAAGTATGTGGCATTTGTCCCTGCCCCTTCCTTATGTCAAGCGAAAATAACTGTGGAGTTATTATACAATCAAGTGGTGAAATACTTTGGGTTACCGAAAGATATCGTGAGTGATGGGGATCCTTGCTTCATGAGCAAGTTTTGGAAAACTTTGTTCAACATGATGGGGTCAAAATTGAAGTTTTCCACTACTAATCATCCTTAAACAGATGGGCAAATCAAACGAATCAATGGCTTGCTAGAGAAATATCTTTGGCACTATGTGACGGCTAGCCAACAAAATTGGCTAGAGTTGGTGGATTCAACAGAATTTTGTTACAATCTTCATCGGTCCTCATCTATTGGTATGAGTCCCTTTGAGTTGGCAATACAACACTAGCCCCTCACTCCCCACAAAATTGCAAGGACCAGCTCGGGAGGAAACTGTCCTACTGCCTACCAGTATGCTTGTTCGAAATAGGAGCTATTTAACGAGGCTTAAGATAGCTTGAACAAGGTGGCAAGGCGCATGAAGAAGTATGTAGATAGAGGGAAATAAGGCCTTAAGTTCCAAGTTGGGGATAAAGTGTTGCTGAAACTGACTCCCCAAATTAGGAAAAAGATCAGTAGCAAGATAGTGCACCACAGGTTGATCCCCAAGTATGATGGTCCCTTTGTTGTGACAAAGAAGGTTGGCAATGTTACGTATTGGTTGCAACTCTTTAAGCGGTTAAAGGTGCATCCAACCTTCCATGTAAGCTTCTTGAAGCCCTTTCATGAAAAGGATGGAGATGAGCCTCCTAGGAGATAGCTAAGGCGTGCCCCACCAACAATCAGAACAAAGTTCCAATAGGAGGTGGAAAGAATCTTGGACCACTGAACAAAGGGGCAAAGTAAAAATAATTGTCAGGTCGAGTACCTAGTAAAGTGGAAGAATGCTCCTAATAGTGAGGTAAGTTGGGAAAAAGATACAACTCTTCAACAATTTGAGAAACAAATCCAAGACTACCTATCAACCCTACCAACAAGGACGTTGGTTTCAATAGGTGGGGGTGGTTTGTTAGTCCCTTAAGCCAATTGGTTTGAAGCATGCAAGTAAATTGGTGGCACCTTGCACCAATTCTTGCATGAGGTGAGGGTGTGGTCACCCAAGCAAGCAAGGTGAGGTAAGAAAGTGTGTGCGGCAACACAAAAGAGGAGGAGTGCCGGTTGTTGGTCAATGCAGCAGCTTGTCCATGGAAAGGGGTGTGATGGCTCAAACACTTAAATGTCTCCTCCTGCTAAATGGTCTAAGGCCCTAATGCTCTTTATGGGGTAATGCATATCTTCAACAAGTGGTGGCCCATGTTGGTGCATGGACTTGGGTTCAGACTAACAACTTGAGGGCCACATGTTGTAAGACAACATCATGGGCTGTTGACACACGAGCATAAGCTCAGGTTGACAAGCTATGGGGCTGGTTATGGGCTTGAAGTGTGGACCAAGTCTAGGTCCTCTCATGCACCACGAAATAAGAGGGAATGAGGTGGCAAACTCTCTTAATCCGTGGGTCATGGTCTGGTGGCAGAAGAGGGCAGTTAGGAAGAGTTATCTGGAAAGGTGAGGTGGCAAAATTTCCTTCCATGTAGATGGGTATGGGCTGCCAAGGATAAAGATTGACTAGGTAAGAGTTGAGGTGACATTTTCTCCTTGAATAGGGCAACACTAACTTGTTAGGAAGTGGGAAGTGCTCCCAAAAGAAGAGGAACCCACTATGCATGATTAAGTGTCAACTACCAACACTATAAATACTTGTAAGTGTGATAGCCAAGGGTCATTCAGAAAAAGTAAGTGAAACACTTGTGTAGAGATGCTTCGGTATTTCCTTTGTACTTATGTGAAAGTAATAAAGATTGGAAAGTGATTCCTGTAAGTGTTTGTGACTCATGTGTGATAAATTGGTTGAGACTAAATGTAACTTAGTGGCATGAATTGGCTGAAAATTTTGATTGAAAAATTTGACCTGGAGACACTTCCCATGATACATGGTAGATGGGTCACTTAATTATTTTTTCATCAAAACCTTTTTTCAAATACATGGAAAGAGCATGATCTTAAGTCTTCTAAACTATTGTTACACTCTGATGAAGGGTTCAATCTGTTGGAGAAAGAAAAGAAAAATCTCTAAATTCTTTATAAAGATCACATTTGGATAGTTTTACTTCTTCTTTTTTTTTTAATTAAATGATTTATTTATATAAAAAATTTTATTTATATTTAAATTATTTTAAATTCAAATTATTAGAATTAATTTGCAAATTAACAAATTACTATTTGTGTCAAAAACATAAAATCATTTATTTTTATATTACTTGAATTTAATTGTAAGTCGATTATAAATTTTATATATATTAGAATAGATAAAAATATATTAATATTATTATTTATTATTTTTTATATATTAATTGTTATTTTATACACACACATACATATATGTATAAAATTTTTTAAAATATTGTAAATATGAAAAATTTATAAATAATTATATAAAAATAAATAAACAAATATTAATATAAAATAATTAAATATATATAATAAATAAAAATTTATATAAATGTATTGTTATATATATATTTGCATAATATATTAAAATAAAATAGTGTGAAAGTATGATGCATATATATATGTATAAAGTAATAAGTAAAAATATAAGAAAATATTAAATGATAAAATTATTTTATTTCTAAAAAGGTATGTTTGTAAAATTTATAGTGAAAATATAATACAATTGTTTTTCACTTTTACATAAAATCTATGATTTGTATATTTTAATAACCAATATTTTTTTGGTTCTTTTAAGGAAAATAGAAAATTAGAATGTGATTGTTTTGAAATTTTCACATCATTTTAGATTCGAATTATTTTCAAGTTAAATAATTTTTAGATTGAATATTTTCAATTGGTTTTGGGATTCAATTGTTAATTTAAATTGTCAAGTTGTCTATTATCTCAACATTTATGGAAGTATAGTAACTTTGATTAACAATTTACCTAAACTAATTGATTTTCAAAAATCTCTAATCAATCAAAATGAAGATAAGTGATTTTAATTGATTACAACTTAAAAATTGACAACCTCAATAATTTAAGATAAAAGCCAATTAGTTAAAATGACTAAATATATAAAATTTGAAATCTAATTTTGCATTTAATTTAAAGGAAAATAAAGATATCATTATCATAAAAATATATTGGCATGCGTTGCATTCACCATCTAATCATAAAAATAGGTTTGTAATTGATTTATAATTAGATTTTTTTTATAACTTAAAACTAAATTAATAAGACTTATAATCATAATTTTATTTCAAAGAAAATTACAAAAGGCCAAAGAGTATCTGAGTATTCACACTGTAAATTCCTGGCCAAATGGCTTTGATATCGAAGTTGCCTCAACACACCAAATTTGAAATCAAGATTGTCCAAGTCTTGTGAGACCAAAAATCTACCACTAGGTAAGTGCCATTACTCTCAAATTTCAAATGAAATGATGGATCACTACTAACATAAAAATCTACCGATAAATTTATTTATCAAAGACTTCACACAAAAATAATTTGAATTCACTTAAAGATTTATATTTTTTGTACTTATTTAAATTTATTACTCTTGCATCCAGCAATATTTTCTCTTACTTATATCCATAGAAATAACTTTTTAGGTATTTCTTATCTATATAAATAGAAAAAACCTTTTTACTTAATTTTAATAAATAAAACAATAAAAATTTCATTTTAAATATTTCAAAAAAAAGAAACTATCTTTGGTTAAATTGTGGGAAATTAGTCCCATCAAATTAAAAGATTCCTTTTCATTGTTGACAAAGTTTTAGCTTGTGGCAATATGGCCTCCCACTTGTCTTTATGATTGGGGATCCCTTTAATAACTCTTCCATGATTGATGGTCTACTTAATTATTTTATCAAAAGCTTCTTGCAAATACATAGCATGATTGACATCAAATGTCTAAAAATACTTCCTATTCTAAAGAAGGGTATAATAAATGAAAATACAAAAAAAAAAAAAGGCTATTTAAGATTTATGTGAAGATTAAATGTACATAAATTTATTTTCATTCTTGCAAAAAAAAAAAAAAAACAAAATTATTGTAACATAATTATATTACATAAAAATTATGATAATATAACTTTATTATTATTATAAGATCTCATTCACATTAAAATGTGCCTTTTAGCCTAACTTTGATAAAAACCTATTATGGTAATAATGTCTTTCATATCTGTCTTGATGACTCCTCAATAACCATTTCGTGGTCTTCATAATTATTTTATTAAAAGCTTCTTGCATACTAGGACATAAAGTTAAAAGGAATTTGATCTCAATATCTTAAGAGTGACCTCACATACTATTAAGTAATGACTAATTATTGAAAAAAAAAAAACGTTATGAGATTTACATAAAGATTATAGATGTGCAATTTAAACCTACCTTATTATAAGAGATTGAAGTAATGATGTTAACTTTCCCAATGTAAATATTCAAGTTCTCCAAAATTGCACACTTTTATACTCATACAATTAATCCTTCTTATATTTGAAGAAGTAAATTTTATATGTATACAATCATTTTCATTCTTCTTTACCAATTTAATGTCATTATTTATATTACATAAGAAACATAATACTTGTTGCAATCTTTATATAATCAGCTATGCTTTCAATTTGCTCAAATACAATTCCCACAATAAAAAGAGTGTATAGGTATCACTAGTATAACTTTAATGGACTAAAGAAATGATTAAAAAACAAATTAAAGTAGTTATTCTTAACTACAAACACTATAAGTTGACTCATCTTTTCATTTGGAATTTAGAAGTAATGGCACATGATATTGTTGGATATAATTGCCTAGTGGTAGGGCAAGAGAGCCAAAAAATAATTAAAAAAAGAACACATGCCATGAAGTGGATGATAAAGTAAGTGCAAGTTTTTGATCTCATAAGCCTTGGACAGTCTTAATTTCAAATTTGGTGTAGTAGGGCAACTTCAGCATCAAAGCCATTTGGCCAGGAATTTATAATGTGAATACTTAGATGCCCTTTGGCTTTCTATAATTTTCATTCAAATAAAGTTATGATTACAAGTTCTATCAATTTTGTTTCAAGCTACAAAAAGGAAAAAATTTAATTACAAGTTGACTATGAACTCATTTTTATGCAACGTATTTCAATCACTTTTTATGAAAATGATATCTCTATTTTTCATTGAATTAAATTATAATTAGATTTTAAATTTGATATATTTAATTATTTCAAATAACATATTTTTATTTTAAATTATTGAAATTATCAATTTTTAAAATATAGTTAATTAAAATCACTTATTTTTATTTTGATTAATTAGAGATTTTTGAAAATTGATAAACGTGGATGAATTGTTACTCAAAGTTATTATATTTTGATAAATCTCAATATAATAAACTATTTAACAATTTAAATTAACATATATACGTGTATAAATATATATATATATATGTGCATATAAATATAAATATATATATATATATATAATATTAATTTATTTTTATATATTATATATTTTTAATATAAATAATAATTTATTAATTTATATATTAATTTAAATATAAATAAATTTTTATTATATAAATAAAATTATTTTATTAAAAAAATATAAAAATATTCAAATGTAATTTTTACAAAATCCTTGCAGAGATTCATATTTGTTGTTTTTTTGTCCTTCTTTGTGTTTTTTCTTTTTCCACGATCACTTGCGTGTTTGTCCTTTTTTACCGACTCGAGCCCATCAACAATCCGTCTCCGTCATTTTTGGCTTAGGGATTCCACAAATAGGAATTGTGAAGCACTGTGGTTGACGGTAATTAGAATTATGTACTGGAAATTTCTCATTAATATTACTCTTGAAGTTTGGCTATTACTTGGCGTGTGGTGTGCGTGGATGATAGATTTCAATGTGACCGAAGCAGTTTCGATTGGTTACAACTTAACAATTTCCACAGCTACAGGTTTCCGATGACTTGGAATTCCACCATCACATGCGGTCGAAGTCATGGGGGAATTTCTGCGTTGGACGGTTGTGATTAGATTCGGTTGGACGGTTGTGATTAGATTCGGATGGTATTGGACATCTTGGCTCGCGGATACGTGGCCCCCCCAATCATTCCACCGCCACCGCACTACGCTTTATATTACATAACATTATTGATAAAGATACACCCACGCGCACGGTTGACTCAAACGCCCACCGCCCGCTCTGTTGGCCTGAAAAACCGTGTTCCTTTGGATTCACGGAAGGAGAAAAATTAAACATTAATCATTTTTGAAATTTTAGCAGTAGTTAATTTGATTATTAGAGTTACACTAGAAATTTCCTAAATACATAGGTTTACATTTTGATGATTTATTTGTCAATGATGTTGAGTGTTGAACATTGGACATTATGCATGTAAAAAATATGATAACATTTGGATAAAGAATTGGGGTTAAAATTGATAAGACATTTCTAAATCTTCCAGATTAGAAATAAGCACAGGGGATCTTGGGAGTTAAAAATTGATAAGGAAAAAAAAAAGAATAAGATAATGGGATGGTTGTTAAGGGGACGGTGAAGATTAAGGATATGAGCTTTGTGTTTATGCTGATATTGGATTATATTTATGTGCAACTACCAGAACTTGATTAGTATACTTCTTAACCATCCACTTTACATTGTGTTGCATTTGGAAGATGCTCTAATTAATTTATCTATAGCTAAGACAAAAATTGGCAAGAAAAAGCTGAGGTGTAATTTTGTTCATGATGAAATTAGTTGGGCTAGATCAAGTAAATTTACTTTTATCTTGTATTATTGTTGAATAAAATGAGGAGTAGAACAAAATCTTCTTTCAATAAAAAACATAATTATATTGGATGTTTGCAAAATACAAAGTAAGTTTATTTTCTCAAAATACAAAGTTATTCAAAATGTATTTATGGAAGGAGAATTGACTAGTTAATCAAGAGTTTAGATATTTATATTAAAAGTTGTAAGGAGGTTTTAGACTTAATAAAAGAGAGAGAGAGAGAGAGAGAATTAATCTATGATTTATGGGCAATCAACCTTGACCTCAAAAAAGACAAAAAATTAATCACATAATTTTTTTTTTAATAAAAAGAAGACTAGCCAAAGTAAATTAGACATTGTAGATTTGTGATCAATCATCACTCCATAAACTTTTAAAGCTAAAAGGAAAAAAAAAAAATCAACTTGTAGTGTTCATAGTTAAGAATAACAGCTTTAACTAGTTTTTTAATCATTTCTTTAATCCATTAGAGTTATACCGGTGATTAGTGTTTGACCATAAATTGTTAAGGCCAAAAGGAAAAAAAAAAAAAAATTAACTCAAAGTGTTTTTAATAAGAATAACTACTTTAATTTATTTTTTAATCTTTAATTCATTAAAGTTATACTAATAATTACTATGCACTCTTTTTATTTGAAAATTGTTTTTAAGTAAATTAGAAACATAGCTGATTATACAGGGACGGGACATTGTCGAGAAAAAAGTTTGTCTAAAAAGACTGAACTTAAGAAAATATAAATAATTTTTATATTTTATAAAAAATATTTTATAAAAATTATTTTTTTTTACTTAAATTTTTATTTTTATATTAAATTAAATTTTTTTATTTATATTTATAAATATATATTAGTAGTACTATGGAGAAAATTTTGTACAAAAATAGTCATATGATAAGTGTAATGAATTATAAAAATAATAATAAAAAAAATATTTAATGTGTGGTAGAATTTTTTTATTATTATATTTTTATTTTTTATTAATTTAAATTTTAATAAATAAATTAAATATTTAAAATATATAAAAATATAATTAAAAATTAATAAAAAATATAAATATAAATAAAAAAATAATTATTTTAATAATTTATATTTTATTATTTATTTTATTTTTAAATTTAAATTTTTAAATATTTTATTTATTAAAAATAATTTTTATTTTTTTAATAAATATCATTAAAGATATAGATATCATGAAAACAAAACACTTATTCGATATAAAGAAACACAAACAGCCTCATCAGACATCAACCTAAGCAGAAGTATTCGATATAAAGCAATCTCTCTGCTATTCAAGCTGGGCTCGCTGATGCAGAGACAAGTGAAGGAGGCCACCGTCAGAGATTGGCTGGAGAAGCTCAAAGACGTCGCTTATGACATTGAGGACGTGTTGGACGATTGGGACGCCGCAATTCTCGACCACAGAGCAAACCCGGAGATGAACAGGATCCACAGAGGCCTCAGAAGAAGGTACACTTCTCCTTCCAGTCCGTTGCGTCCTATGTTAAACAAGTTGGTCCGCGTCATGACCTTGCTGAGGAGATAAAAGAGCTCAATGGAAGGTTAGACATTTTAGCAGAACAGAAAGAACGCTATCAATTTGCTCCTACAAAGGAAACCCAACAAATCGAGAGATCTATGACCATCTCTCTGATTGACACAACAGAGGTGAAGGGCCGAGATGATGTTAAAAATGTCTTAGTAAATATGTTATTGAATGGGCCTACTGTTGTTTACAGACCATACCTCCCTGTTATCTCTATGGTAGGATGGGGGATTGGCAAGACAACTCTTGCCCAGTTTGCGTTTAACCATGACAGTATAGTACTTTGATAGGAAAATTTGCGTATGTGTCTCAGATCCTTTCGACGAGACAAGGGTTGGCAAGGCAATTTTTGTATCTCTTTCAGATTCTACTCCAGCAAGCCTAGAATTGGAATACTTGATGCAAAAAATTAGTAAATTGGTTAAGGAGAAAAAAATTATTCTTGTCTTGGCCGATGTGTGGGAAGAAAACCCTACAAAGTGGGATCGGTGGAAACAATCACCAGAAAGTAAAGTCTTGGTAACCACACGCAAAGAGAATGTTGCATCGGTTGTGTTCTTCCAAAGATGATATTTTGCAGATAGGAATTTTGTCCGATGAAGAGTGCTGGTCAATTTTAAGTAAAATAGCATTTTTTGGGAGGAGTGATATAGAATGCAAACGTTTAGAAGAGATTGGTAGAAAAATTTCAATGAAGTGTCAGGGTTTGCCTCTTGCTGCAAAGGGTCTGGGGAGCACTTTGTGGTTTAGAAAAACTAGAGAACAATGGCAACAAATTTTGGATAGTGATATGTGGGAGCTAAAAGAAGCTCAAGAAGAGGTTTTTGGGGCTCTATGGTTGAGCTATTTTGATCTGATCCCTGAACTGAAATGATGTTTCTCTTACTGTGCTATTTTCCCAAAAGATCAGAAGATTAGGAAGACTGAGTTGATAGAACTGTGGATGGCTCAGTTATCTTAAGGGAAGACAAAGCGATGATTTGGAGATTGACGGGGAATATTATTTCCAAAATTTAGCACAGCGTTCATTCTTTAAAATTTCGAATATGAAGATGGTTCTAATCAGATAATCTTCAGATGTAAGATGCATGATATAGTGCATGATTTTGCCCAAATTGTTGCATGGAATGAATGTCATAGTGCACAAGTTGATGATCAAGTGGAATTAATTAGAAATGGATGTCATTTATGTTTTAGATCTTCCAAATCATGGGTCATATCTTAATCCCTGTCACGGTTTGAAAAATTATCGAAGCCGTTTTTTTGTGGTCAAAGCCCACAACAGAAGAGTTATCAGGTTTATTTGGTGAATTAACACATGTAAGATCGTTGAGCCTCAGAAGCGGTGACCTTGCAGAGATCCTCCCTCCATCCATAAATTGATACAGTTGATGTAGCTTGATCTGTCTAGGAATTATAAGTTGAAACAGTTGCCTGAAACACTATGTGAACTGCATAGTTTGCAGACCATAGATGTCTTCATAATGAAGAGGGAGGCCCTACAAGTTTGCCAAATGGAATTGGGCAATTAACTGGTCTGAGAACATTGGAGGAGGTCGATGTTGGCTGTGATGATGATGATGCATTTTCTCTTGGCAATCTGAAGAACCTCAACCATCTTAAGAAAAAGGAATACATCACTAAATTATATCTTTTATTTACTTCTAGAAGAGACGAAGAATTAGAAGAAGAAGAAAAATTGCTGCTGGAAGCCTTGGAGCCATCTCCAAACTTGGAATTTCTTCGGATAGTACGATATCGAGGTACTAACTTTGCTGGTTGGATGATTTGGAATCTGAGGTCTATTTATTTAGAGGGGTGTGAACCGTGGGAGCACTTGCCTTTATTGCGTAATCTGCCGTGTCTTAAGACTCTTGACTTGATGGGAATGTCGGGTGTTAAAAAAGTGGGGCAGGAGCTTTTGGGAATAGAAACTCAAATTGGTGACCGTAGAAGTGAGATATCAGCGTCATCACCATCATTTTGGCATGGATTTCATGACCAACCTTTGGTGCTTCATTGGATTTGGCCTTTTAAGTGTGGAAATGATGCGAAAAACCCCAAAAAGATACAACTTAGGGACCCAATGTAAACAGGGAATCAAAGAACAACTAGGAAAGTTAAACCAGAATTTAATATCACAAATCCTAAACCCACTCTGGGAAGGAATACGAATTTAGCGTATTTAAAAAAGATATGAATGCCACACTCTAGAAAAGAAAGGAATTGGGAGTGATAAGTCGATTTAAGAAGGATATGAATGCCACACTCCAGAAAAGAAAGGAATTGAGAGTGATAAGTCAATTAGAACGCCACAAGAAGTACCTCTTGATAAATTTTTTAGTCCCTAAAAGAACTTAAAGAAAAACCCTTGCTTTCTATTTCACTCAAAGTTGTCTGAATCTCCAGAGCTTACAAGGGGAGCCTATTTATAAGCTAAGATAGCAATCCTAAAGAGGCACAAATTCCTACTTAGGACAAATCTTTATTTTGGAGGAATTCCTAATTGTGGACAAATTCCAACATAAATAATAAACTCTTATTTAAGAAGAAATGCTATTACTTGTTCTGACCTATTAATTGTTCTAATTATATTAATTAGGGTTGGACTTCTTGTCAAACTTGAATTCGCTCCATTTGAAGCTGGGTTGGCCTGAATGTCCTAAATCAGCCCATTTAGTGCTTCTTTAATCTTTTTGGCTCTAACTCGTGTTATTGGGCCTTCTGGGATGTGCAATGGACCTCTTGCAACCATTGAAGCCTTCCACCCATCATCTCTATGGTTCTCATCATTCCCCCTCTCCTCAAAAGGATTTGTCCCCGAATCATCACCTACATCAAATGGGGAAAGATCAGAAATGTTAAATGTTGCACTCACATTATACTCATCAGGAAGATCCAACTGATAAGCATTGTCATTAATTTGGGCTACAACTTGAAAGGGACCATCTCCTCTAGGTTGTAGCTTTGAACGCCTTTGAGCTGGGAACCGTTCCTTGCGCATATGCACCCAAACCCAATCACCAGGTTCAAACACCACCTTCTTTCGTCCCTTATTGACATGGGATGCGTGGTGCTCAATTTGTTTTTCAATATGTTGTCGCACCTTCTCATGCAATTTTTTTATCATGTCAACCTTGCGTTCCCCATCTAAGCTGGCATACTCATTGATAGGTATAGGTACCAAATCCAAAGGAGTCAATGGATTAAAACCATATACGATTTCAAATGGAGAGTAACTAATAGTAGAATGAACACTCCGATTATACGCAAACTTGACATGTGGTAAGCAATCTTCCCATGTTTTCAAATTTGTTCGAATAATAGCACGCAAAAGAGTAGAAAGAGTTCGATTAACTACCTCAGTTTGCCTATCGGTTTGTGGATGACAAGTAGTTGAAAACAATAGCTTAGTACCTAACTTACCCCATAAAGTCTTCCAGAAGTAGCTTAAGAACTTTGTATCCCGATCTAAAACAATGCTTCGTGGCATGCCATGCAAACGTACTACTTCTCTAAAAAATAAGTCAGCTACGTTGTTTGCATCATCAGTTTTATGACATGGGATGAAGTATGTCATTTTTGAAAATCTATCAACAACAAATATAGAATCCCTACCCCTTTTTGTTCGTGGCAATCCTAGTACAAAGTCCATAGATAAATCAACCTAAGGATGGTTAGGTATGGGTAGAGGGGTATACAAGCCATGAGGTAAAACTCTAGATTTAGCTTGTTTGCATGTTATGCATTTCGCACATATCCTCTCAACATCTCGTTTCATTCGTGGCCAAAAGAAATGTTCATTTAGGACATCTAGGGTTTTCCTAACTCCGAAATGACTCATTAGACCACCCTCATGAGGTTCTCTTACAACCAACTCCCTCAAAGAACTCATAGGCATGCATAAACGATTTTCCCTAAATAAGAAACCCTTATGACTATAAAACTTCTCAAAGGCTGACACCTCACATGCTCTATATACATTAGCAAAGTCAGGATCATTCACATATAAATCCTTAATGTGTTCAAATCCTAATAAGTTTGCAGTAAGTGTAGAGATAAGGGCATACCTGCGAGATAATGCCTCAGTTACCACATTTTCCTTACCTTTTTTATATTGGATGATGTAGGGAAAGGTCTCAATAAATTTAACCTACTTGGCATGTCTTTTGTTCAATTTTCCTTGTCCCTTTAAGTGCTTCAAAGATTCATGGTCAGTATGGATGACAAACTCTTTAGGCCAAAGGTAATGTTGCCATGTCTCCAAAGCCCGTACCAATGCATACATCTTTTTATCATAAGTAGGATAATTAAGGCTTGCTCCACTTAGCTTTTCACTAAAGTAAGCAATTGGGCGCCTTTCTTGCATCAAAACAGCTCCAATGCCAATACCTGAGGCATCACACTCAATCTCAAAAGCTTTTGCAAAGTTAGGTAAAGCAAGTAAAGGTGCAGAACTTAATTTTTCTTTGATGCAGTTAAAAACCTTGTCTTGGTCACTACCCCACCTAAAACTCATGTTCTTTTTGATAAGCTTAGTGAGTGGTGCGGCAATGGTGCTAAAGTCTTTAACAAAGCGTCTATAGAAACTAGCTAGACCATGAAAGCTACACACGTCACTAGTTGACTTAGGTGTAGGCTAATCACAAATTGCCTTAACTTTTTCCTTGTCAACCTCAACACCTTTAGCACTGACAATATAGCCAAGAAATGTGATTTGATCAGTACAAAAGGAACATTTATGTAAGTTAGCATACAATTTCTCAAAACGTAAAACACTTACAACAGAACGTAAATGATCAAGATGATCTTCTAGGGTTTTACTATAGACCAAGATATCATCAAAATACACCACTACAAATTTACTAATGAATGCACGTAAAACATGATTCATTAGTCGCATAAAAGTGCTTGGTGCATTAGTGAGACCAAATGGCATAACTAGCCACTCATACAACCCATACTTAGTTTTGAAAGCTGTTTTCCACTCATCTCCCTCTCTCATCCTAATCTGATGATATCCGCTTTTCAAATTAATCTTAGAAAAAACACATGACCCATGCAATTCATCTAACATGTCATTTAATCTAGGTATGGGGTGATGATACTTTACAGTGATTTTGTTGATTGCTCGATAATCAACACGCATCCTCCAAGTCCCATCTTTTTTCGGTACAAGTAGGACAGGCACAACACATGGACTCATGCTTTCCCTCACATATCCTTTGGACATTAGCTCCTCAACCTGCCTTTGAAGCTCCTTTGTCTCCTCAGGATTACTCTTATATGCTGGCCAGTTAGGGATGGATGCACCTGGGATGAAATCAATTTGATGCTCAATTCCTCTATTAGGTGGCAATCCACTTGGGATATCGTCAGGGAATACATCTTCAAATTCCTGCAATAATCCAACAACACTAGGCAAAGATGAGTCAAACTTGTTAATGTTAAAATAAGCCTCCTTGTATAAAAGTACAATCATAGGTTGTTTGGCATAGAATGCTTTTTTGACATCACTTTCTTTTGCATAGAGATTTTCTTTTTTCTTCTCTTTTTCTTATGTCCTCACGTCTTCTTCTCTTTCTTCTCTTTTATCAATCTCTCTTTTCTGTTCACTCTCATTTTTAATCCTTAATTGATCATTATATGCTTGTTGAGGTGATAATGGTACAAGAATGACAGGTTTTTCGTTCATTACAAAGGAATATCGATTCTTGAAGCCATCATGCATAACTCGCCTATCAAATTACCATGGTCTTCCTAATAGAATATGTCCCGCATGCATGGGTACAACATCACATAAAACTTCATCACGGTACCTTCCGATAGAAAATGATACGAGCACTTGCTGATTTACCTTCACTTCACCACTCTCATTCAACCACTGTAGTTTATATGGTCTAAGATGCTTCATAGTAGGTAAATCCAGCTTCTCAACCATAGTTGTGCTAGCAACGTTAGTGCAACTCCCACCATCAATAATCATACTACATACCTTATCTTTGATGAGACACCTTGTCTGAAAGATGTTATCTCGTTGCACCTTATTTTCTTCTTTTGCTTGTACATTCAATGCTTGCCTCGTAATGAGAGCTACTCCGTTAACTGGATACTCCTCTCCATCACATTCACCCTCTGACAGTGGCACAAAATCATCATCTGATTCACTTTCAGTTTCAACATCACCGTTACTTCTCAGGATCATTCCATACTTATTTAGACATTGAGATGCAATATGACCCCTACCCAAACACTTAAAACATTTAATATCTCTATTTCTACTCAGTTGGGGTTCGAATTTACCTGTCTCCTTGCTAAAACCCACATTCTTGTGCTTGGGTAGCTCGGCTTTGGACTTGTAATTGGCCATCTCGTCCCTTTTACTCCAGTTTGGCTTCCACGATGAGGTAGAACTGAAATTCTACCCAACCCGTGTGGAGCCCTTTCGTTTAAGTTGCCTTTCAACTTTCATGGCCATGTGCACCATGTCTTCCAATTCCACATAGTGCTGCAATTCAACCACATTTGCTATGTCCCTATTTAGCCCTTGCAAAAATCGAGCCATGGTTGCCTCTCTATCTTCTTCTACATTGGCCCTAATCATGGTAATCTTTATCTCCTTGTGGTAGTCCTCCACACTTTTGGTGCCCTGAGTGAGCCCTTGCAACCTTTGGTACAACTCCCTGTAATAGTGATCAGGGACAAACCTCCTCCTCATGATAGCTTTCATCTCCTCCCATGTATTAATAGGCCGCTCATGATTTCTTCTCCTAGTCAAAACAAGTTGATCCCACCAAATAATAGCATAATCAGTAAATTCAACAGCAGCAAGCTTTACCTTTTTCTCCTCGGAATAGTTGTGGCAATCAAAAACCAATTCAACCTTCTTTTCCCATTCTAGGTATGCATTAGGATCATTCTTACCTTGGAATGAAGGAATTGTCATTTTAATACTACCCAAATTATGATCATAGGTGCCTTGCCTCCCAAATTCTCTTCGATCCCTTCTATTGTTACCAGTTCTAATCATCGTAGTTTGATCATCAACTTCATCATCTTCTACATCATCTTCATGGTCATAGGCATGTGTCAACTGCCTTCTTGCTTTGGGAGCCTCATATTCCCTTTGTTTCCTTTGCAACTCTGCTATTGTAATAGCTTGCTCCTCTATCCTCTCCCTCATATCATCAAATCTGGTATTCATGCGCTCAAATTGTTGTTGCATAGCTTTGATCATGAAGGACACATCTCCAGCTCCCTCTTGAGCTACACCTTTGTCTTTGGACGTCATAGTCTTACTTCTGCACAAAACAAATGGGATACCTCACAGAACACTCCTTCACGTGTTTCACTCAAAAGATTATGTCATACTCCCTCGTGTTTACACTTTTTATGGTTTTTTTTTTCTTTATATGAACTTTCACTCTTACCTTTTACCACTCAAATTTTCCCTTTCAGCTCTATAAAGAACTAAACAATATAAATTAAGAGTATTGATTTTGAACAGAATAAGCTAAATGGCGTAAAATTGAACAAATTGGAGAATAAGAATCAAGCGAAAAAAGGATGTCAACACAAACGGATTTAATGAACTAAATTCACAAAAATTAGGATAGGGGTAATATAACCTAGAGGACAACTTGGGTAACAAAATAGGAAAACAGATGGTAGAATTGGAGTTGAGTAAGAAAACTTTATTATTATTGTGGCCAATATGACCAAACTGTTAACCTTATCAATAACTTTAAATTTGATATTTTCTTCCCCTTTTTTTTTTCTTTTTTTTTGGTTTTTTTTTCAACACAAAACAATAGTAGAATACTTAAACATACCAATTGGAATTGAAATTAGCACGTTTATGAGCTTAAACAAACAAGCAAAGAGAGAAGGATTGCAAATAAACAGATTTGTCCATTTGAATGATAATGCACATAATAGACAAACTAAACAATAATAAATAAATCAAAAGATAGAAAATTGAAGAGTGAGTGGATTCAACCTGATTTAGAACTAAGCTCTGATACCAACTGATGCGAAAAATCCTAAAAAGACGTGGCTTAGGGACCCAACGCACACAGGGAATCAAAGAACAACCAGGAAAGCTAAACCAGAGTTTAATATCACAAACCCTAGACCCACTCTGGGAAGGAACATGAACCTAGCATATTTAAGAAGGATATGGACACCACACTCCAGAAAAGAAAGGAATTGGGAGTGATAAGTCGATTAGAACACCACAAGAAGTACCTCTTGATAAGTTCTTTAGTCCCTAAAAGAACCGAAAGAAAAACCCTTACTTTCTATTTCACTCAAAGTTGTCTGAATCTCCAGAGCTTACAAGGGGAGCCTATTTATAGGCTAAGATAGCAATCCTAAAGAGGCATAAATTCCTACTTAGGACAAATCCTTATTTTGGAGGAATTCCTAATTGTGGACAAATTCCAACATAAATAATAAACTCTTATTTAGGAAGAAATGCTATTACTTATTCTAACCTATTAAGTATTCTAATTATATTAATTAGGGCTAGACTCCTTGTCAAACTTGAATTCGCTCCATTTGAAGCTGGGTTGCCCTAAATGTCCTGAATCAGCCCATTTAGTGCTTCTTTAATCTTTTTGGCTCTAACTCATGTTATTGGGCCTTCTGGGATGTGCAATGGACCTCTTGCAACCATTGAAGCCTTCCACCCATCATCTCTATGGTTCTCATCAGGAAATCTTCTCCACTAGTATTCCAAAATCCTTTATATATAAATGCGACGAATGTGGCACTCCTAAAAGGTAGCACAATCCCTTATGTGTTCTTCTATCCTTTTTTTTCTCTTTTCGTGTTTGTAATTCCGTTAAAAAAATAATAACTTGTGAACTTTAGACCTTCAAAGGTTAGAGACAACTCCATTAGCATGTGAAATATTATTAATATTTAGTCTTTAAAAAATTGTCATCCATAACTAATAATGTCTTGCATTGATTCAACAATAATGAACATTACACCTATGAGCTTATTGGCAAATCTATCATCAGTGTTTGATGTGTTGAAACGTAATTATCATTTCACTAACATATTGAAAACTACATCAAAAATAAGTTATGAAACTGAAATCAAAACCAAGACACATACACCTAAGAAAATCAATTTGACTACTTAATTTCACTATCAGCTCTTTAGAAATCCATAGAGGCATAACATCCCAAAAAAACACAAATAGTACATTGAAGGACTGATAAAAAATAAAATCGAAAAGGATAGATCAATAGTATTATGGAAAATTATGATACATTAAAACTCGTGACAAACGCAAATACAATCTCATATTTTTAATACAACTAGTTGAAACACACTTATTGGAACCTTTTGGTTCCATATTTGAATCCTAGTAACTCTATTGCAAATTACATACATGAGAATTTATGATTTTTTGAGCCTAAAATAGTTAAAAATTTTAAAGTAGTTTTGACCTTTCGAGCATTTACTAGTAACTGGGTTGTTGACTATTTTCCACTCGAGTAGTAGTTTCTACTTTTCAGTGTCTACTTCCTTTATTGCATTTTCTCTTCTTGCAAGGCATATACCAATTGCATGGTAATTCAGGACTCATTGACATAATATTTGCCTATTAGATTGAACAAAAATGTACTTATACAAGCCTTTAACTTAGAAATGATATATGGAATGGAGCAACAACAATAACAAAAATAACAATAACAAAACCTTAATCTCAAATTTAATTAGGGTTAGCTACATGAATCTCTTCTCATCATTTTAGTTTATTACAAAAAGGAAAAAAGAAAGAAAACCATTACATAAAATGCTTAGGTAGAGGAAAAGATATAGATATACCTTTTACTGCTATATTCACTTTCTTTGCATTCTTCCTTGTTATAATAGAGCAGATCCCAACACTCCTTTTTAGTCTCACCTGAAAGACAATTAGATTAAGAGCTTCAACAAGTGGTCTCTTTAAATGGTTTTGTATATGGTAAATCTATCACTAGATCTTTGTTTTTTAAAAAGAAAGTATCATTTCATTAGCAAATTAAAAACTTCATACAAAACAAGCTAAGGAACTCCAATCAAAACAAAAATTGTACACACCTATAAGAGAACTAGAATTGATATCAAACAAATATTAAAACTATTTAATTTTGACATCAACTACTTGGAAGCCCCCATAGCATCCAAAAAACAAAAACAATATGTGGTATCAACCTAGCCAAGATCTATCAACTTAGCTCAAAAGACATGAATTCCAAACATCGAAGAACTTTGACAATGAGGTACTTGAGGTTATGAAGGATTAATGTCCAAGAGGGAAAAAATTTATCCAAGTTAGTGAAAGAAAATAGCATAGGTCTTCTAATCAAGGTAAGGCATGTATGTCAATTTAAGTGCTGGTAACCATCAAATATAAAATATGCATGCCTTTGCAAAGTTTTTATTACCACTCCACTTCACAAAATTTTCTACTTACCAGTAATTGCATCCCTTGAAACTTTGAAAACTTTTGCACAAATTTTCTAAAGTAAATAATCATCAAACCAAATCTGAAAAAAGAAAAATAACATTAGTATTCAAAATTTCACATATGCAAAAACTAGTCCTCAAAATCCTTATTAAGTACATTTTAACTCAATCTAAATAAGTACTAAGTTCTAGATTCCCAGTTAATAAGCTCATGGAAAAGGGATATGTGAGGAAGAGCATGAGTCCATGTGTAGTTTTAGTATTGCTTATGCCTAAAAAGGATGAGGCTTAGAGGATGTGCATTAATTGTCGAGCAATTAACAAAATCATTATAATGTATCACCATCTTATACCTAGATTGGATGACATGTTAGAAAAATTGCATGGTTCATGTGTCTTTTCTAAAATTGTTTTGAAAAGTGGATATTACCAAATAAGGATGAGAGAGGAAGACAAGTGGAAAACAACTTTCAAAACTAAGTATGGTTTGTATGAATGGCTTATTATGCCATTTGGTCTCACTAATGCATTGAGCACTTTTATGAGATTGATGAATCATGTTTTACAAGCATTCATTAGTAATTTTGTGGTTGTGCTTTTTGATAATATTTTTGGTTTATTGCAAAAACTTATATGAGCATCTTGATTATTTATGTTCTATTTTAAGTGTTTTATGTTTTGAGAAATTTTATGCTAACCTTAAGAATTGTTCTTTTTGCACTGATTAGATCCTTTTTCTTGGCTATGTTATAAGTGTTAGGGACATTGAGATTGACAAGGTAAAGTTTAGGGCAATTCCTGCTAGTTTTTATAGACACTTTGTCAGGGCAATTCATGAGTGAGTATGTGATCCAACTAGCCTTTGAGCTATCTTGAGAATCTTACAATAAGGATCTTAGCAATGGCATGGCTAGAGGTATGACTATAGGTCTTGTATGCATTGGACACCATGGTCATTTGTTGAAGGAGATTTAGAATTTGATGTTCAAAATATCCAACAATGTTCCACTCATAAATTGAATTGGAATTGTATTTTGTTTAAAGAAAGGTTGGCTTTACTTTAAAAGCAAGGTTAAGAGCTGTGGGTCTGGGATAATACATCTTTGAAGATGTTCCCAGTGGTTCTACTTTGAGATGTTTTACCTTTAGTAATATCGTGTTTGACACAAAAGCTTGAGATGAGCCATGATCAATTGCAGTCAAAGTCTATACTCTTTGCTTGTTAATGTTTCAGGTTTAGATTCCTTTAGAGCTTGTAGTCCAAGCATTAAGGCTTCTTGAAATTTATTTGATGATGTATTTGAAATTTGAAAGGGTTTAAAAATAAAATTTTTTGAAAACTCTGTAGTAAAGGCATGAAATTTTGAAAATTCTTTTGAAATTGAAAAACTTGATATAGTGGCATCCATGTTTAAGAGTTGGTTGTCAAGTGTTTATAAAATTTTATTTGTATAATTATTTTGTTCAATAAGCTTTTGTATATTTTTTTTCCAAAACTCTTCATGCTTTATATGTACTATAAATGGTGATGTAAGAACAGAAAAGCCTTTGTGCTTGAATTGAATTTCACATGATAAAGGATGAATTGACTTTATTTTTGACCCATTCATTAACTTGCATTGTTGTGATTGAATTTGAGCTTATAATTCATCTTCCTCTATGAAAGATGACCACATGTACACATATCCCCATTAAAAATTACACTCATTAAACCAATCAAAGAATAAAACATGATTTTTGTTTCTAGTCATCCAATCATAATAGTCTTGTTGGACTTCTAGTTTTTCTCATTTTAAAAATATTTTATAAACCATTTTCTCTTTTTAGCATTATGTTGGTCATAAAAATCTTTTCTTAAAATCCTTTTTTTAATCACAAAATATTTTTTCAAAACATGGAGCTCTTAGAATGTATCTTAGGCTCAATAGGGCACTAAACTTGTGATGCCAAGGCTCTAGGAGATTTTGGGGATTCTTGTTATTGTGATGCATAAGTGGCTTGAGGGAGCTATCCATGAAGTTCTACACCTCTTGTATTGCTAGTTTAAGCATAAGTGCTATATGGTTGTCTCACAGAAAGGCTACGTTGCAAATAATTTGAGATTTTGGTTTCTACATCTTCATCCTTACTAGATTTGGATCTAGTACTTATAGAGTGTTTAGCAAAAGATATGCTGACACTGCCATCTCTATCCTAAGTAATCTTGTTGACATCCATTGCCAAATGAGGCTTTGGGGCAAAAACATTTTCAAGTTTCTAAGTGTCAGGTAGATTTACCTTATACCATTTGATATACTTGGGTGTTTGAAGGTTAGCTTTGTCCATGTTTGTTTCCTATAGAATTGTTTCTCTGCAGGCTCCATGACAGAGGACTTTGGTGTTGAATGCTATGTTCATAGCCTTGTAACGTATCCTATACATTAGGCTGAGTGGAATTTATCCTTCAGTGAATTAATTATTGTGAAGCTTGATTTGTAAGGTAAGAACATCAAGAATATTCCTTTGATGCAAAGAAATTATGAAATCTAGAAAACAATTGAAATAAATTGGACTAAAACATAGGCTTATTTTTATAATACCTAAGAGAGAATCATTAAAGTTTAAAAAAACACAATCTCTAAGGGCAATGAGAATAGAAGTATCCAACCCTTCCCTAAAAAGGGGCTTGATTCCTACCTAGATAAGGCCAAGGTGCAGGAAATTGTAATGCTTTTGGTGATACTTTATAGAGGTAGAGGAAAGAAGCTTTACCATTTCAAAGGAATTGTAAAGACAGTAGTCTTGCTCCTCCATCTTGATTGTGTAATTGTCTTATAGGAACACAAACCTAAGGTATGAAGATGGATATGGACACCGCATTTTAGAAAAAGAAGGGATTTATGAGTCATAAGTTAGGTTGAATGCTATAAGAAAAGTTAGTTTTTAATAAGTTCTTTAGTTTTTGAAAGAACTGAATGAGAAAATTCTCATTTTTGTTTTCATTAATCTTCTTTTTCTTTTTTCTTAACAATGCAAATAAACTTATTTATGGTATAAATTAATAACCCATACCCTAAAGATACTAACAAACTTCATAAATAAGTTAACAACAATCTACTTCTATTTGTTTTAGGAGTTGTCCTATTTTATAATAAACTCCTATTTAGGATTGGAGTTTATTGTAACCCCAACTCAATAAGTACACGAATCAAATTAAGAAGGCCTTGGAACACATTAAGATATGTTTTTCCACCCTTCTAGCTTGAATTAACTTTTTTTTTTTTTGAACAAATCTCATTAATTAGCTTGCTAAGTGCTTTTTTCATCCTTTTAACTCTTGAACATTTTATTTGCCCTTATTGAATGATTCGTGGATCCTTAGAAGCCCTCTACTCATTAACTTCACCATGGATCTCATCATTTCCCCTTTCCTTAAAAGGATTCATCCTCAAATCATTACTTACATCAAAAGGAGAAAGATTATAAACATCAAATGTTACACTCACATTGTATTCACTGAAAATGGCTAGCTTATAAGCATTGTCATTAATTGGTGCCACCACTTGGAATGGACCATCTTCTCTAAGCTACAACTTTGAATGCCACTAAGCCAAGAACCTCTCTTTATGCATATGCACCCAAACTTAATCATTAGGTTTAAATACCACCATCTTTCTCCCTTTGTTGGCATGGGATGCATATTGCTATCTTCATTTTGCAATTTGTTGCCATACCTTCCATGCAACTTTAACTTCTTGGCCTTGTGTTCACCATCTAAGGTACCATATCATCAACAAGTAAAAGCATCAAATCTAAAAGAGTCAAAGGATTTAAACCACACACAATTTCAAATGGAGAGTAACTAGTAGCAGAATGAACACTCACATTATATGCAAACTCTACATGCAGTGAACAATCTCCCCATATTTTTAAATTTTTTAAGGAATGCATCATATTGAATCCCTTAGTTTTAACATCTAAGCACAAAGCATGCATGAGATTAGGATCTAAAAGAAAGAGTAAAGTTTGGGTAACAAGAAAAATAAATAGATCCATTACTCAAACTAAATTCTATTATGCCAAATAAGGAGTCATGAAACCTATTATGTCTTTAGTCTCTAACATAAATTATGGTAGAGTTATTCAAACCTAATCTAGTGGCTAGCTTTAACACTACTTGAATCATGCCAATATGGGGAAATTTGTATTTCCTTCAGTGTGAACTAACAAGTTCTTGGGATAGCAAGAAAAAATAATCATTATAACCTTGAGATAAGGGTAAAGTTTCTTCAATTGTTTTAATAACATAATCAGATTTAGATTAAAAAATATGTGACAATTAGGATGGTGGTAATTTCTAATTCTACAGATAAAAATCATTTATATTTTCATTGATAACAATTGTTTTATTTTTACTATTAAAATGCTAACTTCGGTGAAGTTTATCCATATGTATCATAGAATCATTGTCAATGGTTTACACCAAAAGCACTCAATGCCTAACCACAGCTTGCATAAGCTAAAAATGAAAACACAACTTAGGTTTCAACTATAACTTATAATACCTTTAAAATACTATAAATCCATATTAAAAAGACTAATACCTTTAAAATACTTTTCAAAAACAACAAAAATATTAAACACTATTGATTAGAGTAAGTTTGTTATTAATACAAGCTATCACAAGTTGTTATTTGTAATGATGGTATATGTTTAGAAATTCCTTTCATGATGATAAAAATTCTATCACAAGATTTTAGTTAGGAAATCATTTCTTACACATGTTATATCTAATAAAGAAAATAGATGATGATGCATAAATGCAGAGATTAACAGAAAGCTTATTAGTTTCAAATTTACTTCCATTCTTCAATATAAAGAAATTGATTTGATTTAGAAAATGATTAAGAGGAATGAAAGATTCATTAATTCTCTAACTAATGAAATTACTTATAAGCATTTACAATAGAAACTTAAAACTCCTTTTAATTAAAAAAAAGATACAAGGAATACATAAAGAAATGGAATTAAAAAATGAGAAGGTGGTCTCATTGTTTAAGAATTAAGCTATTCAATATCTTTAAGGAAATGATAATCAAGATCAAAGACTCATTTACTTGATGGAACTTAATGGGTTCCAAGAGCCAAAGGTATGCAAATATGATTGTTCCAATGGATATAATGTTTTGCAGAGACAAAAAAGTTAATTTTACCCTCATCTTGTGTAAATGAGTCATTACAATAAAAAGAGAAGTCTTGTTATCAAAAAATAAAGAGAGTCATTATTTAGGAATTAAACCATTCAATACTTATAAGGAAAGCTAATAAAGATCAATGACAACTTGATGGCATTTAATGGATTTAATGTACCAAAGATGTACAAATGAGCTTGTAGCTATGAATATAAATGTTTGCTACACAAAAAATAATTATAAGATCATTTTGTGTGAATGAGTCCTTGCCACAAAAAGAGAAGTCTTGTTATCAAAAAATGAGGAGATGGTCTCATTGTTCAAACATTGAACCATTGAATACCTATAAGGAAAGTTAAAGATCAGTTAATAATTTACTTAATGAATCGAATGGGTTCAGAGTACCAAAGATGAGTAAACATACTTAATCATATGAATATAATATTTTGTGTAGACACAAAAGTTAATTTCATCATTATTTTGTGTAAATAAGTCCTTATAATGAGGGAAGGGGCCTTGTTAGCTAGAAGTGAAACGAAGGCTTCATTATTCAAGAATTGAAGCACTCAATATATATAGGAAATGGTAATCTGGACCAATCAAACCTTTCTTTGATGTAATTAAATGGATTTAGAACACCAAAGATGTATAAACAAGCTTGTTGCAAATAATATAATTATTATTATTGGCACAAAAGTTAATTATAGGATCATTTTCGGTGAATGAGCCCTTGCAACAACAGAGAAGTCTTATTATCAAAAAAATGAAAAAACAGTCTCATTGTTTTGGAATAAAACCATCAAATACCCATAAGGAAAGCTATTCAAGATCAATGACTCTTTTACTTGATGGAATTCATTGGATTCAAAATACCAAAGGCATACATATGTGCTTATTCTAATCAATAGAATGTTTTGTGTAGATATAAAAGTTAATTTCACCATCCTTTGACCAAGCCATCACTGAGATCCATGTTATAGGATTTTGAAGACAACTCAAAGGCTGGTGGGATCACATAGTCACTCCAGCTAAGCACGACAGCATTTTTCAAGCTATCAAGAAAGATGTTCATGGTGAACCTCTCTTTGATAATAACTAACAAACAATCCCTGATGCTGTGACAAGTCTTATCTTTGCCATAACAAAGCACTTTATTGGTGATTCATCTCACCTAAAGGATAAGAACATTGAACTCTTATCCAATCTTAAATACAAATATATGCATAATTTCTATTGGAGCAAAGATGTGTTTCTAAATCATGTTATGCTGCAAGATGATATGAATCAAGTTTTTTGGAAAGAAAATTTTTTGGTAGGATTACCAAGGCTACTTGATGATAACGTAAGATATGAACTGCAAGCTTAATATAATGGCCAAATTTTTTATCATCAGTTGGCCTATAGTGAATTGATAAGCTTTGTTTAAAAAGAATGGTTGTAAATTTGTGTAGATCTAAAGTTCCAAAAACAGATCAAGCAGGAACAAAAGTAGACTCAAAAGGAGTTAGGATCCTTTTTTGCCCAATTTGATGATAACCTCTATCAGAAAGAAAAGACCAAAAGAAAGCATAGGCCTAAAACCAAATTAAAAAATCCTTTCTACTCAAAATCTAAGCCCAACCAACACTAACAATCTTTTAAGCCCAAAACAACTTATAGGCCCAAACCTAATAAGCCTAAACAAACAAAAGCCCAAACATTCATATATGTCTGTTATAACTGTGGTAAGCCTAATCATATGTCCAGATATTATAAACTTCATAAAAAACTCCAAGCCCTTGAACTACCTGATATTGTTCAAGCCCAACTATAGGCATTGTTGGTTAAAACTTGAGAAGCTAATACTCTTAAACTATCTTTTGAGGTTAAAGTGAGTCTTCAAGTTGATGAACTTAAAGCCTCTTTAGAAATAAGGTCAAAAGAGAAAGAGGTAAGTGTCCTAACATGTGATCAAGAGCAACCTTAAGATACTTGATATGTTAGGAAATGATCAAGCTAAAGCCTAGTTTCCATAAAAGCTCCTTGAAAGCCCATCAACTTTAAATCCAAACCCATTATGTTAGTCTATATAAGCTCCTTATAATCTTAAAGATGTTCTAAAAAGGTTTGACCAACCTTAAACCAAGCCTATCACTCTAATAGACCTCAAACATGAAATAAATAAAATCAAGCATGAGATCCAAGACCTCCAGGCCTAACAAACACAAGACCACTGAATGTTAGTGTGCCTATTAGAACTAGTAAACCCTCAAAATATAGAGGTTCTAGATCAACTAGAATCTTCTAAAGCCCAACAACTTGAAAGCCTTGAAAATAATGAATTCTTATTTCTTTTAATAGCAATCACCACTCAAAAATGGCTTGTTAAAATCCTGTTGAAAATTGCTAACTAATTTTCATTGGAAACCATATCTTTAGATGATATTGGTGCAAATCTTAACTATATATAGGAAGGCCTCATACATACCAAGTATTTTGAAAAAATGTTAGAAAGCCTAGGTCTACCAACAATCATAAGCCATAAGTCAACTCAAGCTGTCTAGTGTCCAAATTTGCCAGCAAGGTATCGGCATTCAAACCTCCTTTGTTCTTGTCAAAAACCTAAAGTAAAAGGTAATCCTTGGAAATCTCTTTCTCAATTTGATTAAGTCTTCCCAAGTTTCTGATCAAGGAATAAACATCAATATCCTTCATTAAGGAATAATTGTTTCTTTGAATGCTCAATTGATCCTTAGATGATGTGAATCCAAACAACATGGCTTACAGACCCAACATGCACAAGAAATCAAACAAGAACCTAAAAAAGCTAAATTAAATTTCAATCACACAAAACTTAGAACAAATGGTCAAAGAAATGAGAACCAAAGGTATGGAAGAAGGACAGGGAGGCCACATTCTAGCAAAGAACACAACAAGAAGAGTTAGTTCTTAATAAGTTCTTTAATTCTTAAAATAATTGAAGGAGAAAATTCTCACTTTTATTTCACTAAATGTTTTACCTCCTCTAATAATGAAATCAAACCTATTTATAGGAAGTATTAACAATTATAGAAAAATGTTAGAGATAAGGACAAACATCCTAAATAGGTTGACAACAAATCTACTATATTTTTTAGGAGTTGTTGTGGAATCCCTACTCCTATTTTTTAGGAGTTGTTATGGAATCCCTACTCCTATTTTTTAGGAGTTATTGTAGAAACTCTTATGATCACTTAACATAGGCCTATTTAGTATGCTTATAAAATTAATAAACCTTCTACCCATAATAAGATATGATTTACCACCATTTAGGCTTGAATTAGTTTTCCTGGCCCAAATTTATTCAATCAAATCACATTAAGATATGCTTTGCTTCCCTTCAAGCTTGAATTATCTCCTTTGGCCCAAATTTCTTTAATTAGTTTGGTAAGTGTCTCTTTCATCCTTTGAGCTCTTGAATGTGATTAAAGAAATTTAGGCCAATGAAAATAATTCAAGCTTGAAGGGCAACAAAGCATATCTTAATATGGGTTAGGACTTTATTAATTTGATTGGAGAACTTAATGGGCTAGGGTAACAATAAAATCTAGTCCTAAATAAGAATTTGTTATAAAATAGGAGTCCATAATAAAATAGGAGTGTTCTTATATTTTAGGAATTTACAATTGTCTTTATTTTTAAGGTTTTTAAGGTTGTTAAATTAGTTTAAAATAGGTTGATTTCATTGCCAAAAATGGCAAAACATTACTGAAAATAAAAGTGAGAATATTTTCCTTCAATTCTTTTAAGAACTAAAGAACTTATTTTAATTCAAATGAGCTTAACCCCTCTTTGCCTAGTGTTATTGTTTCTCTTTTGCAAGAATTTGGTGATGTTTTTCTTGAAGTATGAAATGGTTTGCCACCTTTTGAGAGGATTAGAACATCATATTAGCATGAAATGAAGTATATTGGTCATACCCTTCAAGATTGAACCATTCAATCCTTGGAAGAATGGCTAATCAAGATCAATGAGTCCTTTGTTTGATAGACTTGAATGGATAGATTGCCAAAGGTGTATTCATTTGCATATCACAAAGAATCTAATGTTTGGTGTAGACAAAATGATTCATTTCATGATCATTTGTCTTGATGAGTCCTGGCAACAACAGGACAAGATTGGCTAGCAAGAAATGAAGTGGTGGTCTCATCTTTCACACAATTAACCATTGAAACCATACTGAAAAAGTTAATCAAGATCATTAACTCCTTTGGTGTATGGACTTCATTCAATTTAGTTTACCAAAGGTGTAATGATGTGGTTGTCACATTGAATCTAAAATTCAGTGCAAAAAAGAGTTAATTTCATGTTCATTTTGTATGGATGATCTTGTAACAAAAAGAGAAGCATTGCTAGTTAAGAATGAAAGATGATGTGATCTTTCAAATAATGAATCATTTGAAACATGTTAGAAAACATAATCATGATTGATAACTTTTAGGTAATAAATCATTCAAGCCTTATAAAAAAAAAGTGTGATTGATCTAGATTACCTTTTCTTATCCATAATGAGTGTTTAAATTACTAAATAATGGAATCATCTCTCCATTTTTAACCAACAAGACTCCTTCCTTTAGTGTAAAGACTCATTTACACAAAATGTTGGTGACATTAACTTTTGTGTCTACACAAAACATTATATTCATTAGAACAAGCACATTTGCAAACCTTTGATACTCTAAACCCATTGAATTCCATTGCACACCTTGGGTACTCTAAACCCATTGAATGGTTTAATTCTTGAACAAGGAGACTACCTCTTTATTTTTGATAACAAGACTTCTCATTTCGTTGCAAGGACTCATTTGCACAAAATCATCTCATAATTAACTTTTTGTCAACTACAAACACTATATTTTTTTGTAGCAAGCTCATTTATACATCTTTAATATTCTAAATCCATTAAATGTCATTAAAAAAGGTGTTGTTGGCCTAGATTACCTTTTTTAATACATATTGAGTATTTTAATTTGTGAATAATGAGACAGCCTCTTCTTTCTAATCAACAGGGCTTCTTCCTTTGTTGCAAGGACTATTTGCATAAAATGATGGTGGAATTAACTTTTGTACTTACACAAATCATTATGTTCATTGGAACAAGTTTGTTTTCACACCTTTAGGACATTAAACCCATTAAATTCCATCAAGTAAATGAGCCATTGATCTAGATTAACAAGACTCCTCTTTTTCTTGCATGAACTCATTCACACAAAAAATAATCACGTAATTAACTTTTGTGTCATCAAACATTATATTTATTGCCATAAGCTTGTTTATACCTCTTTGTACTTTAAATTGATTGAGTTCCATCAAAAAAAGGTGTGATTTGTCTAGATTTCCTTTTCTTATATTTATTAAGTGTTTTAATTGTTGAATAATGAGATTATCTCTTCATTTCTAATTAAAAAGACTCCTTCCTTCATTTCAAGGACTTAATTTCACAAAATGATGGTGAAATTAACTTTTGTGTCCATACAAAGCATTATATTCAATGGAACAAGCATGTTTAGACACCTTTTGTACTCTAAACCCATTGAATTATGTTAAGTAAATGAATCATTGATCTTGATTAACTTTCCTTAAAGATATTGAATAGTTTAATTTTTGTATAAAGAGATTGTCTCTTCATTTTTTTATAACAAAGCTCCTTTTTTTGTTGCAAGGACTCGTTCACACAAAATGATCATGTAATTAACAACAAATATCATATTCATTGCAACAAACTTGTTTGTACATCTTTGGTATTCTAAATCCATTGAATTCCATCAATAAAATAAAAATGTAATTGGTCTCAATAACCTTTTCATATATCTATTAAGTGTTTCCATTGCTGAATAATGAGACTGTCTCTTCTTTCCAAACAAACAAAGCTCCTTCTTTCATTACTAATGAGATACATGAAAGAGCTGATGCATAAAGGGCTTCTAAAGATCCATTGAGCAATCAAAAAGGGCCATTGACATGTTCAAGTGCTAAAAAGATGAAAGAAACCCTTAGTGGGTTGATAGAAGAAATTTGGATCAAAGAAGCTAATTCAAGCTTGAAGGGCAACAAAACATATCATAATAAGGCTTAAGACTTTATTAATTCAATATGTTGAATGGCCCTATGTTAAATGATTGTAAGGATTTTGTAATAACTCTTAAAACAAATAAGAGTAGATTTGTTGTTAGCTTATTTAGGAAATGAGAATTTTCTCCTTTGGTTTTTTCATGAACTAGAGAAGTTATCAAGAACTAACTCTTCTTGTGGCATTTAACTCAGCTTATTACTCCTAAATCTACCCTTTTCTTATTGAGTGTGATATCTATATCTTTCTTTATAGCTTAGGTTCATTTTCCTTGAACATTTGGTCTAGATCTTATGTGATTGAAATCTAATTTTGCTTTCTTAGGTTCATTTTTGATACCTTATTAATGTTTGGTCCCTAAGCCACATCTTTTCGGGTTCATATCAACTAGTATCAAAGCTTAAGGGCTTAAATTAGGTTTATTTATCTAAATTTGAGTTTTTCTTTTGTTTTTCTTCTTAGCCTCATTCTAAAACCTCTTTTTCTTTGAATATGCAAACCCTAGCTTATCTTTTCTTGTCTTTAAATTGATGCAAAAAGGAATAATGAACAATGTTCTTTATTGCAACGAACAATTGTATTAAGTGAAGTAAATCCATGCAACAATTGTTTACTTCTTTGTATTAATAAGCTTTATATTAAGTGAAGTCACCTAATTTGTCATTCCAATGAAATGTAAAGTCTTGTCCTAAAAAATTGAAGAGACAGTCTCATTGTTTAGCAATTAAACCATTCAATACCTATAAAAAAAGCTTAAAAAGATCAATAACTCATTTTACTTGGTGGAACTCAATTAGTATAGAGTACCAAATGTGTGCACATGTGCTTGCTCAAATTAATATAATATTTTGAGTAGACATAGATGTGCACACCCTTTTATGATGTAATTCAATGGGTACAAAGTACCAAAGGTGTACTGGCAAGCATGTTGCAATGAATATAATGTTTTATGAAGACAAAATGTTAATTTCACCATCATTTTGTGTAAATTTGTCCTTCCAATGAAAAGTGAAGTCTTGTTATGAGAAATAGAAGAGATAATCTCTTTGTTCAAGAATTAAACCAATTAATACCTATAAGGAAAGCCAAGAAAGATCAATGACTCATTTTACTAAAGTGAATTCAATGGCCACAATGTACCAAAGGTGTGCAAACATGCTTGTTCCAAGGATTATAATGTTTTGTGTAGACACAAACTTGCTTATACATACTAAGTTTTTTAATCCTTGAATAATGAGATTGTTTCATCAATTCTAACTAACAATCTTCTTTTTTCATTGTAAGTAGTTATTTACACAAAATATGTATAAGGATGGGCAACCTAGGCCAACCACATATTTTTTTGATGGAATTCAATGGATTTAGTGAACAAAGGATGTAAAAATGAGCTTGTTGCAAGGAATATGATGTTTGTTGTTGACCCTAAAGTTAATTGTTTGAGCTTTTTGTGTAAATGAGTCCTTACAATAAAGGAAGGAGCTTTGTTAGCAAGAAATGAAGAGATGGTCTCATTCAAGAAATGAAACTCTCAATACATATTTGAAAAGGTAATCTAGGCCAGTGACACCTTTTTATGATGAAATTTAATGGTTTTAAGGTACCAAAGATGCATAAACGAACTTGTTACAATGAATATAATGTTTTGAATAGACAAATATGTTAATTTTACCATTATGTAAATTTGTCCTTCCAATGAAAGTTGGAGCCTTGTCATGAACATTTGAAGAGATTATCTTTTTCTATAGGAATTAAACCATTCAATACTTTTAAGGAAAGCTAATTAAGATTAGTGATTCAATTTACTTGATGAAATTTAATGGGTATAAAGTACCAAAGTTCTTCAAACATGCTTGTTCCAATGATTACAATTTTTTGTGTAGACACAAATGTGTTTATATGTATTAAGTGTTTCAATTCTTGAATAATGAGACTGACTCTTCATTATAAACTGACAAAGTTCCTACTTTTGTTGCAAGCACTTATTTACACAAAATATTTAAAAGAAATGGTAATCTTGGCTAGCCATACAATTTTTTTTTGATGGAATTCAATGGATTTAGGGCACCAAAGATGTACAAATAACCTTGTTGCAATGAATATAATGTTTTGTGTGGACAAAAATGGTAATTTCACCATCCTTTTGTGCAACTTTGTCCTTCTAATGAAATGTCATGTCTTGTCATGAAAAATTAAAGAGATCATCTTATTGTTTAAGTATTAAGCCTTTCAATACCTATAAGGAGAACTAATAAAGATCAATAACTCATTTTACTTAATGGAATTCAATGGGTACATAGTACCAAAGGTGTGCAAATGTGCTTGCTCCAATGAATATAATGTTTTAAGTGGACACAAACTTGGTTATATGAATTAAATGTTTCAATTCCTAAATAATGAGACTGTCTCTTCATTTCTAGCTAAAAAAGCTTCTTCTTTCATTGCAAGCACTCATTTATACAAAATATGTATAAGAAATGGTAATCTAGACTGATTACACTATTTTTTAATAGAATTCAATAGATTTAGTGTACCAAGGATGTACAAATGAGCCTGTTGCAATGAATATAATGTTTGTCATTGACATTAAAGTTAATTACAAGATCTATTTGTGTGAATTAGTCCTTGCAATGAAGGAAGAAGGCTTGTTAGCCAAAAATTAAGAGATAGGCTCATTTAGAAAAGAAAACTCTCAATATGTATTTGAAAAGGTAATCTAGACCAATCACACCATTTTTTATTTTCATGAAATTCAATGGATTTAGAGTACTAAAGAGGTATAATCGAGCTTGTTACAATGAATATAATTTTTATGTGGACACAAATGTTAATTTCACTATCATTTTGTCTCAATTTTGTCCTTCCAATGAAAATGTTGTCTTGTCATTAAAAATTAAAGAGTCAATCTCATTGTTTAGAAATTAAACAATTCAATCCCTAAAAAGAAAACTTGTAAAGATCAATGAATCATTTCACTAGATGGAATTCAATAGGGACATAATACCAAAGGTGTGCAATTGTGCTTATTCCAATGAATATAATGTTTTGTGAAGACACAAATGTGCTTATATATATTAAGTGTTTAAATTTCTAAATAATGAGACTATCTCTTCATTTCAAACTAACAAAATTCCTTCTTTTATTGCAAGCACTCATTTACATAAAATATGTAAAAGAAATGGTAATATAGGCCAATCACACCAATTTTTTTGATGGAATTCAATGGATTTTGATTTCTAAAGATATACAAATGAGCTTATTACAATGAATATAATATTTTGTGTTGACACAAATGTTAATTTCACCATCAGTTTTTGTAAATTTGTCCTTCTAATAAAAAGTTAGGTCGTATCATGTAAAATTAAAGAGACTGTTGCATTGTTTGGTACTTAAACCAGTCAATACCTATAAGGAAAACTAATAAAGAACAAACACTCATTTTACTTGATGGAATTTAATGGGTATAGGGTACCAAAGTTTTGCAAGTATGCTTGTTCCAATGATTGTAATGTTTTGTGTAAACACAAATGTGCTTTTAGGTATTAAGTGTTTCAATTCCTGAATAATGAGATTGTCTTTTCATTTCAAACTAACAAAGCTCCTCCTTTCATTGCAAGCACTCATTTACATAAAATATGTATAAAAAATGATAATCTAGGCCAATCACACCATTTTTTTGATGGAATTCAATGGATTTAGTGTATCAAGGATGTATAAATAAGCCTATTGTAATGAATATAATGTATGTTGTTGACACCAAAGTTAATTAAGAGATCTTTTTGTGTGAATGAGTCCTTGTAATGATTAAAGGGTCCTTGTTAGCTAGAAATGAAGAGATAGTCTTATTAAGGAAATGAAACATTGAATATGTATTTGAAAAGGTAATTTTGACCAACAAAACCTTTTTTTTTGATGAAATTTATTGGATTTAGAGGACCTAAGAGGTGCCAATAAGCTTGTTGCAATGAATATAATGTATGCTGTTGATACCAAAGTTAATTAAGAGATATTTTTGTGTGAATGAGTCCTTGTAATGATTAAAGGATCCTTGTTAGTTAGAAATGAAGAGATAGTCTTATTGAGGAAATAAAACATTGAATATGTATTTGAAAAGGTAATTTAGGCCGACAAAACCTTTTTTTTGATGAAATTTAATGGATTTAGAGGACCCAAGAGGTACCAACAAGCTTATTGTAATGAATATAATGTTTTACGTAGACACTAATATTAATTTCACTATCATTTTGTGTAAATTTGTCCTTCTAATGAAAAGTGAAGTCTTATCATCAAAAATTGAAGAGACAATCTCATTATTTAGGAAATAAACAATTCAATACCTATAAGAAAAGATATTAAAGATCAATGACTCATTTCACTTGAAGGAATTCAATAAGTACAGAGTACCAAAGGTGTGCAAACATACTTATTCCAATGAATATAATATTTTGGGTAGACACAAATGTGCTTATACGCATTGAGTGTTTCATTTTTTAAATAATGAGATTGTCTCTTTATTTCTAACTAAAAAAGCTTTGCTATTCATTACAAGCACTCTTTTACAAAAAATATGCATAAGAAATGGTAAGCTAGACCAATCACATCTTTTTTTTTTTTTTTTTTTATGAAATTCAATGGATTTAGAGTACCAAAGAGGAGGAAATGAGCTTGTTGTAATGAATATAATGTTTTATGTAGACACAAAAGTTAATTTAACTATCTTTTTATGCAAATTTGTTTTTCTAATGAAAAATGGAGTCTTGTCATGAAAAATTCAGGAGATAGTCTCATTGTTTAGGAATTAAACAATTCAATACCTATAAGGAAAGATGATAAAGACCAATGACTCATTTTACTTGATAGAATTCAATGGGTACAAAGTATCAAAGTTGCACAAATGTGCTTGTTCCAATGACTATAATGTTTTGTGTAGACACAAATTTACTTATACATATCAACTATTTCAATTCTTGAATAATGGGCTTCTTTCTTCATTTCAAACTAACATGGCTTCTTCATTTGATGGAAGCACTCATTTACACAAAATATGTATAAGAAATGATGATTTAGACCAATCATACTAGTTTTTGATTGAATTCACCAAAGATGTGCATAAAAGCTTGGTTCAATGAATATAATGTTTTTTGTTGACACAAATGTTAATTTCAACATCATTCTATGTAAAATTTGTCCTTCCAATGATAAGAGAAGTTTTGTTATGAAAATTAAGGTGTCAATCTCATTGTTTAGGAATTAAACCATTTAATACTTGAAAGAAAAGCTAATAAAGATTAATGACTCATTTTATGTGATGGTATTCAATGGGTATAGAGTACCAAAGGTGTGTAAATGTGCTTGTTCCAATGATTATAAGGTTTTTCGTAGGCACAAACATGCTTAGACATATTAAGTATTTGAATTCCTAAACAATGAGATTATCTCTTCATTGTTTAGTAACAAAGCTCCTTGTTCCACTCATTTACGCAAAATATGTATAAGAAATTACCATTTAGATCAATCACAACATTTTGTGATGGATTTCAATAGATTTAGTGTACCAAATATGTACAAATGAGCTTGTTGCAATGAATATAATGTTTTCTATGACATAAAAGTTAATTACAAGATCATTTTGTGAATGAGTCCTTACAATGAAGGAAGGAGCCTTATTAGCTAGAAATTAAGTGATTGTCTCATTCATGAATGGAAACCCTAAATATGTATCTGAAAAGGTAGTGTAGACAAATCACACTTTTTTTTGGTTGAAATTCAATGAATTTAGAGTACAAAAGATTTACAAATGAGCTTGTTGTAATGAATATAATGTTTTAAGTGGACAAAATTGTTAATTTCATCATCATTTTTTGTAAATTTGTCCTTTTAATGATAAGAGAAGTCTTGCTATGAAAAATTAAAGATGTAGTCTCATTGCTTAGGAATTAAGTCATTCAATACTTGTTAGGAAAGCTAATAAAGATCAATGACTCATTTTACATGATGGAATTTAATAGGTACAAAGTACCAAAGGTGTGTAAATGTGCTTGTTCTAATGATTATAAGGTTTTGTGTAGGCACAAACATGCTTAGACATATTGAGTATTTCAATTCCTAAATAATGAGATTCTTTCTTCATTGTTAACTAACAAAGCTCCTTCTTCTACTCATTTACACAAAATATGTATAAGAAATTATCATCTAGACCAATCACACCATTTTTTTTTTTATGGAATTCAATGGATTTAGTGCACCAAAGATGTACAAATGAGCTTGTTGCAATGAATATATTGTTTATTTTGGACACAAAAGTTAATTATGAGATTTTTTGTGTGAATAAGTCCTTGCACTGAAGCTTGTTAGCCAAAAATGAAGAGATTATCTCATTCAGGAATAGAAACCCTAAATATGTATTTGAAAAGGTAATGTAAAGGAATCACACTTTTTTTTTTTTTAATGAAATTCAATGAATTTAAAGTACAAAAGATTTACAAATGAGTTTTTTGCAATGAATATAATGTTTTGAGTAATCGAAATTGTTAATTTTATCATCATTTTTGTAAATTTGTCCATCCAATGATAAGAGCAGTCTTGTTATGAAAAATTGAAGATGTAGTCTCATTGCTTAAGAATTAAACCATTCAATACTTGTTAAGAAAGCTAATAAAGATCAATGACTCATTTCACGTGATGGAATTCAATGGGTACAGAGTACCAAAGGTGTTTAAACAAGCATGGTTATTAGGTTTTGTATAGACACAAACATGCTTATATGTATTGAGTGTTTCAATTCCTAAATAATGAGACTAGCTCTTCATTTCTAATTGGCAAAGTTGCTTCTTTTGTTACAAGCACTCATTTACACAAAATATGTATAAGAAATGGTACACTAGACCAATTGGACCATTTTTTGGTGGAATTTAATGAATTTAGTGTACCAAAGACATATAAACAACCTTGTTGCATTAAATATAACATTTAATATTGATATAAAAGTTAATTATGAGATCATTTTGTCTAAATGAGCCCTTGCAACAAAGGAAGGAGCCTTGTTAGCTAAAAAGGAAGAGATTTTCTCATTCAGGAATTGAAACACTAAATAAATATTAGAAAAGGTAATCTATACCAATCACACCTTTTTTTTTTTTTAATGAAATTCAATGCAGTTAGTGTACCAAAGATGCGTAAATGAGCTTGTAGCAATGAATATAATATTTTATGTAAACACAAATGTTGATTTCATCATCATTTAGTGTAAATTTATCCTTTAAATAAAATGAGAAATCTTAATATAAAAAATTGAATTGACAATCTTATTGTTCAAGAATTAAACTATCAATACCTATAAGGAAAAGTGGGCAAACATGCTTTGTTCCAATGAAAGTAATGTTTTGAGAAGACACAAACATGCTTGTATGTATTAAGTGCTTTAATTCTTGAATAATGAGAACATCTCTTCATTTCTAACTAGCAAAGCTTCTTCTTTCATTGCAAGCACTCATTTACATAAAATATGAATAAAAAATGGTAATCTAGACTAATCATACCAATTTTTGATGGAATTTGATGGATATAGAGTACCAAAGATTTACAAACTTTTTGCTATGATTATAATGTTTTGTGTGGATATAAATCTTAATTTCATCATCATTTTGTGTAAATTTTCCCTTCCAATGATAAGAAAATTTTTGTTATGAAAAATTGGCTTAGGAATTAAACCATTCATTACTTGTAATTGATCAATGACTCATTTTACTTGATGGAAGTCAATGGATTTAGTGTACCAAAGCTGTACAAACAAACTTCTTGCAATAAATATAATATTTATTGTGGACATGAAAGTCAATTTTGAGATCAATTTGTGTGAATTAGTCTTTGTAATGAAGGAAGGAACCTTGTTAGCTAGAAATGAAGAGATGGTCTCATTCAAGAATTGAAATACTTAATACATATTTTAAATGGTAATCTAGACCAAATACACCTTTCTTTTTGTGTGAAATTCAATGAATTTAGCGTACCAAAGATGTACAAATGTTATTTTGCTAACATTTTGTGTAAATTTGTCCTTCTAATGAAAAGAGAAATCATGTTATGAAAAATTGAAGAGGTAATCTCATTGTTCTTGAATTAAACCATTCAGTACCTGTAAGGAAAGCTAATAAAGATCAATGACTCATTTTACTTGATAGAATTCAATGGGTATAGAGTACCAAAAGTGTACAAATAATATATGAAAATTTGTAGGATTCCTTTTGAGCCTCTCAAATAAGGGTTTATCATCATAAGCTAACAATTCAAACTTCTAAAAGCATTGTAACTATTGATTGTCGCTAATTTTATCAGGAAATTTAGAGGCAACTCAATTGCTTGATTTATGGACATAATAATTCCATTTTCAATGAAGGTCTCAATTATCTTTCAATAAGAAAAGCTTTATTATCAAATAATGGAAAGGTAGTCTCATTGTTTGAGAATTAAACCATTCAATATTTATGAAGAAAGCTAATCAAGATCACTGACTCATTTACTTGATGGAATTTAATAGGTTCAAAGTACCAAAGGTGTGCAAAAGTGTCTAATCTAATGAATAAAATGTTTCATGTAAACAAAATAGTTAATGTTATTGTCATTTTGTGTAAATGAGTCCTTACAATGATGGAAGGAGCCTTATTTGCAAGAAATGAAGAGACTATCTCATTATTTTGGAATTAAAGCATTCAATATACATAAGAAAAGGTTATCTAGACCAATTATTCTTTTGTTTTTTATGGAATCCAATGGATTTAGAGTACCAAAGTTGTACAAATGAGATTGTTGCAACAAATATATTGTTTATTGTTGACACAAAAGTTGATTACATATCATTTTGTGTGAATGAGTTCTTGTAACAAAAGAGAAGTCTTGTTATAAAAAAATGAAGACATGGTATCATTGTTCACAAATTAAACCATTAAATACCTATAATAAAGCTAATTAACATCAACAACTTATCTATTTGATGGAATTTAATGTATTTAAAGTACCAAAGACATAAATGCATGCTTGTTTCAATGAATAGAATGTTTTGGGTAGAAGCAAAAGTTAATTTCATCATCATTTAATGTAAATGAATCCTTGCAACAAAGGAAGGAGCCTTGTTGGCTGGAATTAAAGAGAAAGTCTCATTATTTAGGATTTCAAAATTTCAAAAGGTATATGAAAAGCTAATTGAGATCAACCAAAGCTTTGTTTGAAGGAATTCAATGGATTAAGAGTATCAATGATGTACAAACTAGCTTGTTGCAAAAAATATAGTGTTTACTTTTAACACAAAAATTAAATTATGAGATCACTTTTTGTGAATAAGTCCTTTTAATGAAAAGAGAAGCCTTGTTATCAAAAAATGAAGAGACAATCTTATTGTTTGAGAATTAAATCATTTAGTACTTGTAAAAAAACCTAATTAAGATAAATAATTCATTCACGCCTTGTTATCAAAAAATGAAGAGACAATCTTATTGTTTGAGAATTAAATCATTCAGTACTTGTAAAAAAACCTAATTAAGATAAATAATTCATTCACTTCATGGAATTCAACAAGTTCAGAGTACCAAAGGTGTGCAAACATGCATTCTTCAATGAATATAATGCTTTATGTGGACATAAAAGTTAATTTCACCATAATTTTGTGTAAATGGGTCCTTTTAACAAAAGAAGGAGCCTTATTGGCTAGAAATGAAGAGATAATCTCATTATTTAGACATTGAAACACTCAATACATATAAGAAAAGGTAATCTAGACCAATTAGACCTGTTTTTGATGAAATTCCATGGATTTAGAATACCAAGGTTGCACAAATGAACTTGCTACAAAGAATGTAATATTTACTATTGACATTAAAGTTAAATACAAGATCATTTTGTGTGAATGAGTCCTTGCAACCAATGACAAGACATGTTATCAAAAAATAAAGAGATAGTCTCATTATCTAAGAATTAAACCATTCAACACCTATAAGAAAAGCTAGTAAACAATACTAAACAATTCAAACACAAAATACATAATTTTCAAACACACAATACATAAGACACAAAACTATATTTAGTAAAAGAAAGCTTAAAAGAAAAAGGACTTACATGAATATAGCTTTCATTAAATGACACTACAAGCTTTTAGATTGTTTTGGAGTAAGTTTACAAATGAGGAAAGAAAGTTATGCCTTCTCCATGGGATACTCCTATTTGTCTCCAAAGTTTATGCTAACAAACAAATACATGATAAAAGTTTTCTTTATAAAGTGTAAAGTATCTTTATAAAAGTAGATTTTATAAAGTGGCTTTATACAATGGCTTTATAAAAGCATTTTGCCCATTTTGTCCCCTTTAAAACTCATATAGATCTTTTGGGTCTTGCATAATATCATCTTGTTTAGTGAGTAGATTGGAATCTTTTGCTTGACTACTTTCTAGTTGATCTTTCTCAAATTGGAAAATACTAGTCATCATCTCAATTAGTTGTTTCTCTTGGCATACTCTCAACCAATGCTTTAAGCATTTAAGCTAGAGTCTTGATAGCTGGAAGAGTGAGTCTTACAATGTTGATTCCTAAATTAATAACTCCTTTAGTAGTGTAAACCCCTTTGCTTAATTGGCTTTATAAAGCCAAGATATTTTCAAAATTTGACATAAAATCTAGTTATTGGCAAATCTAGATTTGTGAAAAAGATAAGCATAAAACAACCTTTATAGTACCTTGTGGGCATTATGAATAGAATGTCATGCCTTTTGGTTTTAAAAAATGCTCCCTCCAAATTTTAGAAGGATATGAATGAGATATTTAATGTTTATTTTGCATTTATGATTGTTAATATCAATGATGTGTTAGTTTTCTTTAGTACCATTGAACAACATTTTAAACATCTTAATTTATTCATTAATGCAAAGAAAAGAGTAGGACTAGTTGCTTTAACAAGAAAGTTGAAGTTATTTTAAACTAGCATTTGCTTCATTGGACACTTCATTGAGAATGGTTTTATTATTTCCATTGATAGAGCAATTGAGTTTGCCTCAAAATTTCTTGATGAAATTAAAGATAAACAAAAATTACAAAGATTTTTGGGAAGTTTGAATTATATTTTAGAATATTATAAGGATTTAGCTTATGATTCTAAACCTCTATATGAAAGATTAAAGAAAAATTTGCCTTCATGGTTGGAGAAACATACACAAGCTATTAAATAGATAAAAGTTAGAGTTAAAGAATGCCCTTTCTTAGCTATACCCCAGTTGGATGCCTTAAAAAATGTTGAGATAGATGCATCCAACAAAGGCTTTGGCAGTATCCTTAAGCAATGCCTCTACTCCAGAGAACAGCTACTTCACTTTACCTCTATGGAAAGACATTAAAGTTAATGATTTTATGATTAAAAAAGAAATTTTTTCTGTAGTATTGTGCATTCAAAAGTTTGAAAGTGATTTATTGAAAGTGACTGCAAAGTAGCGAAAGATGCTTTTACTAATGATGTTAAGAATATAGCATCAAAACAAATCTTTTCTAGATGACAAGGAATATCATCTCCTTTTGATTTTAATATTGAGTTTATTAAAAAGAAATTATAATTCTTTCCTTGATTTCCTAACTCATAAATTTTTGTAGGGTTCATTGAATGAGTAAACATCCACTAATATAGGTGTCTCAATCCCCAGTAAAGTTAGTTATTTAATAAAAAAAAAAAAGCATCAAAAAACTCTAAAGTTGATAAACTTCATGATGACATTTACGAATGTGTTCTAAATAAAGGGTTAACTTGTCCATTGATTCCAAAATATTTGGATTTTTCATATTCCATTGAGAATAAATATGCTCAGCTTATACCTAATGAGGTAGCAAGATTTTATCTTAATGATGAAATCTATCCATATATACATCTTACAAGTTGTTCTATTTATCAACAAATTTTGTATGAGATGGGATTAGTGATTATTGAACCCATTGAAAAAGGTTCTAGTATCTCTTCTTTAGGTAATAAGGACTTGGCTTATGCCAAGTTCAAAATAAAGAAAGTTCTTTATCTAAAAGACTAGCAAGGAGGCCTATTCTCTGCAAGAAAATTAAAGGACTAGTGAAAGTTTAAGACCTTTAATTATTTTGCTTATATGGAAGCATGGGAAAAGGCTTTGGTATATGAAAACTAGCAAAAGAAATTTAGCTGGTGGATTTAAATCCATTTCCCACATGATGTAAATGATTTCCTAACTAGCTTAAAATTGGTTCTTTAAATGGAGTTTACATCCCATTGTTTTACCCAATAAGGTAAGAACTACTTATGAATATTTTTGTGAAGAAAATAATGACATAGAGATATGCTACTTTTATTTGTTTCCTAGAATCATGTCCCTTAGATTGTTAAATGGGATTATATCAAAGTAGTAAAGCATGTCAATATTTTTGACATCAACATCAAACATGCTCTATGGCTCACTAAAAGGATTAATAAAAGCTAATTACAAGATCATTTTGTGTGAATGAGTTCTTGCAAGGAAAAGACAAGTCTTGCTAAAATGATATCATAGTCTCATTGTTTAAGAATTAAACCATTTAATACCTACAAGGAAAGCTAATCAAGATCAATGCTCCATTTGCTTGATGGAATTTAATGGATTCAAAGTACTAAAGGTGCAAAAATGTGTTGGATCCAATGAATAGAATGTCTTGCATAGACTCTAATAATAATTTAACCATTCTTTTGTGTGAATGAGTCCTTACAACATTGGAAGGAGCCTCATTAGCTAGAAATGAATCATTATTTAGGAATTAAAACATTCAAAAGGCATGCAAAAAGAAAATAAAAGTAAATCAAAGCATTGTTTGATGGAATTCAATGGATTAAGAGCACAAAAGATGTATAAATGAGTTTCATTTCATGTATACAATGGTTGTTGTTGACACAAAAATTAGTTACAAGATCATTTTATGTTAATGAGTCCTTACAATAAAAAGAGAAACCTTATTATCAAAAAATGAAGAAGTGGTCTCATTGTTTAAGAATTAAACCTTTTAATACCTAATGACACATTTAATTGATGGAATTCAATGGGTTTAGAGTTCCAAATGTGTCTAAACATGTTTATTCTGATGAATATAATATTTATGAAGACAAAATAGTTAATTTCACCATCATTTTGTGTAAAAAAGTTCTTGTGATGAAGGAAGGAATCTCATTAGCTAAAAATGAAGAGGTCTTAATATTCAAGAGTTGAAACATTAAATAGCTATAAGAAAAGCTAATGAAGATTTATTTAACCTTTCAAGTATTTCACTTGGTTAAGAGTATCAAAGTTGTATATACATGTCTTTCATAATGTATATAATGAATATAGACATCCTTGTTATCAAAAAATGAAGAGATGATCACATTGTTTGGGAATTATACCATTCATTACCTGTAAAGAAAGCTAATCAAGGTCAATGACTAATTTACTTGATGGAATTGAATGGGTTCAAATACCAAAGATGTACCAATGATATTATTGTTATGAGTATAATGTTTGCTCTAGTTACAATAGTTAATTATGAGATCATTTTGTGTGAAGGACTCTTTGCAATGAAAAGGGAAGCCTTGTTGTAAAACAATGAAGAGGTAGTCTTCTTGATGGAGAACAAACCATTTAATACTTATGATGAAAGCAAATCAAGATCAATGACTCATTTACATGATGAAATTCAATGAATTGATAGTACCAATGATGTGGAAATAAGCTTGTTCCAATGAAAATAAATTTTGATGATGATACATAAGTTAATTAAAGGATCATATTGTGTGAATGAGTCCTTGCAATTAAAAGAAAAGTTTTATTGTTAAAAAAATGACTAGATAGTCTCATTATTCAGGGATTGAAACACTTAAAACATATAAGAAAATGTAATTTAGATCAATTAAACTTTTTTTTGATAGAATTCACTAGATTTAGAGTGCTAGAAATGAACAAATAAGCTTGTTGCAATAAATATAATATTTACTATGAAGACAAAAGTTAATTACGAGATTATTTTGCATGAATGAGTCATTACAATGAAAAGAAATGTCTTGTTATAAAAAAAAATTATGAGATAGTCTCATTATTTAGGAATTGAAACACTCAATACTTATAACATAAGTTAATCTAGACCAATCATTCTTTTTTTAATGGAATTCAAAAGATTGTTGCAATGAATATAATGTTTGTTATTGACACAAAAATTAATTACAAGATCATTTTGCATGAATGAGTCCTTGCAACAAAAAGAGAAGTCTTGCTATCAATAAATGAAGAGATAGTCTAATTGTTTAGGAATTAAATCATTTAATACCTATATGGAAAGCCAATCAAGATTAATAACTCATTTACTTGATGGAATTCAATGGATTCAAAGTACCAAAGGTTTAAAGAAGTGCTTGTTCCAATGAATAAAATGTTTCTTGTAGACCAAAAAGTTAATTTCACCATCATTTTATGTAAATGAGTCCTTGTAATGAATGAAGGAGGCTTGTTAGTTAGAAATGAAGACAAAATCTCATTATTTAAGAATTGAAATACTTATACATACAGAAATGCTAATCTAAACCAATCAAACCCCCCCCCCCTTTTTTTTTGTCTAAATGAATTCAATGTATTTAGTAGATGTAGAAAGGAGTTTCTTTTAAGATCATTTTGTGTTGATGAGTCCTTATGATGAAAAGAGAAATGCTTTTATCAAAAAATGAAGTGGTAGTCTCATTGTTCAAAAATTAAACTATTCAATACTTATAAGGAAAGCTTATTAAGATCATTGACTCATTTAATTGATGGAATTCAATAGGTTCAGAGTACCAAAAGTGTCTAAACTTGTCTATTTTAATGAATATAATGTTTTGGGAAGGCGAAAATGTTAATTTCATCATGATTTTGTATATATAAGTCCTTACAACAAAGGAAGGAGCCTTGTTAGCTAAAAATGAAGTGAAGTCTCATTACTTAAGAATTCAAACATTAAAAGCTATAAAAGGAAGCTAATGAAGATCAATCTAACCTTTGTTTAAAGGATTTCAATGGGTTTAGAGTACTAAAGTTTTATAGATGTGTTTTGTTACAATGAATATAATGAATATAGATGTCCTTGTTATCATAAAATGAAGAGACAATCACATTGTTTAGGAATTATACCATTTAATACTTGTAAGGAAAGCTAATCAAGATCAATGACTCATTTACTTGATGGAATTTAATGGGTTAAGAGTACCAAAGATGTACCAATGATCTTATTGTAATGAGTATATTGTTAGCTCTTGGCACAAAAGTTAATTACAATAACATTTGGTGTAAATGACTATTTGCAATGAAAAAAGAAGCCTTGTTATCAAAAAATGATGAGGCAATCTCATTATTGGAGAATTAAACCATTCAATGCCCATAAGGAAAGCTAATCAAGATCAATGACTCATTTCCTTTAGAGTGCCAATGATGTACCAATGATCTTATTGCAATGAGTATAATGTTTACTTTTGGCACAAAAGTTAATTATGAGATCATTTTGTGTGAATGACTCTTTACAACGAAATGAATAACCTTGTTATTAAAAAATGAAGAGATAGTGTCATTGATTGGGAGTTAAACCATTTAATGCTTATAAGGAAAGCTAATGAAGATCAATGACTCATTAGCTTGATGGAATTTAGTGGATTTAGAGTACTAAAGGAGTAACATGCTTGTTTCATTGAATAGGATGTTTTGTGTTGCACAAAATTTAATTTCACTATTTTTTTGTGTAAACAAGTCCATGCATTGAAGGAAAGAGCCTTGTTAACTAAAAGTGAAAAGAAGTTTTCATTATTCTTGAATTGAAAACTTAACTAGCTATAAAAAATACTAATCAAGATCAATTTGACCCTTGTATGTAGGTATTTAAATAGTTTAGAGTACTAAAGTTGTATAGATGTGCTTGTTGCAATGAATATAATGATTATAAAATTCCTTGTAAGCAAAAAATGAAGAGATGATCACCTTGTTTAGGAATTAAACCATTCAATAGCTATAAGGAAAGCTAATCAAGATCAATGACTCTTTTATTTAATGGAATTCAATGGATTTAAAGTACTAAAGATGTACAAATTAGCTTGTTGCAATGAATAAAATATTTTTTGTTGACATAAAAGGTTATTACAAAGGAATGAGCCTTGTTAGTTAGAAATGAAGAGATAGTTTCATTGTTTGGTAATTGAATCTCCTAATATGTATAAGAAAAGGTAATCTAGACCAATCATATCCTATTTTTGGTGGAGTTCAGTGGATTTAGAGTACCAAAGTTGTACAAATGAGCTTGCTGTAATGAAAAGAAATCATTTTGTGTGAATAAGTCCTTGTAACAAAAGGAGAAGACTTGTTATCAACAAATGGATAGGATGCCTCATTCTTTAAGAATTAAACTATTTAAGACTTGTAGGAAGAACTAATCAAGATCTATGAGTCATTTACTTGATGGAATTTGATGGGTTCAGAGTACCAAAGGTTTACAATCATGCTTATTGTAATGAAAATAATGTTTTGTGTTGACACAAAATGAAGTGAATCCTAACAAATGTGGCTTAGGAACCCAACACACTTGAGGAATCAAATAAGAACCTAAGAAAACTAAATCATATTTAAATCATGCAAGACCTCGATTAAATGTTCAAGGAACATGAACCTAGGGTATAAGGAAGGATATAGATACCACACTCCAACAAAGAAGGGAATTGGGAGTGATAAGTTAGGTTAAACACTGTAAGAAGAGTTAGTTCTTGATAAGTTTTTTAGTTTTTCAAAAAAATCAAAGGAGAAAATTTTCACTAATGTTATGCTCTTTCTAACAATAAAATCAAGCTTATTTATAAGCTGAATTAATAACCTTAAAACCCCAAAAAATAAAGTTAGTTATAAATGAATAGATGATCTCCTTATATTGGAATCAAAACACTTACTGCAGATAAGAATAGCTAATTTAGACTAATCACACCTTTATTTGATGCAATTTAATAGATTTAGAGTACCAATGATGTAGAAATAAGCTTCATGCAATCATTACAATGCCTATTGTTAACAAAAAGTTAATTTTGAGATCATTTAGTGTGAATGAATTCTTGCAACGAAAAGGGAAGCCATGTTGTCAAAAAATGAAGAGGTGTTCTCATTGTTTGAGAATTAAAAATATTTGTAAGAAAAGCCAATCAAGTTCAATGACTTATTTACTTGATAGAATTCAATTGGTTTCAAGTATTAAAGGTATGCAAACGTGCTTATTCTAAATAATATAATGTTTTTTTGTCAACACAAAAGTTAATGTCACCATCATTTTGTGTAAATGAGTCCTTGCAACCGAGGACCCTTGTTAGTTAGAAATGTAGAGATTGTCTTATTATTTAGTAATTGAAACACTCTCTATGCATAAAAAGTTGGCAATCTAGACCAATCACACATTTTTTAGATCGACATCAATGTGTTTAAGGAACCAAAAATGAAGAAATGAGCTTGTTACAAGGAATATAATGTTATTGACCTAAAAGCTAATGAGTCTTTGCAACAAAAAGGGAAGTCTTGTTATCAAAAAAATGAAGATATAGCCTTATTGTTCAAGAATTAAACTATTTAATACTTATAAGGACAATTTATAAAGATCAATGACTTATTTACTTGATGGAATTCAAGGTTTGAAGCACCAAACACTCAATACATGTAAGAAAAGCTAATCAGGACCAATCAAACATTTTTTTTTTAATGAAATTCAATCGATTTAGAACACTAAAGAAGTACAAATGAGCTTATTACACTAAATATAATGTTTGTTGTAGACATAAAAGTTAATTATGAGATCACTTTGTGGGAATGAGCCTTTGTAATGAAAAGAGAAGCATTGTTATCAAAAAATGAAGAAGCAATATCATTGTTTAGGAATAAAACTACTCTATACCTATAAGGGATGTTAATCAAGATTAATGTCTCATTTGCTTGATGGGATTCAATGCATTCGGAGTAGCAATGACACCCAAATGTGCTTGTTTTAATTAATATTATGTTTTGTGTTGACATAAAAGTTAATTTCATTATGATTTTGTGTAAAGGAGTGCTTACAATGAAAGAAGGAACCTTGTTAGTTAGAAAAAAAAAATAGTCTCATTATTTAGCCATTAAAATGCTCAATTAGTATAATAAAAGTTAATTTAGACCAATCACACCTATTTTTGATGAAATTCAATGGATTTAAAGCACTAAAAATTGTACAAAAAAGCTTGCTACAATGAATATAATGTTTGTTGTTGGCACAAAAGTTAATTATGAGATCATTTTGTGGTTATGAGCCCTCACAATGAAAAGAGAAGTTTTGTTATTAAAAAAGGAAGTGGACTTATTGTTTGAGAATTAAACCATTCAATACATATAAGGAAAGCTAAATAAGATTAATGATTCATTTACTTGATGGAATTTAATGGGTTTAGAGTACAAAAGGTGTGCAAACATGCTTGGTCCAATGAATATAATGTTTTGTGTAGACACAAAAATTAATTTCACCATCATTTTAAGTAATTGAGTCCTTGTAATGAAGTGAGGAGCCTTATTAATTAGAAAATAAGAGATAGTGTCATTATTATAGAATTAAAACACACAATCCATATGGGAAAAGATAATTTGAGCCAATCACACCTTTTTCTTTTTATGGAATTCAATAGATTTAGAGTACCAAAGATGTAGAATCCAAGCTTGTTCTTATAATTCAAGCTTGAAGGGCAATAAAAAATATCTTGATGTTAGTTAAGGCTTTATTGAGTTGATTGGAGTACTTAATTAGCTAGAGTTACAATAAAATTCACTCCTAAAATAGGGTTCCTTTTTTTTTTTTCATAAAATACATGTCTACAATAAAATAGGAGTGTTTTATATTTTAGGAGTTTATGATTGATTTTGTTTTTAGGGATTTTAATGTTGTTAATTCAACCTATAATAAGATTGATTTCATTATTTAAAAGCACAAAACATTAGAAAAAATAAAAGTGAGAATATTTTTCCTTAGTTATTTCAAGAACTAACTTTTCTTATGGCATTTAACTTGACTTATCAATCCTTTCATTGCTAAACTATGACATCCATATGCTTCTTTATACCTTAGTTTCATGTACTTTGGGTCTAGGTTTTTCATAATTGAAAGATGATTTAGCTTTCTTAGGTTCTAGTTTGATTAATTGTATATAATGGGTCCCTAAGACATGTCTTTTGGGATTCACATTAGTTAGTATTAAAGCTTTGAGGATTATAGGTTTATTTATGTAAAATTTGAGTTTTTTTTTTTTGCTTTTCTTCTTAACTACATTCTATAACCTCTTATTCTTTGAATCCACAAACACTAGCTTTTCTTTTATTTTTGTTTACTAACCTTGGGTTGCTAGCCACATTCTATAAAGGCTTTATTTCCTTATTTCTTTCTAATTGCTACAATGATTTAAATATAATTAATCTTTTTTCTTGTGTGTTTTGCAATTTAATCTTATTGTGTTTTTCTTTCATTCTAATTTTTTAGAATTAGTTGGTTATAAAGTGACTTTAATTAAGCTTATTTAGTTCAATAAAGGAATGAAAGAGAAAAGCCAAATTTATATAGTGTGCAAACACAAAAGCAACTATCATACTGTGAGGGAGTGGAGTGAAACATGTGAGGGAGTGTGTGTGAGGTTGTTCCCAACATTTTTCTTCTATGCAAGTGATGATTTCAGACAAATCCTATTAAGGAGAGGGGAAATAATGAGATCCATGAAGCAATTGATGCATGGAGGGCTTCTAAGGGTTCATTAAGCATTCAAAAATGGCCAATGACATGTTTAAGAGTTAAAAGGATGAAAGAGGAACTTAATGGGCTAATTGAAGAAATTTGGACCCAAGAATATAATTTAAGCTTAAAGGGTAGCAAAGCACATTTTAACGTGGGCCAAGGCTTTATTAATTTCATTTGAGTACTTAATGGGCCAAGGTTACAATAAAATCCACTCCTAAATAGGAGTTCATTATAAAATAAGTGTGTTCTTATATTATTTTTAGGATTATTAGAATTGTTAATTCAGTCTATAAATATGTTTGATTTCATTATTAAAAAGAGTAGAACATTAGTGAAAATAAAAGTGAAATTTTCTTATTCATTTCTTTAAAGAACTAAAAAACTTATCAAGAACTCACTTTTCTTGTAACATTTGACCTAACATATCACTTTGAAATCCCTTCTTTGCTGGAGGGTGCCATCCATATCTTTTTTTATTGCTTAGGTTTGTGTTCTTTGAATATTGGATCTAGGACTTGCATAATTGAAACCTGATTTAGCTTTCTTGGGTTCTTGTTTGATTCCTTATGTGTGTTGGATCCCTAAACCACATCTTTTGGGATTCACATTATGATGTCATTATTCAAGAACTAAAACTCTTAATAGATTAAGGAAAGGTAATGTAAACTAGTCATTTTTTTTTATTGGAATTAAATGGATGTAGAGTGCCAAAAATGGGCTAATGACCTTGTTATGATTAATATATTGTTTGATGTTAACATAAAACTAGTCATTGTTCAGGAATTAAACATTCAATGCATGCAAACAAAGCAAATTAAGATCAATGACTCATTTACCTGATAGAATTCAATAGGTTTAGAGTACCACAGTGTACAACTTGCTTGTTTTGATGAATATAAAATTTTATGTAGATACAAAAGTTAATTTCACCATTATTTGTGTAAATGAGCTCTTGCAACAAAGGAAGGAGCCTTGTCAATTAGAAATAAAGAGACAATTCCATTATTCAACAATGGAAACATTTAATATGTACAAGAAAAGGTAATCTAGACTAATCACACCTTTTCTTTTATAGAATTCAAGGATTTAGAGTACCAAATATGAACAAACATGCTTGGTGCAATGAATATGATGTTTGATGATGACACAAAAAGTTAATTGCGAGAGCATTTTATGGAAATGAGGCCTTGCAATAAAAAGAGATGCTTTGTTATCAAAAAATGAAGAGTTGGTCTTGTTGTTTAAGAATTAAACCATTCCCTATAAGGAAAACTAGTCAAGATCAATGACTTATTTACTTGATAGAATTTAATGGGTTTAAAGCACTAAAGGTGTGTAAACTTGCTCATTCCAATGAATATAATGTTTTATGTAGACATAAAAGTTAATTTCACCATCATTTTGTGTAAATAAGTCCTTGTAATGAAGGAAGGAGGCTTGTCAGCTAGAAATGAAGAGAAGGTCTTATTTAGGTATTCAAACACTCAATATGTATAAGAAAAGGTAATCTAGACCAATCACACCTTTTTTTTTATAGAAATCATTGGATTTAGAGACCAAAGATGTACAATTGAGCTTGTTGGAAGTAATATAATGTTTACTGTTGACACAAAAGTTAATTATGTGATTATTTTATGTGAATGAGTCCTTGCAATGAAAAGCGAAGCCCTATTATCAAAAAAATAAAGTAATAGTCTCTTTGTTTGATAATTAAACCATTCAATACTTGTAAGGAAACCTAATCAAGATCAATGACTTATTTACTAAATGGAATTCAATGGGTTTAGAGTACCAAAGATGTAGAAATGAGCTTTTTGTAATGAATACATTATTTATTGTTGTCACAATAGTTGATTATGATATCATTTTGTGCGAATGAGTTATTGCAACGAAAAGAGAATTCTACTTATCAAAAAATGATGAGTCAATCTCTTTGATCAAGAATTAAACCATTTAATACCTATAAGGAAAGCTAATCAATTTCATTAATTCATTTGCTTCCTGGAACAAATGTGTTCAAAGTACCAAAGGTGTATAAATGTGCTTATTCCAATGAATATAATGTTTTATGTATACATAAAAGTTAATTTCACTATCATTTTATGTAAATGAGTTCTTGCAACGTAGGAAGGACCCTTGTTAGTTAGAAATTAAGAGATGATGATGAGATACATAAAGGATCAAATGCATAGAGAGCTCATAAGGATTTGTTAAGGTTTTAAGAAGGGCCAATAACATGTTCTAATGCTAAAAGGATGAAAGAGGCACTTGATAGACTGATTAAAAAAATTTGGATCAGAGAAACTATTTTAAATTGGAAGGGCTATAAAACATTTCTTAATTTGAGACAAGGCTTTATTTATTGTATAAGTTTGCTAAATAAGTCTATGTCAAGTGATTGTAAGGATTTCTACAATAACTCCAAAAACAAATAGGAGTAGAATTGTTGTTAGCTTATTTAGGATGTTTGTCATTTTTTTTAGGGTTAAAGCAGCAAATTTAGCATGTAAATAGGGTTGATTCATTGTTAAAAATAAGTAGAACATTAGTGAAACTAAAAGTAAGAATTTTCTCTTTAAGTTCTTTCGAGAACTATAAACTTATTAAGAATTAACTCTTCTTATGGCGTTTAACCTAACTTATCACTCCTAAATCCCTTCTTTTTTTTGAGTGTGGTGTTCGTATCCTTCGTTATACCTTAGGTTTGTTTTTGCCAAACATTGGGTTTAGGTCTTACATGATTGAAATCTAATTTAGCTTTCTTAGGTACTTGTTCAAATTCCTTGTTTGTGATGGGTCACTAAACTATGTCTTTTGGGGTTTACACTAGTCATTATCAGAACTTGGCTCCAAATCAGGTTTCCTTATCTCTTGTTGAGGTTCATATTTTTGTTCATTTTCTTAACTACATTCTATAACCTCTTGTTCTTTGAATCCACAAACCCTAGTTTATCTTTTCTTGCATTTTAATTTTTTGTAAAAAAAAAAAAAAAGGAAATCTTATTTGATAAATAAGAAAAGAAAAGGAAAAAAAAAAAGAGAAAAGAAAAATATTTTATTTGATTCCTTCCTATTTCAAAAATATATCCTATTTAATTAGGTGAAAGGAAGATAAAGGCTTCATTTCCTTATTTATTTCTAGTTCCAACAAGGATTTGGATCCAATTAATTCTTTTTTTTTTTTTCATATTTTGCTATTTAATCTTGTTGAGTTCTTCTAATCCATAACCTTAAATTCACTGCACTTTCCTAAATTTCTTTGATTCTAACTTATTGGAATTGGTTGGTTATAAAGTAACTTTGGTTGAGCTTGTTTCTTTCAATAAAGGACTATGAGAGAAAAGCTAAATTTATGAGAGTGAGCGTCATACTACGAGAGAGTGGAGTGAAACACACAAGGGAGTCTGTGTGAGTTTATTTCCAACATATGTTTTTTTTATATAGGTGATGATTCGAGGTTGAATCCTTTTAATGAGTATGCAAAATGATCAGATCCATAGAGGATTTAATGCCTAGAGGGCTTCTAAAGATTCATTAAGCATTCAACAAGGGCCAAAAACATGTTTAAGAGCTAAAAGGATGAAATAGGCACTTAATGGGCTGATTGAAGAAATATGGGCCAAAGAAGCTAATTCAAGTTTGAATAACAGTAAAACATATTTTAATGTAGGCCAAGGCTTTATTTATTGTTTAAGTATGCTAAATGGGTCTATATCAAGTGATTGTAAGGATTTCTACAACAACACCAAAATAAATAGGAGTAAATTTGTTGTTAGCTTATTTAGGAATTTTATCATTATCTTTAGGGTTAGGATTGTTAATTTACAAGAACTACTAAAACAATTATGAGTAGATTTGTTGTTAGCTTATCAAAGAAGTTTGTCATTATTTATAGGGTTAAGGTTGTTAATTTAGCTTATAAATAGGCTTGATTTCATTATTAAAAATAAGTAGAACATTAATGAAACTAAAAATAAAAATTTTCTCCCCCTATTCTTTTAAGAACTAAAGAACTTATTGAGAACTAACTCTTCATGTGGTGTTTAACCTAACTTATCACTACAAAATCCCTTCTTTTTTGGAGTACAGTGTCCATATTTTCTTTACACCTTAGGTCTGTGTTCCTCAAACATTTGGTCTAGGTCTTGCATAATTTAACTCTAATTTTGCTTTCTTAGGTTCTTCCTTGAATTCCTTGTATACATTGGGTCCTAAAGCCACCACTTTTGGGTTCACATTAGATGGTCTCATTATTTAGGAACTAAAATAGTCAAAACATATAATAAAAGGTAATCTAGAACAATCACACCATTTTTTGATGAAATTAAATGAATTTAGAGTACCAAAGATGTACAAATAAGCTTGTTGCAATGAATGTAATGTTTGATATTGATACAAAAGTTAATTGTGAAATCATTATGTGTGATTGAATCTTTGTAATGGAAAGAGAAGACTAGTTATCAAAAAATGAAGATAGTCTCATTTTTTAGCAAGCAAATTGTTCAATACCTGTAAGGAAAGCTTATCCAGATCAATGACTAATTTGCTTGATGGAATTCAATGGGTTTAGAGTATCAAAGGTGTACAAACATGCTTGTTCCAATGAATATAATGTTTCACCATCATTTGTTCAAATGAGTCCATGTAATGAAATGAGAAGTCTAGTTATCAAAAAATGAAGAGATAGTCTTAGTGTTTGTGAATCAATTTAATGAATATAAGAAAAGCTAATGAAGATCAATGACTCATTTCCTTGATGGAATTTAATGGATATATAGTATCAAAGGTGTATAAAAGTGCTTGTTCCAATGAATAAAATGCTTTATGTAGACATAAAGGTTAATTTCACATCATTTTGTGTAAATGAGTCCCCACAATAATGGAAGAAGCCTTATTAGTTAGAAATGAAGAGATGGTCTCCTTATTTAGGAATTGAAACACTTTATATGTATAGGAAAAAGGTAATATAGACCAATCACACCTTTTTTGATGGAATTCAATGGATTTAGAAAATCAAAGATGTAGAAATGAGCTTGTTAGAATAAATATAATGTTTGAAGTTGATACAAAAGTTAATTATAAGATCATTTTGTGTGAATGAGCCCTTGTAACAAAATTTGAAGTCTTGTTATCAAAAAATGAAGGGACGATCTCATTATTTAGGAATTAAACTATCCAATACCTATAGAGAAAGCTAATAAGGATTAATGCCTCATTTACTTGATGGAATTCAATAGATTTAGAGTACCAAAGCTATACAAATGTGCTTGTTCCATTGAATATACTCCTTGAGTAGATGTAAATGCTAATTTCACCATCATTTTGTCTAAATGAGTCTTTCTAACAAAGGAAGAGCCTTGTTAGATAGAAATGAAGAGACATTATCATTATTTAGGTTTTGAAACACTTAATACATATAGGTAAAGGTAATATAGACCAATCACACCTTTTTTTTAATGAAATTCAATGGATTTAGTGCACTGTAAATGTATGTATGAGCTTTTTGTGATAAATATAATGTTTGTTGTTGATATAAAGTTAATTATAAGATCATTTTTTGTGGATAAGTCCTTTATCTGAAATGAGAAATCTTGTTATCAAAAAATGAAGATATAGTCTCATTGTTCATGAGTTAAACCATTCAATACTTATAATGAAAGCTAACAAAGATCAATGACTCATTTACACAACATAATTTGATGCATTTAAACTACCAAAGGAGTACAAACACCCTTATACTAATGAATATAATATTTTATGTAGACACGAAAGTTAATTCCACCATCATTTTGTGTAAATGAGTCCATGTAATGAAAAGGGAAGTCTTGTTATCAAAAAATGAAGAGATAATCACATTGTTTAGGAATTAAAGCATTTAATACTTATAAGGAAAGCTAATGAAGATTGATGACTCATTTACTTGATGGAATTCAATAGATTTATAGAATCAAAGATTTACAAATAATATTGTTGCATTAAAAATAATGTTTGCTATTAATAAAAAAGTTAATTACAAGATTATTTTGTGTGAGTAAGTCCTTGTAATTAAAAGAGAAGTCTTGTTATCAAAAAATGAAGAGACCATCTCATTCAATACTTATAAGGCAAGCAAATTGAGATTAATGAGTCACTTGCTTAATGCAACTTAATGGATTTAAAGTACTATTTAGGAATGGAGACATTCAATATAAGTAATCTAGGCCAATCACACATGTTTTAGATGAAATTCAATGGATTTAAAGTACCAAAGATGTTAAGATGAGCTTCTTGCAATGAATATAATGTTTATTGTTAAGACAAAAGTTAATTTTGAGATCATTTTGTGTGAATGAATCCTTGCAATGAAAAGAGAAGTCTTGTTAGCAAAAAATGAAGAGATGGTCTCATTGTTCAAAAATTAAACCATTTGATGCCTATGATGAAAGCTAATAAAAATCAATGACTCATTTACTTAATGAAATTCAGTAAATTTATAATACCGAAGATGTACAAATGTTGCAATGAATATAATGTTTGCTATTGATACAAAAGTTAACTATGAGATTATTTTTATGTGAATGAGTCCTTCAATTGAAAAATGAAGTCTTATTATCAAAAAATGAAGAGATGATCTCATTGTTTAGAAATTGAACCATTCAATACCTATAAGGAAAGCAAATCAAGATCATTGAGTCATTTGCTTAAAGGAATTCAATGTGTTTAGAGTACCAAAGTTATACAAACAAGCATGTTAGTTTTAAATGAAAGATGGACTTCAATATGTATAAGAAATGGTAATTTAGACTAGTCACACATATTTTTTATGGATTTAGAGTACTAAAGATGTAGAAACAAGCTTCTTATAATAAATACAATGTTTGTTATTCACACAAAACTTAATTTGAAGATCATTTTGTGTGAATGAGTCCTTGCAACAAAAAGAGAAGTCTTGTTGTCAAAAAATAAAGACATAGTTTCATTCTTCAAGAATTAAACCATTTAATACCTATAAGGAAAGCTAATGAAGATGAATAACTCATTTTCTTCATGGAATTCCTTCAAAAAAGGGTATGCTTGGTCTACATTAGCTTTTCTTATACATATTGTGTGTTTCAATTCTTGAATCATGAGACTAGCTCTTCATTTCTAGCTAACAATGTTGCTTCCTTTGTTGCAAGGACTCATTTACATAGAAGGATCATGAAATTGACTTTTGTGTTTGCATAAAACATTATTTTCATTGGACCAAGCACATTTGCACAACTTTGGCAAACACTTTAAACTCATTGAATTCCATCAATTATATGAGTCATTACTCTTGATTAGCTTTTCTTTTAGGTATTGAATGGTTTAATTTCCTAAACAATGAGACCATCTCTTCATTTTTTGATAACATGATTTCTCCTTTATTATAAGGATTCATTCACACAAAATAATCTTGTAATTAACATTTGTGTCAACAATAAACATTATATTCTTTGCAACAAGCTTGTTTATACATATTTGATACTTTAAATCCATTGAATTCCTTCAAACAAAGCTTTGATTAATCTTGATTAGCTTTTTTATACCTATTGATTATTTTAATTCCTAAATAATGAGGCCTTCTCTTAATTTTTAGCTAATAGGGCTCCTTACCTTGTTGTAAGGACTCATTTACACAAAATCAAGGTGAAATTAACTTTTGTGTTTACATAAAAATTATATTCATTGGAGCAAACATGATTGTACATCTTTGGTACTCTAAATCCATTGAATTCCATATAGTGAGTCATTCTTCTTGATTAGCTTTCCTTACAGGTATTAAATAGTGCAAATTTATAATAGTGAGACCACCTCTTCAATTTTTGATAACAAGGCTTCTATTTTTGTTACAAAGATTCATTCATGCAAAATGATCTTCAAATTAACTTTTATGTTAATAGCAAACATTGTATTGATTGCAAGAAGCTCATTTTTACATCCTTGGTACTTTAAATCCATGGAATTTCAACAAAAAAAGTGTGATTGTTCTAGATTAGTTTTTCTTATAGTAATGAGTGTTTCAATTCCTAAATAATGAGTTTGTCTCTTTATTTCTAGCTAACAAGGCTCCTTCCTTCATTGCAATGACTCATTCATACAAAATGATCTCATAATTAACTTTGGTATCAACATCAAATATATATTTATTGCAACAAGCTTGTTTGTACATTTTTGGTACTCTAAATCCATTAAATTCCATCAATAAAGGTGTGATTGGTATATAATACCTTTTCTCATACATATTGAGTGTTTGAATTGTTGAATAATCAGATTATCTCCTCATTTCTAGCTAACAAAGCTCCTTCATTCACTATAAGGACTTATTTACACAAAATGATGGTCAAATTAACTTTTGTGATGAGATCCATGGAAGACTTAATGCATGAAGGGTTTTTAAGGTTCCATTGAGCATTCAAGAAGGGCTAATGACATATTCAAGAGATAAAAAGATAAAAGAGGTAGTTAGTGGGCAGATTGAAGAAATTTTGGCACAAAAAGATAATTCATGCTTAAAAGGTAGCAAAGCATGTCTTAATGTGAGTGAAGGCTTTATTAATTTAATTGGAGTACTTAATGGGCTAGGGTTATAATATAATTAATCCTAATTAGAAGTTGGTTATCAAATATGAGTCTATAATAAAATAGGTGGATTTTTACATTTTAAAAGTTTATCATTGTCATTATATTTAGGGATTTTAGTGTTGTTGATTCATACTATAAATAGGCTAGATTGCATTATTAAAAAGAGCAAAATGTTAGTGAAAATAAAAGTGAGAATATTCCCCTTTGGTTCTTTCAAGAACTAAAAAACTTATCAAGATCTAAATCTTCTTGTAGCGTTCAACCTAACTTATCACTCCTAAATCTCTTCTTTGATAAGTGTGGCATCCTTATCCTTCTTTAAACTTAGATTTGTGTTCCTTGAACATTGGGTCTATGTATTGCATGATTGAAATCTAATTTAGCTTTCTCAATTTCTTGTTCAACTCCACATGCATGGCAGGTTCCTAAGCCACGTCTTTTGGGGTTCACATCATTCTATGTCTACATAAAGCATTATATTCATTGGAAAAGGCATGTTTGTACATCTTTGGGACTTTAAACCCATTAAATTCCATGAAATAAATGAGTTATAGATCTTGATTATCTTTCTTTGCAAGTGTTAAATGGCTTAATTCTCAAACAATGAGACTACCTTTTCATTTTTAAATAACAAAACTTCACTTTTTGTTGTAAGGACTTGTTCACATAAAATGATCTCATAATTAGCTTTTATGTCAATAACAAATACTATATTCATTGTAACAATCTTGTTTGTACATTTTTAGTATTGTAAATCCATTGAATATGCATTATGTGTTTCAATTTCTAAATAATGAGTCTATCTCTTCATTTCTAACTAACAAGGCTCTTTCCTTCATTGTAAGGACTCATGTACACAAAATGATGGCAAAATTAACTTTTGTATCTACATAGAACATTATATTCATTGCAACAAGCACTTTTGTACACCTTTGGTACCATAAACCCATTGAAGTCCATCAAATAAATGAGTCATTAATCTTTATTAAATTTCCTTGAAGGTATTGAATGGTTAAATTCTCAAACAATGAGATTGCCTCTTCATTTTTTGATATCAAGGCAATGAGATCCATGGAGAAGTTGATGCATGGAGGGCTTATAAGGATCTTTTAAGCATTCAAGAAGGGCCAATGCACGATCAAGAGCTAAAAGGATGAAAGAGGTACCTAGTTGGTTGATTGAAGAAATTTGGGCCAAAAATGCTAATTCAAGCTTGAAAGGTGGCAAAACATATCTTAATGTAGCCCAAGGCCTCATTAATTTGATTAGAGTAGTTAATGACCTAGGGTTATAGTAAACTCCACTCCTAAATAAGACTTTATTATAAAATAGGAGAACTCCTAAAAAAAATAGGAGCAGATTTGTTGTTAGCTTATTTAGGAAGTTTGTCATTATCTCTAGGGTTAAGGTTGTTAATTTAGCCTATAAATAAGCTTGATTTCATTAATAAAAAAAAAACAAAAAACAAAATATTTGTGAAAATAATAGTGAGAATTTTCTCCTTCGATTTTTTCAAGAATTAAAGAACTTATCAATAACTAACTCATGTTGTGATATTCAATCTAACTTATTACTCCTAAATTCCTTCTTTTTTGGAGTGTGGTGTCCATATCCTTCTTTATACCTTAGGTTTGTGTTTGTTGAACATTGGGTCTATGTCTTGTATGATTGAAACCTGTTTTAGCTTTCTTCAATTTTTATTTGATTCCTTATGTGTGTTGAGTCTGTAAGTCATGTCTTTTGGGGTTTACATCTATTGTTATTAAAGCTTGGATCCAAAATCGGGTTTGCTTATCTAATTTTGATTTCATCCTTTTTTTTTCATCTTTCTTTTTAGCTACATTCTATAACCTCTTGTTCTTTGAATTTGCAAACCCTACTTTATCTTTTCTTGTCCATAAACCCTAGTTTATCTTTATTTGTCTTTACATTCATGAAAAAAATAAAGAAAAATAAGGACAAAAAAAATAAAAAAAGAGTCAACTTTGAGTGATTGTGGCAATAGCTAAACATTTTGGTCAATCTAGCCATAATAACAACCTATTTTCTAGCTCAACTCTTAATCTATCATCTATTTTATTTTCCTTATTTTATCTTTTAACTTTCCTTTTTCTTTTTCCTTCCTTAGCTCAATTTTTCTCCATTTATTTTATTTGGTGGGTTTGGTTCCTTCAAGATTAATCCTTTTAATTTAGCTTGTTTAGTTCTTAAAGAGCTAAAAAGGGGAAATTTAAGTTGTAAAAGACAAGAGTGTGAACACATATTGAGAAAAACCCTTAAAGAGTATAAACATGAGGGTGTATTTTCGAGTGAAACACATAAGGGAGTGTTTTGTGAGGCATCCTAACCATTTTGCATAGAATCAAGACTATGTCTACCAAAGTCAAAGGTGTAGCTGAGGGAAGTGGTTTCATTCATGATCAAAGGCTATTGAACAATAATTAGAGCACATGAACACCAAATTTGATGATACAAGGGATAGGATGGAGAAGCAAGCCAATACAATAATAGAATAGCAAAGGAGCATAGTGGGTGTGAAGTTCCTGATGCAAGAAGGCTAAAGAGATAAGATTATGGTCATGAAGATGATATAGAAGAAGACAAATTTGATGATCCAACAACTTTAGTTAGAATTGCCAAAAATAGAACTGGTTAAAAAGATTTTACGAGGTAAGACACCTATGACCATTATTTAAAGAGCATTGAAGGATGGAAGAAGATTGGTACATTCATCTTTAACTACCACAACTACTCTAAAAAGAAAAAGGTAAAACTTATTCCTATTAATTTTACTGATTATGCTATTATTTGCTAGGTTCAACTTGTTTTGACTAGGAGAAGGAATCATAAGAGGCCTATTTAGGAGGAAGTTCATCCCTAATCACCATTATTAGGATTTGTACCAAAGGCTATAAAGGCTCACTCAAGGCACCAAAAGTGTGGAGGATAACCATAAGGTGATGAAGATTGCCACGATCCAAACTAATGTGTAGGAGGATAATGAACTAGCCATGGCTTAATTTTTGCAAGGGTTGAATAGAGACATCACCAATGCAGTTGAATTACAACATTATGTGGAGTTGTAGGACATGGTGCACATTGTGGTGAAAGTTGAGAAGTAACTCAAACAAAAAGGTTTTACATGGTTTAGATAGAATCTATGTTCCTTTTTCTCTTGGAAGCTAATTTGGAGAAAAAGGGATGGTAAGGCTAACTACAAGCCCAAGGCTAAATCTTATAAGAGTAAGGAACTAAGTCCTAACAAAGAAAAATGTAATTCTAATTCCTAACCTGGTTAAAATATAGACGTTAAATGATTAAGTATCTGGGAAGGGGAAATATTGCATCTTAATGTTTAAATAAGTGTACCATGGTGTTGTAGTGTAATAATGATATTAAGATAGAAAGTAAGTCTAATGATGATTCCATGCTACCATTCGATGATGTAAGTGATGGAATGGAGTACCCAGTTGAGGGAGATGAGTTCATGGCTAGATGAGCATTAGGTGCACAAGCCAAGGAAGATAATGAAGTGCAAAGAGATAATATCTTCCATACATAGTGGCACATCAAAGATAAGGTGTACAACATGATCATTAATGGGGTTGTTGTATAAATTTAGCTACTATAGTTGAAAAGCTTAATTTACTTACCTTGAAATAGCCAAGGCTATATACGCTTTAATGGTTGAATGAATGTGGGGAGGTTAAGGTAAATAAGTAGGTACTAGTATCATTTATTAGTAAGAGATATACTGATGAGGTCTTGTGTGATGTTGTACCATGCATGCTCGACAAATTTTGTTGGGAAGATCATCACAATATGATTGACATGTAATGCATGATGGGTTTATGAATAAGTACTTTTTTGTAAAAAATGATAAACATATTACTCTTGTACCTTTGACACCTTACCAAGTATAAGATGATCAATTAAGGAATAAAAAAGAGAGTTAATGGAAAAATAAAAAAAAAAAAGAAATTGAGGCTAAGAGGAGAAAAGAGGAAAAGAATGGAGAGAAAGGAGATAAGAGTGAGAGAAAAGGAGAAAGAGAGTAAGAGAGAAAAAAAATGTGAGTTTGTATGTAAAAGAGAGTGATGTTAAGAGAGGTTTGTATTTAAAATAGCCTATAATTGTACTTTTATACAAAGAGGCTTAGTTTAGTACTAATTAGCTTAGCCCTTCTTTGCATAATTTTGTCATTTCTCTTTTGTAGGAATTTAATGATGTTTTTCCTAAACTACCAAGAGGTTTGCCACCTTTGAAGGGAATAGAACATTAGATTGAATTCATCCATGGTGTGATACTTCCAAACTAATCTACCTATAGAAGTAATTTTGAGGAGACAAAAGAGCTTCAAAGGCAAGTTAATGGGCTCATAGCAAAGGGATATATGAGGAAGAGCATGAGTCTATGTGTAGTTTCTGTATTACTTGTGCCTAAGAAGGATGGGACTTGGAGGATGTGAATTAATTGTCGAGTAGTTAACAAAACCACTATGACATATGACTATCCTATATCTAGATTAGATGACATGTTAGATAAATTGAATGGTTCATGTGTCTCTTCTAAAATTGATTTGAAAAGTGGATATTACCAAATTAGGATGAGAGAGGGAGACAAGTGGAAAATAACTTTCAAAACTAAGTATGGTTTGTACGGATGGCTTGTTATGCCAATTGGTCTCACTACTATATTGAGCACTTCTATGAGTTTAATGAATCATGTTTTACATGCATTCATTGGCAATTTTGTTGTTGTGTATTTTGATGATATTTTTGGTTTATAGCAAAAACTTAGATGAGCATCTTGATCATCTATGTTCTATTATAAGTGTTTTATGTTTTGAGAAATTGTATTCTAACCTTAAGAATTGTTTCTTTTTTTGCGTTAATTAGTTCCAATTTCCTGGCTTTATTATAAGTGCTAAAGGCATTGAGATTGACAAGGAAAAGTTTAAGGCAATTTGTGCTTGTTTCTATAGACACTTTATTAGGGCCTTTAGGACCATTGCTGCACCATTAACTGAGATTGTTAAAATGAATGTGGGATTTAAGTAGAGTTGTGATTAAGACAAGGCTTTTAATTTAATCAAGGAAAAATTTTAGTTCTGCACCCTTACTTGTTTTACCTAACTTTGCTAAAACTTTTTAGATTATGTGTGATGCTTTAGATATTAGCATTGGAGCTATTTTAATGCAAGAATTCAACTAATTGCCTACTTTAGTGAAAAGCTAAGTGGAGCAGCCCTTAGTTATCCCACTTATGATAAGGATATGTGTGCTTTAGTATAAGCCTTAGAGATATGGTAGCACTACCTTTGGCCTAATGAGTTTGTCATCCATACTAACCACAAATCCTTGAAGCACTTAAAGGAATAAAAAAAGTTGAACAAGAGACATGCCAAATGGGTCAAATTCATTAAAACATTTCCGTACATCATCAAATATAAACAAGGGGAACGTGGTAGTTGATGAATTATCTTGCTAGTATGCCCTTATCTCTATACTTAGTGCAAAATTGTTAGGATTGGAATATATTAAAGATTTATTTATGAAAGATCCTAACTTTGCTAAAGTGTATAGGACATGTAAGAAGTTAGCCTTTCGGAAATTTTATGGGCATGAGGGTTTCTTATTTAGGGAAAATTGATTACATGTGCCTATGAGTTCCTTAAGGGAGTTAGTTATGAGAGAAGCACATGGGAGATGGTCTAATGGGTCATTTTAGAGTTAGAAGAACTCTAGATGTCTTAGTTGAACATTTCTTTTGGCCACACATGAAATAAGTTGTTGATAGGGTGTGTAACAAGTGCATAATGTGCAAATAGGCCAAATCTAGAGTTTTACCCTATGGCTTCTACACTCCTTTACCTAAACCTAACCAACCCTAAGTTGATTTATCTATGGACTTTGTGCTAAGACTACCATAATAAAAATGGGGTAGGGATTCTACATTTGTTGTTAATGACAAGTTTTCAAAGATGGCACACTTCATCCCATGCCATAAAATTGATGATGCAAACAATGTAGTTAAATTATTCTTTAAAGAGGTACATTTGCATGGCATGCCTCAGAGCATTATTTTAAACCAAGAAAAAAAGTTCTTGAGCTACTATTGGAAGATGTCATAGGTAAGTTAGGTACTAAATTGTTATTCTTAATTGCTGGCCATCCAACAACCACTATATTCACTCTAACAAGCTTGTTTCCACATTTTTGGTACTCTAAACCCATTGAATTTCATTAAAAAAGGGTATGAGTGGTCTTAATTAGCTTTTCTTATATGTATTAAGTGTCTTAAACCCAATAATGGCACCATCACTTTAGTTTTAACTAACAACTCTCCTTCCTTTGTTATAATGACTCATTTACACAAAATGGTGAAGAAATTAAATTTTATGTCTACATAAAACATTGTATTCATTGGAAGAAGCACCTTTGTACACTTTAGTGCTTGAAATCCATTGAATTCTATTGAACAAAGGAGTCATTGACCTTTATTATCTATCATTATCAATATTTAATGGTTTAATTCCCAGAAAATGTGATCATCTCTTCAGCTTTTCATTTTTTTTCATAACAAGCATGTTTATATTCAATATATTCATTGTATCAAACCAGACTTTCATAAGTTTTGGGGTTTTGGGGCTTAAGGCTTCAATATTGGGCATGCTTGAGGCTAAAGACTCAAAAAAGTCATTAATGGCTTGCTTTCGTGGGCTTGGAATGTTTTGGGAACTCAAAGGGTTTGAGCTTTGGCTTTATAAGCTAAACATGTCAACCCATGCTTTTGGTTGGTTTGTTTATGATTGGGTCTTTCCTTGTTAGGCTTCCTATGCATGGGATTTCTTTTTGGATTTCTTGGGCATTTTGGGCTTGTTTTGAGGTTGAGTTTCCTATTCCCTTCAAGAATTCTCTTCTTAGAAAATCTAGTAAGCAATTTGAAGAACTTTAAGTATGATCAATTTCAAAATCAAAATCACTTAAAATTGCTTGCCATCTTGTAAAAATCTATTTTTGATGCAATATTTTGAACATCTTTTTGTAATATAGATTTTGCTACTTGACAATCAATGCATAATAAGAATTTTTGATTTAGTAAATCATGCTGAAAATTCGAAATGTATAAAACAATTGCCAAATTTTCCTTCTTAATGGTGGAATACTGCCTTTAACAATCATTCTAATGCTTAAATGTGAAATGAAGAAGTTGTTCATGATGATCCTTGACTCATTTCAAAATCCCTCCATATCCTAGTTTAGACACATTTGTCTTAACTATTTTGGGTAGTTTGGGATTACTTATGTGAAGACAAGGCAACTCTTTGACTTGACGTTTAATCTCTCTCACTATGGTTGTGTGTTGATTAGTCCATGGTTGAGATGAGGCTTGGTTTAGGGTTGGTCAAACCTTTTTAGAGCATTCTTAACATTATAAAGAGCTTGGATGGACTAAACTAATGGGTTTAGATTTGAAGTTGATGGGCTTTCAAGGAGCTTTTGTTGAAATTGGGCTTGAGCTTGATCATTTCCAAATGCATCAAGTATCTCGAGTATTTGCTCTTCAACACATGTTAGGACTCTTACTGCTTTCTCTTCTAACCCTATTTTAAAAAAGGCTTTGAGTTCATCAACTTGGAAACTAGCTTCATCCTCAAAAGATAGTTCAAAAGTGCAAGCTTCTAAGGTTTCAACCAAGAATGCTTGTAGTTGGGCTTGAACAATATCTGGTAGTTCAAAGGCTTAGAGTTTTTTGTAAAGATTATAGTATCTAGACATATGACAAGTTTATCATAATTATAACAAACGTAATTGGATGTTTGGGCTTTTGTTTGTTTAGGCGTAATAGGTTAGGGCTAGAATGTTGTTTTGGGCTTAGAAGATTATTGGTGTTAGTTAGGCTTAAATTTTAAGGAAAAAGGATTTTTTGAGTTGGTATTGGGCCTATGTTTTAACTTGGTCTTTTCTTTGTGATAAAGGTTATCATTAAATAGGGCATAAAAAATTCCCAACTCCTTTTGAGTCTACTTTTGTTCCTGCTTGATCTATTTTTGAGGATTTAGATTTGCACAAATTTGCAGTCCATCTTTCTGGACAAAGCTTATTTCACTATAAGCCAACTAATGATAAAGAATTTGGCTATTATATTAAGCTTGTAGTTTAGATCTTACCTTATCACTAAGTAACCTTGGTAATCTTGCCAAAAACCTTTCTTTCCAAAAAACTTGGTTTGCATCGTCTTGCAGCATGACATGGTTAGAAACACATTTTTGGGAGTTGCCCTATTTTATAATAAACTCCTATTTAGGAGTGGAGTTTATGGTAACCCTATCTCATTAAGTATTCTAACCAAATTAATAAGGCCTTGGACCACATTAAAATATACTTTTCCACCCTTTAAGCTTGAATTAGCCTTTTTCAAAACAAATTTCATCAATCAGCTTGCTAAGTACTTTTTTCATCCTTTTAGCTCTTGAACATTTCATTGGCCTTTTTTGAATGCATCCTTAAAAGCCCTCCATGCATTAACTTATCTGTGGATCTCAACATTTCCCCTCTCTTTAAAAGGATTCATCCTCAAATCATTACTTGCAAACAAAAGGAGAAAGATTATATATCAAATGTTGCACTCACATTGTACTCACTAAAAAGGTCCAACTTGTAGGCATTGTCATTAATTTGTGCCACCACTTGAAATGGACCATCTCCTCCAAGCTACAATTTTGAATGCCTTTAAGCCAAGAACCTCCCCTTGTGCATATACACCCAAACTCAATCACTAGGTTTAATACCACTTTCTTTCTCACTTTGTTAGCATGGGATACATATTGCTATGTTCATTTTGCAATTTGTTGCCATGCCTTCTCACGCAACTTCTTCACCATTTTGGCCTTGTGTTCACCATCTAGGCACAAAGCATGCATAAGATTAGGATTTGAGAGAAAGGGTAAAGTTAGGGTAACAAGAAAAATAAATAGGTCCATCAATTAGACTAGATTTTATTACTCATAATAAGGAGTCATGAAACCTATTATGTCTTTAGTTTCTAACATAAATTATGGTAGAGCTACTTAAACCTAATCTTGTGGCCAGCCTTAAAGCTACTTGAATCATGCCAATATGGGGGAATTTATATTTCTTCTAGTGTGAACTAATAAGTTTTTGGGATAGCAAGGAAAAAAAAATCATTATAACCTTGAGATAAGGGTAAAGCTTTTTTAATTATTTTAATAACATAATCAGATTTAGATAAAAAAAATATACCATTTGATATATATAAATATAAATGTGTGTGTGTGTGTGACAATGAGGATGATGGTAATTTCTAATTCTAAAGATAAAATATCCTTTAGATTTTTATTAATAATAATTTCTTTATTTTTACCATTAGAGTGCCAACTTCAATGAATTTTATCCATATGTGTCATAGAATAACTAGTAGTGGTTTACACCAAAAGTACTCAACACCCAACCACAGCTTGCGTGAGCTAAAAATGAAAGCATGACTTAGGTTTCAACTACAACTTATAATAGATACTTTACTAGGTTTGGCTTTAATTCTCTAAATTCATATTAAGAAGGACTAATACCTTTAAAATATATTTCAAAAACAACAAAAGTATTAACACTATTCATTAAAGTAAGCTTATTATTAAATACAAGCTATCATAAATCATTATTTGTAATGATGCATAAATGCAAAGATTAACAGAAAGCTTATTAGCTTTAAATTTACATCCATTCTTCAATATAGAGAAATTGATTTGATTTCAAAAAAGATTAAGAGGAATGAAAGATTCATTAGTTCTCCAACTAATGAAATCACTTATATGCATTTATAGCAGAAACTCAAGACTCCTTTTAATCAAAAGAAGATAAAAGTACATAAAGAAATAGAATGAAAAAATGAGAAAGTGGTCTCATTGTTTGAGAAATAAGCCATTCAATATGTCACGGACTTGGCTTGATCAACCAACGACCCGCGTGGCACTAGCAATTCACTTGACTCGAATGCTAGTTCAACCTTCTCCAAGAGCTAGAATGCTACTAGCAGAAGATAGGAAAGAAGCACACAAAGTAGACAAGAGATATGGAGAACTTGGAGAATACTATATTGTTTCAAGAATATAACTACACTATTACTTGGATGCTTTACAAGTGAGGTCTTTAAGGATATATATAGTCATCCACCTTCTCAATGGATGGCTAGGATCTATTCGATCTAACAGTCACTATTCTCTCTCTAGATTATTTTACATAACTCTATGCTTTACGAGAAGATAAGGGAGTTATCTACAAGATTCTAGAGGCTTCCACCTAGTTCTGGAATAGTGAAGAATAAGCCTCTTTAGTAGCTAAATTTTGGCAGAATGACGTGGCATGTGACATTCTCCCCCACTCAATCTGGCGACGCCCTTGTCGCGTCCCTCTTGTATTTCTCGATCACATCCACGTTGTTCCACAAAGTTAGCTCGTGTTCCCAACTTGCCTCGCTACCAAGCAACCCTTTCCATTTAACAAAGTACTCGACATAACTTGGATGGGTGCCTCTCCTTGGAATGACGTGATGCGCCAATATCTCTTCCACGTCACAATCTGGCATGGTTGTTATGGCTGTAGGGGCCCCTTTTTGACTTGCCCCTACTTGGCTCCTCCTTATCATGATGGTAAGGCTTTAGCAAGCTAATGTGGAATACTGGATGCATCTCGAGGTGTGATGGTAAGGTTAATCAGTAAGCTAGTTTGCCAATCCTCTTCTCCACTAGGAAGGGCCCCTCGTAATGCCTTACTAGACCCTTATGCACCCTAACAAACCTTCAGCTTTGATGGGGAAGGAGTTTCACCATCACCAAATCTCCTTCCTCAAATTCCAAGTGTCTCCTCTTGGCATCGGCCCATTTCTTCATTCGCTTGGTAGCCTTAGCCAAGTGTGCCCATGCCATGTCGAACTTTTCATGCCAACCCTTGGCAAACTTGAATGCAATAGGACTCGGCCCTTTGTATCCAACTGCCAATGTGTGTGGAGTCATTGGTTGCAGTCCCGTAGTGACTTTGAATGGGCTAGCCCCAGTTGACTCACTTTTCTGCAAATTGTATGAGAATTGGGCTATGTCAAGTAACTTAGCCCAATCACTCTGGTTGGCACTTATGTAATGCCTTAAGAACAGTTCCAACAAGGCATTCACCCTTTCTGTTTGGCCATCAGTTTGGGGATGAAAGCTTGTGGAGAAGTTGAGCTCCGATCCCATCAACTTGAATAGCTCCATCCAGAATCTCCCGGTGAAGCGAGTGTCTCTATCACTGACAATCATCTTTGGGATGCCCCAATATTTCACCACATACTTGAAAAATAGGCGTGCTGCATCTTCAGCTATAAACTTTGAGGGTATGGGGATGAACACACCATACTTGCTAAACCAATCTACCACTACCATGATGTTGGCACATCCCTCCGATTTTGGTAAACACGTGATGAAATCCATCGAAACACTCTCCCATGGTTTCTCCAGAATAGGTAGGGGCTCCAGCAATCCCCATGGTTGGTGTTGCTCCACCTTGTCTTGTTGGCATACAAGACAAGTCTTCACGTAGAGCTCAATGTCATCCCACATTTGTGGCCAATAATATGCCCGCTCTACAAGTGCCAACGTGCGACGTATACCCGGATGTCTTGCCCATTTTGAGTCATGACACTCCTTGATAATTGCCTTCCTCAATCCTTGCCACTTTGGCACATAAACTCTATTGCCTTTGATAGTGAGTAACCCATCTTCAAGCCAAAACTAATGTGTCTTCCCACTACTTGCCAATTCCCTCAAACTCTTGGCTTGTGGGTCATGCTCCAATCCCTTCTTTACTTGTTCTACCAAAGGGAAGTTTGAACTTGTGATGGCAGCTAGTTTGACCTTTCTACTCAATGCATCAGCCACCAAATTAACCTTACCTGGCTTATACTCTATCACAAAGTCAAATTCCACCAAGAAAGCTTGCCACCTCACTTGCTTTGGCATTAACTTCTTTTGATTGAGGAAGTAACTTGTGGCAATGTTGTCCATTTTTATGATGAACTTGGACCCCAACAAATAATACCTCCAAGTTCATAGGCAATGCACCACTGCAGTCATCTCCTTCTCCTAAACTGTATAACAGTGCTCGGTTTCATTCAACTTGCGGCTCTCATAGGCAATGCCTCAAACGCTCTTTGGCATTTAGCGTTCCAACTCCATATTCTATTCTTCTTTAACAACTCAGTGAGTGGAGTTGGAATAAAGGAGTAGCCCTTTATAAATCTTTGGTAATAGTTGACGAGGCCTAAAAAGGATCGTACCTCAGTTACCTTCTTTGGTGGCTCCCAATTATGGATGGCTTGCACCTTGGACTCGTCCAATCATAGTTTGCCTCCACTAACAATGTGCCCTAAGAATGTGACCTCTCGTTGAGCAAAGGCACATTTCTCCCTCTTCACGTACAACTCATGCTCTCTTAGTACTTGGAAAACTTGTCGTAGATGTTTAATGTGCTCATCCAACATCTTACTATAGACAACAATATCATCCAAACATACTACAACAAACTTATCCAAAAACGACTCAAAAACTCTATTCATCAAAGTACAGAATGTGATAGGGGCATTTGTAAGTCCAAATGGCATAACTAAGAACTCAAAGGAGCCATACCTCATAACACAAGTGGTTTTTGGCTCACTCCTTCTGCAATCCTCACTTGGTAGTATCCTGATCTCAAATCCAGCTTTGTGAACCACTATGCTTCACCTAGCTGATCAAACAAGTCAGCTATCAATGGAATGGGATACTCATTCTTCACGATGATTCTGTTGAGCACCCGATAGTCGATGCACAATTGGAGTGACCCATCATGCTTCTTTTGGAAAAGCACGGGTGCACCATATGGAGCCTTTGACGGTTGAATGTAACCGGCATCCAACAGCTCCTTAAGTTGCCTCCTGAGTTCCTCTAACTCGAGGGGTGCCATTCGGTAAGGCACCGCAGTAGGTGGTCTTGCACCAGAGACTAACTCAATCTTGTGGTCCATCTCTCGTTTAGGTGGGAGCTTCTTAGGCAGTTCGGGAGGCATAATGTCCTTGAACTCCTTTAGGACGTGAGAGACTTCTTTAGGTAGAACCTTGGATGAGAAAGTATCCTTTCCATCTTTCAAAGATACAAGAAAGGTGGGTTGTGCCTTCTTCACCCCTTTAGAAAGCTGCATGGCTGAAATTTGCCTAGATTGAAAGCCGGTTTCCCTAGCCAAAGGCACCATATAGGTATTACCTTCTTCCAAGATACACATTGTGTTGGCAAAAGGAATAGGCATGACCTTAACACGATCCATAAACTCCATACCAAGCACAACTAGATAATCATCCATTGGTATAATAGAAAAATCTACAAGGCCACACCATTCACCCATACGTACCTCTATACCATGAACGATGCCAAAAATTGACTTTGGCTTTGAGTTTACTGCCTTGAGCCATCCTTGCTCCTTGTTGTATTTGATGCCCAACCATCTTGCTTCCTCCTCTTGAAGGAAGTTGTTGGAAGCTCTAGTATCCACTAAGGCTTTAACCACTTGGTTACTCACCTTTGCTTCCACATATAATCATCCTCTCTTCTCGGTCTTAGGCACTTCAACCTTGCCTTTGATGGCATTGAGGATTTGCAAGGATCCCATCCTTGTCTCTTCACGTTGCTGCTGTCCCTCCCTTTCTTCAACTATGGCAGAAAGCTTGGCTTTCCTCAAGCAATCCCTTGCCTTGTGCAGCCCGTCGCAAAAGTAGTATTTAAGAGGGCCCCTATCACTGCTTTGACCATCCTTGGTGTTCTTCCCTTCCTTAGGCCCATTATACTTGTGGAAATGTCCTTTGTTTGAGGGATTATCTCCCCCACTCTTTCCCTCGCCATCCTTGTCCTTATGAGACTTGGGCTTTTCAGACTTCTTGAACTCTATTAGCGACTTGGCAATGGAAATAGCGGTGGCGAGATCTTAAACACCATGTCTTTGGATCTCCATCTTTGCCCAATTTTGTAAGCCATCTTTGAATGCAAAAAATGCTTCCTTGTCAGGATAATCAAGAATTTCCAACAACACTTCGGAGAATTCCTTCACATACTCTCGTATGCTCCCCTTTTGTTGAAGACGCCTTAACTTTGCTCTCGCCTCTTCCTCGGCATTCTCTGGATAGAATTGCCGCTTGAGTTCTTTCTTGAACTCATCCCATGTGTTGATGATGCAAGTACCCCTTTCGATATCACTATACCTCCTTCTCCACCATACCATTGCGGTATCCACGAGGTATAAAGCGGTATTATCAATCTTCTTGGCATCCTCTGTGACACCAAGTGCCTTAAAGTATTGCTCTAAGCTCCATAAAAAGTTATCAACCTCCTTCACGTTCCTCGACCCATTATATGCCTTGGGTCTTGGAACATCCACCTTTGAAGAAGCAACTACCGTTGTCAAGGCAATGCTTCCACCTTGAGCAACTGCCTTTTTGCAAAGGACTAGCTCATCTTTGGTCTCCTTCAACTCGTTAGAGACTCGTTCGAGCTCTTCCTTCAACGTCACAACCTCACAATAGAGGGTCTCTTCCAAGGTCTTCACTTGGTTTAGACACCATGATAGGGCTTGGTTCAAGGCACCTTGCATCTCTTTACAAAGCTCTTCACTCTCCCTCTTGAGTTCGTCAATGCGTTGGTCTACCACCTCGAACTTCTCCTGCCCATCCGTCACAGCAAGCTCAACCTTTGCGAGCCTTGCATTGGCGTCTTTCAAGACATCCCTCAACCTTGATCTCCCTCTTTTAGGTTGCTTCTGGGCTTCTTCAACAATATGGGTAATCTCACTGTGAGGACCCGACATGCTTACCAGATAGTGTGTGCTTGCTACTTGTAGAAACCAAGCTCTGATACCACTTGTCACGGACTTGGCCTAATCAACCAACGACCCGTGCGGCACTAGCAATTCACTTGACTCGAATGCTAGTTCAGCCTTTTCTGAGAGTTAGAATGCTATTAGCAAAAGATAGGAAAGAAGCACACAAAGTAGACAAGAGATATGGAGAATTTGGAGAATATTATATTATTTCAAGAATGTAACTACACTATTGCTTGGATGCTTTACAAGTGAGGTCTCTAAGGCTATATATAGTCATCCACCTCCTCAATGGATGGCTAGGATCTATTCGATCTAACAGTCACTATTCTTTCTCTAGATTATTCTATATAACTCTACGCTTTACGAGAAGATAAGGGAGTTATCTACAAGATTCTAGAGGCTTCCACCTAGTTCTAGAATTATGAAGAATAAGCCTCTTTAGTAGCTAAATTTTGATAGAATGACGTGGCGTGTGACAAATATCTTTAAAGGAAAGCTTATTACGATCAAAGTCTCATTTACTTGATAGAACTTAATGAGTTTCAACTACCAATTCCAATGGATATAATGTTTTGCAGAAACACAAAAGTTAATTTTACCCTCATTTTGTGTAGATGAGTCATTGCAATGACAAGAGAAGTCTTGTTATCAAAAAATAAAGAGAGTCTCATTATTTAGGAATTAAACAATTCAATGCCTATAAGGAAAGCTAATAAAGATCAATGACAACTTGATGGAATTTAATGGATTGAGTGTACCAAAGATGTACAAATGAGTTTGTAGCTATGAATATAATGTTTACTATTGACACATAAGATAATTATGAGATCATTTTGTGTGAATGAGTCCTTACAACAAAAAGAGAAGTCTTGTTATCAAAAAATGAAGAGATGGTCTCATTATTCAAACATTAGACCATTAAATACCTATAAGGAAAACTAAAGATCAATTAATAATTTACTTAATGGAATTCAAGGGTTTAAAAGTACCAAAAGTGTGTAAGCATACTTAATCACATGAATATAATGTTTTATATAGGCACAAAAGTTAATTTCACCATTATTTTGTGAAAATGAGTGCCTGCAATGAAGGAAGGGGCCTTGTTAGCTAGAAATGAAAAGAAGGCCTCATTATTCAAGAATTGAAGCACTTAATATATATAAGAAATGGTAATCTAGACTAATCACACTTTTATTTGATGTAATTAAATGGATTTAGAACACCAAAGATGTACAAATGAGCTTGTTACAAAGAATATAATGATTATTATAGGCATAAAAGTTAATTACAAGATCATTTTGGGTGAATGAGCCCTTGCAACAGAAGAGAAGTCTTGTTATTAAAAAATGAAAAAACAGTCATATTGTTTGGAAATAAACTACTATTTAGGAATGGAGAAAACCATGTGAAAAAAGCTAATCATGTGACAAACAATTACAAACTTGTGAGAAAGCCTAATCATGATCAATTACACCTATGTTTTATGGACTTTAATGGATTTAGACTACCAAAGCTGTATTGATATGCTTGGTGCAAGGAATCTAATGTTCGGTGTAGATACAAAAATTCATTTCATAATGATTTTGTGTGATTAACTTCTTAGAATGAAAGCTGTTGTCTTCTTAGCAAGAAAGGAAGTGATAATCTAATCTTTCATGCAATGAACCATTCCAAACATGTATAAAAATCTAATTAAGATTAAGGACCTTTATGTTTGGTGAATTTCAGTTGATTTATTTAGACTACAAAAATTGTACTTTTGACCTAAGCAACGAATCTAATGTTTGGTGTAGATACAAAATTTAATTTCAAGATCATTTTTTCTAAAAGAGTCTTTAAAATGAAAAAAGAAGCCATATTAGCATGAAATGAAGTAAGGTCTTATCCTTTAGGAATTGAATTATCCCTTAGGAATTCAACCATTTAGTTCCTAGAAGAATAGCTTATCAAGATCAATGGCACATGATCATTTTTTCTAAATGATTCCTATTTTTTCTCACAGTCTTGTATGGGTTGTAATTATTGTCAACCAAATTTAAGTGTGCAAGCAGAAGTGGTTCATTCAAACATTCAAGGGATGAGTTTTCAGTAGAAAGAAAAGGGCAAGAAAAATAAATTAAAAAGGAGGATAATGCTGAATTTTGAATGGAACAATAATATGAAGCCACATGGATAGGATACATTATAAAGTAATGAAAACAACCTTTAAACGCTTAGATATCCATAAAGGAATGATGTTTGTAGAGAAATGATTCTATGGCAAACAAATATCCATAAAGCAAATCTTCAAATGGCTAGGTATATCAAATGGCATGAGGTAAGTCTACCTGATACCTAGAAATTAGAAACTATGATGCCACCAAAGCCTCTTGTTACACAGGATATCAATAGGATTATTCTACATAGAGATGGTAGTGTTAGCATATCATTTGCTGCACACTCCACAATCATTGGGTTGAATCCAATAAGGAGGAATATCTCAAATCCAATATCTTTAAATATTTACAACGTAGCCTTTCTGCCAATCAACCATCTAGCACACATGTTAGAACAAGAAGTTCCAAGTCTAACATTGTAGGACTGGATGTAAGAAAACAAGTTCCTTAAGTAGCCTTTATGGCATCAAAGCAAGAGTCACTGACGTCTCTTATAACATCACAAATGGCATTTCCTGATGAGCTTGAGGTAAGTCATGAGCTCAATGTTTTGGAAAAAGAAGTTTTGATAAAAGAGTTATATTCTCAAGACAATATTAAGAAAAGAACTTGGTTTTAAAAGCATTTTCAAGATAAAAAACTAGAAGTCCAATAAGACTCTTATGACTAAATGACCAAAAACAAGCAACATGTTTTGTTTTTTTGATTAGTTTGATAAAGACTATTTTCGAATGGGTTATGAGTATCCATGGTCATCTTTTACAAAAGAAAATGAGTTATGGGCTTAAACTCAATCACAATAGTGGGAGTTGGCAAATGGCTTTATAATTGAGTCAAGTCACCCTCCTCCATGTAAAATTCAATTTAAGCATAAAGGTTCTTATATCTTTGCTTCACCATACAAGATTTGCAGAGAACATGAAGATTTTTCACTAAATGATATTAGAAAGCTTTTAGAACAAAACAATTATAACACTAAGTTTTTACAAACAAATAGTAATCAACTTTCAAAAGTTAAAATTACTATTTCAAGTTTTTCTAGAAAACTATTTTTCAATCCTTTTCAAGTTTTAAAAACAACTTCAAATGAATTTAAAGAAGCTCTGAAGTAACCTTTACAAGTATTGCAAGCTTTAAACCTAAGCAAATTAATAAGTAAAGCCATTCAAACTTTGAGTGTATGCAGTAGTGCCTTATCCCAATATCTATGTCTAATAGTGAATCATCCTTAAAGGTCTAAAGAATTCAAGCTAGGATATCATCTTCAAAGATGTATTATCCTAGACCAACAACCCTTGAAATGGCATTAGTAGAAAAGCCTACTTTTCTTCAAACCAAATATAATTCCAATTCAATTTATGAATGGAAAATTGATGGATTTTTAAAATATCAGACTTTGAATCTCCTTCAGCAAATTTCTATGGTGTCTAATGCATATAGGACTCATAGTCATATGTCAAACCAAGCCATGGCTGAAATCCTGGGTGCAAGATTTTCAAGACAACTTAAAGGCTAGTGGGATCATATTCTCACTTTAGTTAACCATACAAGCATTTTCCATGCCATTAAGCAAGATGTTTAAGGAAACCTACACCATGAACATAACCAACAACCAATTCTAGATGCTATGAAAGCTTAATTTTTGCATATCCAAGCATTTCATAGGTGATCCTTCTCACCTAGAGGATAAGAACACAAAACTCTTATCCAACCTCAAGTGTAAGTATGTGCATAATTTCTATTGGTTCAAGGATACATTTTTCACATAGGTTATCTAATGGGTTGATTCTAACCAAGTTTTTTGGAAAGAGAAATTTTTAGCAAGACTGCCAAGGTAGCTTAGGAATAAGGTAAGATCAAAACTTCAAGCTTAATGCAATGGTCAAATTCCTTATCATTAATTAGATTATGGAGGACTGATAAGCTTTGTCTAGAAAAAAGGTTTGTAGATTTGTGCAGATCTTAAGCTTCAAAAGCAAATCAAGTGTGAACAAAAGTAGATGTAAAAGGTGTTAAGATCCTTTTATGCCTAATTTGAGGAAAACCTATATCAAAAAGAAAGGGCCAAAAGGAAGCATAAGTCCATTACCAAGTCCAAAAATCCTAGCCTAAGCCCACATAGCACTAACAGACCTCCAAGCCTAAAACCAAAACCCAAGTTTACCAATCCTAAGCAAACACAAGCTCAGACATCTTGATATGTTTGTTATTGATGTGGTCAATCTGGTCATATAGCTCGATATTGCAAGCTAAACAAAATGCTCCAAGCCCTTGAATTACCTAAAACTATTCATGCCCAATTGCAAATCCTTTTAATTGACACCACAGAAGTTAGTACACTTGAATTATCTTTTAGAGAGGAAATGGCCCTACAAGTTGATGAACTTCAATCATCTATTAAATCAAGAGTAAAAGAAAAAAAAAGTAAGCATTCTCACAAAGGACCGAGAACAAATTTTAGAAATTCTTGATTCTTTCAGAGGTACCTAAGTCAAAGCTCAATATCTTTAAATGCTATTAGAAGCTCCTTCTTCTTCAAGCTCTAACCCTTTCCTCCAAACAATCCAAACTACTTACAATCTTAAAGATATCCTAAAGTGCTTTGATCAACAACAAACCAAGCCTATTACTTTGCAAGAGCTCAAACATGAAATCAACTACATCAAACAAGAAATACAAGATCTCAAAGCCTAGCAAAATAAAGACCATCAATTACTATTGTCCTTAAATGGCCTATCAAAATCACTTTGAAAATTGCTAACCAATTTCATCTTAAAATAATAGCCTTGGTAGATATTGGTGTAGATCCCAACAGTATTTAGGAAGGTTTAGTACCTACCAAATATTTCTAAAAAACTTTGGAAAGCTTGAAGTTTCTAAGCAACTACAAGCTGCAAGTCAAATATAAGCTATTTAATGTTCAAATCGATCAACGAGGGATTAATATCCAAACATCCTTTGTTCTCATAAAGAATCTCAAGCAAAAGGAAATATTTGGTACCCTATTTCTTAATTTGATTAAGTCTTTCTAAGTAACAGAATAGGATATTAACACTACTATTCTTGATCACCCAATTACTTTCCTTTTTATCCACAAGCCTTAAGTGAGAAATCTAAACCTTTTGAAAATTCTTTCTATTCATAAAGCTACTGAAGTTAATCTTTTACTTAAAACAAAGCAAGCCCATCGTTGGTCCCTATAGACTAAAGCATCTTTTAAAAGGCTTGAACAACAACTTTCTACTCATGTCGTTCAACCTAAAATCCAAGCCATCATGACCCAAATTAAAACTTTAATTTATGCTTATGTTCCTAATGCTTTTTGGCATAAAAAATAGCATGTGGTTACACTCTTATGTGCTAAACGTTTTGATGAATGAAAAATTCCTACTAAAGCACAACCTATCTAGATGAATCCATAGGGTGTTGTAAGTAGGAAATTCAAACCTTATTAGAAAAGAAAATCATTTGACCAAGCCAATCATTATAGAGTTGTGCAACCTTCTATGTCAACAAGAATGTTGAACTAGAATGTGACATACCTCATTTAATGATTAATTACAAGCCCTTAAATGATGTTTTGGAATGGATAAGATATCCAATCTCAAATCAAAAGGACCCCTTTCAAAGGTTGGTCCAAGCCCAAATATTTTTTGAGTTTGATATGAAATCAAGGTTTTGGAAAATTCAAATTTAAGAAGCAAACCATTACAAAATTCCCTACACTATTCCCTTGGGCTGGTATGAGTGGAATGTTATGCCATTTGGACTAAAGAATGTGCCCTTTGAATTCTTGAGAATTATGAATGAAATTTATTGGCCTTACATTCAATTTATAATTATTTATATTTATGATGTTCTAGTATTTTTTGAAAATTTAGATAAGCATTTCAAACACCTCAATGTCTTCATAAAAGCCACCAAGAAAGCTTGCCTAGCTATTTCCAAGTCCAAGCTTAATCTTTTTCAAACTAAAATAAGGTTCCTTGGTCACTATATTTATCAAGGTACTCCTACTCCCATTGATAGAGGTTTAGCCTTTGTAAACAAATTTCCTAATGAGATTACTAACAAATCTCAATTATAGAGGTTCCTGGGTAGTTTGAACTATGTTTCAGATTTCTATGCCAAGCTTAACCTTGTATGTAAGCTTTTACATCATAGGTTAACCAAGAAAGCCTAGCCATGGACTTATCATCCCACATCTATTGTAAGAGAAATCATGCGCCAAGTCAAAGAATTACCTTGTCTTTACATAACCTCTTGTTCTTTGAATCCATAAACCCTGGTTTATCCTTTCTTGTCTTTAAATTGTTGCAAAAATAAGGACAAAAAAGAAAAATGAAAAAGAAAAAGAACAAGCAAAATGAAAGAGGAAGAGAAAAAGAAAATTGAAAGAGAAAAAGAAAGTCCTTCCTATTTAAAAAGTAAATCTCATTTGATTAGGTCAAAAGGAGATAAAGGCTTTATTTCCCTATTTCATTCCAATTCCTACAAGGACTTGGATCTAATTAATCTTTTTTCTTGTGTGTTTCGTGATTTAATCCTATTGAGTTTTTTTAATTTGCAACCTTAATTCATTGTGCAATCCTAGATTTCTTTGATTCTAATTAGTTGGAATTACTTGGTTATAAGGTGACTTTGATTAAGATAATTCAGTACAATTTCTCCTTTGGTTTTTTCAAGAACTAAAAACTCATCAATAACTAACTCTTCATGTGGCATTCAACCCGAATTATCACTTTTAAATTCATTCTTTTCTAAAGAGTAGCATCCATATCTTTCTTCCATACCTCTAGTGGTGCCCAAGCATTAGTTATTATTATCGTGATTAAAATAATATTTGGTGTATACACCAATGATAATTTTATGATCATTTTGGGTGAATGAGTCATTACAACTAAAGGGGAAAACATTTTAGCAAGAAATGAAGTGATGATTTCATTTTTCTAGAATTGAACCATTAAATACAATCAAGAAAAAAATTCAAGATCAATGACTCCTTTCTTTGAAGGAGTTCAATGGATTTAGGGCACCAATGATTAATCATTATTGTTGTGATTAAAATAAAGTTTAATGCATACACCAAGGATAATTTCATGATCAATTTGGGTGAATGAGTCATTAGAACTAAAGGAGAAAACCTATAGGCAAGAAATAAAGTGATGGCTTCATTCTTCTCAAATTGAACCATCAAATATGGTCAAGAAAGGAAAATGTGATCAATAACTCCTTTGTTTGAAGGAATTCAATGGATTAGTGTACCAAAGTCATAAGGAGAAAACTTGTTAGTAAGAAATGAAGGGACAGTCACCTTTTTCTAGAGTTGAACCATTCAATACTTGTAAGGAAAAGATAATTAATATCAATGACTCATTTGTTCCATGAAATTTAATGGATTAAGAGTGCCAAAGTATGAAGGTCAATATTATCGTGATTAATAGAATGTTTTGTGCATAAACCAATGCTAATTTGATGATCATTTTGTTTCGATTAGTACTTACAACAACAAGAAAAAACTTGTTAAGAGGAAATCAAAGGACAATTTCATTATTTTAAAATTGAACCAATCAATACCTAAAAGAAAAGACAACCAAGATCAATGACCTCTCCATTTGTTGGAATTCAATGGATTCAAATAGCTAAAGTCATAAAGTTGTTGTTATCAAGATTAATATAATGTTTGGTGCATACACCAATGTCAATTTCATGATCATTTTATGTGAATGAGTCCTTCCAACTAAAGGAGAAAACTTGTAACCAAGAAATGAAGTGACAATTTCATTCTTCTAGAATTGGATGATCCAATACTGTCAAGCAAGAAAATAAGATCAATGATTCCTTTGTTTGATGGAATTTAATGGATTCAAAGAATTAAAGTCATATGGTCATTACTGTCGTAATTAATATAATTTTTGGGGCATACTTCAATGTTAATTTCATGATCATTATGTGTGAATGTGTCCTTGCAATTAAAGGAGAAAGGTTGTAAGCAAGAAATACAAGGAAAATTTCATTCTTCTAGAATTAAATCAATTAATATGATAAAGAAAACACAATTAAGATCAATGACTCCTTTAATTAATGAATTTAATGGATTCTAAGAGCAAAAGTCTTAAGGTTGTTATTGTCACGATTACTATATTATTTGGTGCTTTCACCAATGATAATTTCATGATCATTTTGTGTGAATGAGTCATTACAACTAAAGGAGAAAACTTGTAGGCAAGACATGAAGCAATAGTTTCATTCTTCTCAAATTAAACCATTCAATACAATCTTCGAAGAAAACAAAGATCAATGATTTCATTGTATAAAGGAATTGAATGGATTTAGAGTGCCAAAGTCATTACATTGTTATTTTTCACAATTAATATAATGTTTAGTGAGTAAAACAACACTAATCTCCTAATCATTTTGTGTTAATGAGTTCTTACAACTAAAAAAAAAAACACTTATTAGCAAGAAATGAAGGGAAAAATTCATTCTTCTAGAATGGAACTATTGAATACTTGCAAGAAAAGACAATGAAGATCTATGACTCCTTTGTTTGATGGAATTCAATGGATTTAGAGTGCTAAAGTCATAAAGTTATTAATGGATTTAGAGTGCTAAAGTCATAAAGTTATTAATAGATTTAGAGTGCTAAAGTCATAAAGTTATTAATGGTTTTAGAGTGCTAAAGTCATAAAGTTATTAATGGATTTAGACTGCTAAAGTCATGAGGTCATTATTCTTGTGATTAAATTAATGTTTGGTGCATACACCACTGTCAATTTCATGATCATTCTAAGTGAATGAGTCCTTGCAACTAAAGGAGAAAACTTTTAAGAAGAAATGAAGCAATGGTTTCATCCTTTTAGAATTATACCATTTAATACCATTAAGAATAAAAAATTAAGATTAATGATTCCTTTGTTGATAGAATTTAATGGATTTAGAGTATTAAAGTCATAAAGTTGTTATCATCATGATTAATATAATTTTTGGTGCATAATCCAATGTTAATTTCAAGATCATTATGTGTGAATATGTCCTGGCAACTGAAGGAGACTTGTAAGTAAGAAATAAAGGGATGATTTCATTATCATAGAATTGAACCATTCAATATGATAAAGAAAAGCCAATCAAGATCAATGATTCCTTTTGTCAATGGAATTCAACTGATTTTAAGAGTTAAAGTCCTAAGGTCATTATTGTCACAATTAATATATTCCTTGGAGCACAGAAAGAAGATACTTTCATGATCATTTTGTGTGAATGTGATGTGAACCCCAAAAGATGTGTCTTAAGGACCCAACACACACAAGGAATCAAACAAGAACCTAAGAAAGTTAAATCAAATGTCAATCATGCAAGACCAAGACCCTATGTTCAAAGGAACATGAACCTAAGGTATAAAGAAGGATATGGACGCATCACTTGAGAAACACAAGGAATTTGGGAGTAATAAGTCAAGTTGAATGCCTTAAGAAATGTTAGTTCTTGATAAGTTCTTTACTTCTTAAAAGAACTAATGGACTTTTCTCTCTTCTATTTTCATTAATGTTCACCTTTTTTAATAATGAAATCAAGCCAATTTATAAGCTAAATTACTCCTAATTGTTTTAGGAGTTGTCCTATTTTATAAGAAATTCCTATTTAAGAGTGGATTTGTCCATGAATCATTTCTTACATCAAGAGAAAAAACATTTGAGATAACCTCACATGCATTCTCTCACATGTTTCACTCCACTCTCTCACAATATGACACTCACTCTTGTGTTTGCACACTGTATATATTTAGCTTTTCTCCATAATATTGCTCATAACTCTTGCCCTTTCCCACACTTAACTTTCCTCTCTCAATTCTTTATGAAACTAAACCTATTAAAGTCACCTTGTTACCAACCAATTCCAACAAATCAAAATTGAAGAAATTTAGGCAAGCACAATAAATAAAGATTGTAGATTAGAAGAACTCAACAAGATTAAATTGCAGCACATAGGGAAAGATAAATTAAATCAAGATACTTGTACAAAGTGGAAAGACAAAGTCTTTTCTTCTATACCTTTGATCTAATCAAAAGTGATTTTCTTCCTAAATAAGAAGGCATGAAACAAGATTCTTTCTTTTCTTAATTTTTGTTCCTTTTTTTTTTTTTCTCTTTTTGTTTTATTTTTACATGAATTTAAAGACAATGAAAGATAAACTAGGGTTTGCTAATTCAAACAACAAGAGGCTCTAGAATCTAGCTAAGAAGAATGATAAAAATAAAAAACTCAAAATTAGATAAGCATACCTAATTTAGATCTAAGCTTTGATACCAATTGATGTGAACACCCAAAGACATGGCTTAGGGACCCAACACATAAGGAATCAAACAAGAACCCAAGAAAGCCGAATCAAGTTTCAATCATACAAGACCTAGACCTTATGTTCAAAGGAACACAAACTTAAAGAAGGATATGGACGCATCATTTGAGAAAAGAAGGAATTTGGGAGTGATAAATTTGGTTGAGCACCTCAAGAAGAGTTAGTTCTTCATAAGTTCTTTAGTTATTGAAAGAACCAATGGAGAAAACTCTCACTTTTATCTTCACTAATTTATAGGCTAAATTAACAACCCCAACCCTAAAGATAATAAAAGTCTTCCCAAAATGAGCTAACAACAAATTTACTCCTATTTGTTTCAGGAGTTGTCCTATTTTACAATAAACTTCTATTTAGGAGTGAATTTTATTGTAATTTTAGCTCATTAAGAACTCTAATCAAATTAATAAAGTCTTGGTCCACATTAAGATATGTTTTGCCACCCTTTAAGCTTGAAGTACTCTATTTTATTGTAGACTCTTATTTTATAACAAACCCTTATTTAGGAGTGCATTTAATTTAACATATAACCCTTCAAGCTTGAATTATCTTCTTTTGCCCAAATTTCATCAATCAACCTTTTAAGTGCATTTTTCATCCTTTTATCTCTGGAATGTGTCATTGGCCCTTCTTAAATGCTTAATAGATCCTTAAAAGCTCTCCATGCATCGACCCCTCCATGGATCTCATCATTTCCCCTCTCCTCAAAAGGATTCATCCTCAAATCATCATCTACATAAAAAACAAATGCTAAGAATAACCTTGCACATAAACCCTCTTGGATTTCACTCCACTCACTCATAGTATGACACTCATTCTCATGTTTGCACACTTTATAAATTTAGCTTTTCACTCTTAGTTCTTTACTAAACTAAACATGCCCAATCAAAGTCAACCTATATCTAACTAATTCCATCAAATCAAAAATCAAAGAAATTTAGGAAAGCTCAATGAATTAAGGTTATGGATAAAAAAATCTCATCAAGAATAAATCACGAAACACAAAAAAATATATATATTTAATTAGATCCAAATCCTTGTAGGAACTCAAAAGAAATAAGGAAATAAAGTCTCTATCTTCCTTTGACCTAATAAAACAATATTTACTTCTCAAATAGGAAGGAATCAATCAAAATTCTTTATCTTTTCTTTCTTATTTCTTTTTTTTTTTGTTTTACTTTTTTATCCTTTTTTTTTTTCAAATTTAAAGAGAAGAAAAATTAAACTAGGATAAGCAAGCCTAATTTAGCCCTAAAGGTGTAATACTAATTGATGTGAACACTAAAAGACATGTTTTAGGGACCCAACATGCATAAGGAGTCAAATAAGAACTCAAAAAAAGCCAAATTAGATTTCAATCATGCAAGATTTGGACCCAATGATCAAGGAACATGAACATGAGTTATGAACAAGGATATGGACACCAAAATCTAGAAAATAAGGAATTAAGGAGTGATAAGTCGAGTTCAATGCCATAGAAAGAGCTAGTTCTTATTAAGTTCTTCAATTCTTGAAAGAACCAAGGGAGGAAATTCTCACTTTTATTTTCATTAATGTTTTGCTTATTTTTAACAACAAAATGAAGCCTATTTAAAAGCTAAATTAACAATCCTAAAAACACTAAAAATAAAGACAATGACAAACTCCTCTAACATAAGAATAATTCTATTTTATTATAGACTCTTATTTTATATCAAACTCCTACTTAGGAGTGGATTTTAATTCAGCATATAATCCTCAAGCTTAAATTATCTCCTTTGGCTCAAATTTCTTTAATCAGCCTATTAAGTGCCTTTGTCATCCTTTTAGTTCTTAAATGTGACATTGGCCAATCTTGAATGCTCAATAAATCCTTATAGGTCCCCTATTCATCAACCCCATCATAAATCTCATCAAATGGTTTCATTCTTCTAGAATTGAATCATTTGATACCATCAAGAATAGAAAATGAAGATCAATAACTCCTTTATTTGAAGGAATTTAATGGATTTGGAGAGCAAAAGTCATAAGGTTTATATAGTCACAATTAATATAATGTTTGGAGTATATAACAATGATAATTTCATGATCATTTTGTGTGAAGGAGTCCTTATAGCTAAATAAGAAAACTTAGGAAGAAATGAAGAGATAATTTCATTCTTCTAGAATTGAACCATTTAATACTTGCGAAGAAAGATAATTAAAATTAGTGACTCCTTTATTTGATGCATTTCAATGGATTGAGAGAGCTAAAGTCATAAGGTCATTAATGTCAAGATTACTATAATGTTTGGTCTATAAACCAATGTTAATTTCATGATCATTTTGTGATAATGAGTCCTTGGAACTAAAGGAGAAAACTAATTAGCAAGAAATGCAAGGACAATTTCATTCTTCTAGAATTGAATCATTTGTTAACTACAAGGAATGACAACCAAGATCAATGACTCCTTTGTTTGATGGAATTTAAAGGATTCATAGATCAAAATTAATATGGTCATTATTGTCATAATTTATACAATATTTGGTAGATACACCAATGTCAATTTCATGATCATTTTATGTGAATGAGTCCTTACACCTAAAGGAGAAAACTTGTAACCAAGAAATGAAGCAATGGTTTCATTCTTTTAGAACTAAACCTTTTAATACCATCTAGAGTAGAAAATCAAGATCAATGACTCCTTTGTTTGATGGAATTCATTGTATTTAGCAAGCTAGAATCATAAGGTCATTATTGTTGTGATTATATACTCTTTGGTGCATACACAATTAATAATTTCCACCATTATTTTGTGTATATGTGCCATTTCAACTAAAGAAGAAAGGTTGAAAGTAACAAATGAAGTGATAGTTTCTTTCATCTAAAATTGAACCATTCAACACAAATAAGGAAAAAATTCAAGATTTATGGCTACTTTCTCTCAGCAAATTCAATAGATTCAAAGTGCCAACGTCATAAGGTTGTTAATGTCACAATTAATATAATGTTAATTTCGTGATCATTTTGTGTGAATAAATCCTTGAACTAAAGGAGAAAGCTTGTAAGCAAGAAATGAAGGGAAAATTTCATTATTCTAGAATTGAATCATTCATTACCTAAAAGAAAAGACAATTAAAATCATTAACCCCTTTGTTTGATGGAATTTAGTAGATTCAAAGTGTCAAAAGTCATAATGTCATTTTTGTCCTAATCAATATAGCATTTGGTGCATACACCAATGTTAATTGATGATGATTTTGTTTGTATAAGTCCTTGTAACTAGAGAAGACAACTTGTTAGCAAGAACTGATGTGATGGTTTCATTCTTTTAGAATTGAATCATTAAATACCTACAAGTGAAAATAATCAAGATCAATGACTTATTTATTTCATGGAATTAAAAGGATTCAATGTGCAAACATCATAATGATGTTATTATGATGCATATAATGTTTGGTGTTTACCACCAATGTAAATTTCATGTTCAATTCGTATGAATGAGTCTTTGCAACTAAAAGAGAAAACTTGTAAGAAAGAAATGAAGTGAGGTCTTCATTTTTCCTGTTATGAACCATTTCACATATGCAAGAAAAAATAATAACGTTTGATGTCTCCTTTATTCGATGAAATTTAATGGATTTAGAGTGCGAAAGTCATAAGGTCATTATTGTCACAATTCATGTTCATTTTGAGTGAATAATTACATGCAACTAAAGGACAACTTTGTAAGAAATGAATGAAGTGAGGGCTTTGTTCTACTAGATTTGAACCAGTTAATATATACAAGAAAAGGCAAACAAGTCCAAAGACTCCAAATTCACAAGGCTATTATTGTTATGATTAATAATTGTGTGGTACATACATTAACATTAATTTCATGATTATTTTACGTGAATGAGTCCTTACAACTAAAGGAAAAAGCTTGTAAGCAAGAAATGAAAAGATGACTTCATTCTTCTCAAATTGAACCATTCAATACTTGCAAGAAAAAACAATCATGATCATTAATTCCCTTGTTTGATGGAATTCAATATATTTAGAGGGCTAAAGTCAAAAGGTCATCATTGTTGTAATTAATATAATGCTTATGCATACACCAAAATCAATTTCATGATTAATTTATGTCAATGAATCCTTGTAACTAAAGGAGAAAAATTATTAGCAAGAAATGAAGGGATAGTTTCGTTCTTCTAAAATTGAACCATTCAATACTTGTAAGAAAAGTCAATCAAAATTAATGACACATTTGTTTGATAGAATTCAATAGATTCATAGGGCTAAAGTCATTAGGTCATTATTATTGTGATTAATATAATGTTTGGTGTGTACACAAATGATAATTTCACTATCATTTTGTGTGAAATAGTCATGATAACTCAAGGAGAAAACTTGTAAGGAACACATGAAGTGACTATTTCATACATGTAGAATTAAACCATTCAATATGATCAAAAGAAGAAAATTAAGACCAATTGGTCCTTTGTTTAAAGGAATTCAATAGATTTAGAGTGTGTAAGTCATAAGGTCATTATTGTCACAATTAATTTATTATTTGGTGCTTAAACCAGTGTTAATTTAATGATCAATTTCTGTGAATGAATCCTTGCAACTCAAGGAGAAAACTTGTAAGCAAGAAATGAAGCAATGATTTCATCCTTTTAGAATTCAATCACTTAATACTATCAAGAATAGAAAATCATCATCATTGACTCATTTATTTAATAAAATTCAATGGAATTGTAGAGCTAAAGTCTTAAAGTTGTTATTTTCTTGATTAATATAATGTTTGGTACATACAGTAATGTTGATGTGTCCCACATCGGTTCCTAAGGGGGTCTTTGGGCTGTTTATAAGGGTTGGGTCGAACCTCCACTCTTGAGTTAGCTTTTATGGTGGAGTTAGGGTTCAATCCCTTATCAGGTGGTATCAGAGCCAAACCTCAGAGGGTCGGTGGGCACATGTACAAAGGTTCCCTGCCATTGTGCCGATCGCCGACTGAGGCAACACGGGCCGTGCTGATCACCGACTGAGGCAGCACAGGGACGTGCAGTTTAAAGGGGTTGGGAATGATGTGTCCCACATCGGTTCCTGAGGGGGTCTTTGGGCTGTTTATAAGGGTTGGGTCAACCCTCCACTCTTGAGCTAACTTTTGTGGTGGAGTTAGGGTTCAATCCCTTATCAAATGTCCATTTCATGATCATTTTGTGTGAACGAGTCCTTAAAAATGAGCTTCTTACAATTAATGTATTGTTTATTGTTGTCACAATAATTAATTATGAGATCATTTTGTGTAAACAAGTCATTGTAATGAAAAGAGAATCCTATTTATCAAAAAATGATGAGACAATCTCTTTGTTCAAGAATTAAACCATTCAATACCTATAAAGAAAGCTAATCAAGTTCAGTTTGCTTCATGGAATCCCATGCATTCAAAGTGCCAAAGGTGTACAAATGTGCTTGTTCCAATGAATATAATGTTTTGTGTAGACATAAAAGTTAATTTCACCATCATTTTGTGTAAATGAGTCCTTGTAACAAAGGAAGGAGCCTTGTTATTTAAAAATGAAGTGATGATGATGAGATACACAAAGGATCAAATGCATGGAGGGCTTTTAAGGTTCTATTGAGGTTTTAAGTAGTTCTAATAACATGTTTAAGAGCTAAAAGGATGAAAGAGACACTTGATGAGTTGATTAAAGAAATTTGGGCCAAAGAAACTATTTTAAGCTTCAAGGGCTACAAAACATATCTTAATGCAGGCCAAGACTTTATTTATTATATAAGCATGCTGAATAAGTATATGTCAAGTGATTGTAAGGATTTCTACATCAACTCCAAAAACAAATAAGAGGAGAATTATTGTTAGCTTATTTATGATGTTTGTCATTTTCTCTAGGGTTAGAGTTGTAAATTTAGCATGTAAATAGGCTTGATTTTATTGTTAAAAATAAGTAGAACATTAGTGAAGCAAAAAATGAGAATTTTCTCCTTTAGTTTTTCAAGAACTAAGAGCATGTTAAGAATTAACTCTTCTTATGGCATTTAGCTTGACTTATCACTTCTAAATCCCTTCTTTTTTAGAGTGTGGTGTTCATATCCTTCTTTATTCCTTAGGTGCAATTTTGTCAAACATTGGGGTAGTTTTTGCATAATTGAAATCTGATTTAGATTTCTTGGGTACTTATTCAAATTCCTTGTTCATGTTGGGTCACTAATCTATGACTTTTGGGGTTCATATGAGTTGGTATCATAACCTGGCTCTAAATCAAGTTTCCTTATCTAATTTTAAGGTTCATTTCTTTTGCTTGTCTTCTTAGCCATATTCTATAACCACTTGTTCTTTGAATCCACAAACCCTAGTTTGTCTTTTTCTTGTATTTAAATTTTTGCAAAAAATCAAAAAAAAAAAAAGTGAAAATCTTGTTTGATAAAGAATAAAAAAAGAGAAAAAAAAATATTATATTTGATTCCTTCGAAATTCAAAAGTAAATCCTATTTAATCAGGTGAAAGGGAGATAAAGACTTTATTTCTTTATTTCTTTCTAGTTCCTACAAGGATTTGGATCCAATTAATTCTCTTTTTTTTTCATATTTTATAATTTAATCTTGTTGAGTTCTTTTAATTCATAACCTTAAATTTGTTGCACTTTCTTGAATTTCTTTTGATGGAATTCAATTGATTTAGAGTGTTAGAGATGTACAAATGAGTTTGTTGCAATGAATATAATATTTACTATTGATATAGAAGTTAATTATGAGATTATTTCACATGAATGAATCATTGTAATGAAAAGTAATGTCTTGTTGTAAAAAAAAAAAAAAAAAAAAAGATAGTCTCATCATTCAGGAATTAAAACACTTAATACTTATAAGATAAGGTAATCTAAACCAAATTATACCTTTTTTTGATGGAATTCAAAGGATTGTTGCAATGAATATAATGTTTGTTGTTGACACAAAAGTTGATTACAAGATCATTTTGCAAGAATGACTCCTTGCAATGAATGAAGGAGCCTTGTTAGTTAGAAATGAAGAAAAAATCTCATTATTCAAGAATTGAAACACTCATATGTATAGGAAAAGCTAATCTAAACCAATCAAACATTTTTTTTATTTTTGATAGAATTCAATGTATTTAGAGTAGCAAAGATGTAGAAAGGAGTCTCTTGTAATGATTACAATGGTTGTTGTTGAAACAAAAGTTAGTTATGAGATCATTTTGTGTCAATGAGTCCTTACAATGAAAAGAGAAACCATTTCATCAAAAAATGAAGTGGCAGTATCATTGTTCAAAAATTAAATTATTTAATACTTGTAAGGAAAGCTAATTAAAATCAATGACTCTTTTAATTGATGGAATTTAATCGGTTTAGGGTACCAAAAGTGTCCAAACTTCTATATTCTAATGAATATAATGTTTTGTGAAGGCAAAAAGGTTAATGTCACCATCATTTTGTGTAGATAAGTCCTTCAACAAAGGAAGGAGCCTTGTTAGCTAAAAATAAAGTGAAGTCTCATTATTCAGGAATTCAAACATTAAATAGCTTTAAAAAAAGGTAATAAAGATCAATCTAACCTTTATTTAAAGGATCTCCATGGGTTTAGATTTCTAAAGTTTTATATATGTGCTTTGTTGCAATGAATATAATGAATATAGACATCCTTGTTATCATAAAATGAAGAGAGAATCATATTGTTTAGGAATTATACTATTTAATGCCTATAAGAAAAGCTAATCAAGATCAATGACTCATTTACTTGATGGAATTTAAAGGGTTAAGAGTACTGAAGATGTACCAATGATCTTATTGTAATGAGTATAATGTTTGCTCTTGGCATAAAAGTTATTTACAATAACATTTTGTGTAAATGACTCTTTGTAATGTAATGAGAAGCCTTGTTATCGAAAAATGAAGAGGCAATCTCATTGTTAGGGAATTAAACCATTCAATGCCTATAAGGAAACCTAATCAAGATAATGACTCATTTCCTTCATGGAATTCAATGGGTTTAGAGTACCAATGATCTTATTACAATGAGTATAATGTTTGCTTTTGGCATAAAAGTCAATTATGAGATCATTTTGCATGAATAACTCTTTACAATGAAATGTATAGCCTTATTATTAAAAAAAATGAAGAGATAGTGTCATTGTTTGGGAGTTAAGCTTGTTAATGCCTATGAGGAAAGCTAATCCATATCAATGACTCACTAGCTTAATGGTATTCAATGGATTTCATAATCATTTTGTGTAAATAAGTCCATGCATTGAACCAAAGAGCCTTGTTAGCTAGAAATGAAGAGAAGATCTCATTATTCTAGAATTGAAAACTTAAATAGCTATAAGAAATTCTAGTCAAGATCAATTTGACCCTTGTATGTAGGAATTTAATCAGTTAAGTGATGCGAAAAGCCCCAAAAGACGTGGCTTAGGGACCCAACACACACAGGGAATCAAAGAACAACCAGGAAAGCTAAACCAGAGTTTAATATCACAAACCCTAGACCCACTCTGGGAAGGAACACGAACCTTAGCGTATTTAAGAAGGATATGGATGCCACACTCCAGAAAAGAAGGAATTGGAAGTGATAAGTCGATTAGAACGCCACAAGAAGTACCTCTTGATAAGTTCTTTAGTCCTTAAAAGAACCGAAAGAAAAACCCTTACTTTTTATTTCAGTCAAAATTGTCTGACCTTCCAGAGCTTACAAGGGGAGCCTAGCAATCCTAAAGAGGCACAAATTCCTACTTAGGACAAATCCTTATTTTGGAGGAATTCCTAATTGAGGATAAATTCCTACATAAATAATAAACTCTTATTTAGGAAGAAATGCTATTACTTATTCTAACCTATTTAAGTATTTTAATTATATTAATTAGGGCTGGACTCCTTGTCAAACTTGAATTCGCCCCATTTGAAGCTGGGTTGGCTTGGATGTCCTGAATCAGCCCATTTAGTACTTCTTTAATCTTTTCGGCTCTAACTCGTGTTATTGGGCCTTCTGGGATGTGCAATGGACCTCTTGCAACCATTGGAGCCTTCCACCCATCATCTCTATGGTTCTCATCAGATTGTAATATAATTAATCTAAATAAAAGTTGGTTATTAAATATGAGTCTACAATAAAGTAGGTGGATTTTTACATTTTAGAAGTTTATTGTTGTCTTTATTTTTAGGGTTTTTGGTGTTGTTGATTCATCCTATAAATATGCTAGATTGCATTGTTGAAAAGAGTAAAACATTAGTGAAAATAAAAGGGAGAACTTTTCCCCTTTGGTTCTTTCAAGAACTAAAAAACTTATTGAGATCTAAATCTTCTTGTGGCGTTCAACCTAACTTATCACTCCCAAATCTCTTCTTGCTAAGTGTGGCTTCCATATCCTTCTTTGTACCTTAGATTTGTGTTCCTTGAACATTGAATCTGATTTAACTTTCTTGGTTTCTTGTTCAACTCCATATGCATGGTAGGTTCCTAAGCCACGTCTTTTGGGGTTCACATCATTCTGTCTACTCAGAGCATTATATTCATTATAAGAGGCATGTTTGTACATTTTTAGGACTCTAAACCCAGTGAATTCTATGAAATAAATGAGTAATAGATCTTGATTAGTTTTCCTTGCAAGTGTTAAATTGTTTAATTCTCAAACAATGAGACTGCCTCTTCATTTTTTGATAACAAGACTTCACTTTTTGTTGTAAAAATTTGTTCACACAAAATGATCTCATAATTAGCTTTTTGGGTCAATAGCAAACACTATATTCATTGCAACAATCTTGTTTGTACATTTTTAATATTGTAAATCCATTGAATATTCATTAAATATGCATTATGTGTTTCAATTTCTAAATAATGAGTCTATCTATTCATTTTTAACTAACAAGGCTCCTTCCTTCATTTTAAGGATTCATTGATATCAACCAAGTTTTACATAACATTTTGCATCATACTTAATATTTTATGAATGTTTGATAGTCTAGATGATGTGATTTGATTGGCTTCTCACTTAGTTGTCCATATGCCTAATTATCAGAAAAATTTGGCAAAATTTAGTTTTTGTGCAGTTTAGGTACTTTGATTATTTCTTATGTTACAGGAGGTTTCCTTTAATGAAACCAATTTCTATGGATAGCTAAAAGACTGAGTTATGACTTCCACCTAGAAACCATGTGCAAATTCTGAACCAATTGGACAAGGCAAAATATTGAACTCTGATCATGAGAGGGGTGTTGGACAGAGCAGATCAGCCGTGCACTGCTTAGTTTTTCGGCCATATCTCATAAACGGGAAGGAGTTTAGCTGCCAAATTTGAGTCCTTGGAAAGCTAACTCGAAGAGCTACAACTCTCATGAAGAAAACAGAAGAAGATAAGGCCATCTGAATGAAGTTATGCATGGGTGAAGTTCAGTAAGCCTCCATGAAGCTGGAAACTGGGCTAATTTGTATGTTTTGGGCCTATGATACTCCACAATGAGACCGCAAGGAATCTCCAAAGACCATGTCAAGATCCAAGCAATTCCATTTGCTTTGGAGAGAGCTGCAAAAGATTGGCTTTATTATCTCCATCCTGAGGCCATCTAGAGTTGGAATGTCATGAATAAGCCCTTCATCAAAAGTTCTTTCTTGCCTCATGTACTGCTGCCATCCAAAAAGAGATTTGTGGGATCCAACAGCTTAATGGCGAAACCCTTTATGAATACTGGGATCAGTTTAATAAGTTGTGTGTAAGCTGTCTATTTTAGCAGATATTAGAACAGCTTTTGATCCAGTACTTTTATGAAGGTCTACTTCCAATGGATCGTAGCATGATCGATGCAGCAAGTGGTGGCACACTAGTGAATAAGACACCCCAGGCCGCTCAAGCGTTAATTGAAAACATGGCAATGAATTCCCAGCAATTCAGGACAAGAGCCACAATTCCACCTCGAGGAGTACATGAAGTATCAGCCACAAGTCAAGATCATCAAAGAGTGGAGCACCATCTTGACGAACTTACCTCACTTGTAAGGAGATTAGCTATAGATCAACAACAAGCAGGCCAAGGGGGTTCTTGACTTGCCCCTAGGAGCCAAGTTTGTGGTGTTTGTGCAAGTTCAAGGCATCCTACTGCATCATGCCCAACATTGGCAGAGGAGTCACAAGATCAAGTCCTGGCAGCTGGAGGATATCAAGGAAGGTCATATCAACAGGAAGATCAGCCTCGGTACAACCCATACTCAGTCACATACAACCCAGGGTGGCGTGATCATCCCAACCTTTGGTATGGGAACTGAGGATCAACATCACAAGAGCAACCAAGACAGCCACCTTGGACATTCGGCCAAGGTCAGCACCAACAGCAACCGCATGGCCAGACACATCAACCACCTGTACCTAGGTTCAACTCATCTTTAGAGAATATGATGAAGCAGCTAACAACTCCAACCATGCAACTGGCTGATCAAAATATTCAATTCCCGCAGAAAACTGACTCAACCATCCAAGATCTGTGGACAAAGATGACTCAACAAGCCACTTCAATGAATGCCCTTCAACAGCAAGTCTTCGGGCAATTGCCGAGCCAATCCATCCCCAATCCAAAGCGGGGTGTAAATGCCATCAAATTAAGGTCTAGAAAGGTGCTGGACAAGCAGCCAAGACCAGCGAAAAAGAAGGATGAAAAACAATCATCTGCTTCAAACCTGACCAAGACCCAGATGAGCCAGGAAGATCCAACCACCAAGGGAATGGAGATAGCTGACCAATCCATTGAGCCACTCCCATTTCCTTAGAAAATGAAGTCTAAGAAAAAGGACGACATACAGGAAAAGGATAAGGAAGTTCTGGAGATGTTTTGAAAGGTAAAGTCATCATTCCACTTCTTGATGCAATCAAGCAAGTGCCGAGGTATGCTAAGTTTTTGAAAGAGCTGTGCACAAATAAGTGGAGGCGCCAAGGAAGAGAGAAGGTCAGTATGGGATAGAATGTATCAGCTCTTATACAGTCTCTACCACAAAAATGTGAGGATCCTGGTACTTTCACAATTCCCTGCATTATCGGTAACTGAAAGTTTGACAGGGCCTTGCTGGATCTTGGAGCTTCGATCAATGTTATGCCTCTTTCGATGTTTATTGAGCTAGATGTTGGACCATTGAAGGGAAAAAAATTGGTTATCCAATTGGCTAACAGAAGTAATGCCCATCCACTTGGAATAGTCAAGAATATTCTAGTCCAAGTCAGCAAGTTGATCTTCCCTGCTGACTTTTACATTTTGGAAATGGAGGGTGAGACACAAAGTAGCCGTTCAACTCTTATTTTTGGTCAATCGTTCCTTAAAACAGCACAAACTAAAATTGATGTGCACTCCGGGGTGTTATCAATGGAATTTGGTGACTCAATTGTTCAATTTAAGATTCTTGAAGCCATGAAACACCCATCGGAGGATCATTCATTATTCCACATCAAGCTTATTGAGGATTTGGTGGAGGAAATGCAACTCGAGCTTGGGAAGGAATTCCTAGAGATAGTTGTGATGACTCTCTAACTTGTGACATGACCCTTTTTGGGGGACAAGGAGCCCAAGAAGATGCTGAATTTGAACAGAAAAAAGAAGTGCCACTCAGCCCAGAACAACTTGAAAGAAGTGGCAGAAACAAAGTTGATTAATATAGCTTGGAAAGTGCACTCTCTCCCTCTCCTCCAGTTCCTTGTCATAGTGCACAGCTTGGGAATGATGTATGCAAATCTCTGATACATGTACACTTTGAAAAGTCCCTAAGAGGACAAAACAAGTGGCACACTTGCAGAACAACAGGGAATGGACAGATCAGAACCGAGAATAACAAAAAAGGCTCAATTAGAAACAATTGAGAGCAAGTTGATCAGACTTCTTCCATCCAGTGTACAACCTCCTGAGCTTGATTTAAAGCCTCTTCTAGAGCATCTAATGTATGCATTCCTACCTAAGAATAGCAAACTTCTAGTGATTATTGCTAGGAGGCTTGATGAGTTGCAGGAAGCTCGGTTGCTTGAAGTTCATGGGAGCAGAAGAAGGCTATTGGCTGGAAACTTGGGGACATTACGGGGATTAGTCGAGCAATTTACATGTATAGAATTTTCCTTGAAGAAGGAGCCAACCCCATGAGGCAACCACAATGAAGACTCAACCCACTTATTCTTGATGTTGTGAAGAAAGAAGTGTCCAAATTGCTCTGAGTTGGAATTATTTATCTGATCTCAGATAATGATTGGGTGAGTCCAGTCCAAGTGGTGCCTAAGAAATCTGGAGTTACAGTAGTCAAGACTAAGAATAATGAATTGTTGCCAACTCATGTGCAAAATTCTTGGCGAGTGTGTATAGACTACCAGCAACTCAACTAAGCAACACAGAAGGATCACTATCCTTTACCTTTTATTGATCAAATCCTTGAAAGATTGTCTGGGAAATCTCACTTTTGATTTTTGGATGGTTTTATGGGACACTTTCAGATTCACATTGCTCCTAAGGATCAAGAGAAGACTACTTTCACAGATTTCTTAGAGGAAGGCATGGAAGTTCTTATGAATGACTTCACTGTCTATGGCTCCTCTTTTGATGAATGTTTAGAAAGATTATCTCGAGTTCTTAAAAGGTGCATAGAAACTAACTTGGTCCTTAATTATGAAAAATGTCACTTCATGGTTGAGCAAGGAATTGTGTTAGGACATGTAATTTCTAAGGATGGTATTAAAGTTGATCCAACAAAAATTGAAGTTATTTCTCATTTATCTTACCTCGCGTGTGTGTAGGAAGTTCAATCTTTTCTTGGTCATGTAGGGTTTTATCAGAGATTTGTAAGGAATTTTAGCAAGATAGCCCTCCCATTGACCAACCTTCTGAAGGCAACCACGGAGTTCAAGCTTGACAAGGATTGTTGTGAAGCTTTTGACCAACTCAAGCATGCCTTGACCACCACGCCAACTGTGCAAGCCCCAGATTGGTCTCAACCATTTGAGTTAATGTGTGATGCATCCAACAATGCAATGGGAGCTGTTTTGGCATAGAGATTTAATGGGCAGCCATGAGTCATCCATTACACATCCCACACACTCGATGCTGCTCAATCCAACTATACCACAATAGAGAAGGAGCTTTTGGCTATCGTTTTTGCTCTTGACAAGTTTGGATCTTGTTTACTTGATTCTAAAGTTGTAGTTTTCTTTGATCATGCAGCGCTTAAATATCTCTTGAAAAAGCCCGACATGAAGCCATGACTAATCCAATGGATGTTATTACTCCAAGAGTTCAATGTTGAGGTTAAGGACAGAAGTGGAGTTGGCAATTTGGTGGCTGATCATTTCAGCCAAAATGAAGGGAATTCATAACCCCTTCCCATTCAAGATGACTTCCCAGATGAGCACCTCTTGCAAATCCATGGTATGTCCCGATATGAACACACTTCTTGGTATGCTGACTTAGTTAACTTCCTAGTTGCTAGGGTGATTCCCTCTGATTTTTCTAAGCATTGAGCAAACAAGCTTCAAAGTGAGTCCAAATATTATGTTTGGGATGATCCTTACCTTTGGAAATTTTGTAGTGATAACATCATTAGGAGACGTGTGCTTAAGTATGAGCATGAGTCTATCTTGAGGTTCTATCATTCTAGCGCATGTGGCAGCCATTTTGGTTCTTTTAGAACAGCTAGGAAAGTGCTAGATTCAGGTCTTTATTGGCCAACTGTATTTCATGATGCCCATGTTGTTGGTAAAACATGTAACCGATGTCATCGAATTGGGAATTTATCACGTAGGGAAGAGATGACCCAACAAACATTGTTGTTCTGTGAAGTTTTTGATGTTTGGGGTATAGACTTCATGGGACCATTCCCAATTTTGTTTGGTTATATTTACATTCTTTTGGCAATTAATTATGTTTTTAAGTGGGTAGAAGCAAAGGCTACCCGAACTGATGATGCCAAAGTAGTGGCAAGCTTTGTCCATTCACAAATTATTTGTAGGTTTGGAGTTCCACGAGCTATCATCTCAGATCAAGGATCCCATTTTTGTAATCAACAAGTAGAAGCCTTATTGAAAAAATACGGCATAGTCCACAAGATTTCCACCCTGTATCATCCACAAAACAAATGGCCAAGCCAAGGTCTCCAATCGAGAAATCAAGAGCATACTCGAAAAAGTGGTTCAACCAAACCGGAAGGATTGAGTGCATGACTAGAGGAAGCATTATAGGCATACCGCACTACCTACAAAACCCCAATTGATATGTCCCCATACCAAATAGTCTATGGGAAAGCATGTCACTTGCTGGTGGAAATCAAACATAAAGCATATTGGGCAATTAAGCGTTGCAACTTGGATCTAGTCCAAACAGGAGCTGAAAGGAAGCTACAACTTCAAGAGCTTGAGGAGGTCCAAATGGAGGCTTAGGAAAATGCTCAGATTTATAAGGAGAGGACAAAGTGGCTACATGACCAAATGATTCACTGTAGGACATTTAAGCTTGGGCAACGAGTTCTTCTTTACAACTTAAGGATCAAGTTCATGCTAGGTAAGTTATGTTCTTATTAGGAAGGACCCTTTCTGGTTACTTATGGGTATCCTTATGGTATTGTGCAGGTGGCATCAAAGTGAAGGTTCATAGTAAATGGCCATAGGCTCAAGCACTTCCATGAAGCACTTAGCCATGAAGAACCACCAGGAGAGGAATTACATTTGCTGGATGCACACTACCCAACACCTTGATAAGCTTTTTAATCCCATCATTTTCTTTTAGTTGTAGTGTTTGCTTGCATCAAATAAGGATAATTGCATGGTAGTTTTATTTATGTTCATGAATAAAATTTCTCGAATAGTTGCCATGATAGTTGATGACTTAGGCCAATGAAAAACTATTAAACAACAAATGACATACTTATATTCAATGGCATTTATTGGTTTGAGTGAGTTCCATCATGGAATAAGCATGCTAGGAGCTAGATTTTGGGTTGCTTGGCCACATTGATAGATGGAAATTCAGAGAGGATATTTGAGCCTAATTGAATGGATTACATCACATGCCATTCTCATCATTCTTTCATGAGTGTCCACTCCTAAAAACTTTGCACACTATAACTTGCTCTCATTATTTATCAAAATCCTATGACATTTGTATGCATGAAAATGATAGAGGCATCCTTTTCTTCCTGAGTTTGGGCCAAATAAGCCACCCCTTATAAATTATGACCATTGCTAGCTCTATTGAGCCTTTAAGCTTATTTGTTCTTAACCATTATACTTTTATGATTAACACCCTAAGACATTGTAGAAAGAGCTTTTGATTTAAGTGTAGGGGAGGGAATGCAATTGTGTGGGGCACATAAAATGAAAAAAAAAACAAAAAAAAAAGCATTCATCTGAAAAAAAAATCATGAGAACCCAACTAAGAATCATCATTTGGGTTGTTTTTGGTAGGAAAGGAAAAGGAAAATTAGAATGAATGGAAGAGTTGAGTGGGAAGAGTGTTTTGTTTGATATTGTTTGCAATATGGGAAACCTTCACCTTTAGGTTAAAAGCTCTTCCTTCAATGATCTTTTATTCCTCTCCTTTATTGTCCCTACTTTGGAATGACATTACAGCCCATCCATCCCTCATTCTTACCTACCCAATGCATTACAACCCATGGCCCTGTTACAACCTATGAAAGTCCTCTTGTCATGAGAAAATTTGTCACGAGAACCTTTAGGTTACAACCTATCATTTTGTGTAAATTTGTCCTTCTAATAAAAAAGTGAAGTCTTGTCATGAGAAATTGAAAAGATAATCTCTTCATTAAAGAACAAAACCCTACAAAGAAAGCCAACAAAGATCAATGACTCATTTTACTTGAGGGAATTCAATGGCTATAATGTACCAAACATGTGCAAACATGCTCGTTCCAAGGATTATAATGTTTGAGTAGACACCAACTTGTTTATACATATTGAGTTTTTCAATCCTTGAATAATGAGACTGTTTTTACATTTCTAACTAACAGTCTTCTTCTTTCATTGTAAGCACTTATTTACACAAAATATGTATAAAGATAGGCAATCTAGGCCAATCACACAATTTTTTTGATGGAATTCAATGGATTTAGCAAACAAAGGATGTAAAAATGAGTTTGTTACAAGGAATATAATGTTTGTTGTTGACCCGAATGTTAATTGTAAGAGCCTTTTGTGCAAATGAGTCTTTACAACAAAGGAAGGAGCCTTGTTAGCTAGAAATAAAGAGATGGTCTCATTTAGGAAATGAAACTCTCAATACATATTTGAAAAAGTAATCTAGGCCAATCACACCTTTTTATGGTAAAATTTAATGGATTTAGAGTACCAAAGTTGCATAAATGAGCTTGTTGCAATGAATACAATGTTTTGTGTAGGCAAAAATATTAATTTTACTATCATCTAAATTTGTCCTTCAAATGAAAAGTGGAGCCTTGTCATGAAAAATTGAAGAGATAGTCTTGCTCTTTAGGTATTAAACCATTCAATACCTATAAGGAAAGGTAATTGTGATCAATGATTCAATTACTTGATGCAATTCAATGGGTACAGAGTACCAAAGTTGTTCAAACATGCTTGTTCTAATAATTACAATGTTTTGTGTAGACATAAAAGTGCTTCTATGTATTAAGTGTTTCAATTCTTAAATAATGTGATTAACTCTTCATTGCAAACTAACAAAGCTCCTACTTTCATTACAAGCACTTATTTACACAAAATATTTAAAAGAAATGGTAATCTTGGCTAGCCACACCATTTTTTTTGACGGAATTCAATGGATTTAAGGCACCAAAGATGTACAAATAACCTTGTTGCAATGAATATAATGTTTTGTGTGGACAAAAATGATAATTTCACCATCCTTTTGTGTAACTTTGTCCTTCCAATGAAATGTGACGTCATGTCATGAAAAATTGAAGAGATCATCTCATTGTTCAAGTATTAGGCCTTTCAATACCTATAAGGAAAACTAATAAAGATCAATGACTAATTTTACTTGATGGAATTCAATGGGTATATAGTACCAAAAGTGAGCAAATGTGCTTGCTCCAATGAATATAATGTTTTGAGTAGACACAAACTTGCTTATATGAATTGAATGTTTCAATTCCTAAATAATGTGACTATCTTTTCATTTCCGGCTAAAATAGCTCCTCCTTTCATTGCAAGCACTCATTTACACAAAATATGTATAAGAAATGGTAATTCAGACTAATCATACCATTTTTTAATAGAATTCAATGGATTTAGTGTACCAAGGATGTACAAACGAGCTTGTTGCAATGAATATAATATTTGTCATTGACACAAAAGTTAATTATGAGATCTATTTGTGTGAATCAGTCCTTGCAATGAAGGAAGGATTATTAGCTTGAAATTAAAAGATTGTCTCATTTAGAAAATGAAACTCTCAATATGTATTTGAAAAGGTAATCTAGACCACTCACACATTTTCTTTTTGCCGAAATTAAATGGATTTTGAGTACCAAGGAGGTACAATTGAGCTTGTTGTAATGAATATAATGTTTTATGTGGACAAAGTATCCAAGGTGTGCAAACATGCTTGTTCCAATGCAAAAGTTAATTTCTCCATTATTTTGTCAAAATGAGTCCTTGTGACAAAGCCAAAAGGCTTGTTAGTTTGAAATGAAGAGATAGTTTCATTATTCAAGAATAAAATGAGATAGAAGAAAAGGTAAATGTGTTATTTTGCTCTTTTAAAAATGCCTTAAAAGGGAAACTTTTTTTTGACCTTTAATGAAGGACAACAAAAACTTTGGCATCAAAGGCATAAAAGATATATTGCAAAAATGGGTATTGTTGATATTTTTACTTATATTCAATGAAAACCTTTTCCTAATTTTTTGGAATCAAAAGACTACCTAATCCTTGAAAAAGCTAACCAAAAGCATTTAACCAAAAATGGCAAAAGGGTTAACAATAATTTACCTCCTACTTTAAATTTTTTTAAAAAAATTAAGGTAAGTGAGATCATAGATTCGTCTTGTAAGGCTAAAGCTATGACCAATGTTGTAATATAGTAAGACAATTGTACTAATTTGTATCTTAATCAGTGGGCTCTCAATTAATTAGAATAGAAAAAAAAGTTAAGGAAATATTTCATAAATGGGACTCTATTCCTAAGCCTCCAGTTAAATTAGAAAAAAAAAAAGGGTTTAATTTAAACCTCTATCCTCTAAAGATATTAATAATAATATGACCAATGGTAGTTCTAAAAAAATAGAACTAGTGAAGGAAATAGTTAAATGGCTTAAAAGCCTTGGTCTAAAAGATAAAGAAGTTATTGTTCTGGAAAAAAAAAAAAAAAAATTAAATTTGACAATAAAGGCGAAAATATCAAAGAAGACTTAGAAGAATTAGATCAACTTCAACAAATGTTCTTATTAGAACAACAACCATTTGAGACTAGTCCTTCTCATATGAAGGAACCCCTTTTTATTAATAAAATAACCTTTAATAAGATTCCTACTACGTTATACTATCCAAGATCAATACATGTTGACTTCTTATTGGAAGAACAATTAAAGCATAATTATGTTCAATATAATGGTAGTAGTATAGTTGAATGGAATCTTGATGGTGTGATTGAACATCAAATTCTAATTTTGTTACATTACATGATGATGTTTGTAACTGTTGCCAAAACAAAGAGTAATTCTGACCCTCATTTTGCTCAATTCATAACAAGTGGGTTTACTAAGTAGCTTAAATGCTAGTGGGATTTTTATTTATCTAATAAAGTAAAAATTCAAATTTATCTAGCCATAAAACCAAAAGCAATAATACTGATCTCTAATTGTGCTAATACACTAATTTATACAATTACCAATCATTTTATTGGTACTACCATTTTGTTAATAGAAAAGACATATGAATAACTCATTAATTTGAGATGTCCTAACTTGTCTCATTTTATGTGGTATAAAATGAGATGTCCAAAAGTAGTTACAAAATGAGAAATCTCAAGGTAAAAGGGCTTTGGGTAGTTTTTGCAAGCAAATGGGTTGTCCATGCATAAGATATCCCAATAAAACAAAAAGGAAAGGTTATCAACCTAATATGAAAAGAAAAACTTCTTATGAGAAGAATGGAATAAGGCAAAGAAAATTCTTGTAAAGCCAAAACCAAAGAAAACAATTGTTTTCTATAAATGTGGCAAAATAGTGCACTATTCAAAAATAGCAAAACAATGCAAAAAAATTCAAGAGTTAACTCTCATTAAAGGTCTTAAAAAATCCTTGATGCACATTTTCTTAGTAAAATTTGATTCTAATGAATCAAATTTAGAAATTGAAGTTCTTGAAGAAGATAATTCTTTTGAGTTTGATTTAGACAATAGCTATAAAGGAAAAAGTGATCCTAATAAGCTATACATAAATATAATGGCTTATTGGTCTTAACAAATGTAGATAACATCATTTTGGATCTTATTCACAAAATTCCAAATCCCAAAGACAATCAAGAACAACTAGAAAAATATTTTCATCTAACAAAAGATCATATGCTAGTTTTAGCCAACAAATTGCTAAAATAAAGGAAAGTTAAATTTACAATACTATCGTACATAAAATAAAAGAAGGAACTTCTAGCATAAAAATCAGAGAGGAACCAACAATTATGGAGCTTAAAGTTGACATTGAAGGATTAAAAATTAAAAGAAAGGATTATTATCCTAAAGACTATTACTAAAGATAAAGAAGAAAGTACTCTAGATTTACTAGACACTTCGTTGAAAGAAGATGAGTTAAAAACTTTTTAATATCTTAATCTTATTGATAGGGTTAGGGGTAATGATAGGAATGTTATGCCCTTTGGATTAAAAAAATACTCTTTCAAAATTTCAAAAAATTATGAACAAATTATTTAATGCTTATTTAGCATTTACTCTTGTTTACAATGATGATGTATTATTATTTTCTAATACCATTGAACAACTTTTTAAGCATTTAAATATTTTCTTAAATATCATGAAATAGGTAGGTCTAGTTGCTTCTTCTAAAAAAATGAAGTTATTTCAAACCAAGATTAGCTTCCTTGGTCACTTCATTGAAAATGGAATTAGTATGCCCATAAATAAAGTAATTGAGTTGCCTCTAAATTTCCTTTTGAAATTAGGGACAATCAATAGTTGCAGTGCCTTTGGAAGTTTGAATTGTCTTTCAAAATTTTTCAAAGAGTTAGCTTATGATGATAAACCCTTGTTTGAAAGTCTTAAAAGCAATCCCCCAAATTCTAAGGATCGCCATAACTTTTCTATTATTACAACAAAAATATAAGAAGTTCAATCAATAATGAATTCTTTGAGATGTACAGAAATCCCTACTACTTTCTCGAGTTAGAATAAACATATTGTGGAATTGCCTTATTAGTTGACTTTTAATGAAGTCAAATTCTTACCAAAGCTAGGCCCATTGCTTGGAGGCCTAGAGATTTAGGTATTTGTAAAACAAAAATTACTAAACTCTTAAAGAAATGGCTTATTAGAAAAAGTAAAAGCCCCTGGAGTTGTCTTGCATTTTATGTAGAAAATGCAGCTAAATTGGAATAAGAAGTTCCAAGATTGGTAATTAATTACAAACCTTTAAGTAAGATTTTATGTTGGATTAGGTACCTAGTACCTAATAAAAAGGATTTATTAAATGAGCTTTATGAAGCCAAAATCTTTCCAAAATTTGATATGAAATTTGGTTATTGGCAAATCCAGATCGCATAAGGAATTGAACCAAAGAAAGTTGGTTAGGAAGAAATGACGTGATGGTTTCATTCTTCTAGAATTAAACCACTCAATGCTGACAAGAAAGGATAATCATGTTTAATTACTTTTTTGATTGATGGAAATCAATGGATTAATAATGTGAATGTTATAAGGTAGCTGTTGCAGTTTTTAATATAATGTTTAGTGCATACACTAATGATAATTTCATGATCAATTTGTGTGAACCAGACTTTACAACTAAATGAAAAAACTTATTAACAAGAAATGAAGTAGCAATTTCATCCTTCTAGAATTTAATGGATTTAGAGTGCCAAAGTCATAAGGTTGTTACTGTCATGAGTAATATAAAGTTTGGTGCATGCACTAATGTTAATTTTATGATTTATGAATGAGCCCTTGCAACTAAGAAAGAAAGCTTGTTAACAAGAGATAAAGCAATAGCTTCTTCTTGAATTGAACCATTCAATACCTACAAGAAAGGATAATTACAATAAATGACTCCTTTGTTTGAAGGAATTCAATGGATTCAGAGTGTCACAATCGTAAGGTCATTATTGTCATGATAAATATGATGTTTCGCACATACAATAAACCCAAGAGCCTAGTTCATATTAACAAAAACACAAATTCATCCATATTGGGATAACATTAAAACTTGCTACCCAATTAGGTTTAAACAACTTAACAATTATCTATATAATTGATAAACAACACAATCATTTTCATGACTCCTTATTAGGAGTAGTTGAATCAAGTTTAAGTGATGGACCTATTTGGTTCTCATGTTCTCCAAACTCTACATTTTCATATTCAAACTTGGAATTATGGTATTCATAACATTTAGAAGGAGTCATGTTTTATGTAGACAAAAAAGTTAATTTCATCAACATTTTGTGTAAACAAGTCCTTGCAATGAAGGAAGGAGCCTTGTTAGCTAGAGATGAAGAAATGGTCTCATTATTCAAAGATTGAAACACTCAATATGTTTAAGAAAAATGTAATCTAGACCAATCACACCTTTTTCTTGATGAAATTCAAAGGATTTAAAGCACCTATGATGTACAAATGAGTTTATTGTAATGAATACCATGCTTGCTATTGACACAAAATATAATTACAATATCATTTTGTGTGAATGTGTGATTACAATGAAATGAGAACTCATGTTATCAAAAACTGAAGAGAGGATCTCATTGTTCAGAAATTAAACCATTCAATACCTATAAAGAAAGCTAATAAAAGATCAATTACTCATTTAATTAATAAAATTTGATTGGTTCAGAGTACCAAAGGTGTGCAAATATACTTGTTCCAAAGAATACAATGTTTTAAGCAAAGACAAAAGTTAATTTCACCATCATTTTGAGTAAATGAGTCATTGTAATGAATAAAAGAGCTTTGTTAGCTGGAAATGAAGAGATGGTTTAATTATCTAGGTATTGAAACACTCAATTGGTATAAGAAAAGCTAATCAAAATCAATCAAAGCTTTGTTTAGAGGAATTCAATGGATTTAATATACCAAAGATATACAAATGAGCTTATTGCAAAGAATATAATGTTTACAATTGACACTAAAGTTAATTAAGAGATCATTTTGTGTGAAGGAGCCCTTGCAATGAAAGAGAAGTCTTGTTACCAAAAAATAAAGAGGCAGTCTCATTGTTTGGCAATTAAGCCATTCAATGCCAATAAGGAAAGCTAATCAAGATCAATGACTCATATACTTGACAATATTCAATGGGTTTGAAGTACCAAAGGTGTGTAAACTTGCTTGTTACAATGAATACAATGTTTTGTATCAGCACAAAAGTTAATTTCACCAGTATTACGTGTAAATGAGTCCTCACAACAAAGGAAGGAGCCTTATTAGTTAGAAATGAAGAGAAGGTCTCATTATTTAGGAATTGAAACATTAAATAGCCATAAGAAAAGGTAATTAAGTTCAATCTAACCTTTGTTTGAAAGAATTCAATGGGTTTAGAGTACCAAAGTTGTATAGACATGCTTGATGCAATGCATATAATGGATATAGATGTGCCTGTTATCAAAAAATGAAGAAACAATCACATTATTTGGGAATTAAACCATTTAAAATCTATAATGAAAGCCAATTAAGATTTATGACTCCTTTGTTTAATGAAATTCAATGGATTCAAAGCACAAAAGGTATACAAACATGCTTCATCTAATGAATACAATGCTCTTATGTAGACACAAAATTTAATTTCTCTATCATTTTGTGTAAGTGGTCCTTGAAACAAAAGAAGGAGCGTTATTAGCTAGAAATGAAGAGAATATGTCATTTTTCGAGAATTCAGACACCCAATATGTAAAACAAAAGCTAATCAAGACCTCACACCATTTTTTGACGAAATTTAATGGGTTTAAGCACTAAAGATGTACAAACAAGCTTGTTGGAATAAATATAAAGGGTGTTGTTGACACAAAAGTTAATTTTAAGATCCTTTTGTGTGAATGAATCATTACAATGAAACAAGATCCATTGTTAGTTAGAAATGAGAAGACAGTGTCACTATTCAAGGACTAAGACACTCAATATGTATAATAAAAGTTAATCAAGACCTCTCACATTAATTTTGATGAAAGTCAATGGATTTAAAGTACCAAAGATGTACAAATGAGCTTGTTGGAATGAATATAATGGGTGTTATTGACACAAAAGTTAATTATGAGATCCTTTTGCCTGAATGAGTCCTTGGAACAAAAAGAGATAGCTTGTTATCAAAAAATGAAGAAGACTTAAACCATTCAATACCTATAAGGAAAGCTAATCAAGATTAATGACACATTCAATAGGTATATGAAAAGCTAATTAAGATCAAACAAAGCTTTGTTTGATGGAATTATAGATTTAGAGTTCCAAAGATGTGCAAATGAGCTTGTTGCAGTGAATATAATGTTTACTATTGGAACAAATGTTAATTTTGAGATCCTTTCGTGTGAAAGAGTTGTTGCAACGAAAAGAGAAGCCTTATTATCAAAAAATGAAGAGATGGTCTCATTGTTTGATAATTAAACCATTCTATACTTGTAAGAAAAGAAAATCATGATCAATGACTCATTTACTTGATGGAATTCAATGGGTTTAGAGTACTAAGAGTGTGCAAACATGCTTGTTCCAATCAACATAATGTTTTATGTTGGCATAAAAGTTAATTTCACCATCATTTTATGTAAATATGTCCTTGCAATAAAGGAGGAAGCCTTGTTATCTAGAAATGAAGAGAAGGTCTCATTATTCAAGAATTGAAACATTAAATAGCTATAAGAAAGCTAATCAAGATCAAACTAACCTTTGTTTCAAGGAATTCAATGGGTTAGAGTTTCAAACTTGTACAAATGAGCTTCTTACAAAGATTATAATGTCTACTGTTGACACAAAAGTTAATTATAAGATCATTTTGTGTAAATGAGTCCTTGTAATGAAAGAGAAATTTTTATCAAAAAATACAGGGATGGTCTTATTATTTAGAAATTAAACCATTTAATTCCTATAAAGAAAGTTAATCGAGATTAATGACTCATTTGCTTGGCAAAATTCAGTGAATTCAAAGCATCAAAGACATATATGTGTGCTTGTTCCAATGAATAGAAAAATTTGTGTAGACACAAGAGTGAATTTCACCATCATTTTGGTAAATAAATACCTGAAATGAAGGAAGGAGCCTTGTTAATTAGAAATGAAGAGAGTGTCTCATTATCCATAATGTTAAACTTTCAATAGGTATAAGAAAAACTAATCAAAAACAATCGAAGCTTTGTTTGATGGAATTCAATAGATTTAGAGTACCAAAGATATTCAAACAAGCTTATTGCAAAGAATATAATGTTTCTTGTTGTCAAAAAAGTTAATTATGAGATCATTTTGTATGAATAAGTACTTGCAACAAAAAAAAAGAAGAAGATTTGTTATCCAAAAATGGAGAGGTAGTCTCATTGTTTGAGAATTAAACCATTCAATATTTATGAAGAATGCTAATCAAGATCAATGACTCATTTACTTGATGGAATTCAATAAGTTCAGAGTACCAAAGGTGTGCAAAAGTGTCTATTCCAATGAATAAAACATTTTGTGTAAACAAAATTATTAATTTCACCATCATTTTGTGTAAATTAGTCCTTACAATAATGGAAGGAGCCTTATTGGCTAGAAATGAAGAGATTATCTCATTATTTTGGAATTGAAACACTTAGTACACATAAGAAAAGGTAATCTAGACCAATTAGACTTCTTTTTGATGGAATTCAATGGATTTGGAGTACCAAAGTTGTACAAATGAAATTGTTGCAAAAAATAAAATGTTTATTCTTGACATAAAAGGTAATTATAGACCATTTTGTGTGAATTAATTCTTGTAATAGAAGAGAAGTCTTGTTATCAAAAAATGAAGAGATGGTATCATTGTTTGGGAATTAAACCATTAAATACCTACAATGAAAGCTAATCAACATCAATGTCACGGTCCTTACCTAGGGATGGACAATACGTTGAATCAATGTCATGGTCCTTACCTAGGGATGGACAATATGTTGAATTTGGACACCTCATAGAGAAGGACAATACGTTGAATGTAGATACTTCCTAGGAAAGGGAAACACATTGGAAATAGTCGTATAATAAATAGGAAGTTGAAGGGATATAATATCCACCATTAGATCAAGGAGGGATCTAACGGTTGTAGTCTATCTAAAACTGATGAGAACCATAAAGATGATGGGTGGAAGGCTCCAATGGTTGCAAGAGGTCCATTGCACATCCCAGAAAGCCCAATAGCACGAGTTAGAGCCAAAAAGATTAAAGAAGCACTAAATGGGCTGGTTCAGGACATCCAGGCCAACCCAGCTTCAAATGGGGCGAATTCAAGTTTGACAAGGAGTCCAGCCCTAATTAATATAATTAAAATACTTAAATCGGTCAGAATAAGTAATAGCATTTCTTCCTAAATAAGAGTTTATTATTTATGTTGGAATTTGTCCACAATTAGGAATTCCTCCAAAATAAGGATTTGTCCTAAGTAGGAATTTGTGCCTCTTTAGGATTGCTATCTTAGCCTATAAATAAGCTCCCCTTGTAAGCTCTGGAGAGTCAGACAACTTTGAGTGAAATAAAAAGCAAGGGTTTTTCTTTCAGTTCTTTTAGGGACTAAAGAACTTATCAAGAGGTATTTCTTGTGGCGTTCTAATCGACTTATCACTCCCAATTCCTTTCTTTTCTGGAGTGTGGCGTCCATATCCTTCTTAAATACACTAGGTTCGTGTTCCTTCCCAGAGTGGGTCTAGGGTTTGTGATATTAAACTCTGGTTTAGCTTTCCTAGTTGTTCTTTGATTCCCTGTGTGCGTTGGGTCCCTAAGTCACGTCTTTTTGGGGTTTTTCGCATCAAAAACTTGTATAAAAGGGGGCCCCCTACCCCTCATTTGTACACACTCACTTTTGAAGTAAAATATATTTCTAAAGTTAATCTCCAAAAAAGGTTCTTGTGAGTTGCGTGTGGAAGGCTACTTGGGAAGCATTCTCAAGGCTACATGGGTAGGACGCAATAAAATCCTTACGCCCGTGACAGTTGGTATCAGAGTCGGTTCATTCCAAGCACTATGGCAGATCCACATTCTGTGGAGACGCTCATCATGGGTGATGACCGCGATGATCGTGGGAGGAAGGCCGATAAAGGTGCTGCCAAGGGAAAAAGGAATTGTGCTATTTTGAGTTTGAGGGATCCAGTAGGGGACTTGACACATTGTATGACGAAGATTGAATTGTTCGTCACTGATGTCCAAGGTTCGGTTGATGACCTAACCCAGTCCATCGAAGGTGTAGATGCCAAAAGGGAGGAGCTCGTGGTTGAGATGCAGGAGCTCAAAGTTGGCATGGGAGAACTTTGAGAAAAGTTATTGGGGACCTTAAGGGCAGAACTCCATCAATGGGATGAGTCCTTGGAGACCAAGATGGCGGCTATTCATGCGGAGATTGCAGAGCTCAAGGGAAAGCTTGCAGAATCAGAGGCAACACGCGTGAACGAGGTGATCACCATGCAAGCACCATATATAAACACACCCAAGCCAAAGGAGTTCAGGGGTTCTCAGGTGGCCAAGGACATGGACAACTTTTTATGGTATATGGAACAATACTTTCAAGTCATGGGGATAAACAACAGCCAATTACAGGTAAATAATGCATCTATGTACTTAGCTGATAATACTTTGTTATGGTGGCGTCGTCAGTCAGACGATAGGTGTGGAGATCCTATCATGACCTGGGACAAGTTCGTTGAGGAGTTCCAACGGAACTACTATCTTGCATATGCGGAGGAAGAAGCTCACGACAAGCTAAACCGCCTTACACAGAGGGGTGCAGTATGCAATTATGTGAAGCGATTTTCGGAGTTGCTGCTCCAAATCCCTTCAATGAATGAGACAGAGGCATACCACCAATTCATGAGTGGTCTCAAGCCGTGGACCAAACAGGAGCTAAAGCAGTTCTAAATGGGAGACCTTACAACGACAATTACAGTGGCCAAATCTCTTGTAGAGTACAGGACACCTTCCACCTCCCAGTCAGACTCCCGTCCAAAGGATAAGGCCAATGGTGGGGGAGATCGGGGTAGATTCAATCGCTTGAATGGAGGTAGACCGCTGGTTGGTCCTTCAAAGACTCATGCAGAATCCAGCAGCGGAGGTCACAAGAAGGTACGTACTTACAAGTGTTACTTCTGTGATGGTCCACATATAGCACAAGATTACCCGAACAAGGCCAAGCTGGCTGCCCTATGCAAAGAAGATGAGCCAAAAAAGGAGGCATGATTAGATTCGCTGTGGATTCTCAGTTTAATCAAGTCCAAGAAGGCGAAGGAGTCAAAGGGACTTATGTTTGCAGATGTGAAGATCAGAGAAATCACGATAAGTGCGCTCGTGGATACTGGGGCGTCTGATCTCTTCATATCAGAAGAAACTACCAAGAAACTTAACCTTTGGGTTGAGAAAGGAGCCAGGTGGCTTAAGACTATCAACTCCCAAGAAGTCCCTACCGAAAGGGTTGCTAGGGATGTGGAGCTACAGATTGGGCAATGGAGAAGTCAAGAGACCCTTGAGGTAATTCCTCTTGATGATTATGACTTTGTCATTGGGCTGAAATTTCTAGATAGGATCCATGCGGTAATATTGCCCTTTGCTGAGTGTCTTTGTGTGCTGGACAAACGGTGCCAGTGTGTGATTCTGGTTCATCATAAGTCAGACTGTGATCGGAAGATGATTTTGGCAATGCAACTCAATAAGGGAGCGAAGAAGGGTGAGGTAACCATCCTAGCAACCTTGAAAACTAAGGACAGCAAGAGCGAAGGGAGCAAAGTCCCAACAAAAGTGAGCCAAGTCCTCGATTCGTTCAAGGACGTGATGCCTCCTGAGTTGCCTAAGAAGCTTCCACCTTGGAGAGAAGTGGATCATTAGATCGAGCTGGTGCCTGATGCTCAACCGACTGCCATGGTGCCATATCGCATGGCACCCCCTGAATTGGAAGAATTGAGGAAACAATTGAAGGAGCTGCTCAATGCAAGGTACATTTGACCATCTAAAGCTCTGTTCAGTGTGCCTATCCTATTCCAGAAGAAACATGATGGGTCACTCCGGATGTGCATACATTACCAGGTGTTGAACAAATTAACCATCAAGAACAAGTACCCGATCCTGTTCATTGTGGATCTCTTTGATCAGTTTTGAGGTGCACAGTGGTTCACCAAGTTTGATCTCCGTTTAGGTTACTATCAAGTTCGGATTGCCGAAGGGGACAAGCCAAAGACAGCCTGTGTAACTCATTATGGCTCGTACGAGTTCCTCGTCATGCCATTTAGCCTAACCAATGCTATGGCCACATTCTGCACTCTCATGAATAAGGTATTGCACCTATTTCTAGATCGGTTTGTAGTGGTTTACCTTGACAATATTGTGGTGTACAGCTGGATGCTCAAGGAGCACATTGAGCACCTTAGATAGGTTTTCCAAGTCTTACACAAAAATGACTTATACATCAAGTATGAGAAGTGTGCCTTTGCCCAAAAGGAAGTGCCATTTTTGGGACACATTGTTGGGGGAGGACAAGTACATATGGAGGCGGCAAAGATCTGAGCCATTGTTGAATGGGAGCCACTGACGAAAATGACAAAATTGAGATGATCCTTTGGTCTCACCAACTACTACCGGCGTTTTGTTTGGAACTACTCAAACATCACCGTGCCACTCACGGACATGTTGAAGAAGAAGAAACCATGGGAATGGACGGATCAATGCCAGAAGGCATTTGATCAGTTGAAACAAACCATGACTGAGGAGACGGTGTTGGTGTTGCCCAATCACACCAAGCCTTTTGAACTAGAGATTGATGCATCAGATTTTACTATTGGTGGTGTTCTTATGCAAGAAGGACATCTAGTGGCATATGAGTCACGGAAGTTGAACGATACCGAGTGACAGTATACCGTTCAAGAGAAGGAGTTGACTACAGTGGTCCATTGCCTAAGGACATAGAGGCATTATCTCATGAGATCTAAGTTCGTTGTAAGGACAGATAACGTGACCACAAGTTATTTTCAAACTTAGAGGAAGCTAAGTCCAAAGCAAGCTCAATGACAAGATTTTCTAGTAGAGTTCGACTATGTGATGGAGTACAAGCCAGGGGAGGCTAACTCCGTAGCTGATGCTCTTAGCTGGAAGATGGGGCTAGCAAACACAGTGAGTTGACCTAACTGCCCATGGATCGACCGCATCAAGGAGGGGCTCAAACATGATTAGAAGGCTTAAGCCCTCATTAGATATGCGCAAGAAGGCAAGACCCGATGATTTTGGTGCGAGGATGGTCTTTTATATACAAAAGGGCGATGACTATATGTGCCACTCCACAGAAAGTTAAGGAAAGAAGTGTTGCGAGATTGCCATGATTCAAAGTGGGCGGGTCATCCAAGGATCCACCGGACCTTAGCCCTTGTTGAAGATCAATACTACTGGCCTCAAATGCGGGATGACGTTGAAGTCTATGTAAAAACCTGTCTTGTTTGCCAATAAGACAAACTCGAACAACATCCATCGCCAGGATTGCTAGAGCCACTTCCCATCCCCACTCGTCCATGGGAGAGTGTTTCAATGGACTTCATAGTAAACCTACCTAAATCCGAAAGATGTCAAACTCTTATAGTCGTAGTGGATAGATTCTCCAAATACGCAACATTTGTGCTGGCAACAAAGGATTGCCCAATTAAGGAGGTAACCAAGTTATTCATGAAGTACATGGTAAAGCATTAGGGAATTTCACAAACGATTGTGAGCAATCGTAACCCTCGATTTACAGGGTGTTTCTGGTCAGAATTATTCAAACTGCTAGGGTCAGAGTTGAATCTCTCTACAAGCTTGCACTCCTAAATTGACGGTCAAACCGAATAGGTCAATGCACTCTTGGAGATTTACCTTTGGCACTATGTGAGCACAACGCAAACAAATTAGGCAAAGTTAATCGACGTAGCCTAATTCACCTACAACTTGTAGTGAAGTGAGTGTACCGACCAAAGTCCATTCGAGATCGTGAATGGCCAACAACCACAAACTCCAAGTGCGGTTGCATTGAGCTATCAGGGAAATAGCCCACCTGCATATAAGTTTGCCAAATATTGGCAGGAACAAGTAGGCTTGGCAAGGGCGTGTCTTCGTAAAGCCTCTAAATGCATGAAGAAGTGGGCTAACAAAAAGCGACGACATGTGGAGTTCTAAGTTAGGGACTTGGTGTTAGCCAAACTACATGTCATTCTTCGGTACAAGGATGTGCACAAGGGTTTAATTCATCGCTACAAAGGGCCATTTCGAGTGATACAACAGGTAGGGAAGGTTGCATACAAGTTAGAGCTGCCATCAAAATTAAAGATACATCCAATTTTCCATGTGAGTATGCTTAAACCTTACCTTGAAGACAAGGGAGATCCAAATTGAGGGGAGTCGCAGTGAGCACCACTTGGGGCAAAAACTTCATATGACCAAGAAGTCAAATCCATAGTGGCAGATCAGGTCATACGAAAGTGGTATTATACGCCGAGGCTAAGCAAACTTGATTTTGCTCTAAAGCTCTAATATCAATTGATGTGAACCACAAAAGACATGGCATAAGGACATAGCCTGCACAAGAAATCAAACAAGAACCCAAGAAAGCTAAATTAGATTTTGATCATGCAAGACTTAGACCCAATGTTCAAGGAACATGAACCTAAGGTACAAGGAAGGATACGGAGGCCACACTCTGAAAAATAAGAGATTTGGGAGCAATAAGTTATGTTAAACACCACATGAAGAGTTAATTCTCAATAAGTTTTTAAATTCTTGAAAGAACCAAAGAAGAAAATTCTCACTTTTATTTTCACTAATGTTTTGTTCATTTTTAATAATGAAATCGAGCATATTTATAGGTTAAATGGAAAACCTTAAAAACACTAAAAATAAAGACAACAATAAACTCCTAATATATAAAAACACTCATATTTTATTATAGATTCTTATTTTATAATAAATTCTTATTTAGGAGTGAATTTTAATTCAACTTATAACCTTCTAAGTTTAAATTAATTTTTTGGCATAAATTTCTTCAATTAACTTGCTAAGTGCCTTTTTCATCATTTTAGCTCTTAAACATTTCATTAGCCCTTCTTGAATGCTCAATGGATCTTTAGAAGCCCTTTATACATTAGCCCCCTCCATGGATCCCATCATATGGTTTCATTCTTCTAGAATTTAACCAGTGAATACCATCAAGTATAGAAAAGCAAGATCAATGATGCCTCTATTTGATGAAATTCAATGGATTTAGGGAGCTTAAATCATAAGGTCATTATTTTCTCAATTAATATAATGTTTGGTGCACACATCAATGATAATTTCATGATCATTTTGTGTGAATGAGTCCTTATAGCTAAAGAAGAAAACTTGTCAGAAAGAAATGATGGGACAATTTCATTCTTCAAGAATTGAACCATTCTTTATCTGCAAGAAAAGACAATCAATATCAATGATTCCTTTATTTCATGGAATTCAATGGATTAAGAGATTTGAAGTTATAAGGTCATTATTGTTACAATTAATATAATGTTTGGTGCATACACTAATTCATTATCATTTTGTGTGAATTGCAACAAAAGGGGAAAACTTGTATGCAAGAAATGAAGCGATAGTTTTCTTCCTCTAGAATTGAACTATTTAATATGATGAAAAATGAAAATCTAGAACAATGGCTCCTTTGTTCAAATGAATTCAACAGATTCAAAATGCCAAAATTATAAGGTTGTTATTGTCATAATTAATATAATGTTTGGTGGTTAAACCAATGTTAATTTAATGACGAATGAATCCTTGCAACTAAAGGAGAAAGCTTGTAAGAAAGAAATGAAGGAACAATTTCATTCTTTTAGAATTGAACCATTCAATAACAAGAAGAAAAAGCAATCAAATTCAATGACTCCTTTGTTTGAAGGAATTCAATTGATCCAATGTGTCAAAGGTCATAAGGTCATTATGACTCCTTTGTTTCATATTCATTTTGTGCCAATGAGTCCCTTTTACTAAAGGAGAAAACTTGTTGGCAAGAAATGAATAGATGGTTTCATTCCTATAAAATTGAACCATTCAATACCTATAAGAAAACTTATAACTAAAAGAGAAAACTTGTAAGCAAGAAATGAAGTGATGATTTCATCCTTCTAGAATTCAACCATTAAATACCATCAAGAATAGAAAATCAAGATCAATGACCCCTTTGTTTGATGGGAATTAACAGATTTAAAGTATTAAAGTCATAAGGTTGTTAATGTCATGATTGATATAATGTGTGGTGCATTAACAAATGTTAATTTCATGATCATATTGTGTAAATGAGTCCTTGCAACTTAAGGAGAAAACTTGTTTGTGAGAAATGAAGTGATAATTTTGTTCTTCTAAAATTGAACCATTCAATACCTATAAAAAATGACAATCAAGATCAATGGCTCCTTTGTTTCTTGGAATTCAATGGATTCATAAAGCTAAAGTCATAAGGTCATTATTGTCATGATTACTATAGTGTTTAATGCATAAAACAATGTCAATTTCATAATCATTTTGTGTGAATAAGTCCTTGCAACCAAAGAGGAAGACATGTAAGCAAGAAATGAAGTGATGGTTTCATTCTTCTAAAATTGAACCTTTCAATACTATCAAGAATAGAAAATCATGATTAATGACTCCTTTGTTTGATGGAATTCAATAGATTGAGAGAGCTTAAGCCATAAGGTTGATATTGTCACAATCAATATAATCTTTGGTGCATACACCAATGATAATTTCGCTATAATTTTGTGTAAATGAGTCCTTGTAATTAAAGGAGAAAACGTGTTTGCAAGAAATATAGGGACAATTTCATTCTTCTAGAATTGAACCATTTAATACATGTAAGAAAAGATAATCAAGATCAATGACTTTTTTGGTGCATACACCAAAGTCAATTTCGAGATCATTTTATGTGATCATTGCAATTAAAGGTGAAAACTTGTAAGTAAGAAATGAAGTGATGATTTCAACCTTCTAGAATTTAACCGTTTAATACTATCCATAATAGAAAATCAAGATCAATGACTCCATTATTTGATGGAATTTAATGGATTTAGAGTGTCAAAGTCATCAGGTTGTTATTGTCATGATTAATATAATGTTTAGTGCATTAAATAATGTTAATTTTATGATCATTTTGTGCAAATGAGTCCTTGTAACTATAGAAAAAAAATTGGTAGCAAGAAATGAAGTGATGGTTTTTATTTTCTAAAATTGAAGCATTCAATACTTGCAAAGAAAGACAATTAAGATCAATGGCTCCTTTGTTTAATGGAATTCAATGGATTTATAGAGATAAAGTCATAAAGTCATTGTTCTCATGATCAATATAGTTTTTGGTGCATAAAACAATGTCAATTTTAGGATCATTTTATGTGAATGAGTCTTTGCAACTAAAGGAGAAAACTTGTAAGCAAGAAATTTAGCAATGATTTCACCCTTTGAGAATTCAACCATTAAATACCATTAAAAGTAGAAAATCAAGATCAATGACTCCTTTGCTTGATGGAATTCAATGGATTTAGTGTGTCAAAGTCCAAAGGTTATTATCATGTAATATAATTTTTGGTGCATAAACCAATGTAATGAATGGTTATGAATACCACTGTATTTTTCCTAAGGATGACTTGTGTTTTTTTAATAATAACAAGAGTGTTGAACTTTTCTTGTAAATGCTTATAAGCAATTTCATCTTAGAGAGAATCAATAAATTTCTCTTTTCTTCTAATTTATTTTGTAATAAATCTATCTCCTAAAATTGAGGACTAGATACAAATTTAAAGTTTACTAGGTTTCCATTAATTTTGGCATAAATACCCTTGTGATTTATTTTTTCAATAAGGTACCCAAAATAATATCTTAAGATAGGTTTTTAACCATAACAAGGAATTTCAATAAAAATTCCATCATTACAAATAGTAGCTTGCGACAGCTTATATTGAATAACAAGCTTATTTTTATTTGTAGTATCTACACTTTTATTGGTTTTGAAAAGTCTTTTGGAGGGACTATTCCTTCATTAGTACAATTCATATCAGTGCCAAAATCTATTAAGGCAATAATTGAAAAGATATATTCCTTATTGATCATAATAGTGATATGGGTATGCCATTTATGAGCAATAACTCTATCAATAAGATTGATATATTGAAGAGTTTCTAGCGCATGGCTTTTAAAGACACATCTAGAAGAGGTTAAGGATTGGATATTTTTTCATCCCTTTCCGTAGCCATTGTTTCTAGGATTATAATTCTATCTTTTTGCTATTTAATTTAAATTTTTAATTTTTTAATATCAGCTTTTAATTCTTGAGTTAAAGGATCATTTCTAGTTATTTGACTAGAATGGTCTTGTTTTACTCGTTGTATTATAGGTTTTAAACTATAACTATCTTCTAATTCGGCAATTTGATTACTAGGACTAGGATGCTCTTTAGCTATAAGTAAATATTTTATTTGATGTTTTCGCCTTCCTTATGGATCTAGAATTTTGTTAATAAGATCCAAAATAAGATTGTCTTCTTTTGTTAAGACTAATAAGTCATTCTATTTACATAATGTTTGATAAGCATTGCATTGTCCTTGACAACTAAAATCAAATTCAGAAGAAATATCTTCTATTAAGACTTTAATTTCTAAGTTAGATTCTTTAAAATCACTTTTTGTCAAGAAAATATACATCAAAAATCTTTTGAGACATTCATCAAGTGTTAACTCTTGAATTTCTTGTTTTGTTTTGCAATTATTAGAATAATGCCTTACCTTCTTGCATTCATAATAAACAATAGTTTTCTTTGTCTTGTCTTTTAATGGCTTAATTGTTTTTTTGGGAAGTTTAACCCCCTTATTTTTCCTAGAGAATTTTTTCTTATAAGGCTGATATTTTTTCGTTTTTGAAGTGAAAGGATAAACAATGGGTGGATAACCCATTTGTTCATAGAAACTACCCAAGGCTCTTTTTCCCCAAGTTTTTTCACTTTATAACTACCTGTGCAATTTAATTTCATTGTAGAGTTTAACTTCCTTAGCTACTATGTCAGCTACTAATTCCCTATAGGTCTAATAATTATAGCTAGTTATACCTAAGTGATTGACTTTAAGCCTAGCTTTAACTCTTTCAATAAATAGAGTACGTAACCCAAATAAAAACTTTAATTTCCAAAAGTTATGATGTTTATCTTCTTTAGTAAAGAATCTTGAGAAAAATACATCTTAATACCACTTGAAATGAGATAAATTATGACATCTTAAATTAACAAGTTATTCCTAAGTTTTATCCAACACTAAAGTGGTTGAACCAATAAAGTGTTTGGTAATTGTAAAAATAAGTGTATTTAGATAATCAAAAATTAATATTCTTGTTTCACTTTTTGTTGTAGAAAATATTTGATTTTTTGTTTTGTGGGTTAAATAAAAATCCCACCAACCTTTAAACTATCCAGTAAATCCACTAATTATAATTTTTGCTATTTGTGGGTCAAAATTACTCTTTAATTTAGCAGTAGTAGCAAACATCATATAATGTAGTTGAATAAGAATTCGATGCTCAATCGTTCCATCAATATTCCATTCAACTATCTATTACCATTATCATAAACATAACCAAAATTTGTCCTCTTCTCTAATAAGAGGCTAATAGGGGCTAGTCTAGGATAATATAGTTCTATAGTGGGCCTATTAAATGTCATTTTATTGTGTTGAAAAGGTTCCTTCATATAGGAAGAAGAAAGATTTTTAATTGAATTTTATTTTGATTAGAACATTTGTTGTAATTGATCAATATACTTTTCCCTTTTAGTTTCTTATTTAGAGGATTTACTTTGTTCCACTTTTTCTAAAACAATGGCTACTTTATCTTTTAAGCCAAGGCCTTTAAGTTTTTTGACTATTAGATCAAAAAGTTTTATTTTATTAGCATTAATTTTAAATATTTACTTAATTTCTTACTTACAAACTTTAAGTCCTTCATTGTTTTTTCTTGCTAGCATTAAATTTTTCTATTTTTAAAGAATAAAATAGTCACTAAATTTCTCACTTATAAGTGATCATGAAATTAACATTAATGTTTGCACTAAATAATATATTAATTAGGATAATACCATCCTTATCACTTTGATACTTTGAATCCATTGAATACCATTAAATAAAGAAGACATAAAAATTGTTTGTTTCTTTATGCTAGCATTGAAAGTTTAAATTCTAAGAATGAAATTGTCACCTAATTTTTTTGCTTCCATTCTTTCTCCATTTGTTGCATTAACTTATTCCCACAAAATAATCATGAAATTAACATTGGAGTATGCACCCAAAAAAAAAAAAAATCATGGCAATACCATCCCTATCACTTTGGCACTATAAATCTATTAAATTACATCAAACAATGAAGTCATAAAACTTGATTGTCTTTTATTATAGGCATTGAATGTTTCAATTGTAGAAGAATGAAATAGTTGCTTAAATTCTCTCTTACAAGCATTATCCTTCAATGATCATGAAATTGACATTAGTTCATGCAACAAACAATATATTGATTGGGACAATTTAGTACTTATCACTTTGGCACTATGAATCCATTGAATTCCATCCAACAAATGAGACATAAAACTTGATTGTCTTTTCTTACTGGTAATAAATGTTCAATTCTTCATGAATGAAATAATCACTTGATTTCTCACTTACAAGGATTCTCCTTTAATTGTAAGGATGCATTCATGCACAATGATCATGAAATTAACATTAGTGCATTCACCAAACAATATATTATTCGAGATAGTACCATCCTGATCACTTTGGCACTCTAAATCCATTAAATTACATCAAACAAAGAAGTTATACATGTTGATTGTCTTTTCATGTAACCATTAAATGGTTCAAATGTAAAAGAATGAAATAGTCACTTAATTTATTTCTTACAATCATTCTCCTTTTGGTGCAAGGACTTACTCACACAAAATGGTTAACATTTGTCTATGTACCAAGCAATATATCACAACCATAACATCCTTGTCACTTTGGAACTCTAAATCCATTCAATTCCATCAAACAAAGGAGATGTAGAAGTTTATTATTTTTTCTTGCTAGCATTGAATATTTCAATTTTTAAAGAATGAAATGGTCACTTAGTTTTTCACATATAGGCTTTCTTCTTTAATTGAAAGGACTTATTTGCATAAAGTGATCATGAAATTAACATTAATGCAAGCACTAAACAATATATTAATCAAGAAAACACCATCCTTATCACTTTGGCCTTTGAATCCATTAAATCACATCAAACAAAGGAATCATAAAAGTTAATTGGCTCTTCTTACAGGCATTAAGTGGTTTAATTGTAGAAGAATGAAAAAATCACTTGTTTCTCTTTTACAAGCTTTCTCCTTTTATTGCAAGGATGCATTAACCAAAAATGATTATGAAATTAACATTAGTGCATGCACTAAACAAAATATTTATCAAGACAATACCATCTTTATCACTTTGGCACTCTAAATCCATTGCATTCCTACAAACAAAGAAGACAAAAAACTTCATTGTCTTTTGTTGCAAGCATTAAATGTTTCAATTCCTAATGAATGAAATAGTTGCTTAATTTCTTGCTTACAACCTTTCTCCATTAGTTGTAAGGAGTCATTCATACTGAATGATCATGAAATTAACATTGGTTTATGCACTAAAAAATATATTAATCACAACAATACTATCCTTGTCACTTTGGCACTTTGAATCCATTGAATTCCATCAAACAAAGGAGATATAGAACTTAATTGTCTTTTTTTGCAAGCATTCAATGGTTCAATTATGGAAATATGTAAAAGTCACTTAATTTATTGCTTACAAACTTTCTCCTTTAGTTGTAAGGGCCTATTGACACAAAATGATCATGAAATTAACATTAGTGTATGTGCCAAACAATCTATTAATTGTGACAATATTGTCCTTGCCACATTAGAAACTTTAGTTCATTGAATTGCATTAAACAAAGGGGTCATCGAACTTGATCATCTTTTCTTGCAAGCTTTCAATGGTTTAATTGTAAAAGAATTATATAATCATTTAATAAATTGCTTACAAACTTTCTCCTTTAGTTGTAAGGACTCATTTACACAAAAGTATCATGAAATTAACATTGGTGTATGTGTCAAACAATATATTAATTGTGAAAATAATGACCTTGTGACTTTGACACTCTGAATCCAATGAATTCCACTAAAGAAAAAAGTCTTAGAACACAATTGTCATTTCTTGTAGGCTTTAAATGGGTTAATGACATATTGTAGTAAACAATATATTAATTGGAACAATACTGTCCTTGTCACTTTGACACTTTGAATCTATTGAATTCCATTAGACAAAGGAGTCATAGAAGTTGATTGTCTTTTCTCACAAGCATTCAATGGTTCAATTGTAAAAGAATGAAATGATCATTTAATTTATTGATTGCAAACTTTCTCCATTAGTTGTAATGACTCTTTCACACAAATGATCATCAAATTAACATTGGTGTATATGCCAAACAATATATTAATTGTGATAATAACAACCTTGTGACTTTGACACTCTAAATCCATTGAATTCCATTAGGGAAAGGAGTCTTTGAATGTGATTGTCTTTTCTTGTGGGAATTAAATGAGTCAATTCTAGAAGTGTGAAATAGTCTCTTAATTTCTCACTTACAAGCTTTTTCCTTTAGTTACAAGGACTCATTCAAACAAAATTATCAACAAATTAACATTGGTGTATCTAGAAAATAATATATTAGTCATGACAATACAGTCCTTATCACTTTGGCACTCTAAATCCATTGAATTGAATCAAACAAAGGACTCACAGAACATGATTATCTTTTCTTGCTGGCATTGAATGGTTTAATTGTAGAAGAATGAAACAATCACTTAATTTATTGCTTACAAACTTTCTACTTTAGTTACAAAGACTCCTTTACGCAAAATGATCATGAAATTAACATGAGTGTATGTACAAAACAATATATTAATGATGACAATACCAACCTTGTCACTCTAGCACTCTAAATCCATTAACTTCCATCAGACAAAGGAGTCATAGAACTTGATTGTCCTTTCTTATAGGCATTGAATTTTTCAATTGTAGGAGAATGAAAGAGTTATTTAATTCATTGCTTACAAACTTTCTCCTTAGTTGCAAAGACTCATTCACATAAAATGATCATGATATTAACATTGGTGCATGTACCAAGCAATATTTATTCACAATAATAATGTCATTATCACTTTGGCAGTTTGAATCCATTGAATTTTATCACACAAAGATGCTATAAAAATTGATTGTCCTTTCTTGCCAACATTGAATGTTTCAATTCTTAAAGAAAGAAACTATCATTTAATTTCTCCTTTACATGTTTTCTCTATTAGTTACATGGACTCATTGACACAGAATGGCCATGAAATTTATGATGGTTTATGCATCAAAAATATTTTAATCACAACAATACCATCCTTGTCAATTTGGCATTATGAATCCATTAAGTTCTATCAAACAAAGGAGTCATAGAACTTGATTGTCTTTTCTTGCACACATTAAATGGTTTAATTGTCGAAAATGAAATAGTTTTCATAATTTATTGCTTACAAACTATCTCTATTAGTTGCTAGGACTCATTCACACAAAATGAACGTGATATTAATATTGTTGTATGTACTGAGCAATATATTAATTACAAAAATAATGTCCTTATCACCTTGGCACTTTGAATCCATTGAATTTAATCCAACAAAGGAGTCACAGAAATTAATTGTCTTTTTTGGCTAGCATTAAATGTTCCAATTTTTAAAAATTGAAACAATCGCCTAATTTCTTGCTTACAAGCTTTCTCTGTTAGTTGCATTAACACATGATCATGAAATTAACATTGATGTATGCACCAAAAAATAAATTAATCTTAACAATAACATGATTGTAACTTTTGCATTCTGCATCTATTAATTTCCATCAAACAAAGGATTCATAGAAATTGATTACTTTTTCATGTTGATATTGAATGATTCAATTCTTAAAGAATGAAACAGTCATTTAATTTGTCACTTACAAGCTTTCATCATTATATGGACTTATTCACATAAAATGATCATGAAATTAATATTGGTGTATGTCACAAACAATATATTAATTGCAACAATATTATCCTTGTCACTTTAGCAAGTTGAATTCATTCAATTCTATCAAACAAAAGAGTTACAGAACTTGATTATCCTTTTTTTTAAGGGATTGAGTGGTTCAATTGTAGAAGAATGCAATAGTTGCTTAATTTATTGCTTACAAGCTTTCTCATTTAGTTCCAAGGACTCATTCACACAAAATGATTATGATGTTGACATCAGTATATGTACTAAGCAATATATTAATCACAACAATGACATCCTTGTGACATTGGCACTTTGAATCTATTGAATTCTATCAAATAAAGGAGCCATAGAACTTGATTATCTTTTTTCATTTGCATTAAATGTTTCAATTCTTAAAGAATGAAACAGTCGCTTAATTTTTTACTCACAAGCTTTCTCCATTAGTTGCAAGGACTCATTCATACAAAATGATCATGAAATTAACATTGGTGTCTACATTAAACAATATATTCATTATGACAATTTTGTCCTAGACAATTTGGCACTATAAATCCATTGAATTTGATCAATCAAAGAAGATATAGAAATTGATTATCTTTTCATGTTGGCATTGTATGTTTCAATTCTTAAAGAATGAAACTATCGCTTAATTTCTCTCTTACAAGTTTTCTCTTCCAGTTGCATGGACTTACTCACACTAAATGACCATGAAATTTACATTAGTGTATGCAATAAACAATATATTAATTGTGACAATATAGTCCTTGGCACTTTGAATCTATTGAATTCCATCAAATGAAGGAGTCATGGAACTTGATTGCCTTTTTTTTTGTAGGTAGTGAATGGTTCAATTCTAAAAGAATTAAATAGTTGCTTAATTTGCACTTACAAGCTTTCTCCTTTAGTTATAAGAACTCATTCACGCAATTTGATCATGAAATTACCATTGGTGTATGCACCAAACAATAAATTAGTTAGGACAATAATGACCTTGTGACATTGACACTCTGAATCTTTATTAAATCACCTAATTTGGATGTCTAAGTTATGCCCATTTAAGTACGTAATACTCAAATTGGAATCCTATTCCAATTAAAATTAGACTTCAATTTTTTGCCCTATATTTGAAGCAATACTTAAAGCCCATCCGAACTTAGATTTGAATTCTCAACTTCAATTTGGACATTTTGAGATTTTTCTACAATTTCACTAATGGCCACTTTTCCAATCTAGATCTCTACGTCATTAAGGAACTTAAAAGCAATGAAGGTCAAAATGGTAAAATGCTGGAATTTTTCCACTTAAAAAAATATGTTTTCCTAACTTTCCTAAAACAAACCTAAGTCACAAAACATATTCTAATCTTCTCTAATAGTTACAAAACTCATTAAAAATAACTAAATATAAATAGGAATATAATAAATTCTTACTCATCACAAAACTTCTCCCCTCATTTGAAAGAGTTTTTCATGGAAAATGACCATAAAAATAACCTTTGTATCTATATCAAACATCATATTCATTGAGGTAAGCATTCCATTACAATTTTGACACTTTAAAATTATTGGATTCAATCAAACAAAAAAGTCAATGATCATGATTAGCTTTTCTTTTTGGGTTTGAATGGTTGAATTGTTGAGGCGTGAGCCCATGACCATTTTTACCTGTTATAAGAGTTCTCATTTCTTTGTGATAAGTTATGCACAAAAATTATCATGAAAGTAAATTTTGTGTCTACACCAAAAAGTTTATTTAATTGTGAGTAGAATGCCTTTACACTTTGACACTTTGAATTCAATGAATTCCATCAAACAAAATAGTCTTCAATCTTAGTCAGCTATTCTTGCTAGGTTTAAATGGTATTCCTATAGGATGTGACAATAACTTCATTTCTTGTTGATAAGACTTCTCCTTTCATTGTAAAGAGTAATTCACTCAAAATGATCATAAAATTAACTTTTTTGTCTACATCAAATGCTATATTGTTAAAAGCATGTTGATGTTATTATGACACTATGAATCTATTGAATTTAATGAAACAATAGTCATTGATGATTAGCTTTTCCTATTAGGATGAGCTCATAACATCATTTCTTACTAACAAGGCTTCTCCTTTGTTGTAAGGAGTCATTCACACACAATAATCATGGAAATAACTTTTGTGGCTATACCAAACATTATATATTCACTACAATGAGCACATCATTAAAACTTTGGGACTCTAAATTGATTGAGTTGCATCAAATAAAGGAGTCAATGACCTTCATTGGCTTTTTCTTATCATGTGAATGGTCTAATTCCTAAAGGATGAACTCATAACTTCATTTCTGGCTAACAAGACTTCTCCTTTCATTACAAGGAGCATTTGCACAAAATGATCATGAAAATGACTTTTGTGCCTACACCAGGCATTATCTACACTGCCAAGGGAGTCATTAAATTAAGCATAAATAACATGCGACTACCTGCCATCTCAATGCTAGAAGAAATGCTTAAAGCCCTTACGGAGACAGTGTCCAAGGAAAAATTATTGGAAATAATGGGTTCTCCTTTATTGTCAAATAAAGATAGACATGAGGAGAATCAAGAAAAGGACAAGAATCTAGAAGATAATTTTATGTAAAATTTGCAAGACCATTATGAATTGTAAGGAATTGCCTAGTAATAAAGTTATCTCATTAAAAGAGCATTAATAAAGCTGCTATAAAGAACAAGTCAAGATGTCATAAAGATATATCTCATCAAAAGAAGCTTTAATAAAGCCACTTTAAAGAGCAAGGTAAGATGTCATAAAGCTACTTTTGCAATTAGAAACTTTCATGGAAATTTTATGTAGTTATCCATTATTATAGGCTTCCCCATGAATAATCCTTGGAGTATAAGGCACATCATCACTTGTTCTACCTCTTCTTCACATTGTAAAATTTCAATCTTTGTAAGCTTGTATCACCATTTAATAAAAGCTTTATTTTGTTAAGTTTAATCTATATATTTACTTACTTATACATTGTTTATGTCTTTTATGTTTTCTATGTGTTTTATGCCATAAATTATGTAAATTACATTTTGTATGTTAAAAGAGAGAGTAGAAGTGAGAGGTCATTATCAAAGAGATCACATCCCTACATGAATGTTAAACCAAATATTGAGAAAAGGGTTTTATATAAACCATTATCTTCAAAAGACATTGATTATAACATGCCTAGTAAGTGCACTAAAAATTCAAAACTAGTTGAAGAAATTGTTAAAAGGTTTAAGAACCTAGGATTAAAAGAGAAAAATGCTTTAGTATTAGAAAAATTGGAATTCAATTAGACATTATGTATAAGAAATGGTACTCTAGACCAATCACACCATTTTTTGATGGAATTTAATGGATTTTGTGTATGAAAGATGTACAAACAGCCTTATTGCAATGAATATAATTTTGTTGTTGACACAAAAGTTAATTATGAGATCATTTTGTCTGAACAAGCCCTTGCAATCAAGGGAGGAGCCTTGTTAGCTAGATATGAAGAGATTGTCTCATTTAGGAATTGAAACACTAAATACATATTTGAAAAGGTAATCTACACCAATCACACCTTCCCTCTTTTTTTTTTTTGATGAAATTCATTGCATTTAGAGTACCAAAGATGTACAAATGAGCTTGTAGCAATGAATATAATGTTGTACTTATTTGTATCTTAATTGGTGGGCTCTTAATTAATTAAAATAAAGGAAAAAGTTGAAGAAATATTTTACAAATGGGACTTTTTTCCTAAGCCTCTAGTTAAATTAGAAATAAAAAAAGGGTTTTATTTAAACCCCTATCCATTAAAGATATTAACTATAATATGACCAATAGTAGTTCTAAAAAAATAAAACTAGTATAGGAAATAGTTAAATGACTTAAAAGCCTCGGTCTAAAAGATAAAGAAGCTATTGTTCTAGGTAAAGAAAATTAGATTAAATCTGATAATAAAGGTGAAAATATCAAAGAAGACTTAGAAGAGTTAGATCAACTTCAACAAATGTTCTTATTAGAACAATAGCCATTTGAGAGTAGTCCTTCTCATATAAAGGAACCTCTTTCTATTAATAAATAACCTTTAATAAGGTTCCTACTATGTTATGCTATCTAAGATCGATACATGTTGACCTCTTATTGAAAGAACAATTAGAGTATAATTATGTTCAATATAATGGTAGTAGTATAGTTGAATGGAATCTCGATGGTGTGATTGAACATTAGATTCTAATTTTGCTGCATTACATGATGATGTTTGTAACTGTTGCCAAAACAAAGAGTAATTCTAACCCTCATTTTGCTCAAATTATAACAAGTTGGTTTACTAAATAGCTTAAAGGCTGGTGGGATTTTTATTTATCCAATAAGGTAAAAAATTAAAGTTTTTCTACTACAAAACCAAAAGCAAGAATATTGATCTCTAATCATTTTAATACACTAATTTATACAATCGCCAATCATTTTATTGGTACTACCATTTTGCTAATAGACAAGATTTATGAGTAACTCATTAATTTGAGATGTCTTAACTTCTCTCATTTTGAGTGATATAAAGATGCTCTTTTCTCTAAGGTATTTACTCCAGAAGATAGTCAAAGTATTTTTCTCTTGGTTGCCTACCATATTTACTGATAGAGTTAAAACTAGGCTTAAAGTCAATCATTTTACAATAATTGATTATAATCACTACACCTATGGTGAACTAGCTACTGAAGTAGTCACTAAAGGAATTAAAATCTATAATGAAATTAAACTACATAAGTAGTTACAAAATGAGAAATTTCAAGGTAAAAGGGCTTTGGGTAGTTTTTGCAAGCAAATGGGTTATCCACACATAAGATATCCCAATAAACCAGGAATGAAAGGTTATCAACCTTATGTGAAATGAAAAATTTCTTATGAGAAGAAAGGAATAGAGCCAAGAAAATGCTTGTAAAGCCAAAGCCAAAGAAAATAATTGTTTGCTATAAATGTGGCAAAATATGGCACTATTCAATTAAGTGCAAAACAAAGCAAAAAAATTCAAGAGTTAACTCTCATTGAAGTTCTTAAAAAATCCCTAATGCACATTTTCTTAGGAAAAAGTGATTCTAATGAATCAAATATAGAAATTGAAGTTCTTGAAGAAGATAATTCTTTTGAGTCTAATTTGGACACTAGCTACAAAGGAAAATGCGATCCCTATGAAGCTATGTGTAAATATAATGGCTTATTAGTCTAACAAAAGATCATATGCCAGTTTTAGCCAATAAATTGTTGAAGCAGAAGAAAGTTATAGTTTAAAAACTATCATACATAGAATAAAAGAAAGCACTTCTAGCATAAAAACTAGAAAGGAACCAACAATTATGGAGCTTAAAGTTAACGTTAAAGAATTAAAAGATAAGATTATTGTCCTAGAGACTATTACTAAAGATGATGAAGAAAGTACTCTAGATCTACCAAATGCTTTGTTGAAAAAAGATGAGTTAGAAACTCTTTAATATGTTAATCTTATTGAATGGGTTATGGGTAATAATGGGAATGTTATGCCCTTTGGATTAAAAAAATACACCTTCTAAATTTCAAAAAATTATGAACAAAATATTTAATGCTTATTTAGCATTTACTCTTGTTTATATCAATGATGTATTATCTTTTTTAATACCATTGAACAACATTTTAAGCATTTAAATATTTTCTTAAATATCATGAAATGGGTAGGTCTAGTTGCTTCTTCCAAAAAAAATAAAGTTATTTCAAACCAAGATTTGCTTCTTTGGTCACTTCATTGAAAATGGAATTATTATGTCCATAAATCACGCAATTAAGTTGCCTTTAAATTTCCTGATGAAATAGGGATGATCAACAATTGCAATGCTTTTGGAAGTTTAAATTGTCTTACAAAATTTTATAAAGAATTATCTTATGATGATAAACCCTTATTTGAAAGGCTTAAAAGGAATCCTCCAAATTGGATGGATCACCATAACTTTCTTATTATTTCAACAAAACTACATCAAGTTCAATTAGCAATGAATTTTTTTATATGTGTAGAAATCCCCATAGCTTTCTAGAGTAGGAATAAACATATTGTAGAATTGCCTTATGAGTTGACTTTTAATGAAGTCAAATTTGAGGCCTAGAGATTTGAAATTTGTAAAACAAAAATTACTAAACTCTTAAAGAAAAGGCTTATTAAAAAAAGTAATAGCCCCTAAAGTTGTCTTGCATTTTATGTAGAAAACACAACTAAATTGCAATAAAAAGTTAAAACATTGGTAATTAATTACAAGCCTTTAAATAAGGTTTTATGCTGGATTAGGTACCCAATACCTAATGAAAAGGATTTACTAAATGAGCTTTATGAAGCCAAAATCTTTTCAAATTTTGATATGAAATTTGGTTGTTGACAAATCTAGACCGCATAAGGATTTAAACCAAAGAAAGTTTGTTAGGAAGAAACAAAGTGATAGTTTCGTTCTTCTAGAATTGAACCACTCAATACCTACAAGAAAGGATAATTATATTCAATTACTCTTTTGTTTGATGGAAATCATTGGATTAATAATGTGAATGTTATAAGGTAGCCATTATAGTGATTAATATAATGTTTAGTGCATGCACTAATGACAATTTCATAATCAATTTGTCTGAATGAGACCTTACAACTAAACAAGAAATGAAGTGGTGATTTCATTCTTCTAGAATTGAACCCTTCAAGACCTACAAGAAAGCATGATCACAATCAATGACCTCTTTGTTTGATGGAATTCAATGGATTTAAAGTGCCAAAGTCATAAGGTTGTTACTGTTGTGAGTAATATAAAGTTTAGTGCATACATTAATGTTAATTTTATGATCTATGAATGAGTCCTTGTAACTAAGAGAGAAAGCTTGTTGACAATAGATGAAGCAATAGCTTCTTTAATTGAACCATTCAATACCAATAAGAAAGGATAATTATGATGAATGACTCCTTTATTTGAAGGAATTCAATGGATTCTGAGTGTCATAGTTATACGGTCATTATTGTCATGATAAATATAATGTCTAGCACATACAATAAATCCAAAAACCTAGTTCACATTAATAGAAATACAAATTCATCCATGTTGGGATAACATTAAATCTTGTTACCTAATTGAGTTTAAACAACTTAGCAATTATTTATGTAAGTGATAAACAACACAATCATTGTCATGACTCCTTATTAGGAGTAGTTGAATCAAGTTTAAGTGATGGACTTATTTGGTTCTCATGTTTTCCAAACTTTAAATTGTCATATTGAGACTTGAAATTGTGATATTCATAACATTTAAAAGGAGTCCTGTTAGTTAAAAATGAGAGATGGTCTTGTTATTTAGGAATTGAAACTCATAATACATATAAGAATAGGTAATCTAGACCAATCACACCTTTTTCTGATGGAATTCAATAGATTTAGAGTACAAAAGATGTACAAATGAGCTTGTTGCAATGAATATAATGTTTATTACTAACATAAAAGATAATTATGAGATCATTTTGTGTGAAGGAGTCCATAGAATGAGATGAGAAGCTTTGTTATTAAAAACATAAACTGATAGTCTCATTGTTTAGAAATTAAACCATTCAATACCTATGGGTAAAGCTAATAAATATCAATTACTCATTTGTTGGATGGAATTCAATGGGTTCAGACTATTAATGGTGTGCAAACATGCTTTTTCCAATGAATATAATGTTTTATGTAAACATAAAAGATAATTTCATCATCATTTTGTGAAAACAAGTCCTTGTAATGAAAGAAGGAGCCTTATTAGCTAGAGATGAAGAGACAGCCTCATTATTTAGGAATTGAAACACTCAATATGTTTAAGAAAAAGGTAATCTAGACCAATCACACCTTTTTCTTGATGAAATTCAAAGGATTTAGAGCACCAAAGATGTACAATTAAGTTTGTTGCATTGAATATCATGCTTGCTATTATCACAAAATATTATTATGATATCATTTTGTGTGAATGCATCCTTACAATGAAAGGAGAAGTCATATTATCAAAAAATGAGGAGAGGATCTCATTGTTCAGAAATTAAACCATTCAATACCAATAAAGAAAGCTAATAAAAAATCAATTACTCATTTAATTAATAGAATTTAATGGGTTCAAAGTACCAAAGGTTTGAAAATATGTTTCTTCCAATGAATACAATGTTTTGTGTTAAGATAAAAGTTAATTTCACCATCATTTTGGGTAAATGAGTCATTGCAATGAATGAAAAAACCTTGTTAGCAAGAAATGAAGAGATGGTCTCATTAGGTATATGAAAAGCTAATTAAAATCAATCAGAGCTTTGTTTGAAGGAATTCAATGGATTTGAAGTACCAAAGATATACAAATGAGCATGTTGCAAAGAATATAATGTTTACAATTGACACAAAAGTTAATTATGAGATCATTTTGTGTGAAGGAGCCTTTGCAATGAAAGAGAAGTCTTATTATCAAAATATAAAGAGACAGTCTCATTGCTTGGCAATTAAGTCATTCAATGCCAATAAGGAAAGCTAATCAAGATCTATGACTCATTTACTTGACAAAATTCAATGGGTTTAAAGTACCAAAGGTGTACAAATGTGCTTGTTGCAATGAATACAATGTTTTATGTTGGTGCAAAAGTTAATTTCATCATTATTATTTGTAAATGAGTCCATATAAGAAAGGAAGGAGCCTTATTAGCTAGAAATGAAGAGAAGGTCTCATTATTTAGGAATTGAAACATTAAATAGCCATAAGAAAAGCTAATCAAGTTCAATCTAACCTTTATTTGAAAACATTCAATGGGTTTAGAGTGTCAAAGTTGTATAAACATGCTTGACACAACAAATATAATGAGTATAGATGAGCTTGTTATCAAAAAATGAAGAGACAATCACATTATTTGGGAATTAAACCATTCAATATCTATAAGGAAAGCTAATTAAGATCTATGATTCCTTTATTTAATGAAAGTCAATGGATTCAAAACACAAGAGGTATACAAACATGCTTCATCCAATGAATACAATGCTCTTATGTAGTCACAAAATTTAATTTCTCCATCATTTTGTGTGAGTCCTTGAAACAAAAGAAGAAGCCTTGTTAGCTAGAAATGAAGAGAATGTGTCATTGTTTAGGAATTGAGATACTCAATATGTATAACAAAAGCTAATCAAGATCTCACACCATTTTTGGATGATATTCAATGGATTTAAGTACCAAAGATGTACAAACAAGCTTGTTGGAATGAATATAATGGGTGCTGTTGACACAAGTTAATTATAAGACCCTTTTATGTGAATGAGTCATTGTAATGAAATGAAATGTATTGTTAGTTAGTAATGAGGAGACAGTGTCATTATTCAAGAATTGAGACACTCAATATGTATAACAAAAGCTAATCAAGACCTCTCACACCATTTTTGATGAAATTCAATGGATTTAAAGTATCAAAGATGTACAAATGAGCTTGCTGGAATGAATATAATGGGTGTTGTTGATGCAAAAGTTGATTATGAGATCCTTTTGCTTGAATAAGTCCTTATAGCAAAAAGACATGCCTTATTATCAAAAAATGAAGAGGCAGTCTCATTGTTAGAGAATTAAACCATTTGATACCTATAAGGAAAGCTAATTAAGATTAATGACACATTTGCTTAAGGAATTCAATGGATTTAAGTACCAATGACATACAAATGTCCATTGAATAGAATGTTTTGTGTAGACATGGAAATTAATTTTGCAATAATTTTGGTTAAATAAGTCCATATAATGAAGGAAGGAGGCATGTTAGCTAGAAATGAAGAGACAGTCTTATTATTTAGACATTAAAACACTCAAAACACATAAGAAAATGTAATCTAGACTAATTAGACTTGTTTTTGATGGAATTCAAAAGATTTAGAATACCAAAGTTTTACAAATGAGCTTGCTACAAAGAATATAATGTTTGCCATTGACATTAAAGTTAATTGCAAAATCATTTAGTGTGAATGAGTCCTTGCAACCAATGAGAAGTCATGTTATCAAAAAATAAAGAGATAGCCTCATTGTTTAAGAATTAAACCATTCAATACCTATAAGAAAAGCCAATAAACAATGCTAAATAATTCAAACACAGAATGCACAATTTTCAAACACATAATACATAAGACACAAAACTAGATTCAGTAAAAGAAAGCTTAAGAGAAAAAGGACTTACATAAATATAACTTTCATTGAATGACACTACAAGCTTATAGATTGTTATGGAGTAAGTTTATAAATGAGGAAAGAAAGTTATGCCTTCTCCATGGGATACTCCTATTTGTCTCTAAAGTCTATGCTAACAAACAAATACATGATAAAAGTTTTCTTTATAAAGTACAAAGTATCTTTATAAAAGTAGATTTTATAAAGTGGCTTTATAAAAGCATTTTGTCTATTTTTTCCCTTTACAACTCATACAAATCTTTTGAGTCTTGCATAATATCATCTTGTTGAGTGAGTTGATTGCATGAGAAGGTGCGCAACATATTGAAAAACGAACTGAGCACCATGCATCCCATGTCAACAAGGGACAAAAGAAGGTGGTGTTTGAACCTAGTGATTGGGTTTGGGTGCATATGTGCAAGGAACGGTTTCCAGCTCAAAGGCATTCGAAGCTACAACCCAGAGGAGATGGTCCCTTTCAAGTTGTAGCCCGAATTAATGACAATGCTTATCAGTTGGATCTTCCTGGTGAGTATAATGTGAGTGCAACATTTAACATTTCTGATCTTTCCCCTTTTGATGTAGGTGATGATTCGGGGACGAATCCTTTTGAGGAGAGGGGGAATGATGAGAACCATAGAGATGATGGGTGGAAGGCTTCAATGGTTGCAAGAGGTCCATTGCACATCCCAGAAGGCCCAATAACACGAGTTAGAGCCAAAAAGATTAAAGAAGCACTAAATGGGCTGATTCAGGACATTCAGGCCAACCTAGCTTCAAATGGGGCGAATTCAAGTTTGACAAGGAGTCCAGCCCTAATTAATATAATTAGAATACTTAATAGGTCAGAATAAGTAATAGCATTTCTTTCTAAATAAGAGTTTATTATTTATGTTGGAATTTGTCCACAATTAGGAATTCCTCCAAAATAAGGATTTGTCCTAAGTAGGAATTTGTGCCTCTTAAGGATTGCTATCTTAGACTATAAATAGGCTCCCCTTGTAAGCTCTGGAGAGTCAGACAACTTTGAGTGAAATAGAAAGCAAGGGTTTTCTTTCGGTTCTTTTAGGGACTAAAGAACTTATCAAGAAGTACTTCTTATGGCGTTCTAATCGACTTATCACTCCCAATTCCTTTCATTTCTGGAGTGTGGCATCCATATCCTTCTTAAATATGCTAGGTTCGTATTCCTTCCCAGAGTGGGTCTAGGGTTTGTGATATTAAACTCTGGTTTAGTTTTCCTGGTTGTTCTTTGATTCCCTGTGTGTGTTGGGTCCCTAAGCCACATCTTTTTGGGGTTTTAAGCTTATTATGAGGAGATTAATATGAAGAAACCAACTAGATTTCTTTTGTGGATTTTTGTAGAATAAAGATCTCTCCTAAGCTTCAATATAGTTAAAATAATTGAATCATTTAACCTTCTGCTAGTTTTTTTAATTCTTTATAGGCTAGCAAATCACTTTGCCATTCATCTATCTAAAAAGATAATCCTTTTGAATTTAATTTTGCATATACCCAATCTTTGGTAGATCCATAACTAGCACCTCATTCAATTGGTTCAATGATCACTGGTCTTGTCTCAAAAAGAATTTACTAATAATAATACTAATCTTTCATCATGGTATAAGGATACAAGTTATATTTCAAATGGAATCTTACAACCTTATAAGGTAGAAGTTGAGCATAGTTGGGTTCAATTAGACACAAGAAGTCTATATAAACTTTAGGATAAAAGAATATGTAAGCATTTTATTCCTTATAAGAGTGATCTTCTATAATGTTTAATTATATATCTTTTTGATTTCAATCATTGTCAAATAAGAAAATAGTCAATAATGACCTTTTATGGCCTTTATTGATAGTGAGTTTTTAATTTTATGTAAATAAGTCCTTATAATGAAGGAAGGAACCTTGTTAGCCAAAAATGAGGAGAAAGTCTCATTAGTCAAGAATTGCAACATTAAATAGCTATATGAAAAGCTAATCATGATCAAACTAACCATTGCTTCAAGGAATTCAATAGGTTTATAGTACCAAAGTTGTACAAAGGAGGTTGTTGAAAAGAATATAATGTTTATTATTGACATAAAAGTTAACTTCTTGAACATTTTGTGTGAATGAATCTTTGCAATAAAAGAGAAGTCTTGTTATCGACAAATAAAGAGACAATCTCATTGTTTGAGAATTAAACTATATAATACCTATAAAGAAAGCTAATCAAGATTAATGACTCATTTGCTTCATATAATTTAATGGATTTAGAATATCAAGAGGTACATACGTGCTTGTTCCAATGAATAGAATCTTTTGTGTAAACACAGAAGTGAATTTCACTATCATTTTGAGTAAATGAGTCTTTGTAATGAAGGAAGTAGCCTTGATGGTTAGAAACGATGAGAAGGTCTCATTATTCAAGATTTTAAACCTTTAATATGTATATAAAAAGCTAATTGACATCAATCAAAGCTTTGTTTGATGGAATTCAATGGAATTAGGGAACCAAAGATGTGCAAATAAGCTTGTTGCAAAGAATATAATGTTTATTATCAACAAATTGGTTAATTATGAGATCATTTTATGTGAATAAGTATTTGTAACAAAAAGAGAAGTCTTGTTATCGAAATATGAAGAGGCAATCTCATTGTTTGAGAATTAAACCATTGATTATTTATAAGGAAAGCTAACCAAGATCAATGACTCATTTACCCAATTGAATTCAGTAGGTTTAGAGTACTAAAGGTATGCAAATGTGACTATTCTAATGATTATAATGTTTTATCTTGATGAAAAAGTTTATTTCACCATCATTTTGTGTAAATGAGTCCTTGCAACAAAGGAAGGAACTTTGTTTGCTAGAGATGAAGATACAATCTCATTATTTAGGAATTGAAACACTTAATACATATAAAGAAAGGTAACCTAGACCAATTAAACCTATTTTTTTAATGTAATTCAATAGATTTAGAGTACAAAAATTGTACAAATGAGCTTGTTGAAAAGAATATGATGTTTTTTGTGGACATAAAAGCTAATTACAAGATTATTTTGTGCAAATGAGTCTTTGAAACGAAATAAAAGTCTTGTTATCAAAAAATAAAGAGATAGTCTCATTGGTCGATAATTAAACCATTCAATACATATTAGGAAAGCTAATCAGAATTAATGTCTTATTTGCTTGTTGGAATTTAATAGATTCAGAGTATCAAAAGTTTAAAAACATGCTAACTCCAATGAATAAAATGTTTTATGTTGACACAAAAGTTAATTTCACCATCATTTTTGTAAACAAGTCCTTATAACAAAGAAGGAGCCTTGTTAGTTAGAAATGAAGGGATGATTTTGTTATGCTAGAATTTAGACATTGAAAATGTATAAGAAAAGATATATAAGACCACTAAAACCTTTTTTTATAAAAAATAAATAAATAAATTCAACGGAATTAGAGTAACAAACATATAGCAAAGAGCTTCTTACAATGAATACAATGTTTGATGTTGTCACAAAAGTTAATCAAAAGATCATTTTGTGTAAGTTCTTGCAACAAAAAAAGTGAAGCCTTGTTAACAAAAAATGAAGAGGTAGTCTCATTGTTCAAGAATTAAACCATTCAATTCCAATAAGGAAAGCAAATCAAGATTAATGCCTCTTGTTATCAAAAATTGAAGAGACAACCTCATTGTTTAGGAATTAAACATTTAATACCAATAATGAAAGATAATCAAGATTAAATACTTATTTTGCTTGATGGAATTCGATGGATTTATAATATCAAAGATATACATACGTGAATGTTCCAATGAATAAAGTATTTTGTGCAAAAAAAAAAAAAAAAAATTAAATTTCACCATCATTTTGGGTAAATAAGTCTTTGCAATGAAGGATAGAGCCTTGTTAGCTAGAAATCAAAGATGTACTTACATGCTTGTTCCAATGAATAGAATGTTTTGTGTAGATAAAAAATGAATTTCACCATCATTTTGAGTAAATAAGTCTTTGCAAGGAAGGAAAGAGCCTTGCTAGCTAGAAATGAAGAGAATATCTCATTATTTAGGATTTAAAATTTTCAATAAGTATAAGAAAAGCCAATAAAGCTCAAAGTAAGCTTTTTTTGATAAAATTCATTGGATTTAGAGAACTAAAGATGTGCAAAAGAGCTTGTTGCAAAAGGAAAAGAAAAAGGAAAAAATGCCTCAATTTAATTATTTTAGAGAAAAAAGAGTCTTTGATATTCTAAATCCATTGATGGAATTCAATGGATTTAGAATATCAAAGATGTACATACATGCTTGTTCCAAAGAGTAGAATGTTTTGTGTAGACAAAAAGTGAATTTTACCATCATGTTGGGTAAATAAGTCTTTGGAGCAATGGAAGGAGCCTTGTTAGGTAGAAATGAAGAGAAAGTCTCATTAGTTAAGATTTCAAACCTTCAATATGTCTGAGAAAAGCCCATCAAGATCAATTAAAGCTTTGTTTAATGGAATTCAATGGTTTTAGAGAACTAGAGATGTGCAATTGAGTTTGATGCAAAAATAAAAGGAAAAGGAAAATTGCCTTAATTTGTTCAAAGTTTTTATAAACTTCAAAGAAAATCTTTTCTTGATTTTTTAGCCCCTAGTTAGTGTCTATCTTTTGAAAATACTTATCAAGAATATTTGAAAAGAAAAAAAGAATGGGTAAGAGTGTTAGTAGCATTCATCCTCCATCTTTAAAATCTCTCCAAGAAAATCAATGATAATGAGATTATTGCTTCACCTTATAAGGTTGAAGCAACCACTAGTGCTATTATACAGCAAGATAATTACAATAATCTTTATCTTCAATTTGTTTGATCTCAGCTTAGACGTGTTAAGTAAACAATTGAAAAAATAGCTCAAAATAGGGATGTTGTTCCCCAACCTTTGGTTATACCAAAAGTAGAAAAAAAAACAGATTTTATTCAAACCTCTTTCATCAGAAGAAATAAATTACAAAATGGTAGATAAAAGTTCCACTAAAACAAAATTGGTAAGTGAAATATTCAAAAAACATAAAGGTATGAAATTAAAAGAAAAAGAAGTCATAATGCAAGAAAATAGGAAACATATTAAATTTGAAAGTGAGATAGAAGATTATATAGATCAATTACAAATTATGTTCTTATTAGAATAGCAACCTCTGAAGGATAAACTTTCTCCTTCTTATGAAAAGGAACCTTTTGATATTAATAAAATGGCATTTAATAAGGCTTATACAAAACTATATTATCTAAGACCAACACTTGTTGATCTTGTATTAAAAGAAAAAGTTGATTATAACTATGTTTAATATGATGGTAGTAGTATAGTGGAATGGAATCTAAAGGGTCAAATAAAACATCAAATTCTCGTACTATTTCATTATATGATGATGTTTGCAATTGTTGCTAAAACAAAGGGTAATTTTGACCTTGAGATTAGAAAAATAGTTACAAGTAGATTTACTAGACAACTTAAAGGCTAGTAGGATTTTTATTTCTCTAAAGAGGAAAAATAACAAATATTTTCTACAGTTAAGACTAAATATAAAGAATTTCTTTTTGATTATGTTAGTACACTTATTTATACTATTACCAATCATTTTATTGGTACTACCACTTTGCTAATTGATAAGACTTATAAGTAATCCATTAATTTGAGATACCCTAACTTATTGCACTTTAGGTGGTGTAAAGATGTATTCTTCTCTGGAGTCTTTACTTAAGATGATAGCTAGAATATTTTTTGGAAAGAAAAATTTCTTTTAGAGTTACCAACCTTATCTGCAAAAAGAGTTAAGACTTGATTAAAATCTAATAATGTTGGAACTATTGATTATAATCAATATACTCATGGAGGTTTAGCTACTAAAGTAGTAGCTAAAGGAATTAAACTTTGTAATGAAATGAAATTGCATATGCAATTATGAAATGAAAAAGCTCAAGGTAAGAAAGCTTTTGTGAGTAGATGGGTTATTCACCCTTTAGATATCTTACAAAACAAAAGAGTAGGAGTTATCTCTCCAATATTAAGAAAAAACAATTTTGTACAAAAGAAAAGAGCCCCATAAGGTTTGAGAAGCAAAAAATAAAAGAAAAAGGAAAAAATGCTTCAGCTTAAAAAGATGATTGTTTGCTATAAGTGTGAAAAAATAAGGCATTATACTAATAAGTACAAAACAAAGCAAAAGCTTTAAGAAATAGCTATAAATGAATTTCTTAAAAGTTCATTAATGCATATTTTCTTATCAAAAAAATAAAAGTACTTAAAGAAGATATTTCTTCCTGAACTTTTTATTTTGATGAAGAAAGTTGTTATGGTCAATGTTAACTATTACAAAGTATTGTCTAAACAAACTAACTTGTTAGTCTTAACAACAGAAGATAGTATGATTTTGGATCTTATCGATAAAATTCTAGATCCTAAAGAAAAACATGAGCAATTACAAAATTATTTACATCTAGTTAAAATTTAGAACAAAGAATCTACTATTAAGGTTATGTAACTCAAGAAAATTATAGTTTAAATACTATTATACAATGTATAAAGGGTAGTCCTCCTAATTTATGTAGGGAAGAAGCATCTATTAAAGAGCTTAAAGATGAAATTCATACCCTGAAGATAAAAAACAAAAAGAATTAAAAGAAAAAATTTTAATTTTGGAAACTCTTCCTGGTAAGGAAGAAATGTCTTTAGTGCTTCCAGAAACTTCCTTGAAGGAAGATGTGAATATTGAAAGACTTCAATATATTAAACTTGTTGATAAAGTTATTACCTATAAATGGCATACAAATATTATAATCATTACTAATAAAGAATATATTTTCTCTGCTATCACCTTAATTGATTTTGGTGCTGAGATGAATTGTCTACAAAATACTTTTCAAAAACAACAAAAGTGTTAAGCACTATTGATAAAAATAAACTTGATATTAGTTACAAGTTATCTCAAGTTGCTATTTGTAATGAAGGAATTTGTCTTGAAATCATATGCTAGCATGTTATTTTAGGAAATCATTTTCTTCATATGCTCTATCCTATTAAAGAAATTAATAGCAAGGGTATTTATGTAAAAATTAATGGCAAGGTTATTAGCTTTGAATTTATATCTATCCCTCGGTATAAAGAGATAGATTTACTTTAGAAAATATTAAGAGAAAAGAAAAGTTTATTTCTTCTCTTCGAGATGAGATGCTTATAAGCATCTACAAAAAAATACTTTCTTCTCTCATTATTACAACTAAAGTATAAGAAATAAAAGAAGCAATAGAATTAATGATATGCTTAGAAATTCCTACTACTTCTTAGAATAGGAATAAAGGTATTGTTGACTTGCCTTATAAGTAAGACTTTAATGAAAGTCAAAGTCCAACTAAAGCTATACACATTGCTATGGGCCCTCAACATTTAAAGATTTGTAAAACAAATACACAAGAGCTCCTTAAAAAAGGACTAATTCAAAATTTAAGTCCTTGGAGTTATCCTTCATTTTATGTAGAATTAGATCGATGCATTCCTAGAATAGTTATTAAATATAAGCCTTTAAATAAGGCACTAAGATGGATTAGATATGCTATACTAATAAAAGAGACATGCTTAATTGGCTTTACGATGCCAAGATATTTTCAAAATTTGACATAAAATCTAGTTATTGGCAAATCTATATTTGTGAAAATGATAAGCATAAAACAACCTTTATAGTACCTTTTGGGCATTAGAAATAGGATGTCATGCCTTTTGGTTTTAAAAGATACTCCCTTCAAATTTTAGAAGGATATGAATGAGATATTTAATACTTATTTTGCATTTATGATTGTTTATATCAATGAAGTGTTATTTTTCTGTAGTACCATTGAGCAACATTTTAAACATCTTAATTTATTCATTCATCAATGAAAAGAGTAGGACTAGTTGCTTCAACAAGAAAGATGAAGTTATTTTAAACTAGGATTTGCTTCCTTGGACACTTCATTGACAATACTTTTATTATTCCAATTGATAGAGCAATTGAATTTGCCTCAAAATTTCTTGATGAAATTAAAGATAAACAACAATTACAAAGATTTTTGCGAAGTTTGAATTATATTTTATAATATTATAATGATTTAGCTATGATGCTAAACCTCTATATGAAAGATTAAAGAAAAATTTGCCTTCATGGATGGAGAAACATACACAAGCTATTAAATAGATAAAAGTTGGAGTTAAATAATGCCCTTGCTTAGCTATACCCTATTCAGATGCCTTAAAAAATGTCAAGATAGATGCCTCCAAGAAGGGCACTGGTGGTATCCCTAAGCAATGCCTCTACTTCAAAGAACAACTACTTCACTTTACCTCTATAGAAAGATGCTAAAGCTAATTACTTTATGATTAAAAAAGAAATTCTTTCTATAGTGTTGTGCATTCAAAAGTTGGAAAGTGATTGCAAAGCAACAAAAGATGTTTATACTAAAGATGTTAAGAACATAGCATCAAAACAAATCTTTTCTAGATAGCAAGGAATATTACCTCCTTTTAATTTTGATGTTAAGTTTATTAAAAGAAATTCTAATTCTTTCCTTGATTTCCTAACTTATGAATTTTCACATAGTGCATTGCATAAGTAAACATCCACTAATATAGAGGTCTCAATCCCTAGCAAAGTTAGTTATTTCATTGACAAAAAATGCATCAAAAAACTCTAAAGTTGATAAACTTTGTGATGACATTTATGAGTGTGTTCTAGATGAAGGGTTAACTTATCCAATGATTCCAAAATATTTGGATTTTTCGTATTCCATTAAGAACAATTATGCTTAGCTTCTACCTCATGAGGTAGCAAAATTTCATCTTAAAGATGAAATCTATCCATATACACATCTTACAAGTTGTTCCTTTTATCAACAAATTTTGTAAGAGATGGGATTAGTGATTATTGAACCCATCCAAAAGGGTTCTAGTATCTCTTCTTTAGGTTATAAGGACTAGGCTTATGCTAAGTTTAAAATAAAGAAAATTTTGTATCTAAAACACTAGCAAGGAGACCAATTCTCTACAAGAGAATTAGAGGACTAGTGAAAGTTTAGGACCTTTAATTATTTTGATTATATGGAAGTATGGGAAAAGGTTGTGCTATATGAAAACTAGCAAAAGAAATTTAGTTGATGGATTCAAATCCATTTCCCACATGACCTAAATGATTTCTTAACTAGCTTAAAATGGGTTCTTTAAATGGGGTTTACATCCCATTACTTTACCCAATAAGGTAAGAACTACTTATGAACTATTTTATGAATAGTTTTGTGAAGAAAATAATGATATAGAGATATGCAACTTATATTTGCTTCCTAGTATCATGTCCCATGGATTATTAAATGGGATTATATCATGGTGGTAAAGCATGTTAATATTTTGACATTAAACATCAAGCATGCTCTTTGGCTCACTAGAAGGATTAATATCCAATAGTTGGACAAGTTAGATTCTTTCCATGATGGAGTTTATATGGCCAAAGGGATTGTTAATATTAATAAATCACACCTTATTGCTCCTAAGCCTAACTCCTCTGAATCTGTTGAATAATTGTTTAAAGCACTAATGGAATTTGCATGCAAAGAGAAGCTATTGGAAATAATGACTACTTTGCTTCAACCTGAAGCATCAACTTCTTAAGAATCTTCCTCACAAGAACTAATGCAAGATGAAAATAGTTAAGCAAAGTTTACTAAGGATGATATCAGGCAAGATTCCCAAGACTCCTATGACTCTAAAAGACAAATAACTTGTGTCTACTTTTAAAAAGAAAAAGGCTACTTTTGTAAAGTCACTTTATGAAAAGCAACAAAAGAAATCACTTTGTTAGAGTGACTTTAAAAATGTCACTTTAGTTCATGTGAGAGGAATCTAAGGCTAGGTAAATAAGACTAGGAGTCAAGAGAAGGAGGCTGATCTTCTTCTCTTCTTATCTTCATCTTCTTCTTCTCACCTCTCTTGTAAAATTTTCCTTTCACACATGCAAACAAACAAGCAAGTACTAGTTCTTTAACAACAAACAAGCAATAATACTACTCTATAAACCTTTTGAATATATGTAAAAATATCAATGACACCCATCTCAGCAATATATTTTTATGACTTTGATACCATTACTCTTGTTGAGCATGAGTAAAAGTCAAAAAGCAATTTTCTTTTCAACATATTTTCAAAACAGTAGAATAATTCTTTATCTTTTTACTCAACCTCATTATAGGTTTTAAGTACATAGTTCTTTAATCTTAATCATGATAACTCATATTAGATAAATAGGCAGGTCTAGGTCTCGAAGCATGATGTAGTGGTTCATTAACCATAGAAAGTAAAAGTAGAGGGAAGAAAGTCAACTTTAAATTATGGCTAATTAACTTGTTCCCTTGTTCTTCTAATTCCATCTAACTCTATTAATGGAAAAGAAGAAGTAAAGTATCTGCTTGGTTTTAAACCTTTAAGATCTTTTTGAGGTTTAACCTCACTTTTCTTTATGGAGCAAATCCAATTTGAACATTTTCCACTTAATATTCAATAATTTCTTCTATTTGTCAATCAACTTGTTTAACAAGTTTGACTATTTTTCTTGAAGTCCATTTTTCAAGTATTTTAACTTGATCTCATGTTATAGTTCTAGGAACCATGACATATGTTTTAGATCTATTAGTTAGAAATAAAGCGGCGGATCCCCTTTTTCAAGTACCAATGATGTTTAAACAAACTTGTTTCAATGAATATAAATTTTGATGTTGATACATAAGTTACTTAAAGGATCATATTGTGTGAATGTGTCCTTGTAATTAAAAGAAAATTCTTATTGTCAAAAAAATGACCAGATAGTCTCATTATTCAAGAATTGAAACACTCAATATGTATAATAAATTAAATGTAATCTAGACCAATCACACTCTTTTTTGATGGAATTCAATAGATTTAGAGTATCAAAGATGTACAAATGAGCTTATTGTAATGAATATAATATTTACTATTGATACAAAAGTTAATTATGAGATTATTTTGTATGAATGAGTCATTACAATGAAAAGAAATGTCTTGTAATAAAAAAAAAATATGAGATAGTCTCATTATTTAAGAATTGAAACACTTAATACTTATAAGATAAGGTGATCTAGACTAATCAAACCTTTTCTTGATGAAATTCAAAGGATTGTTGTAATAAATATAATGTTTGCTGTTGACACAAAATTTAATTACAAGATCATTTTGCATTTGCAATGAAAAGAGAAGACTTGCTATCAATAAATGAAGAGATAGTCTAATTGTTCAGGAATTTAACCATTCAATACCTATATGGAAAGCTAATCAAGATTAATAACTCTTGCTCGATGGAATTCAATGGATTCAGAATACCAAAGGTTTAAAGATATGCTTATTCCAATGAATAAAATATTTTAGGAAGATCGAAAAGTTAATTTCACAATCATTTTTTGCAAATAAGTCCTTGCAATGAATGAAGGAGCCTTGTTAGTTAGAAATGAAGACAAAATCTCATTATTCAAGAATTGAAACACTCATACGTATAGGAAAAGCTAATCTAGGCCAATCAAACCTCAATGGGTTTAGAGTACCAATGATCTTATTGCAATGAGTATAATGCTTGCTTTTGGTACAAAAGTTAATTATGAGATCATTTTGTGTGAATGACTTTTTACAACGAAATGAATAGTCTTGTTATTATAAAAAAAATGAACAGTGTCATTGTTTTGGAGTTAAACTGTTCAATGCCTATAAGGAAAGCTAATTAAGATCAATGACTTATTAACATGATAGAATTCAGTGCATTTAGATTGCTAAAAGAGTACTAACATGCTTGTTCCATTGAATAGGATGTTTTATGTTACACAAAATTTAATTTCACCATCATTTTGTGTATATAAGTCCATGGATTAAAGGAAAGAGCCTTGTTAGCTAGAAATGAAGAGAAGATCTCATTATTCTAGAATTGGAAACTTAAATAACTATAAGAAATGCTAATCAAGATCAATCTGACCCTTATTTGTGGGAATTCAATTAGTTTAAAGTACCAAAGTTATATAGACATGCTTATTACAATGAATAGAATGAGACATCCTTGTAAGCAAAAAATGAAGAGATGATCACCTAGTTCAAGAATTAAACCATTCAATACCTATAAGGGAAGCTAATTAAGATCAATGACTCATTTATTTGATCAAATTCAATGGATTTAGAGTACTAAAGATGTACAAATGAGCTTGTTGCAATGAATATAATATTGTTTGTTGACAAAAAAGGTAATTACAAAGGAATGAGCCTTGCTAGTTAGAAATGAAGAGATAGTTTGATTATTTCGTAATTGATTCACCCAATATGTACAAGAAAAGTTAATCCAAACCAATCACACCCCATTTTTTTTATGGAATTCAATGGATTTAGAGTACCAAATTTGTACAAATGAGCTTGTTACAATGAAAGGAGATCATTTTGTGTGAATAAGTCCTTGCAATGAAAGGAGAGGACTTGTTATCAACAAATGAAAAGGAGGTCTCATTGTTTGAGAATTAAACCATTTAACACTTGTAAGGAGAACTAATTAAGATCTATGAGTCATTTACTTGATGGAATTTGTTGGGTTTAGAGTACCAAAGGTTTACAATCATGCTTGTTGCAATGAATATAATGTTTTGTGTTGACACAAAATGATGTAAAGCCTAACAAATGTGGCTTAGGAACCTAACACACTTAAGCAATCAAATAAGAACCTAAGAAAGTTAAATCATATTGAAATCATGCAAGACCTAGGCCTAATGTTCAAGGAACATGAACCTTGGGTATAAGGAAGGATATAGATGCCACACTCCAGCAAAGAAGGGATTTGGGAGTGATAAGTTAGGTTGAATACTGCAAGAAGAGTTAGTTCTTAATAAGTTCTTTAGTTTTGCAAATAAATCAAAGGAGAAAATTGTCACTAATGTTATACTCTTTTTAACAATAAAATCAAGCTTATTTATAAGCTAAATTAATAACTTCAAAAACCCAAAAAATAAAGTTAGTTATAAATGAATACACGATATCCTTATTTAGAAATTAAAACACTTAATACAAGAATAGCTAATTTACACCAATCGCACCTTTATTTGATACAATTAAATGGATTTAGAGTACCAACAATGTAGAAATGAGCTTTATGCAATCAATACAATGATTATTGTTGACAAAAAGTTAATATTGAGATCATTTTGTGTGAATGAGTCCTTGCAACGAAAAGCGAAGCCATGTTGTCAAAAAATGAAGAGGTGTTCTCATTGTTTGAGAATTAAACCATTCAATATTTGTAAGAAAAGCTAATCAAGATTAATGACTCATTTACTTGATAGAATTCAATGAGTTTAGAGTATTAATGGTGTGCAAATGTGCTTGTTCCAAATAATATGATGTTTTTTTGTCGACTCAAAAGTTAATGTCACCATCAATTTGTGTAAATGAGTTCTTACAACAAAGGGCCCTTATTAGTTAGAAATAAATAGATTGTCTCATTATTTAGTAATTGAAACACTCTCTATGTATAAAAAAAATAGTAATCTAGACTAATCACACATTTTTTGTATGAACATTAATGGATATCAATGGATTTACAGCACCAAAAATGAAGAAATGAGCTTGTTGTAAGGAATATAATGTTTGTTGTTGACCGAAAAGCTAATGAGTCTTTGTAACAAAAAGGGAAGTCTTGTTATCTAAAAATGAAGAGAAACCTCATTGTTTAGGAATGAAACAATTCACTACTTATAAGGACAACTTATGAAGATCAATGACTCATTTACTTGATGGAATTCACGAGTTCAAAGCACCAAACACTCAATACATATGAGAAAAATTAATCAAGACCAATCAAACATTTTTGTTAATGAAATTTAATCAATTTAGAACACTAAAGATGTACAAATGAGCTTGTTGCATTGAATATAATGTTTGTTGTAGACATAAAAGTTAATTATGAGATCATTTTGTGGGAATGAGTCCTTGTAATGAAAAGAGAAACATTGTTATCAAAAAATGAAGAAGCAATGTCATTGTTTAGGAATAAAACTATTCTATACCCATAAAGAAAGCTAATCAAGATTAATGACTCATTTGCTTGATGGAATTCAATGCGTTTAAAGTACCAATAGCACTTAAATGTGCTTGTTTTAACTAAAATTATGGTTTATGTTGACACCAAAGTTAATTTTATTGTGATTTTGTGTAAAGGAATCCTTGCAATGAAGGAATCTTATTCGTTAGAAAAGAAGAGACAGTCTCTTTATATAGCAATTAAAACACTCAATTAGTATAATAAAAGTTAATCTAGACCAATCACACCTAAATTTGATGAAATTCAATGGATTTGAAGCACAAAAAATGTACAAACGAACTTGTTGCAATGAATATAATGTTTGTTTTTGGCACAGAAGTTAATTATGAGATCATTTTGTAATAATGATCCCTTGCAACAAAAAGAGAAGTTTTGTTACTAAAAAAGGAAGTGGACTCATTGCTTGAGAATTAAACCATTCAATACCTATAAGGAAAGTTAATTAAGATTAATGACTCATTTACTTGATGGAATTCAATGGGTTTAGAGTGCAAAATGTGTGCAAACATGCTTGGTCCAATGAATATAATGTTTTGTGTAGACCCAAAAATTAACTTCACCATCATTTTGTGTAAATGAGTCCTTGTAATCAAGTAGGGAGCCTAATTAATTAGAAATGAAGAGATAGTGTCACTAATTTGGAATTGAAATATACAATGCATACGAGAAAAGATAATTTAGACCAATCACACCATTTTTTTTTTTAATGGAATTCAATAGATTTAGAGTACCAAAATGTACAAATGAACTTGTTTTTTTCAATTCAAGCTTCTGTAAGGTATATCTTAATGTAGGCCAAGGCATTATTAATTTGATTGAAGTACTTAATAGGCTACAATTATGATAAAATTCACTCCAAAATAGGAGTTTTTTTTTGATATAAAATACATGTTTGCAATAAAATAGGAGTGCCTTATATTTAGGAGTTTATCATTGTCTTTATTTTTAGGGATTTTAAGGTTGTTAATTCAGCCAATAATAAAATTGATTTCATTGTTTAAAATGCAAAACATTTGTGAAAATGAAAATGAGAATTTTCTCCCTTAGTTCCTTCAAGAACTAAGTCTTCTTGTGGCATTTAACCTAACTTATCAATCTTTTCATTGCTAAACTATGACATCCATATGCTTCTTTATACCTAAGGTTCATGTTCCTTATACTTTGGGTCTAGGTTTTTCAAAATTGAAATATGGTTTAGCTTTCATTGGTTCTTGTTCGATTAGTCGTATATGATGGGTCTTTAAGACAGTTCTGTTGGGATCCACATTAGTTAGTATCAAAGCTTTAAGGATTATAGGTTTATTTATCTAAAATTTGAATTTTCCTTTTGTTCTTCTTCTTAACTACATTCTATAACTTCTTGTTGTTTGAAACTACAAACACTAGCTTTTCTTTTATTTTTGTATACAAACCCTAAGTTGCTAGCCACATTCTATAGGGTCTTTATTTCCGTAGTTCTTTTTAATTCCTACAATGAGTTGGATATAATTAATCTTTTTCCTTGTGTGTTTTGCAATTTAATCTTATTGTGTTTTTCTTTGATTTTAATTTGTTAAAATTAGTTGGTTATAGGGTGACTTTAATTGAGCTTGTTTAGTTTAATAAAGGAATGAGAGAGAAAAGCCAAATTTATATAGTGTGCAAACACAAGAGTGACTATCATACTATATGGGAGTGGAGTGAAACATGTGAGGGAGTGCATGTGAGGTTGTTCGCAACATTTTTTTTTTTATGCAAGTGATGATTTGAGACAAATCATTTTAAGGGGAGGGGAAATGATGAGATCCATGGAGGAACAAATGCATGGAGGGCTTCTAAGGGTCCATTAAGCATTCAAGAAGGGCCCATGACATGTTTAAGAGCTAAAAGGATGAAAGAGGCACTTAGTAGGCTGATTAAAGAAATATGGGCCAAAGAAGATAATTCAAGCTTAAAAGGTAGCAAAGCACATCTTAATATGGGCCAAATCTTTATTAATTTCATTGGAATAATTAATGGGCCAAGGTTACAATAAAATGCACTCCTGAATATGAGTTTATTATAAAATAAGAGTTTACAATAAAATAAAAGTGTTCTTATATTTTAAGAGTTTGTCATTATCTTTACTTTTAGGATTTTTTTGATTGTTAATTCAACTTATAAATATGCTTGATTTTATTGATAAAAAAAGTAGAACATAAGTGAATATAAATGTGAAATTTTCTTATTCAGTTCTTTAAAAAACTAAATAACTTATCAAGAACTAACTTTTCCTATGATGTTTAACCTAACTTATCACTCTTAAATCCCTCCTTTGCTGAATGGTGCCATCCATATCCTTCCTTATAGCCTTAGGTCGTGTTCCTTGAATATTAAATCTAGGACTTGCATAATTGAAACCTGATTTAGCTTTCTTGGGTTCTTGTTTGATTCCTTATGTGTGTTGGATCCCCAAACCACATCTTTTAGGATTCACATTATGGTGTCATTATTCAAGAATTGAAACATCCAATACATCAAGAAAGGTAATCTAGACGAGTCATATTTTTTTATGGAATTCAATGGATATAGAGTGCCAAAAATGAGCAAATGAGCTTGTTACGATTAATATAATGTTTGATGTTAACACAAAAGTTAATTATAAGATCATTTTGTGGGAATGAGTCCTTGCAATGAAAAGATAAGCCTTGTTAACAAAAAATGAAGAGGTAATCTCATTTTTCAAGAATTAAACTATTCAATACGTGTAAGCAAAGCTAATTAAGATCAATGACTCATTTACTTGATGAAATTCAATAGGTTCAAAGTTTCATAAGTGTACAAACATGTTTGTTTCAATGAATATAATGTTTTGTATAGATAAAAGTTAATTTCATCATTATTTTGTGTAATTAAGCCCTTGAAACAAAGGAAGGATGATGGGAAAAACCCCAAAAAGATGTGGCTTAGGGACCCAACACACACAGGGAATCAAAGAACAACCAGGAAAGTTAAACCAGAGTTTAATATCACAAACCCTAGACCCACTATGGGAAGGAACACGAACCTTAGCGTATTTAAGAAGGATATGGACGCCACACTCCAGAAAAGAAGGAATTGGGAGTGATAAGTCGATTAGAACGCCACAAGAAGTACCTCTTGATAAGTTCTTTAGTCCTTAAAAGAACCGAAAGAAAAACCCTTACTTTTTATTTCACTCAAAGTTGTCTGACCTTCTAGAGCTTACAAGAGGAGCCTATTTATAGGCTAAGATAGCAATCTTAAAGAGGCACAAATTCCTACTTAGGACAAATCCTTATTTTGGAGGAATTCCTAATTGAGGATAAATTCCTACATAAATAATAAACTCTTATTTAGGAAGAAATGCTATTACTTATTCTAACCTATTTAAATATTCTAATTATATTAATTAGGGCTGGACTCCTTGTCAAACTTGAATTCGCCCCATTTGAAGCTGAGTTGGCTTGGATGTCCTGAATCAGCCCATTTAGTGCTTCTTTAATCTTTTTGGCTCTAACTCGTGTTATTGGGCCTTCTGGGATGTGCAATGGACCTCTTGCAACCATTGGAGCCTTCCACCCATCATCTCTATGGTTCTCATCATTCCCCCTCTCCTCAAAAGGATTCGTCCCTGAATCATCACCTACATCAAAAGGGGAAAGATCAGAAACGTTAAATGTTGCACTCACATTATACTCACCAGGAAGATCCAACTGATAAGCATTGTCATTAATTCGGGCTACAACTTGAAAGGGACCATCTCCTCTGGGTTGTAGCTTCGAACGCCTTTGAGCTGGGAACCGTTCCTTGCACATATGCACCCAAACCCAATCACCAGGTTCAAACACCACCTTCTTTCGTCCCTTGTTGACATGGGATGCGTAGTGCTCAGTTCGTTTTTCAATATGTTGTTGCACCTTCTCATGCAATTTTTTAATCATGTCAGCCTTGCGTTCCCCATCTAAGCTGGCATACTCATTGACAGGTATAGGTACCAAATCCAAAGGAGTTAATGGATTAAAACCATATACGATTTCAAATGGAGAGTAACTAGTAGTAGAATGAACACTCCGATTATATGCAAACTCGACATGTGGTAAACAATCTTCCCATGTTTTCAAATTTGTTTGAATAATAGCACGCAAAAGAGTAGAAAGAGTTCGATTAACTACCTCAGTTTACCCATCAGTCTGTGGATGACAAGTAGTTGAAAACAATAGCTTAGTACCTAACTTACCCCATAAAGTCTTCCAGAAGTAGCTTAAGAACTTTGTATCCCGATCTGAAACAATGCTTCGTGGCATGCCATGCAAACGTACTACTTCTCTAAAGAATAAGTTAGCCACATTGTTTGCATCATCAGTTTTATGACATGGGATGAAGTGTGCCATCTTTGAAAATCTATCAACAACAACAAATACAGAATCCCTACCCCTTTTTGTTTGTGGCAATCCAAGTACAAAGTCCATAGATAAATCAACCCAAGGATGGTTAGGTATGGGTAGAGGGGTATACAAGCAATGAGGTAAAACTCTAGATTTAGTTTGTTTGCATGTTATGTATTTCGCACATATCCTCTCAACATCTCGTTTCATTTGTGGCCAAAAAAAATGTTCATTTAGGACATCTAGGGTTTTCCTAACTCCGAAATGACCCATTAGACCACCCGCATGAGCTTCTCTTACAACCAACTCCCTCAAAGAACTCATAGGCATGCAAAAATGATTTTCCCTAAATAAGAAACCCTTATGCCTATAAAACTTCTCAAAGGCTGACACCTCACATGCTCTATATACATTAGCAAAGTCAGGATCATTCACATATAAATCCTTAATGTGTTCAAATCCTAATAAGTTTGCAGTAAGTGTAGAGATAAGAGAGCATACTTGCGAGATAACACGTCAGCTACCACATTTTCCTTACCTTTTTTATATTGGATGATGTAGGGAAAGGTCTCAATAAATTCAACCCACTTTGCATGTCTTTTGTTCAACTTTCCTTGTCCCTTCAAGTGCTTCAAAGATTCATGGTCAGTATGGATGACAAACTCCTTAGGCCAAAGGTGATGTTGCCATGCCTCCAAAGCCCGTACTAATGCATACATCTCTTTATCATAAGTAGGATCATTAAGGCTTGCTCCACTTAGTTTTTCACTAAAGTGAGCAATTGGGCGCCTTTACTGCATCAAAACAGCTCCAATGCCAATACCTGAGGCATCACACTCAATCTCGAAAGCTTTTGCAAAGTTAGGTAAAGCAAGTAAAGGTGCAGAACTTAATTTTTCCTTGATGCAATTAAAAGCCTTGTCTTGGTCATTACCCCACCTAAAACTCATGTTCTTTTTGATAAGCTCAGTGAGTGGTGCGGCAATGGTGCTAAAGTCTTTAACAAAGCGTCTATAGAAACTAGCTAGACCATGAAAGCTACGCACATCACTGGTTGACTTAGGTGTAGGCCAATCACGAATTGCCTTAACTTTTTCCTCGTCAACCTCAACACCTTTAGCACTGACAACATAGCCAAGAAATGTGATCTGATCAGTACAAAAGGAACATTTATGTAAGTTAGCATACAATTTCTCAGAACGTAAAACACTTATAACAGAACGTAAATGATCAAGATGATCTTCTATGGTTTTACTATAGACCAAGATATCATCAAAATACACCACTACAAATTTATTAATGAAGGCACGTAAAACATGATTCATTAGTCGCATAAAAGTACTTGGTGCATTAGTAAGACCAAATGGCATAACTAGCCACTCATACAACCCATACATAGTTTTGAAAGCTGTTTTCCACTCATCTCCCTCTCTCATCCTAATCTGATGATATCCGCTTTTTAAATCAATCTTAGAAAAAACACATGACCCATGCAATTCATCTAACATGTCATCTAATCTAGGTATGCGGTGACGATACTTTACAGTGATTTTCTTGATAGCTCGACAATCAACACACATCCTCCAAGTCCCATCTTTTTTTGGTACAAGTAGGACAGGCACAGCACATGGACTCATGCTTTCCCTCACGTATCCTTTGGACATAAGCTCGTCAACCTGCCTTTGAAGCTCCTTTGTCTCCTCAGGATTACTCTTATATGCTGGCTGGTTAGGGATGGATGCACCTGGGATGAAATCAATTTGATGCTCAATTCCTCTATTAGGTGGCAATCCACTTGGGATATCGTCAGGGAATACATCTTCAAATTCCTGCAATAATGCAACAACAACACTAGGCAAAGATGAGTCAAACTTGTTAGTGTTAAAATAAGCCTCCTTGTACAAAAGTATAATCATAGGTTGTTTGGCATAGAATGCTCTTTTGACATCACTTCCTTTTGCATAGAGATTTTCTTTTTTCTTCTCTTTTTCTTGTGTCCTCACGTTTTCTTCTCTTTTATAAATCTCTCTTTTCCGTTCACTCTCATTTTTAATCCTTAATTGATCCTCATATGCTTGTTGAGGTGATAATCGTACAAGAATGACAGGTTTTTCGTTCATTACAAAGGAATATCGATTCTTGAAGCCATCATGCATAACTCACCTATCAAATTGCCATGGTCTTCCTAATAGAATATGTCCCGCATGCATGGGTACGACATCACATAAAACTTCATCACGGTACCTTCCGATAGAAAATGATACGAGCACTTGCTGATTTACCTTCACTTCACCACTCTCATTCAACCACTGTAATTTATATGGTCTAGGATGCTTCATAGTAGGTAAATCCAGCTTCTCAACCATAGTTGTGCTAGCAACGTTAGTGCAACTCCCACCATCAATAATCATACTACATACCTTATCTTTGATGAGACACCTTGTCTGAAAGATGTTATCTCGTTGCACCTCATTTTCTTCTTTTGCTTGTACATTCAATGCTCGCCTTGTAACGAGAGCTACTCCATTAACTAGATACTTCTCTCCATCACATTCATCCTCTGACGGTGGCACAGAATCATCATTTGATTCACTTTCAGTTTCAACATCACTGTTACTTCTCAGGATCATTGCATGCTTATTTGGACATTGAGATGCAATGTGACCCCTGCCCAAACACTTAAAACATTTAACATCTCTATTTCTACTCGGTTGGGGTTCGAATTTACCTGTCTCCTTGCTAGAACCCACATTCTTGTGCTTGGGTAGCTCGGTTTGGACTTGTAATTGGCCATCTTGTCCCTTTTACTCCAGTTTGGCTTCCACGATGAGGTAGAACCAGAACTCTGCCCAACCCGTGTGGAGCCCTTTTGTTTAAGTTGCCTTTCAACTTTCATGGCCATGTGCACCATGTCTTCCAATTCCACATAGTGCTGCAATTCAACCACATTTGCTATGTCCCTATTTAGCCCTTGTAGAAATCGAGCCATGGTTGCCTCTCTATCTTCTTCTACATTGGCCCTAATCATGGTAATCTCTATCTCCTTGTGGTAGTCCTCCACACTTTTGGTGCCCTGAGTGAGTCCTTGCAACCTTTGGTACAACTCCCTGTAATAGTGATCAGGGACAAACCTCCTCCTCATGATAGCCTTCATCTCCTCCCATGTATCAATAGGCCGCTCATGATTTCTTCTCCTAGTCAAAACAAGTTGATCCCACCAAATAATAGCATAATCAGTAAATTCAACAGCAGCAAGCTTTACCTTTTTTTTCCTCGGAATAGTTGTAGCAATCAAAAGCCAGTTCAACCTTCTTTTCCCATTCTAGGTATGCATCAGGATCATTCTTACCTTGGAATGAAGGAATTGTCATTTTAATACTACCCAAATTATGATCGTAGGTGCCTTGCCTCCCAAATTCTCTTCGATCCCTTCTATTGTTACCAGTTCTAACCATCGTAGTTTGATCATCAACTTCATCATCTTCTACATCATCCTCATGGTCATAGGCACGTGTCAACTGCCTTCTTGCTTTGGGAGCCTCATATTCCCTATGTTTCCTTTGCAACTCTGCTATTGTAATAACTTGCTCCTCCATCCTCTCCCTCATATCATCAAATCTGGTATTCATGCGCTCAAATTGTTGTTGCATAGCTTTGATCATGAAGGACATATCACCAGTTGCCTCTTGAGCTACACCTTTGTCTTTGGACGTCAAAGTCTTACTTCTGCACAAACAAATGGGATACCTCATAGAACACTCCCTCACGTGTTTCACTCAAAAGATTATGTCACACTCCCTCGTGTTTACACTCTTTATGGTTTTTTTTTTTTTATATGAACTTTCACTCTTACCTTTTACCGCTCAGATTTTCCTTTTCAGCTCTATAAAGAACTAAATAACGTAAATCAAGGGTATTGATTTTGAACAGAATAAGCTAAACGGCGTAAAATTGAACAAATTGGAGAACAAGAATCAAGCGAAAAAGGATGTCAGCACAAACAGATTTAATGAACTAAATTCACAAAAATTAGGATAGGGGTAATATAACCTAAAGGACAACTTGGGTAACAAAATAGGAAAACAGATGGTAGAATTGGAGTTGAGCAAGAAAACTTTATTATTATTGTGGCCAATATGACCAAAATGTTAACCTTATCAATAACTTTGAATTTGATGTTTTCTTTCTTTTGTTCTTCTTCCTTCCCCTTTTTTCCTTTTTTTTTTCTTTTTTTTTTTTGGTTTTTTTTCAACACAAAACAATAGGAGAATACTTAAACATACCAATTGGAATTGAAATTAGTACATTTATGAGCTTAAACAAACAAGCAAAGAGAGAAGGATTGCAAATAAATAGATTTGTGCATTTGAATGATAATGCACATAATAGACAAACTAAACAACAATAAATAAATCAAAAGATAGAAAATTGAAGAGTGAGTGGATTCAACCTGATTTAGAACCAGGCTCTGATACCAACTGATGGGAAAAACCCCAAAAAGATGTGGCTTAGGGACCCAACACACACAGGGAATCAAAGAACAACCAGGAAAGCTAAACCAGAGTTTAATATCACAAACCCTAGACCCACTCTAGGAAGGAACACAAACCTTAGCGTATTTAAGAAGGATATGGACGCCACACTCCAGAAAAGAAGGAATTGGGAGTGATAAGTTGATTAGAATGCCACAAGAAGTACCTCTTGATAAGTTCTTTAGTCCTTAAAAGTACCGACAGAAAAACCCTTGCTTTTTATTTCACTCAAAGTTGTCTGACCTTCCAGAGCTTACAAGGGGAGTCTATTTATAGGCTAAGATAGCAATCCTAAAAAGGCACAAATTCCTACTTAGGACAAATCCTTATTTTGGAGGAATTCCTAATTGAGGATAAATTCCTACATAAATAATAAACTCTTATTTAGGATGAAATGCTATTACTTATTCTAACCTATTTAAGTATTCTAATTATATTAATTAGGGCTGAACTCCTTGTCAAACTTGAATTCGCCCCATTTGAAGCTGGGTTGGCTTGGATGTCCTGAATCAGCCCATTTAGTGCTTCTTTAATCTTTTTGGCTCTAACTCGTGTTATTGGGCCTTCTGGGATGTGCAATGGACCTCTTGCAACCATTGGAGCCTTCCACCCATCATCTCTATGGTTCTCATCAAAGGAGCCTTGTCAATTAGAAATAAAGGCATAATTCCATTATTCAACAATTGAAACACTCAATGTGTATAAAAAAAGGTAATTTAGACCAATCAAACCTTTTATTATTTTTTTTTTTTTTTTGTAGAATTTAAGGATTTAAAGTACCAAATATGAACAAACAAGCTTGGTGCAATGGATATGATGGAATTCAATGGGTTTTGAGTAGCAAAGGTGTGCAAACATGCTCATTCCAATGAATATAATGTTTTATGTAGACACAAAAGTTAATTTCATCAACATTTTGTGTAAATGAGTCCTTATAATGAAGGAAGGAGCCTTGTTAGCTAAAAACGAAGAAAAGGTCTTATTTAGGTATTCAAACACTCAATACATATAAGAAAAGGTAATCTAGATTAATCACACCTTTTTGGACGATATTGATTGGATTTAGAGACCAAAGATATAATAATGAGCTTGTTGCAAGTAATATATTGTTTATTATTGACACAAAGGTTAATTATGCAATCATTTTGTGTGAATGAGTCCTTATAATGAAAAGAGAAGCCCTATTATTAAAAAATAAAGTAACGGTCTCTTTATTTGATAATTAAATCATTCAATACTTGTAAGGAAAGCACGTCAAGAATAATGACTTATTTACTGGATGGAATTCGATGGGTTTAGAGTATTAATGATGTAGAAATAAGCTTCTTGCAATGAATACATTGTTTATTGTTGTCATAATAGTTAATTATGAGATCATTTTGTGTGAATGAGTCATTACAACAAAAAGAGAATTCTATTTATCAAAAAATAATGAGACAATCTCTTTATTCAAGAACTAAACCATTCAATACCTATACAGAAAGCTAATCAAGTTCATTAACTCATTTGTTTCATGGAATCCAATGCGTTCAAAATACCAAAATTGCAAAATTGTGCTTGTTCTAATGAATGTAATGTTTTGTGTAGATATAAAAATTAATTTTCACCATCATTTTGTGTAAATGAGTCCTTACAACATAGGAAGGAGCCTTGTTAGTTAGAAATGAAGGGATGATGATCAGATACATAGAGGATCAAAAGCATGGAGGGCTTCTAAGGATCCATTAAGGTTTTAAGAAGGGCCAATAACGTGTTCAAGAGCTAAAAGGATGAAAGTGACACTTAACATGCCAATTAAAGATATTTGGGCCAAAGAAACTATTTTAAGCTTGTGGGCTACAAAACACATCTCAATGCAGGCTAAGGCTTTATTTATTATATAAGTATGCTGAATAAGTCTATACCAAGTGATTGTAAGGATTTCTGCAACAACTTCAAAAACAAATGGGAGCACAATTATTGTTAGCTTATTTATGATGTTTGTCATTTTCTCTACAATTAGAGTTGTAAATTTAGCATGTAAATAGGCTTGATTTCATTGTTAAAAATAAATAGAACATTAGTGAAGCTAAAAGTGAGAATTTTCTCCTTTAGTTCTTTCAAGAACTGAGAACTTGTATCCTTCTTTATTCTTTAGCTTTGTTTTTGTCAAACATTGGGTTTAGGTCTTACATGATAGAAATTTAATTTAGCTTTCTTGGGTACTTGCTTGAATTCCTTGTTTGTGTTGGGTCACTAAGATATGTCTTTTGGGGTTCGAACTAGTTGGTATTAGAACTTGGCTTTGAATCAGGTTTCCTTATCTAATTTTGAGGTTCATTTTTTTTGTTCGTCTTCTTAGCTGCGTTTTATAATCTTTTGTTCTTTCAATCTACAAACCCTAGTTTATTTTGTTTGATAAAGAAGAAAAGAAAACGAGAAAAAAAAAAAAGGAGAAAAGAAAAATATTCTATTTGATTCTTTCGTATTTCAAAAATAAATTCTATTTAAATAGGTGAAAGGGAGAGAAAGGCTTTATTTCCTTATTTCTTTCCAATTCCTACAAGGATTTGGATCGAATAAATTCTGGGGGTTTTTGCAATTTAATCTTATCGAGTTTTTCTAATCCATAACCTCAAATTCATTGCACTTTCCTAAATTTCTTTGATTCTAATTTGTTGGAATTAGTTGGTTATAGAGTGACTTTGATTGAACTTTATTATTTCAATAAAGGAGTGAGAGAGAAAAGATAAATTTATATAGTGAGCAAACATGAGATTGAGTGTCATACTATGAGAAAGTGGAGTGAAACACAGAGGGAGTGCATGCAAGTTTATTCCCAACATAGACTTTTTTTGATCTAGGTGATGATTCAAGGTTAAATCCTTTTAAGGAGAGGGAAAATGATGAGATCCATAAAGGGCTTCTAAAGATCCACTGAGCAATCAAAAAGGGCCAATAACATGTTCAAGAGGTAAAAGGATGAAAGAGGCACCTAGTGGGCTAATTGAAAAATTTTGGGCTAAAGAAGCTAATTCAAGTTTGAATGGTACTAAAACATATCTTAATGTAGGCTAAGGCTTTATTTATTGTTTAAGTATGCTAAATGGGTCTATGTCAAGTGATTGTAAGGATTTCTACAACAACACCAAAAAAAAAAGGACTAAATTTGTTGTTATCTTATTTAGGAAGTTTAAAATTATCTCTAGGGTTGGGATTGTCAATTTATATCAACTACTAAAGCAATTAGGAGTAGATTTGTTGTTACCTTATTAAAGAAGTTTGTCATTATCTATAAGATTAGGGTTGTTAATTTAGTTTGTAAATGGGCTTGATTTCATTGTTAAAAATAAGTAGAACATTAGTGAAACTAAAAATGAGAATTTTCTCCTTTAATTCTTTTAAGAACTAAAGAACTTATCAAGAACTAAGTCTTTGTGTGGTGTTTAACCTGATTTATCACTACAAAATCCTTTCCTTTTTTAAGTATGATGTCCATCTCCTTCTTTACATCTTAGGTTCATTTTCTTCAAACATTGGGTCTAGGTCTTACATAATTGAAATCTAATTTTGCTTTCTTAGGTTCTTATTTAAATTCCTTATATACATTAGGTCCCAAAGCCACATCTCTTGGGGTTCACATTAGATGGTCTCATTATTTAGGAATTAAAATAGTCAAAACATATAATAAAAGGTAATCTAGACCAATCGCACCATCTTTTTGATGAAATTCAATGGATTTAGAGTACCAAAGATGTACAAACAAGCTTGTTACAATGAATATAATGTTTGATATTGATACAAAAGTTAATTGTGAGATCATTATGTGTGAATGAGTCCTTGCAATAGAAAGAGAAGACTAGTTATCAAAAAATGAAGTGGTAGTCTCGTTGTTAGCAATCAAACTATTCAATACCTATAAGGAAAGCTAATCAAGAACAATTACTATTTTGCTTCATGGAATTCAATTAGTTTAGAGTACAAAAGGTGTACAAACATGCTTGTTCCAATGAATATAATGTTTCCCCATCATTTGTTCAAATGAGTCCATGAAATGAAAAGAGAAGTCTTGTTAATAGAAAATGAAGAGATAGTCTCATTGTTTGGGAATCAAACCATTCGATATAAGGAAAACTAATGAAGATAAATGACTCATTTCCTTAATGGAATTTCATAGATATAAAGTACCAAAGGTGTACAAAAGTGCTTGTTCCAAAAAATAGAATGCTTTGCCCAAACACAAAAGTTAATTTCACATCATTTTGTGTAAATGATTCCCTACAATGAAGGAAGGAGACTTTTTAGTTAGAAATGAAGATATGGTCTCCTTATTTAGGAATTGAAACACTTAATAAGCATAGGAAAAGGTAATCTAGACCAATCACACCTTTTTTGATGGAATTCAATGGATTTAGAAAATTTAAAATGTAAAAACAAGCCTGTTGCAATGAATATAATGTTTGATGATGATATAAATGTTAATTACAAGATCATTTTGTGTGAATGAGTCCTTGCAACAAAATTAGAAGTCTTATTATCAGAAAATGAAGATAACATCTCATTATTCAGGAATTAAACTATCCAAAACCTATACAAAAAGCTAATAAGGATTAATGCCTCATTTACTTAATGTAATTCAATAGATTTAGAGTAGTAATTATGTACAAATGTGCTTGTTTTGTTGAATATACTCCTTTGTGTAGATGTAAATGTTAATTTCATCATCATTTTGTGTAAATGATTCTTTTCAATGAAGGAAGAGCCTTGTTAGATAGAAATGAAGAGATGTTATCATTATTCAAGAGTTAAAACACTTAATACATATAGGTAAAGGTAATATAGACCAATCACACCTTCTTTTGATGAAATTCAATGGATTTAGAGTACCACAAATGTATGTATGTGCTTGTTGTGATAAATATAATGTTTGTTGTAGATATAAAGTTAATTACAAGATCATTCTACATGGATAAATCCTTTCAATGAAATGAGAAGTCTTGTTATCAACATATGAAGATATGGTCTTATTATTCATGAGTTAAACTATTTAATACTTATAATAAAAGCTAACAAAGATCAATGACTCATTTACATGAAATAATTTGATGGATTTAAACTACCAAAGGAGTACAAACGTGCTTGTTATAATGAATATAACATTTTGTGTAGGCATTAAAGTTAATTTTACGATCATTTTGTGTAAATGAGTCCATGCAATGAAAAAAGAAGTCTTGTTATCAAAGAACGAAGAGATAGTCACATTGTTTAGGATTTAAAGCATTTAATACTTATAAGGAAGCTAATGAAGATTGATGACTCATTTACTTGATGGAATTTAGTAGTATAGTATCACAGATGTACAAACAAGATTGTTGCAATGGATATAATGTTTCCTGTTAACAAAAAAGTTAATTACAAGATTATTTTGTATGAATAAGTCCTTGTAATTAAAAGAGAAGTCTTGTTATCAAAAAATGAAGAGACCATCTCATCCAATACTTATAAGGCAAACAAATCAAGATCAATGAGTCATTTGCTTGATGGAATTTAATGGATTTAGAGTACCATTTAGGAATAGAGAGGCACAATTTAGGTAATCTAGACCAATCACACATGTTTTAGATGAAATTCAATGGATTTAGAGTACTACAGATGTTGAGATGAGCTTCTTTCATTGAATACAATGTTTGATGTTAAGATAAAAGTTAATTTTGGGATCATTTTGTGTGAATAAGTCCTTGCAAGGAAAAGAGAAGTGTTGTTATCAAAAAATGAAGAGATGGTCTGATTGTTCAAGAGTATAATCTTTTGATGCCTATAAAGAAAGCTAATAAAAATCAATGACTCATTTACTTGATGGAATTCAATAGATTTATAGTACCAAAGATGTACAAATGTTGCAATTAATATAATGTTTGCTATTGGCACAAAAGTTAACTATGAGATTATTTCTATGTAAATGAGTCCTTCAATCAAAAAAAGAAGTCTTATTATCAAAAAATGAAGAGATGATCTCATTGTTTAGGAATTAAACCATTCAATACCAATTAGGAAGTCAAATCAAAATCATTGAATCATTTGCTTGAAAGAATTCAATGTGTTTAGAGTACCAAAGTTATACAAACAAGCATATCGTTTGAAATGAAGGATGGACTTCAATACGTATAAGAAAAGTTAATCTAGACCAATCACAACTAGTTTTAATGGACTTCAATGGATTCAAAGTACTAAAGATGTAAAGAAGCTTCTTACAATGAATACAATGTTTGCTACTCACACAAAAGTTAATTTTGAGATCATTTTGTGTGAATGAGTCCTTGTAACCAAAATAGAAGTCTCATTATCAAAAAGTGAAGAGGTAGTTTCATTGTTCAAGAATTAAATCATTTAATACCTATAAGGAAAGCTAATGAAGATGAATGACTCATTTTTGTGATGGAATTCCATCCAAAAAAGGTGTGATTGGTCTACATTAGCTTTTCTTATGTGTATTGTGTGTTTTAATTTTTAAATCATGAGCCTAGCTCTTCATTTCTAGCTAACTATGTTACTTCCTTCATTGCAAGGACTCATTTATATAGAAGGATGGTGAAATTGACTTTTATATATGCACAAAACATTATTTTCATTTAACCAAGCACGTTTGCACACCTTTGGCAAACACTTTAAACCCATTGAATTCCATCAAGTCAATGAGGCATTGCTCTTGGTTAGCTTTTCTTATCGTTATTGAATGGTTTAATATCCCAAACAATGAGACCATCTCTTCATTTTTTGCTAACATGATTTCTTTTTTATTGAAGGGATTCATTCCCACAAAATGATCTTGTAATTAATATTTTTGTCAATAATAAACATTATATTCTTTGCAACAAGCTTGTTTATACATATTTGGTACTCTAAATCCATTGGATTCCTTAAAAAAAGCTTTAATTAATCTTGATCAGCATTTTTTATACCTATTGATTACTTTAATTCCTAAACAATGAGGCCTTCTCTTCATTTCTAGCTAATAAGGCTCCTTACTTTATTGTAAGGACTCATTTACACAAAATTATGGTGAAATTAACTTTTGTATTTACACAAAAATTATATTCATTAGAACAAACATGGTTGTACACCTTTGGTACTCTGAATTTGGGTTCCTCTTCATGTTGGAAGCCAAATTGGAGAAAATGAGATGGTAAGGCTTATTACAAGCCCAAGCCCAAATCTTGCAGTAAGGAAGTGAGTCCTAACAAGGAGAAAGGTAATTTGAATTCCCAACCTAGTAAAAATAGAGATGTTAAATGTTTAAGTATCTAGGAAGGGGACATATTGCATTTCAATGTTTAAATAAGTATACCATGGTGTTGTGGTGTAATGGGGATATTGAGATAGAAAGTGAGTCCAATGATGATTACATGCCACCATTGGAGGATTTGAGTGATGTAAAGGAGTACTAGTTGAGGGAGATGTGTTCATGGCTAGATGAGCATTGGGTGCATAAGCCAAGGAAGATGATGAAGTGCAAAGAAATAATATCTTCCATACACAGTGGCACGTTAAAGATAAGTTATGCAACATTATCATTCATGGGGGCTATTTTACAAATGTAGCTACTCTAGCTGAAAAGCTTAATTAACCTACCATAAAGCACCCAAGGCTATATACACTTCAATGGTGGAATGAATGTGGGGAGCTTAAGGGAAATAAGTAGGCATTATGATGCAAAAAACCCCAAAAAGACGTGGCTTAAGGACCCAATGCACACAGGGAATCAAAGAACAACCAAGAAAGTTAAACCAGAGTTTAATATCACAAACCTAGACCCACTCTGGGAAGGAACATGAACCTAGTGTATTTAAGAAGGATATGGATGCCACACTCCAGAAAAGAAAGGAATTGGGAGTGATAAGTCGATTAGAACGCCACAAGAAGTACCTCTTGATAAGTTCATGAGTCCCTAAAAGAACCGAAAGAAAAACCCTTGCTTTCTATTTCACTCAAAGTTGTCTGACTCTCCAGAACTTACAAGGGGAGCCTATTTATAGGTTAAGTTAGCAATCTTAAAGAGGCACAAATTTCTACTTAGGACAAATCCTTATTTTGGAGGAATTCCTAATTGTGGACAAATTCCAACATAAATAATAAACTCTTATTTAGGAAGAAATGCTATTACTTATTCTGACCTATTAACTATTCTAATTATATTAATTAGGGCTGGACTCCTTGTCAAACTTAAATTCATCCCATTTGAAGCTGGGTTGGCCTGAATGTCCTGAGTCAGCCCATTTAGTGCTTCTTTAATCTTTTTGGCTCTAACTCGTGTTATTGGGCCTTCTGGGATGTGCAATGGACCTCTTGCAACCATTGGAGCCTTCCACCCATCATCTCTATGGTTCTTATCATTCCCCCTCTCCTTAAAAGGATTCGTCGCCGAATCATCAACTACATCAAAAGGGGAGAGATCAAAAATGTTAAATGTTGCACTCACATTATACTCACCAGGATGATGAGAACCATAGAGATGATGGGTGGAAGGCTCTAATGGTTGCAAGAGGTCCATTGCACATCCCAAAAGGCCCAATAACACGAGTTAGAGCCAAAAAGATTAAAGAAGCACTAAATGGGCTGATTCAGGACATCCAGGCCAACCCAGCTTCAAATGGGGCGAATTCAAGTTTGACAAGGAGTCCAGCCCTAATTAATATAATTAGAATACTTAAATGGGTCAGAATAAGTAATAGCATTTCTTCCTAAATAAGAGTTTATTATTTATGTTGTAATTTGTCCACAATTAGGAATTCCTCCAAAATAAGGATTTTGTCCTAAGTAGGAATTTGTGCCTCTTTACGATTGCTATTTTAGCCTATAAATAGGCTCCTCTTGTAAGCTCTGGAGAGTCAGACAACTTTGAGTGAAATAAAAAGCAAGGGTTTTTCTGTCGGTACTTTTAGGGACTAAAGAACTTATCAAGAGGTACTTCTTGTGGCGTTCTAATCGACTTATCACTCCCAATTCCTTTCTTTTCTGGAGTGTGGCATCCATATCTTTCTTAAATACGCTAGGTTTGTGTTCCTTCCCAGAGTGTGCCTAGGGTTTGTGATATTAAACTCTGGTTTAGCTTTCCTGGTTGTTCTTTGATTCCCTGTGTGCGTTGGGTCCCTAAGCCACGTCTTTTTGGGATTTTTTGTATTAGTTGGTATCAGAGCAGGGTTCTAAATCAGGTTGAATCCACTCACTCTTCAATTTTCTATCTTTTGATTTATTTATTGTTGTTTAGTTTGTCTATTATGTGTGCATTATCATTCAAATGCACAAATCTGTTTATTTGCAATCCTTCTCTCTTTGCTTGTTTGTTTAAGCTCATAAACGTGCTAATTTCAATTCCAATTGGTATGTTTAAGTATTTTACTATTGTTTTGTGTTGAAAAAAAAAAAACCAAAAAAAAAGGGGGAAGGAATAAGAACAAAAGAAAGAAAACATCAAATTCAAAGTTATTGATAAGGTTAACAGTTTGGTCATATTGGCCACAATAATAATAAAGTTTTCTTGCTCAACTCCAATTCCACCATCTGTTTTCCTATTTTGTTACCCAAGTTGTCCTCTAGGTTATATTACCCATATCCTGATTTTTGTGAATTTAGTTCATTAAATCCGTTTGTGTTGACATCCTTTTTTGCTTGATTCTTGTTCTCCAATTTGTTCAATTCTACGCCGTTTAACTTATTTTGTTCAAAATCAATACCCATGATTTATGTTGTTTAGTTCTTTATAGAACTGAAAGGGAAAATCTGAGTGGTAAAAGGTAAGAGTGAAAGTTCATATTAAAAAAAAAAAACCATAAAGAGAGTAAACACGAGGGAGTGTGACATAATCTTTTGAGTGAAACACGTAAGGGAGTGTGACATAATCTTTTGAGTGAAACACGTAAGGGAGTGTTCTGTGAGGTATCCCATTTGTTTGTGCAGAAGTAAGACTATGACGTCCAAAGACAAAGGTGTAGCTCAAGAGGGAGCTGGTGATGTGTCTTTCATGATCAAAGCTATGCAACAACAATTTGAGCGCATGAATACCAGATTTGATGATATGAGGGAGAGGATGGAGGAGCAAGCTATTACAATAGCAGAGTTGCAAAGGAAACATAGGGAATATGAGGCTCCCAAAGCAAGAAGGCAGTTGACACGTGCCTATGACCATGAAGATGATGTAGAAGATGATGAAATTGATCATCAAACTACGATGGTTAGAACTGGTAACAATAGAAGGGATCGAAGAGAATTTGGGAGGCAAGGCACCTACGATCATAATTTGGGTACTATTAAAATGACAATTCCTTCATTCCAAGGTAAGAATGATCCTGATGCATACTTAGAATGGGAAAAGAAGGTTGAATTGGTTTTTGATTGCCACAACTCTTCCAAGGAGAAAAAGGTAAAGCTTGATGCCATTGAATTTACTGATTATACTATCATTTGGTGGGATCAACTTGTTTTGACTAGGAGAAGAAATCATGAGCGGCCTATTGATACATGGGAGGAGATGAAGGCTATCATGAGGAGGAGGTTTGTCCCTGGTCACTATTACAGGGAGTTGTACCAAAGGTTGCAAGGGCTCACTCAGGGCACCAAAAGTGTGGAGGACTACCACAAGGAGATAGAGATTACCATGATTAGGGCCAATGTAGAAGAAGATAGAGAGGCAACCATGGCTCGATTTCTGCAAGGGCTAAATAGGGACATAGCAAATATGGTTGAATTGCAGCACGATGTGGAATTGGAAGACATGGTGCACATGGCCATGAAAGTTGAAAGGCAACTTAAACGAAAGGGCTCCACACGGGTTGGGCAAAATTCCAGTTCTACCTCATCGTGGAAGCCAAACTGGAGTAAAAGGGACGAGATGGCCAATTACAAGTCCAAAGCTGAGCTACCTAAGCACAAGAATGTGGGTTCTAGCAAGGAGACAGGTAAATTCGAACCCCAACCGAGTAGAAATAGAGATCTTAAATGTTTTAAGTGTTTGGGCAGGGGTCACATTGCATCTCAATGTCCCAATAAGCATGCAATGATCCTGAGAAGTAACGGTGATGTTGAAACTGAAAGTGAATTAGATGATGATTCTGTGCTACCGTCAGAGGGTGAATGTGATGGAGAGGAGTATCCAGTTAACAGAGTAGCTCTCCTTACGAGGCGAGCATTGAATGTACAAGCAAAAGAAGAAAATGAGGTGCAATGAGATAACATCTTTCAGACAAGGTGTCTCATCAAAGATAAGGTATGTAGTACGATTATTGATGGTGGGAGTTGCACTAACGTTGCTAGCACAACTATGGTTGAGAAGCTGGATTTACCTACTATGAAGCATCCTAGACCATATAAACTACAGTGGTTGAATGAGAGTGGTGAAGTGAAGGTAAATCAGCAAGTGCTCGTATCATTTTCTATCGGAAGATACCGTGATGAAGTTTTATGTGATGTTGTACCCATGCATGCGGGACATATTCTATTAGGAAGACCATGGCAATTTGATAGGCGAGTTATGCATGATGGCTTCAAGAATCAATATTCCTTTGTAATGAACGAAAAACCTGTCATTCTTGTACCATTATCACCTCAACAAGCATATGAGGATCAATTAAGGATTAAAAATGAGAGTGAACAGAAAAGAGAGATTGATAAAAGAGAAGAAAGAGAAGAAAAAAGAAAATCTCTATGCAAAAAGAAGTGATGTCAAAAGAGCATTCTATGCCCAACAACCTATGATTGTACTTTTGTACAAGGAGGCTTATTTTAACACTAACAAGTCTGACTCATCTTTGCCTAGTGTTGTTGTTGCATTATTGCAGGAATTTGAAGATGTATTCCTTGACGATATCCCAAGTGGATTGCCACCTAATAGAGGAATTGAGCATCAAATTGATTTCATCCCAGGTGCATCCATCCCTAATCGGCCAGCATATAAGAGTAATCCTGAGGAGACAAAGGAGCTTCAAAGGCAGGTTGAGGAGCTTATGTCCAAAGGATATGTGAGGGAAAGCATGAGTCCATGTGCTGTGCCTGTCCTACTTGTAACCAAAAAAGATGGGACTTGGAGGATGTGTGTTGATTGTCAAGCAATCAACAAAATCATTGTAAAGTATCGTCACCCCATACCTAGATTAAATGACATGTTAGATGAATTGCACGGGTCATGTGTTTTTTCTAAGATTGATTTGAAAAGTGGATATCATCAGATTAGGATAAGAGAGGGAGATGAGTGGAAAACAGTTTTCAAAACTAAGTATGGGTTGTATGAGTGGCTAGTTATGCCATTTGGTCTCACTAATGCACCAAGCACTTTTATGCGACTAATGAATCATGTTTTACGTGCATTCATTAATAAATTTGTAGTGGTGTATTTTGATGATATCTTGGTCTATAGTAAAACCTTAGAAGATCATCTTGATTATTTACGTTCTGTTATAAGTGTTTTACGTTCTAAGAAATTGTATGCTAACTTACATAAATGTTCCTTTTGTACTGATCAGATCACATTTCTTGGCTATGTTGTCAGTGCTAAAGGTGTTCAGGTTGACGAGGAAAAAGTTAAGGCAATTCGTGATTGGCCTACACCTAAGTCAACTAGACGCTAATTGACGCTTTCCTGGTCTAGTTAGTTTCTATAGACGCTTTGTTAAAGACTTTAGCACCATTGTCGCACCACTCACTGAGCTTATCAAAAAGATCATGAGTTTTAGGTGGGGTAGTGACCAAGACAAGGCATTTAATTGCATCAAGGAAAAATTAAGTTCTGTACCTTTACTTGCTTTACCTAACTTTGCAAAAGCTTTCGAGATTGAGTGTGATGCCTCAGGTATTAGCATTGGAGCTGTTTTGATGCAGGAAAGGCGCCCAATTGCTTACTTTAGTGAAAAGCTAAGTGGAGCAAGCCTTAATTATCCTACTTATGATAAAGAGATGTATGCATTAGTATGGGCTTTGGAGACATGGCAACATTACCTTTGGCCTAAAGAGTTTGTCATCCATACTGACCATGAATCTTTGAAGCACTTGAAGGGACAAGGAATGTTGAACAAAAGACATGCCAAGTGGGTTGAATTTATTGAGACCTTTCCCTACATCATCCAATATAAAAAAGGTAAGGAAAATGTGGTAGCTGACGCGTTATCTCGCAGGTATGCCCTTATCTCTACACTTACTGCAAACTTATTAGAATTTGAACACATTAAGGATTAATATGTGAATGATCCTGACTTTGCTAATGTATATAGAGCATGTGAGGTGTCAGCCTTTGAGAAGTTTTATAGGCATAAGGGTTTCTTATTTAGGGAAAATTGTTTATGCATGCCTATGAGTTCTTTGAGGGAGTTGGTTGTAGGAGAAGCTCATGAAGGTGGTCTAATGGGTCATTTTGGAGTTAGGAAAACCCTAGATGTCCTAAATGAACATTTTTTTTGGCCACGAATGAAACGAGATGTTGAGAGGATATGTGCGAAATGCATAACATGCAAACAAGCTAAATCTAGAGTTTTACCTCATGGCTTGTATACCCCTCTACCCATACCTAACCATCCTTGGGTTGATTTATCTATGGACTTTGTACTAGGATTGCCACGAACAAAAAGGGGTAGGGATTCTGTATTTGTTGTTGTTGATAGATTTTCCAAGATGGCACACTTCATCCCATGTCATAAAACTGATGATGCAAACAATGTGGCTGACTTATTCTTTAGAGAAGTAGTGCGTTTGCATGGCATGCCACGAAGCATTGTTTCAGATCGAGATACAAAGTTCTTAAGCTACTTCTGGAAGACTTTATGGGGTAAGTTAGGTACTAAGCTATTGTTTTCAACTACTTGTCATCCACAGACGGATGGGCAAACTGAGGTAGTTAATCGAACTCTTTCTACTCTTTTGCGTGCTATTATTCAAACAAATTTGAAAACATGGGAAGATTGTTTACCACATGTCGAGTTTGCGTATAATCGGAGTGTTCATTCTACTACTAGTTACTCTCCATTTGAAATCGTATATGGTTTTAATCCATTGACTCCTTTGGATTTGGTACCTATACCTGTCAATGAGTATGCCAACTTAGATGGGGAACGTAAGGTTGACATGATAAAAAAATTGCATGAGAAGGTGCGACAACATATTGAAAAATGAACTGAGCACCACGCATCCCATGTCAACAAGGGACAAAAGAAGGTGGTGTTTGAACCTGGTGATTGGGTTTGGGTGCATATGCGCAAGGAACGGTTCCTAGCTCAAAGGCGTTCAAAGCTACAACCCAGAGGAGATGGTCCCTTTCAAGTGATGATTCGGGGACGAATCCTTTTGAGGAGAGGGGGAATGATGAGAACCATAGAGATGATGGGTGGAAGGCTCCAATGGTTGCAAGAGGTCCATTGCACATCCCAGAAGGCCCAATAACACGAGTTAGAGCCAAAAAGATTAAAGAAGCACTAAATGGGCTGATTCAGGACATCCAGGCCAACCCAGCTTCAAATGGGGCGAATTCAATTTTGACAAGGAGTCCAGCCCTAATTAATATAATTAGAATACTTAAATGGGTCAGAATAAGTAATAGCATTTCTTCCTAAATAAGAGTTTATTATTTATGTTGGAATTTGTCCACAATTAGGAATTCCTCCAAAATAAGGATTTGTCCTAAGTAGGAATTTATGCCTCTTTAGGATTGCTATCTTAGCCTATAAATAGGCTCCCCTTGTAAGCTCTGGAGAGTCAGACAACTTTGAGTGAAATAAAAAGTAAGGGTTTTTCTTTCGATTCTTTTAGGGACTAAAGAACTTATCAAGAGGTACTTCTTGTGGCATTCTAATCGACTTATCACTCCCAATTCCTTTCTTTTCGGGAGTGTGGCGTCCATATCCTTCTTAAATACGCTAGGTTCGTGTTCCTTCCCAGAGTGGGCCTAGGGTTTGTGATATTAAACTCTGGTTTAGCTTTCCTGGTTGTTCTTTAATTCCCTGTGTGTGTTGGGTCCCTAAGCCACGTGTTTTTGGGGTTTTTTCGCATCACAGGAAGGTCCAACTGATAAGCATTGTCATTAATTCGGGCTACAACTTGAAAGGGACCATCTCCAAACCGTTCCTTGCGCATATGCACCCAAACCCAATCACCACCTTCTTTCGTCCCTTGTTGACATGGGATGCGTGGTGCTCAGTTCGTTTTTCAATATGTTGTTGCACCTTCTCATGCAATTTTTTTATCATGTCAGCCTTGCGTTCCCCATCTAAGCTGGCATACTCATTGACAGGTATAGGTACCAAATCCAAAGGAGTCAATGGATTAAAACCATATACGATTTCAAATGGAGAGTAACTAGTAGTAGAATGAACACTCCGATTATATGCAAACTCGACATGTGGTAAACAATATTCCCATGTTTTCAAATTTGTTCGAATAATAGCACGCAAAAGAGTAGAAAGAGTTCGATTAACTACCTCAGTTTGTGGATGACAAGTAGTTGAAAACAATAGCTTAGTACCTAACTTGCCCCATAAAGTCTTCCAGAAGTAGCTTAAGAACTTTGTATCCCGATCTGAAACAATGCTTCGTGGCATGCCATGAAAACGTACTACTTCTCTAAAGAATAAGTCAGCCACGTTGTTGGCATCATCAGTTTTATGACATGGGATGAAGTGTGCCATCTTTGAAAATCTATCAACAACAACAAATACAGAATCCCTACCCCTTTTTGTTCGTCGCAATCCTAGTACAAAGTCCATAGATAAATCAACCCAAGGATGGTTAGGTATGGGTAGAGGGGTATACAAGCCATGAGGTAAAACTCTAGATTTTGCTTGTTTGCATGTTATGCATTTTGCACATATCCTCTCAACATCTCGTTTCATTCGTGGCCAAAAAAAATGTTCATTTAGGACATCTAGGGTTTTCCTAACTCCGAAATGACCCATTAGACCACCCTCATGAGTTTCTCTCACAACCAACTCCCTCAAAGAACTCATAGGCATGCATAAACGATTTTCCCTAAATAAGAAACCCTTATGCCTATAAAACTTCTCAAAGGCTGACACCTCACATGCTCTATATACATTAGCAAAGTCAGGATCATTCACATATAAATCCTTAATGTGTTCAAATCCTAATAAGTTTGCAGTAAGTGTAGAGATATGGGCATACCTGCAAGATAACGCGTCAGCTACCACATTTTTCTTACCTTTTTTATATTGAATGATGTAGGTAAAGGTCTCAATAAATTCAACCCACTTTGCATGTCTTTTGTTCAACTTTCCTTGTCCCTTCAAGTGCTTCAAAGATTCATGGTCAGTATGGATGACAAACTCTTTAGGCCAAAGGTAATGTTGCCATGTCTCCAAAGCCCGTACCAATGCATACATCTCTTTATCATAAGTAGGATAATTAAGACTTGCTCCACTTAGCTTTTCACTAAAGTAAGCAATTGGGCGCCTTTCCTACATCAAAACAGCTCCAATGCCAATACCTGAGGCATCACACTCAATCTCGAAAGCTTTTGCAAAGTTAGGTAAAGCAAGTAAAGGTGCAGAGCTTAATTTTTCCTTGATGCAATTAAAAGCCTTGTCTTGGTCACTACCCCACCTAAAACTCATGTTCTTTTTGATAAGCTCAGTGGTGAGTGGTGTGGCAATGGTGCTAAAGTCTTTAACAAAGCGTCTATAGAAACTAGCTAGACCATGAAAGCTACGCACATCACTAGTTGACTTAGGTGCAGGCCAATCACGAATTGTCTTAACTTTTTCCTCGTCAACCTCAACACCTTGAGCACTGACAACATAGCCATGAAATGTGATCTGATCAGTACAAAAGGAACATTTATGTAAGTTAGCACACAATTTCTCAGAACGTAAATGATCAAGATGATCTTCTATGGTTTTACTATAGACCAAGATATCATCAAAATACACCACTACAAATTTACTAATAAATGCACGTCAAACATGATTCATTAGTCGCATAAAAGTGCTTGGTGCATTAGTGAGACCAAATGGTATAACTAGCCATTCATACAATCCATACTTAGTTTTGAAAGCTATTTTCCACTCATCTCCCTCTCTCATCCTAATCTGATGATATCCGCTTTTCAAATCAATCTTAGAAAAAACACATGACCCATGCAATTCATCTAACATGTCATCTAATCTAGGTATGGGGTGACGATACTTTACAGTGATTTTGTTGATTGCTCGACAATCAACACACATCCTCCAAGTCCCATCTTTTTTTGGTACAAGTAGGACAGGCACAGCACATGGACTCATGCTTTCCCTCACATATCCTTTGGACATAAGCTCCTCAACCTGCCTTTGAAGCTCCTTTGTCTTCTCAGGATTATTCTTATATGCTGGCCGATTAGGGATGGATGCACCTGGGATGAAATCAATTTGATGCTCAATTCCTCTATTAGGTGGCATTCCACTTGGGATATCGTCAGGGAATACATCTTCAAATTCCTACAATAATGCAACAACAACACTAGGCAAAGATGAGTCAAACTTGTTAGTGTTAAAATAAGCCTCCTTGTACAAAAGTATAATCATAGGTTGTTTGGCATAGAATGCTCTTTTGACGTCACTTCCTTTTGCATAGAGATTTTCTTTTTTCTTCTCTTTTTCTTATGTCCTCACGTTTTCTGCTCTTTTATCAATCTCTCTTTTTCTGTTCACTCTCATTTTTAATCCTTAATTGATCCTCATATGCTTGTTGAGGTGATAATGGTACAAGACTGACAGGTTTTTCGTTCATTACAAAGGAATATCGATTCTTGAAGCCATCATGCATAACTCGCCTACCAAATTGCCATGGTCTTCCTAATAGAATATGTCCCGCATGCATGGGTACAACATCACATAAAACATCATCACGGTACCTTCCGATAGAAAATGATACGAGCACTTGCTGATTTACCTTCACTTCACCACTCTCATTCAACCACTGTACACCACTCTCATTCAACCACTGTAGTTTATATGGTTTAGGATGCTTCATAGTAGGTAAATCCAGCTTCTCAACCATAGTTGTGCTAGCAATGTTATTGCAACTCCCACCATCAATAATCATACTACATACCTTATCTTTGATGAGACACCTTGTCTGAAAGATGTTATCTCGTTGCACCTCATTTTCTTCTTTTACTTGTACATTCAATGCTCGCCTTGTAACGAGAGCTACTCCGTTAACTAGATACACCTCTCCATCACATTCACCCTCTGACGGTGGCACAGAATCATCATCTGATTCACTTTCAGTTTCAACATCACCATTACTTCTCAGGATCATTGCATGCTTATTCGGACATTGAGATGCAATGTGACCCCTGCCCAAACACTTAAAACATTTAATATCTCTATTTCTACTCGGTTGGGGTTCAAATTTACCTGTCTCCTTGCTAGAACCCACATTCTTGTGCTTGGGTAGCTCGGCTTTGGACTTGTAATTGGCCATCTCGTCCCTTTTACTCCAGTTTGGCTTCCACGATGAGGTAGAACCAGAATTCTGCCCAACCCGTGTGGGGCCCTTTTGTTTAAGTTGCCTTTCAACTTTCATGGCCATGTGCACCATGTCTTCCAATTCCACATAGTGCTGCAATTCAACCACATTTGCTATGTCCCTATTTAGCCCTTGCAGAAATCGAGCCATGGTTGCCTCTCTATCTTCTTCTACATTGGCCCTAATCATGGTAATCTCTATCTCCTTGTGGTAGTCCTCCACACTTTTGGTGCCCTGAGTGAGCCCTTGCAACCTTTGGTACAACTCCCTGTAATAGTGACCAGGGACAAACCTCCTCCTCATGATAGCCTTCATCTCCTCCCATGTATCAATAGGCCACTCATGATTTCTTCTCCTAGTCAAAACAAGTTGATCCCACCAAATAATAGCATAATCAGTAAATTCAACGGCAGCAAGCTTTACCTTTTTCTCCTCGGAATAGTTGTGGCAATCAAAAACCAATTCAACCTTCTTTTCCCATTCTAGGTATGCATCAGGATCATTCTTACCTTGGAATGAAGGAATTGTCATTTTAATACTACCCAAATTATGATCGTAGGTGCCTTGCCTCCCAAATTCTCTTCGATCCCTTCTATTGTTACTAGTTCTAACCATCGTAGTTTGACCATCAACTTCATCATCTTCATGGTCATAGGCACGTGTCAACTGCCTTCTTGCTTTGGGAGCCTCATATTCCCTTTGTTTCCTTTGCAACTCTGCTATTGTAATAGCTTGCTCCTCTATCCTCTCCCTCGTATCATCAAATCTGGTATTCATGTGCTCATATTGTTGTTGCATAGCTTTGATCATGAAGGACACATCACCAGCTGCCTCTTGAGCTACACCTTTGTCTTTGGACGTCATAGTCTTACTTCTTCACAAACAAATGGGATACCTCACAGAACACTCCCTCATGTGTTTCACTCAAAAGATTATGTCATACTTCCTCGTGTTTACACTCTTTATGGGTTTTTTTTTTTTTCTTTATATGAACTTTCACTCTTACCTTTTACCACTCAGATTTTCCTTTTCAACTCTATAAAGAGCTAAACAACGTAAATCAAGGGTATTGATTTTGAACAGAATAAGCTAAACGGCGTAGAATTGAACAATTTGGAAACAAGAATCAAGCGAAAAAGGATGTCAACACAAACGGATTTAATGAACTAAATTCACAAAAATCAGGATAGGGGTAATATAACCTAGAGGACAACTTGGGTAACAAAATAGGAAAACAGATGGTAGAATTGGAGTTGAGCAAGAAAACTTTATTATTATTGTGGCCAATATGACCAAACTGTTAATCTTATCAATAACTTTGAATTTGATGTTTTCTTTCTTTTGTTCTTATTCCTTCCCCTTTTTTTTTTGGTTTTTTTTTTTTCAACACAAAACAATAGTAGAATACTTAAACATACCAATTGGAATTGAAATTAGCACGTTTATGAGCTTAAACAAACAAGCAAAGAGAGAAGGATTGCAAATAAACAGATTTGTGCATTTGAATGATAATGCACACATAATAGACAAACTAAACAACAATAAATAAATCAAAAGATAGAAAATTGAAGAGTGAGTGGATTCAACCTGATTTAGAACCTTGCTCTGATACCAACTGATGCGAAAAACCCCAAAAAGACGTGGCTTAGGGACCCAACGCACACAGGGAATCAAAGAACAACCAGGAAAGCTAAACCAGAGTTTAATATCACAAACCCTAGGCACACTCTGTGAAGGAACACGAACCTAGCGTATTTAAGAAGGATATGGATGCCACACTCCAGAAGAGAAAGGAATTGGGAGTGATAAGTCGATTAGAATGCCACAAGAAGTACCTCTTGATAAGTTCTTGAGTCCCTAAAAGAACCGAAAGAAAAACCCTTACTTTCTATTTCACTCAAAGTTGTCTAACTCTCCAGAGCTTATAAGGGGAGCCTATTTATAGGCTAAGATAGCAATCCTAAAGAGGCACAAATTCCTATTTAGGACAAATCCTTATTTTGGAGGAATTCCTAATTGTGGACAAATTCCAACATAAATAATAAACTCTCATTTAGGAAAAAATGCTATTACTTATTCTGACCTATTAACTATTCTAATTATATTAATTAGGGCTGGACTCCTTGTCAAACTTGAATTCGCCCCATTTGACGCTGGGTTGGCCTGATTGTCCTGAATCAGCCCATTTAGTGCTTCTTCAATCTTTTTGGCTCTAACTCATGTTATTGGGCCTTCTGGGATGTGCAGTGGACCTCTTGCAACCATTGGAGCCTTCCACCCATCATCTCTATGGTTCTCATCACATTAGAATCATTTACTATTGGGAGATATACTGATGAGGTCTTGTTCGAAGTTTTTCCCATGTATGCTGGGCATATTTCGTTGGCAAGATGATTGCAATATGATCAACATGTAATGCATGATGGGTTTAAGAATAAGTATTTTTGTAATAAATGATAAACCCATTACTCTTGTACCTTTGACACCTTGCCAAGTATAAGATTATCAATTAAGGATTAAAAAAGAGTGAGAGGGAGAAAAAAAAAAAAAAAAAAGAAATTAAGGCTAAGAGGAGAAAAGAGGAAAAGAATGGAGAGAAATGAGATAAGACTGAGAGAAGAAGAAAGAGAGTAGGAAAGAAAAATTGAGTGTTTGTATTGAAAATAGCCTATAATTGTACTTTTATACAAAGAGGCTTATTTTAGTACTAATGAGCTTAGCCCTTTTTTGCCTAGTGTTGTCATTTCTCTTTTGTAGGAATTTGATGATGTTTTTCCCAAACAACCAAGAGGCTTGCCACCTTTGAAGGGAATAGAACATGAGATTGAATTCATCCATGGTGTGATAATTCCATACTAATTGGCCTATAGAAGTAATTTTGAAGAGACAAAGGAGCTTCAAAGGCAAGTTAATGAGCCCATGGCAAAGGGATATGTAAGGAAGAGCATGAGTCCATGTGTAGTTTCAATATTGCTTGTGCCTAAGAAGGATGGGACTTAGAGGGTCTGCATTAATTGTTGAGTAGTTAACAAAATCACTATAATGTATCACCATCCTATACTTAGATTAGATAACATATTAGATAAATTGCATGGTTCATGTGTCTTTTCTAAAATTGATTTGAAAATTAGATATTACCAAATTAGGATGAGAAAGGGAGATGAGCAGAAAACAACTTTCAAAACTAAGTATGGTTTGTATAAATTGCTTGTTATGCCATTTGGTCTTACTAATGCATTAAGCACTTTTATGAGATTGATGAATCATGATTTACATGCATTCATTGGTAATTTTATGGTTGTGTATTTTGATGATATTTTTGGTCTATAGAAAAAACTTAGATGAACATCTTGATCATTTATGTTCTATTCTAAGTGTTTTATGTTTTGAGAAATTGTATGTTAACCTTAAGAATTGTATGCTAATGTTATAAGTGCTAGGGGTATTAAGATTGACAAGGAAAAGTTTAGAGTTAATTTAGCACCATTGCTGCACCATTAACTAAGATTGTTAAAAAAAATGTGGGATTTAAATGGAGTAGTGATCAAGACAAGGCTTTTAATTTAATCAAGGAAAAATTTAGTTCTACACTCTTACTTATTTTACCTAACTTTGTTAAAACTTTTTAGATTGTGTATGATGTTTTAGGTATTGGCATTGGAGGTATTTTAATGCAAGAATTCAACCAATTGCTTACTTTAGTGAAAAGCTAAGTGGAGCAGCCCTTAGTTATCCCACTTATAATAAGGAGATGTGTGCATTGGTATAGGCCTTGGACATATGGTAGCACTACCTTTAGCCTAATGAGTTTGTCATCCAGGCTAACCATGAATCCTTGATGCATATAAAGAAATGAAAGAAGTTGAGCAAGAGACATGCCAAATGGGTTATATTCACTGAAACATTTCCCTACAACATCAAATATAAACAAGGTAAGGGAATGTGGTAGTTGATATTATTTTGCTAGTATGCCTTTATCTCTATACTCAGTGCAAAATTGTTAGGATTTGAATATATTAAAGATTTATATGTGAAAGATCTTAACTTTGCTAATGTGCATAGGACAGGTAAGAAGTCAGCCTTCAGGAAATTTTATGGGCACGAGGATTTCTTTTTTTAGGGAAAATTGATTACGTGTGCCTATGTGTTCCTTAAGGGAGTTGGTTGTGAGAGAAGCACATAGGAGATGGTCTACTGCATCATTTCAGAGTTAGAAAAACTTTTGATGTCTTAGTTGAACATTTCTTTTAGCTACATATAAAACAAGTTGTTGATAAGGTATGTAAGAAGTGCATAACATGCAAATAGGCCAAATCTATAGTCTTACCATATGGCTTCTACACTCCTTTACCCATACCTAACCAACCTTGGGTTTATTTATCTAGGGGCTTTATGCTAAAGTTGCCATGATCAAAATGGGGTAAGGATTCTATATTTGTTGTTATTGACAAGTTTTTAAAGATGGCACACTTCATCCCATGCCATAAAATTGATGATGCAAACAATGTAGTTAAATTGTTCTTTAGAGAGGCATGTTTGCATGGCATGCCTCTAAGCATTGTTTCAAACCCTGAAACAAGGTTTTTGAGCTACTTTGGAAGATGTTATGGGTAAGTTAGTTACTAAATTGTTGTTCTCAACTACTTGCCATCCAACATCAACTATATTCACTCCAACAAGCTTGTTTCCACATCTTCAGTACTTTAAACCTATTGAATTTTGTTAAAAAAAAAGGGTATAAGTGATTAGCTTTTCTTATATGTATTAAGTGTCTTAAACCCTAAATAACGGCACCATCACTTTAGTTCTAACCAACAACTCTCCTTCCTTTATTACAATGACTCGTTTATACAAAATGATGAAGAAATTAAATTTTGTGTTTACATAAAACATTACATTCATTGGAAAAAGCACATTTGCACACCTTTAGTGCTCTAAATCTATTGAAATCTATTAAACAAAGGAGTCATTATTCTCGGTTAGCTTTCATTATTGATATTGAATGGTTTAATTCTTAGATAATGTGATCATCTCTTCATCTCTTCATTTTTTTTATAACAAGCATGTTTATATTCATTATATTGAACCAAGCTTTCATAATTTTTTGGGTTTTTGGGCTTAAGGCTTCAATATTGGGTATGCTTGAGGCTAAAGACTTGGAAGAGTCATCAATGGCTTGCTTTCATGAGCTTGGAATGTTTTAGGAACCTAAAGGGTTTGAGCTTTGGCTTTTTGAGTTGAATATGTCAACCCATGCTTTTGGTTGGGTTGTTTGTGATTGGGTCTTTTCCTGTTGGGCTTTCTTTTTGAATTTCTTGGGCATTTTAGGCTTGTTTTGTGGTTGAGGTTCTTGTTCCTTGCAAGAATTCTCCTGTAAGAAAATATGGTAAATAGTTTGAAAAACCTCAGACATGTTCAATTTCAAAATCAAAAACACTTAAATTTGCTTGCCATCATGCAAAAATCTATTTGGATGTAATATTTTGAATTTCTTTTTGTAAATTAGATTTTGCTGCTTGACAATCAATGCGTAATAAGAATTTTTGATTCAGCAAATCATGCTGAAATTTTGAAATGCATAAAGTAATTGCCAAAATTTCCTTTTTAATGGTGGAATTCCACCTTTGAAAATTATTCTAATGCTTAAATGTGAAACAAACAAGTTGTTCATGTTAATCCTTGACTTGTTTCAAAATCCCTTCATATCCTAGTTTATACGCATCAGTCTCAACTATTTTGGGTAGGCTAGGATTGCTTATGCGAAGACAAGGCAACTCTTTGACTTGACATTTAATCTCTCTCACTGTGGCTAAGTTGCTGATTAGACCATGGTTAAGATGAGACTTGGTTTAAGGTTGGTCAAACTTTTTTAGAACATCCTTGAGATTATAAGAAGCTTGGATGGATTGACATAATGGCTTTGGATTTGAAGTTGATGGGCTTTCAAGGTGCTTTTCTAGAAATTGGGCTTTAGCTTGATCATTTCCTATCGTATCAAGTATCTTAAGGATTTGCTCTTGAGCACACAATAGGAAACTTACCTCTTTCTCTTTTGACCTTATTTCAAAAAAGGCTTTGAGTTTGTTAACTTGGAGACTAGCTTTATCCTCAAAAGATAGTTTAAGAATTCTAACTTATAAGGTTTCAACCAATAATTCCTATTGTTGGGCTAGAATAATATCAGGCAGTTCAAGGGCTTAGAGTTTTTTGTGAAGTTTACAGTATCTAGTCATATGACTAGCCTTACCATAATTATAACAAAGATATCTAGATGTCTAGGCTTTTGTTTGTTTAAAGTTATTAGGTTTGGGCCTAAAAGTTGTTTTGGGCATAAAAGATTACTAGATCATAATTAGGCACCTACGATCATAATTTGGGTACTATTAAAATGACAATTCCTTCATTCCAAGGTAAGAATGATCCTGATGCATACCTAGAATGGGAAAAGAAGGTTGAATTGGTTTTTGATTGCCACAACTATTCCGAGGAGAAAAAGGTAAAGCTTGCTGCCATTGAATTTACTGATTATGCTATTATTTGGTGGGATCAAATTGTTTTGACTAGGAGAAGAAATCATGAGTGGCCTATTGATACATGGGAGGAGATGAAGGCTATCATGAGGAGGAGGTTTGTCCCTGGTCACTATTACAGGGAGTTGTACCAAAGGTTGCAAGGGCTCACTCAGGGCACCAAAAGTGTGGAGGACTACTACAAGGAGATAGAGATTACCATGATTAGGGCCAATGTAGAAGAAGATAGAGAGGCAACCATGGCTCGATTTCTGCAAGGGCTAAATAGGGACATAGCAAATGTGGTTGAATTGCAGCATTATGTGGAATTGGAAGACATGGTGCACATGGCCATGAAAGTTGAAAGGCAACTTAAACAAAAGGGCTCCACACGGGTTGGGCAGAATTCCAGTTCTACCCCATCGTGGAAGCCAAACTGGAGTAAAAGGGACGAGATGGCTGATTACAAGTCCAAAGCCGAGCTACCCAAGCACAAGAATGTGGGTTCTAGCAAGGAGACAGGTAAATTCGAACCCCAACCGAGTAGAAATAGAGATATTAAATGTTTTAAGTGTTTGGGCAGGGGTCACATTGCATCTCAATGTCCAAATAAGCATGCAATGATCCTGAGAAGTAACGGTGATGTTGAAACTGAAAGTGAATCAGATGATGATTCTGTGCCACCATCAGAGGGTGAATGTGATGGAGAGGAGTACCCAGTTAACGGAGTAGCTCTCGTTACGAGGCGAGCATTGAATGTACAAGCAAAAGAAGAAAATAAGGTGCAACGAGATAACATCTTTCAGACAAGGTGTCTCGTCAAAGATAAGGTATGTAGTATGATTATTGATGGTGGGAGTTGCACTAACGTTGCAAGCACAACTATGGTTGAGAAGCTGGATTTACCTACTATGAAGCATCCTAAACCATATAAACTACAGTGGTTGAATGAGAGTGGTGAAGTGAAGGTAAATCAGCAAGTGCTCGTATCATTTTCTATCGGAAGGTACCGTGATGAAGTTTTATGTGATGTTGTACCCATGCATGTGGGACATATTCTATTAGGAAGACCATGGCAATTTGATAGGCGAGTTATGCATGATTGCTTCAAGAATTGATATTCCTTTGTAATGAACGAAAAACCTGTCATTCTTGTACCATTATCACCTCAACAAGCATATGAGGATCAATTAAGGACTAAAAATGAGAGTGAACAGAAAAGAGAGATTGATAAAAGAGAAGAAAGAGAAGAAAACTTGAGGACATAAGAAAAAGAGAAGAAAAAAGAAAATCTCTATGCAAAAGGAAGTGATGTCAAAAGAGCATTCTATACCAAACAACCTATGATTGTACTTTTGTACAAGGAGGCTTATTTTAACACTAACAAGTTTGACTCATCTTTGCCTAGTGTTGTTGTTGCGTTATTGGATTCCCTGACGATATCCCAAGTGGATTGCCACCTAATAGAGGAATTGAGCATCAAATTGATTTCATCCCAGGTGCATCCATCCCTAACCGGCCAGCATATAAGAGTAATCCTGAGGAGACAAAGGAGCTTCAAAGGCAGGTTGAGGAGCTTATGTCCAAAGGATATATGAGGGAAAGCATGAGTCCATGTGCTGTGCCTGTCCTACTTGTACCAAAAAAAGATGGGACTTGGAGGATGTGTGTTGATTGTCGAGCAATCAACAAAATCACTGTAAAGTATCGTCACCCCATACCTAGATTAGATGACATGTTAGATGAATTGCATGGGTCATGTGTTTTTTCTAAGATTGATTTGAAAAGCGGATATCATCAAATTAGGATGAGAGAGGGAGATGAGTGGAAAACAGCTTTCAAAACTAAGTATGGGTTGTATGAGTGGCTAGTTATGCCATTTGGTCTCACTAATGCACCAAGCACTTTTATGCGACTAATCAATCATGTTTTACGTGCATTTATTAGTAAATTTGTAGTGGTGTATTTTGATGATATCTTGGTCTATAGTAAAACCCTAGAAGATCATCTTGATCATTTACGTTCTGTTGTAAGTGTTTTACGTTCTGAGAAATTGTATGCTAACTTACATAAATATTCCTTTTGTACTGATCAGATCACATTTCTTGGCTATGTTGTCAGTGCTAAAGGTGTTGAGGTTGACGAGGAAAAAGTTAAGGCAATTCGTGATTGGCTTACACCTAAGTCAACTAGTGACGTGCGTAGCTTTCATGGTCTAGCTAGTTTCTATAGACATTTTGTTAAAGACTTTAGCACCATTGCCGCACCACTCACTGAGCTTATGAAAAAGAACATGAGTTTTAGGTGGGGTAGTGAACAAGACAAGGCTTTTAATTGCATCAAGGAAAAATTAAGTTCTGCACCTTTACTTGCTTTACCTAACTTTGCAAAAGCTTTCGAGATTGAGTGTGATGCCTCAGGTATTGGCATTGGAGTTGTTTTGATGCAAGGAAGGCGCCCAATTGCTTACTTTAGTGAAAAGCTAAGTGGAGCAAGCCTTAATTATCCTACTTATGATAAAGAGATGTATACATTGGTACGGGCTTTGGAGACATGGCAACATTACCTTTGGCCTAAAGAGTTTGTCATCCATACTGACCATGAATCTTTGAAGCACTTGAAGGACAAGGAAAGTTGAACAAAAGACATGCCAAGTGGGTTGAATTTATTGAGACCTTTCCCTACATCATCCAATATAAAAAAGGTAAGGAAAATGTGGTAGCTGACGCGTTATCTCGCAGGTATGCCCTTATCTCTACACTTACTGCAAACTTATTAGGATTTGAACACATTAAGGATTTATATGTGAATGATCCTGACTTTGCTAATGTATATAGAGCATGTGAGTTGTCAGCCTTTGAGAAGTTTTATAGGCATAAGGTTTTCTTATTTAGGGAAAATCGTTTATGCATGCTTATGAGTTCTTTGAGGGAGTTGGTTGTAAGAGAAGCTCATGAGGGTGGTCTAATGGGTCATTTCGGAGTTAGGAAAACCCTAGATGTCCTAAATGAACATTTTTTTTGGCCACAAATGAAACGAGATGTTGAGAGGATATGTGCGAAATGCATAGCATGTAAACAAGCTAAATCTAGAGTTTTACCTCATGGCTTGTATACCGCTCTACCCATACCTAACCATCCTTGGGTTGATTTATCTATGGACTTTGTAATAGAATTGCCACGAACAAAAAGGGGTAGGGATTCTGTATTTGTTGTTGTTGATAGATTTTCAAAAATGGCACACTTCATCCCATGTCATAAAACTCATGATGCAAACAACGTGGCTGACTTATTGTTTAGAGAAGTAGTATGTTTGCATGGCATGCCACGAAGCATTGTTTCAGATCGGGATACAAAGTTCTTAAGCTACTTCTGGAAGACTTTATGGGGTAAGTTAGGTACTAAGCTATTGTTTTCAACTACTTGTCATCCACAAACTGATGGGCAAACTGAGTCCTTGCAATGAAAAGTGAAGCCCTATTATCAAAAAAATAAAGTAACAATCACTTTGTTTGATAATTAAACCATTCAATACTTGTAAGGAAACCTAATCAAGATCAATGACTTATTTACTAGATGGAATTCAATGGGTTTAGAGTACCAAAGATGTAGAAATGAGCTTTTTGCAATGAATACATTTTTACTGTTGTCACAATAGTTAATTATGAGAGCTAAAAGGATGAAAGAGGCACTTAATGGAATAATTGAAGAAATTTGAGCCAAAGAAGCTAATTCAAGTTTGAATGGTAGTAAACCATATCTTAATGTAGGCCAAGGCATTATTTATTATTTAAGTATGCTAAATCGGTCTATGTCAAGTGATTGGAAGGATTTCTACAAAAACACCAAAATAAATAGGAGTAAATTTGTTGTTAGCTTATTTAGGAAGTTTATAATTATCTTTAGGGTTAGGATTGTTAATTTACAACAACTACTAAAACAATTATGAATAGATTTGTTGTTAGCTTATTAAAGAAGTTTGACATTATCTATAAGGTTAGGGTTGTTAATTTAGCTTATAAATGGGTTTGATTTCATTGATAAAAATAAGTAAAACATTACTGAAAGTAAAAATGAGAAATTTCTCCTTCTATTCTTTCAAGAACTAAAGACCTTATCAAGAACTAACTCTTCATGTGGTATTTAACTTAACTTACCACTACAAAATCCCTTCTTTTTTGGAGTACAGTGTCCACATCTTTCTTTACACCTTAGGTTTGTGTTCCTCAAACATTGGGTTTAGGTCTTGCATAATTGAAATCTAATTTTGCTTTCTTAGGTTCTTATTTGAATTCCTTGAATACATTGGGTCCCAAAGCCACGTCCTTTGGGGTTTACATTAGATGGCCTCATTATTTAGGAATTAAATAGTAAAAGGTAATATAGACCAATCACACCATTTTTTGTTGAAATTTAATGGATTTAGAGTACCAAAGATGCACAAACAAGTTTGTTGCAATGAATATAATGTTTGATATTGATACAAAAGTTAATTGTGAGATCATTATGTGTGAATAAGTCCTTGCAATGGAAAGAGAAGACAAGTTATCAAAAAATGAAAAAATAGTCTCATTGTTCGATAATTAAACTGTCCAATACCTATAAGGAAAGCTAATCAATATTAATGACTAATTTGCTTGATGGAATTCAATGGGTTTAAAGTACCAAAGGTATACAAATATGCTTGTTCCAATGAATATAATGTTTCACCATCATTTTGTTCAAATGAGTCCACGTAATGAAAAGAGAAGTGTTGTTATCAAAATATTTAGAGATAGTCTCATTGATTGGAATCAAACCATTCAATATAAGGAAAGCTAATAAAGATCAATGACTCATTTCCTTGATGGAATTTAATGGATATAGAGTACCAAAGGTGTACAGAGGTGCTTATTCCAATGAATAGAATGCTTTATGTAGATATGAAAGTTAATTTCACATCATTTTGTGTAACTGTGTCCCTACAATGAAGGAAGGAGCCTTGTTTGTTGAAAATGAAGAGATAGTCTCATTTAATATGTATAGGAAAAGGTAATATAGACCAATCACACCTTTTTTGATGGAATTCAATGGATTTAGAAAATCAAAGATGTAGAAATGACCTTTGTTGCAATGAATATAATGTTTAATGCTGATACAAAAGTTAATTACAAAATCATTTTGTGTGAATGAGTCCTTGTAACAAAATTAGAAGTCTTGTTATCAAAATATGAAGAGACAATCTCATTATTCAAGAATTAAACTATCCAATACCTATAAAGAAAGCTAATAAGAACTATTGCATTATTATCTTGATGGAATTCAATAGATTTAGAATACCAAAGACATACAAACGTGCTTGTTCCATTGAATATACTCCTTTGTGTAGACACAAATGTTACTTTCACCATCATTTTGTGTAAATGAGTCTTTTTAACAAAGGAAGAGCCTTGTTAGATAGAAATAAAGAGAACGTTATCACTATTCAGTAGTTGAAACACTTAATACATATAGGCAAAGGTAATATAGACTAATCACACCTTTTTTGGATGAAATTCAATGGATTTAGAGCCCAAAAAATGTATGTACAAGCTTTTTGTGTTAAATATAATGTTTATTGTTGTCATAGAGTAAATTATAAGATCATTTTGTGTAAATAAGTCCTTTCAATGAAATGAGAAATCTTGTCATCAAAAAATGAAGATATGGCCTCATTGTTCATGAGTTAAACCATTCAATAATTACAATGAAAGCTAACAAAGATCAATGACTCATTTACATGACATAATTTGATGGATTTAAACTACCAAAGGAGTACAAACATTCTTGTTTTAATGAATATAATATTTTATGTAGACACTAATGTTAATTTCACCATCATTTTGTGTAAATGAGTCCATGTAATGAAAAGGGAAGTCTTTTTATTAAAAAATGAATAGACAGTCACATTGCTTGGGAATTAATGCATTTAATACTTACAAGGAAAGCTAATGAAGATTGATGACTCATTTACTTGATGGAATTCAATAGATTTATAGAATCAAAGGTGTATAAACAAGATTATTTCAATGAAAATAATGTTTGCTATTAACAAAAAAAGTTATTTACAAGATTATTTTATGTGAATGAGTCCTTGCAATTAAAAGAGAAGTCTTGTTATTAGAAAATGATGAGTCATTTACTTGAGGGAATTTGATGGATTTAGAGTACCATTTAGGAATGGAGACACTCAATACAAGTAATATAGACCAATCACACATGTTTTAGATGAAATTCAATGGATTTAGAGTACCAAAGATGTTGAGATGAGTTTCTTGCAATGAATACAATGTTTGTTGTTGAGACAAAAGTTAATTTTGAGATCATTTTGTTTAAATGATTCCTTGCAATGAAAAGAGAAGCCTTGTTAGCAAAAAATGAAGACATGGTCTCATTGTTCAAAAATTAAACTATTTATGCCTATAAAGAAAGCTAATAAAAATCGATGACTCATTTACTTGATGGAATTTAATAAATTTATAGTATCAAAGATGTACAATTGTTGCAATGAATATAATGTTAGCTATTTACACAAAAGTTAACTATGTGATTGTTTCTGTGTGAATGAGTCTGCAATTAAAAAGAGAAGGCTTATTATTAAAAATTGAAGAGATTATCTCATTGTTCAAAAATTAAACCATTCAATACCTATTAGGAAAGCAAATCAAGATCATTGAGTCATTTGCCAGAAGGAATTCCATGTGTTTAGAGTATCAAAGTTTGAAATGAAGGATGGACTTCAAGATGTATAAGAAAAAGTAATCTAGATGAATCACACATATTTTTTTATGGACTTTAATGGATTTAGAGTACTAATGATGTAGAAACAAGCTTCTTACAATGAATATAATGTTTGTTATTCAAACAAAAGTTAATTTCAAGATCATTTTGTGTGAATGAGTCCTTGCAACAAAAAGGAAAGTCTTGTTATCAAAAAGTGAAGAGGTAGTTTCATTGTTCAAGAATTAAACCATTTAATACCTATAAGGAAAGTTAATGAAGATGAATGGCTCATTTTCACAATGGAATTCCATTGTGGAGAGGTAGTCTTGTGTGATGTTGTACCTATGCATGCTGGGCATATTTTGTTGGGAAGACCATCACAATATGAAAACATTAAATGCATGATGGGTTTTGTAAAAAATGATAAACCCATTACTCTTGTACCTTTGACAGCTTGACAAGTATAAGATGATTAATTAAGGAATAAAAAAGAGAGTGAGGGAGAAAAAAAAAAAAAAGAAATGGAGGCTAAGAGGAGAAAAGAGGAAAAGAATGGAGAGAAAGGAGATAAGACTAAGAGAGGAGAAGAAAGAGGGTGAGAGAGAAAAAAAAAAAAAAAGGGAGTTTGTATATAAAACAGAGTGATATTAAGAGAGCTTTGTATTCAAAATAGCCTATAATTGTACTTTTATACAAAGAGGCTTATTTTAGTACTAATGAACTTAGCCTTTCTTTGCCTAGTGTTGTCATTTCTCTTTTGTAAGAATTTGATGTTGTTTTTCCCTAACAACCAAGAGGCTTGCCACCTTTGAGGAGAATAGAACATTATATTCAATTCATCCAAGGTGTGATAATTCTAAATTGATATGCTTATAAAAGTAATTTTGTAGAGACAAAGAAGCTTCAAAGACAAGTTAATGAGCTCATGGAAAAGGGATATATGAGGAAGAGCATGAGTCCATGTGTAGTTTCAGTATTGCTTGTGCCTAAGAAGGATAGGATTTGGAGGATGTGAATTAATTATCAAGCAGTTAACAAAATAATTATAACGTATCACCATCTTATCACTAGATTGGATGACATGTTAGATAAATTACATGGTTCATGTGTCTTTTCTCAAATTGATTTGAAAAGTGGATATTACCAAATTAGGATGAGAGAGGGAGATAAGTGGAAAACAACTTTCAAAACTAAATATGGTTTGCATGAATGCCTTGTTATGCCATTTGGTCTCACTAATGTATTGAGCACATCTATGAGATTGATGAATCATGTTTTACATGCATTCATTGGTAATTTTGTTGTTATGTATTTTGATGATATTTTTGGTCTATAGCAAAAAATTAGATAAGCATCTTGATCATTTATGTTCTATTGTAAATGTTTTATGTTTTGAGAAATTGTATTCTAACCTTAAGAATTGTCCTTTTTGCACTAATTAGATCCTATTTCTTGACTATGTTATGAGTGCTAGGGGTATTAAGATTGATAAGGAAAAGTTTAGGGCAATTCATGCTAGTTTCTATAGACACTTTGTTAGGGCCTTTAGCACCATTGCTGCACCATTAACTGAAATTGTTAAAAAGAATGTGGGATATAAGTGGAGTAGTGATCCAGACAAGGCTTTTAATTTAATCAAGGAAAAATTTTGCTTTGCACCCTTACTTGTTTTACCTAACTTTGCTAAAACATTTTAGTTTATGTGTGATGCTTTAGGTATTGGCATTGGAACCATTTTAATGCAAGAATTTGACCAATTGCCTACTTTAGTGAAAAGCTCAGTGGAGCAGTCCTTAGTTATCCCACTAATGATAAGGATACATGTGCATTGGTATAGGCCTTAGACATATGGTAGCACTACCTTTGTCCTAATGAGTTTGTCATCCATACTAACAACAAATCCTTGAAGCACTTAAAGGAACAAAAGAAGTTGAACAAGAGACATAACAAATGGGTCAAGTTCATTAAAACCTTTCCCTACATCATCAAATATAAACAAGGTAAGGGGAATGTGGTAGTTGATGCATTACCTTAGTAGTATGCCCATATCTCTATGCTTAGTGAAAAATTGTTAGGATTTGAGTATATTAAAAATTCATGTGTGAATGATCCTAACTTTGCTATAGTGGATAGGACATGTAAGAAGTCAACCTCTGGGAAATTTTATGGGCATGTGGGTTTCTTATTTAGGGAAAATTGATTATGTGTGCCTATGAGATCCTTGAGGGAGTTGTTGTGAGAGAAGCACATGGGAGATGGTCTAATGGGTCATTTTAGAGTTAGAAAAACTCTAGATGTCTTAGTTGAACATTTCTTTTGGCCATACATGAAAGAAGCTATTGATAGGGTGTGTAAGAAGTGCATAACATGCAAATAGGCCAAATCTAAAGTTTTACCCAATGGCTTCTATGCTCCTTTACCTAACCTAAACAACCCTAGGTTGATTTATCTGTGGACTTTATGCTAAAACTACCATGATCAAAATGGGGTAGGGATTCTACATTTGTTGTTATTGACAAGTTTTCAAAGATAGCACACTTCATCCCTTGCCATAAAATCGATGATGCAAATAATGTAATGAAATTGTTCTTTAGAGAGCTAAATTTGCATGGCATGCCTTAAAGCATTGTTTTAAACCAGGAAAAAAAGTTCCTAAGCTACTATTAAAAGATGTTACAAGTAAGTTAGGTACTAAATTGTTGTTCTTAACTGCTTGCCATCCAACAACCACTATATTCACTCCAACAAGCTTGTTTCCACATCTTTGGTACTCTAAACCGATTGAATTTCTTTTAAAAAATGGTATGAGTGGTCTTAATTGGCTTTTCTTATATGTATTAAGTGTCTCTAACCCTAAATAATGGCACCATCACTTTAGTTCTAACTAACAACTCTACTTCCTTTGTTACAATGACTCCTTTACACAAAATGAAAAAATTAAATTTTGTGTCTGCATAAAACATTATATTCATTGGAAGAAGCACATTTGTACACCCTTAGTGCTTAAAATCCATTGAATTCTATTAAATAGAGGAGTCATTGATCTTGACTAGGTTTCATTATCAATATTGAATGGTTTAATTCTTACATAATGTGATCATCTCTTCATCTTTTCTTTTTTTTTTTTTTTTTTTATAAAAAGCATGTTTATATTCATTATATTCACTGTAACAAACCAAACTTTCATAAGCTTTTGGGTTTTCTGGTTTTTGGGCTTAAGGCTTTACTATTGGGCATGCTTGAGGCTGAAGATTCAGAAGAGTCATCAATGGCTTACTTTTGTGGGCTTAGAATGTTTTGGCAACTTAAAGGGTTTCAGCTTTGGCTTTTTGAGCTGAACATGTTAACCCATGCTTTTGGTTGGGTAGCTTGTGATTGGGTCTTTTCTTTGTCTTGTAAGTAGTTTGAAGAACTTTAAGTATGTTCAATTTCAAAATCAAAAACACTTAAAATTGCTTGCCATCCTACAAAAATCTCTTTGGATGCAATATTTTGAACACCTTTTTGTAATACAAATTTTGCTACTTGACAATCAATGCGTAATAAGACTTTTTGATTTAGCAAGTCATGCTGAAATTTTGAAATGTATAAACAATTGCCAAATTTTCCTTTATAATGGTGGAACACCCCCTTTGACAATCATTCCAATGCTTGGATGTGAAACAAACACATCAGTCTCAACTATTTTAGGTAGTCTAGGATTGCTTATGTGAAGACAGGACAACTCTTTGACTTGACATTTAATCTCTCTCACTATAGTTGTGTGTTGATTAGTCCATATTGAGATGAGGCTTGGTTTGGGGTTGGTTAGAGCATCCTTAAGATTATAAGGAGCTCGGATGGACTGAAGTAATGGGTTTGGATTTGAAGTCGATGGGCTTTCAAGGAGCTTTTGTTGAAACTGGGCTTTATCTTGATCATTTCCTAACATATCAAGTATCTCAAGGATTTGCTCTTAAGCACGTGTTAAGACTCTTACCCCTTTCTCTTTTGACCCTATTTTAGAAGAGGCATTAAGTTCATTAACTTGGAGACTAGCTTTATCCTTACAAGATAGTTCAGGAGTACTAGCTTTTAAGGTTTCAACCAACAATGCCTGTAGTTGGGCTTGAATAGTATCAGGCAGTTTAAAAACTTAGAGTTTTTTGTGAAGTTTACAGTTTTTGGACACATGACCAAGCTTACTACCACAGTTATAACAAACATATTAGGATGTTTGGACTTTTGTTTGTTTCAGCTTATTAGGTTTGGGCTTGAAAGTTGTCTTGGGCTTAGAAGATTGTTGGTGTTGGTTAGGCTTAGATTTTGAGTAAAAAGGATTTTTTTGATTCGGTATTGGGCCTATGCTTTCTCTTGGTCTTTTCTTTATGATAGAGGTTATCATCAAATAGGGCACAAAAAGATCCTAACTCCTTTTGAGTCTACTTTTGTTCCTACTTGATCTACTTTTGAAGCTTTAGATCTTCACAAATCTGTAGTCCTTTTTTATGGACAAAGCTTATCAATTCACCATAGGCCAACTAATGATAGGGAATTTGGTCATTATACTAAGCTCGTAGTTTAGATATTACCTTATCGCTAAGTAGCCTTGGTAATCTTGCCAAAAACTTTTCTTTCTAGAAAACTTGATTTATATCATCTTATTGCATGACATAGTTACAAACATATTTTTGGGAGTTGCCCTATTTTATAATAAACTCCTATTTAGGAGTGGAGTTTATGGTAACCCTGGCTCATTAAGTATTCCAATCAAATTAATAAGGCCTTGGACCACTTTAAGACATGTTTTTCTACCCTTCAAGCTTGAATTAGCTTTTTTTCAGAACAAATTTCATCATTCAGCTTGCTAAGTGCTTCTTTTATCCTTTTAGCTCTTGAACATTTTATTGGCCCTTCTTGAATGGATCCTTAAAAGCCCTTCATGCATTAACTTTGCCATGGATCTCATCATTTCCCATCTCCTTTAAAGGATTCACCCTTAAATCATTACTTGCATCAAAAGGAGAAATATTATAATCATCAAATGTTGCACTCACATTATACTCACTAAAAAGGTCCAACTTGTAGGCATTGTCATTAATTCATGCCACCACATGAAATGGACCATCTCCTTTAAGCCACAACATTGAATGCCTCGAAGCCAAGAACCTCTCCTTGTGCATATGCACCTAAACTCAATCACTAGGTTAAATACCACCTTCTTTCTCCCTTTGTTGGCATGGGATACATATTGCTATGTTCATTTTGCAATTTCTTGCCACAGCTTGTTGCGCAACTTCTTCACCATTTTGGCCTTATGTTCACCATCTAAGCACAAAGCATGCATGAGATTAGGATCTGAGAGAAAGGGTAAAGTTAGGGTAACAAGAAAAATAAATAGGTTCATCAATTAGACTAGATTCTATTACTCCTAATAAGGAGTCATGAAACCTCCTATGTCTTTAGTCTTTAGCATAAATTATGGCAGAGTTATTTAAACTTAATCTTGTGGCCAGCTTCAAAGCTACTTGAATCATGCAAATATGGGGAAATTTATATTTCCTTTAGTGTGAACTAATAAGTTCCTGGGATAGCAAGGAAAAACAAATCATTATAACCTTGAGATAAGGGTATAACTTCTTCAATTTTTTTAATAACATAATCAGATTTAGATAAAATATATATATATATATACCACTTGATATATATATGTGACAATGAGGATGATGGTAATTTCCAATTCTAATGATAAATATCCTTTAGATTTTCATTAATAATAATTACTTTACTTTTACTATTAAAGTGCCAACTTTAATGAAGTTTAACCATATGTGTCATAGAATAACTGTCAGTGGTTTACACCAAAAGCATTTAACACCCAACCATAGCTTGCATGAGCTAAAAATGAAAACACAGTTTTCAACAACAACTTATAATAGATACTTCACTAGGTTTGGCTCTAATTCTCTTAATTTGTATTAAGAAGGACTAATACCTTTAAAATACTTTTCAAAAACAACAAAAGTATTAAACACTATTGATTAGAGTAAGCTTGTTATTTAATACAAGCTATCATAAGTCGTTATTTGTAATGATGGTATATGCTTAGAAATTCCTTTTGTGATGCTTAAAATTCTATCACAAGATTTCATATTAAGAAATCATTTCATGCATATGCTATATCCAATATAGAAAATAGTGATGATGCATAAATGCAAAGATTAATAAAAAGCTTATTAGCTTTAATTTTACTTCCATTCTTCAGTATAGAGAAATTAATTTGATTCAGAATAAGATTAAGAGGAATGAAAGATTCATTCATTCTCCAACTAATGAAATTACTTATAAGCATTTACAACAAAAACTTAAAACTCCTTTTAATCAAAAGAAGATAAAATGAATACATAAAGAAATAGAATCAAAACATAAGAAGGTGGTCTCATTGTTTTAGAATTAAGTCATTCAATATCTTTAAGGGAAAGCTAATCAAGATCAAAGACTCATTAACCTGATAAAACTCAATGGGTTCCAAGTACCAAAGGTGTGAAAACATGTTTACTCCAATGGATATAATGTTTTACAGAGACACAAAGTTAATATTACCCTCATTTTGTGTAAATGAGTCATTGTAATGAAAAAAAAAAAGTCTTGTAATCAAAAAATAAAGAGTCTCATCATTTAGGAATTAAATCATTCAATACCTATAAGGAAAGCAAACAAAGATCAATGACAACTTTATGGAATTTAATGGATTGAGTGTACCAAAGACATACAAATAAGCTTATAACTATGAATATAATGTTTTCTATTAACACAAAAGATAATAATGACACCATTTTGTGTGAATGAGTCCTCACAACAAAAAGAAAAGTCTTGTTATCAAAAAATGAAGAGATGGTCTCATTGTTCAAACATTAAACCATTGAATACTTGTAAAGAAAGCTAGAGATCAATTAATAATTTACTTAATGGAATTTAATGGGTTAAAAGTACCAAAGGTGTGTAAACATGCTTAATCACATGAATAAAGTGTAGACACAAAAGTTAATTTGACCATTATTTTGTGTAAATGAGTCCTTGCAATGAAGGAAGGGGTCTTGTTAGCTAGAAGTGAAAAGAAGGCCTCATTATTCAAGAATTGAAGCACTCAATATATATAGGAAATGGTAATCTAGACTAATCACACCTTTCTTTGATGTAATTAAATGGATTTAGAACACCAAAGATGTACAAATGAGTTTGTTGCAAAGATTATAATGATTATTATAGGCACAAAAGTTAATTACAAAATCAATTTGGGTGAATGAGCCCTTGCAACAAAAGAGAAGTCTTGTTGTCAAAAAATGAAAAAAAATATTCTCATTGTTTAGGAATAAACTCCTATTTAAGAGTGGAGAAAACCATGTGAGAAAACCTAATCATGTGAAGAACAATTACAACCATGTGAGAAAGCCTAATCATGATCAATTACACCTGTGTTTGAAGGGCTTTAATGGATTCAGACTACCAAAGTTGTATTGATGTGCTTGGTGCAAGGAATTTAATGTGCAGGTACAAAAATTCATTTCATAATGATTTTGTGTGAATAACTTCTTATAATGAAAGAAGTTGCCTTCTCAGCAAGAAAGGAAGTGATAATCTAATCTTTCATGCAATGAACCATTCCAACCATGCATAAAAATCTAATCAAGATTAAGGACCTCTATGTTTGGTGGATTTTAATTGATTTATTTAGACTACCAAAATTGTACTTTTAACTTGAGCAAGGAATCTAATGTTTGGTGTCGATACAAAATTTAATTTCATGATCATTTTGTATAAAAGAGTCTTTGTAATGAAAAGAGAAGCCATTTAGCACGAAATGAAGTAGGGTCTTATCCTTTAGAAATTGAATTATCCTTTAGGAATTCAACCATTCAATTCCTAGAAGAATAGCTTATCAAGATCAATGACTCATGATCATTTTTTCGGAATGAGTCCTTTGAATGAAAGAGAAGCCATATTAGCATGAAATGAAGTATAAGTCATACCCTTCAAGATTGAACCATTCAATCCTTGGAAGAATAGCTAATCAAAATCAAGGACTCCTTTGTTTGATAGACTTTAAAGGGTATATTGCCAAAGGTGTATTCATGTGTATATCACAAAGAATCTAATGTTTGGTGTAGACAAAATGATGCATTTGTCTTGATGAGTCCTGGAAGCAAAAGGACAAGACTTGTTAGCATTGAATGAAGTGGTGGTCTCATCTTTTACACAATTAACTATTCAAATCATACTAAAAAGGTTAATCAAGATCATTAACTCCTTTGGCATATGGAATTCATTCAATTCAGTCTACTCAAGGTGTATTGATGTGGTTGTCACTTTCAATCTAAAATTCAGTGTAAAAAAGAGTTAATTTCATGCTTGTTTTGTATGGATGAGCCTTGCATCAAAAAGAGAAGCATTGCTAGTAAAGAATGAAGAGATTGTATGATCTTTCAAATAATGAATTATTTGAAATATGTTAGAAACCATAATCAAGATCAATAACTTTTAGGTAATAAAACATTCAAACCATGTAAAAAAAAAGTGTGATTGATCTAGATTACCTTTTCTTATACAAAATGAGTGTTTCAACTACTAAATAATGGAATCAGCTTTCCATTTCTAGCTCCTTCCCTCAGTGCAAAGACTTATTTATACCCAATGTTGGAGACATTAACTTTTGTGTCTACAGAAATCCTTATTTTCATAGGAACAAGCACTCTTGCGAACCTTTGATACACTAAACCCATTGAATTCCATTGCACACCTTGGGTACTTTGAACCCATTGAATGGTTTAATTCTTGAACAATCAGACCACCTCTTCATTTTTTATAACAAGGCTTCTTATTTTGTTTCAAAGACTCATTTGCACAAAATAATCTCATAATTAGCTTTTTGTCAATTGCAAACATTATATTTTTTGTAGCAAGCTCATTATACATCTTTGACACTAAATCCATTAAATTTCATTGAAAAAAGATGTGGTTGGCCTAGATTACCTTTTTTTAATACATATTAAGTGTTTTAATGGTGAATAATGAAATAATCTCTTCATTTCTAATCAACAGGGCTTCTTCCTTTGTTGTAGGGACTCATTTGCACAAAATGATGGTGAAATTAGCCTCTTTACCTACACAAATCATTATGTTCATTGGAACAAGTTTGTTTTCACACCTTTAGGACATTAAACCCATTGAATTCCACTAAGTAAATAAGCCATTCATCTAGATTAGCCTCCCTTAACAATGAGATAGTCCCTCCATTTTTTTATAACAAGACTTCACTTTTTGTTGCATGGACTCATTCATACAAAAGAATGATCTCATAATTAACTTTTGTGTCATCAAACATTATATTCATTTCCACAAACTTGTTTGTACCTCTTTGGCACTCTAAATCGATTAAGTTCCATAAAAAAAGGTGTGATTTCTCTAGATTTCCTTTTCTTATATGTATTAAGTGTTTCAATTGTTAAATAGTGAGATTGTCTCTTCATTTCCAATTAAAAAGACTCCTTCCTTTGTTTCAAGGACTCATTTACACAAAACATTATATTCAATGGAACAAGCATGTTTAGACACCTTTGGTACTCTAAAATTGTTGAATTCCATCAAGTAAATGAATCATTGATCTTGATTAACTTTCTTTAGAGATATTGAATAGTTTAATTTTTGAACAAAGAGACTATCTCTTTTTTTTTTTTTTTTATAACAAAGCTCCTTTTTTTGTTTAAGGACTCATTCACACAAAATGATCTTGTAATTAACAACAAATATTATATTCATTGCAACAACTTGTTTATACATCTTTAGTACTATAAATCTATTGAATTCCATAAGAAAAAGGTGTAATTGGCCTAGATAACCCTTTCATATATCTATTAAGTATTTCAATTGTTGAATAATGAGACTCTCTCTTCATTTCAAACAAACAAGGCCCCTTGTTTTGTTACAAATGAGATCCATGGAGGAGCTGATGCATGGAGGGCTTCTAAAGATCCATTGGGCATTCAAGAAGGGCCAATGACATGTTCAAGAGCTAAAATGATGAAAGAAGCACTTAGTGGGTTTATTGAAGAAATTTGGGTCAAAGAAGCTAGTTCAAGCTTGAAGGGAAACAAAACAAATCATAATAAGGCTTGAGACTTTATTAATTAAATATGTTGAATGGCCCAATGTTAAGTGATTGTAAGGATTTTTGTAACAACTCCTAAGACAAATAAGAGTAAATTCTATTGTTAGCTTATTTAGGAAATGAAAATTTTCTCCTTTTGCTTCTTTCATGAACTAGAGAAGTTTCGAGAACTAACTCTTCTTATGGCATTTAACTCAACTTATCACTCCCAAATCTATTCTTTTCTTAGGTATGATATCTGTATCCTTCTTTATGCCTTAGGTTCATTTTCCTTGAACATTAGGTCTAGGTATTACATGATTGAAATCTAATTTTGCTTTCTTGGGTTCTTGTTTGATTCCTTATGCATGTAGGGTCCCTAAGCCAGATCTCTTAGGGTTCACATCAGCTAGTACCAAAGCTTTAGGGCTTAAACTAACTTTATTTATTTAAATTTGAGTTTTTCTTTTGTTCTTCTTCTTAGCCTCATTCTAAAACCTCATTTTCTTTGAATCTGCAAACCCTAGTTTATCTTTTCTTGTCTTTAAATCCATGCAAAAAGAAACAATGAACAATGTTCTTTGTTGCAATGAACAATTGTATTAAGTGAAGTAAATCCATGCAACAATTGTTTACTTATTCATATTAACATGCTTTGTATTGAGTGAAGTCACCCAATTTGTCTTTCTAATGAAATGTAAAGTCTTGTCTTGAAAAATTGACGAGACAGTCTCATTGTTCAGCAATTAAATCATTCAATACTTATAAGGAAAGCTAAAAAATATCAATGGCTCATTTTACTTGGTGGAATTCAATTGGTATAGAGTACCAAAGGTGTGCACATGTGCTTGTTCAAATTAATATAATATTTTAAGTAGACATAAATGTGCTTATACATATTGGGTGTTTCAATTCCTGAAAAATGAGACCATCTCTTCATTTTTAACTTACAAAGCTCCTTCTTTCATTGTAAGCACTAATTTACACAAAATATGCATAAGAAATGGTAATCTAGATGAATTACACCCTTTTTTGATGGAATTCAATGGATTTAAAGAACCAAAATTGTACAAATGGGCTTGTTGCAATGAATATAATATTTGTTGTTTAACCAAAAATTAATTATGAGATAATTTTGCATGAATGATTCCTTGAAATGATGCAAGGGGCCTTCTTAGCTTGAAATAAAAAGATGGTCTCATTTGGAAAATGAAACTCTAAATAAGAATTTCAAAAGGTAATCTAGATAAATCATAACACTTTTTTGTTGAAATTCAATGGATTTATGTACCTAAGATGTACAAACAAACTTGTTTCAATGATTATAATGTTTTCTGTAGATGCAAATGTTAATTTCTCCACCATTTTGTGTAAGTTTGTCCTTCCAATGAAAAGTAAAGTCTTGTCTTGGAAAATTGAAGAGATAGTCTCATTGTTTAGTAATTAAACCATTCAATACCTATAAGGAAAGATAAAAATGACGAATGACTCATTTTACATGGTGGAACTTAATCAGTAGAGTACCAAATGTGCGCATTTGTGCTTGTTCCAATTAAGATAATATCTTGAGTAGACATAAACATGCTTATGTGTATTAAGTGTTTCAATTCTTGAATAATAAGATTGTCTCTTTATTTCTAACTTACAAAGCTCTTTCGTTCAAAACTCTTTTACACAAAATATGTATAAGACATGGTAATCTGGACCAATCACACTAGTTTTTGATAGAATGGATATATTGTACCAAAGATGCACAAATGAGCCTTTTGCAATGAATATAAGTTTGTTGTTGACAAAAAAGCTAATTACAAGATCAATTTTTCTGAATGAGTTTCTACAATGAAGGAAAAGGCAACCTTGTTAGCTAGAAATGAATAGATGGTCCCATTTAGGAAATCAAACTCTTAATACATTTTTGAAAAAGGTAATTTAGACCAATCACACCCTTTTATGATGTAATTCAATGGGTACAATGTACCAAAGGTGTACAAACAAGTATGTTGCAATGAATATAATGTTTTATGAAGACAAAAAAGTTAATTTCACCATCATTTTGTGTAAATTTGTCCTTCCAATGAAAAGTGAAGTCTTGTCGTGAGAAATTGAAGAGATAATCTCTTTCTTCAAGAACTAAGCCCTATAAAGAAAGCCAACAAAGATCAATGACTCATTTTACTTGAGGGAATTCAATGGCTACAATATACCTAACATATGCAAACATGCTTGTTCCAAGGATTATAATGTTTTGTGTAGACACAAACTTGCTTATAGATATTAAGTTTCTCAATCCCTGAATAATGAGACTGTTTCTTCATTTCTATACAACAATCTTCTTCTTTCATTGCAAGCACTCATTTACACAAAACATGTATAAAGATGGGCAATCTAGGCCAATCACGCCATTTTTTTAATGGAATTTAATGGATTTAGTGAACGAAGGATGTAAAAAATGAGCTTGTTGTAAGGAATGTAATGTTTATTGTTGACCCTAAAGTTAATTATAAGAGCTTTTTGTGTAAATGAGTCCTTACAACAAAGGAAGGAGCCTTGTTAGCTAGAAATAAAGAGATAATATCATTTAGGAAATGAAACTCTCAATACACATTTGAAAAGGTAATCTAGGCCAATCACACCTTTTTATGATGAAATTTAATGGATTTAGAGTACCAAAGATGCATAGACAAGATTGTTACAATGAATATAATGTTTTGTGTAGGCAAAAATGTTAATTTTACCATCATCTAAATTTTTTTATCCAATGAAAAGTGGATCCTTCTCATGAAAAATTGAAGAGAAAGTCTTATTCTTTTGGTATTAAACCATTCAATACTTGTAAGGAAAGCTAATTATGATTAGTGATTCAATTTACTTGATGGAATTCAATGGGTATAGAGTACCAAAGTTGTTCAAACATGCTTGTTCTAATGATTATAATGTTTTGTGTAGACATAAATGTACTTATATGTATTAAGTGTTTCAATTCTTGAATAATGAGACTAACTCTTCATTGCAAACTAATAAAGCTCCTACTTTTTTTGCAAGCATTTATTTGTACAAAATATTTAAAAGAAATGGTAATCTTGGCCAGCCATACCCTTTTTTTTGATGGAATTCAATGGATTTAGAGCACCAAAGATGTACAAATAGTCTTGTTGCAATGAATATAATGTTTTGTGCAGACAAAAATGGTAATTTCACCATCCTTTTGTGTAACTTTGTCCTTCCAATGAAATGTGACATCTTGTCACAAAAAATTGAATAGATCATCTCATTGTTCAAGTATTGGGCCTTTTAATAAGGAAAACTAATAAAGATCAGTGACTCATTTTACTTGATGGAATTCAATGGGTACATAGTACCAAAAGTGTGCAAATGTGCTTGCTCCAATGAATATAATGTTTTAAGTGGGCACAAACTTGGTTTCATGAATTGAATGTTTCAATTTCTTAATAATGAGATTGTCTTTTTATTTCTAGCTAAAAAAGCTCCTTCCTTCATTGTAATAACTCATATATGCAAAATATGTATAAGAAATGGTAATCTAGACTGATCACACCATTTTTAATAGAATTCAATAAATTTAGTGTACCAAGGATGTACAAACAAGCCTGTTGCAATTAATATAATGTTTGACATTGATACAAAATTTAATTATGAGATCTATTTGTGTGAATCAGTCCTTGCAATGAAGGAAGCATGACTATTAGCCAAAAATTAAGAGATGGTCTCATTTAAAAAATGAAATTCTCAATACGTATTTGAAAAGATAATCATGACCACTCACAATTTTTTTTTTTATGAAATTCAATGGATTTGGAGTACAAAGAAGTACAATCGAGTTTGTTGCAATGAATATAATGTTTTATGTGGATAGAAATGTTAATTTCATTATCATTTGTGTAAATTTGTCCTTTCAATGAAAAGTGATGTCTTGTCATGAAAAATTAAGGAGTCAATCTCAATGTTTAGAAATTAAACCATTCAATCCCTATAAGAAAATCTAATAAAAATTAATGAGTCATTTCACTTGATGGAATTTAATGGGGACATAATACCAAAGGTGTGCAATTGTGTTTGTTCCAATGAATATAATGTTTTGCATAGACAAAAAAGTGCACATATATATATATATATATATATATATATATATATATATATAGAGTATTTGAATTCCTAAATAATGAGACTATCTCTTCATTTAAAACTAACAAAACTCCTTTGGTTGCGAGCACTCATTTAAGCAATATATTAAAAAGAAATGGTAATAAAGGCTAATCACACCATTTTTTGATGTACAAATGAGCTTATTGCAATGAATATAATATTTTATATTGATACAAATGTTAATTTCACAATCCTTTTCTATAAATTTGTCTTTCCAATAAAAAGTCAGGTCTTGTCATGTAATATTGAAATGATAGTCTCATTGTTTGGGAATCAAACTAGTCAATACCTATAAGGAAAACTAATAGAGAACAAACACTCATTTTACTTGATGGAATTCAATAGGTATAGAGTACCAGAGTTTTGCAAGTGTGCTTCTTCCAATAATTGTAATGTTTTGTGAAAACACAAATGTGCTTTTAGGTATTGAGTGTTTCAATTTTTGAATAATGAGATCATCTCTTCATTTCAAACTAACAAAGCTCCTTCTTTCATTACAAGCACTCATTTACACAAAAGATGTATACGAAATGGTAATCTAGACCAATCACACCATTTTTTAATAGAATTCAATGGATTTAGTGTACCAAGGATGTATAAACAAGCCTATTCTAATGAATTTAATGTCTGTTGTTGATAGCAAAGTTAATTAAGAGTTCTCTTTATGTAAATGAGTCCTTGCAATGATAAAAGGGTCCTTATTAGGTAAAAATGAAGAGGTAGTCTCATTAAGGAAATGAAACACTGAATATGCATTTGAAAAGGTAATCTAGACCAACAAATCCTTTTTTTTTTTTGATGAAATTCAATGGATTTAAAGGACCCAAGAGGTACCAATAAGCTTGTTGCAATGAATATAATGTTTTGCATAGACACTAGTGTTAATTTCACTATCATTTTCTGTGAATTTGTCCTTCTAATGAAGGTGAAGTCTTATCTTGAAAAATTGAAGAGATGGTCTCATTATTTAGGAATTAAACAATTCAATACCTATAAGGAAAGGTAATAAAGATCAATGACTCATTTCACTTGATGAAATTCAATAAGTATAGAGTACCAAATGTGTGCAAACATGCTTATTCCAATGAATATAATATTTTGGGTAGACAAAAACGTGCTTATACATATTGAGTGTTTCAATTCCTAAATAATGAGATTGTCTCTTTATTTCTAACTAACAAAGTTTTATTATTCATCGCAATCACTCATTTACAAAAAAATATGTATAAGAAATGGTAATCTAGACCACTCACACCTTTTTTTGATGAAATTTAATGGATTTAAAGTACCAAAGAGGAAGAAATGAGCTTGTTGCAATTTGTTTTATGTAGACACAAAAGTTAATTTAACTATCTTTTTGCATAAATTTGTTCTCTTAATGAAATGTGGAGTCTTGTCATGAAAGTTTGAAGAGATAGTCTCATTGTTTACGAATTAAAAAATTCATTAACTATAAGGAAAGATAATAAAGACCAATGACTTATTTTACTTGATGGAATTCAATGGGTACAAAGTATCAAAGTTACAGAAATGTGCTTGTTCCAATGAATATAATGTTTTGTGTAGACACAAATATGCTTATACATATCAACTATTTTAATTCTTGCATAATGAGCTTGTTTCTTCATTACAAACTAACATGGCTTTTTCATTTGATGGAAACACTCATTTACACAAAATATGTATAAGAAATGGTGATACAGATCAATGACACTCGTTTTTGATTGAATTCACCAAAGGTGTACAAACAAGCTTGGTTCAAAGGGTATAATGTTTTGTGTTGACACATATGTTAAGTTCATCATCATTTTGTGTAAATTTGCCCTTCCAATCATAAGAGAAGTCTTGTTATGAAAAATTAAAGAGGCAATCTCATTATTTAAGAATTCAACCATTCAATAGTTAAAAGGAAAGCTAATAAATATCAATGAATCATTTTACTTGATGGAATTCAATAGGTACAGAGTATCAAAGGCGTGCAAATGTGCTTGTTCCAATAATTATAAGGTTTTGTGTAGGCACTAACATGCCTAGACATATTGAGTATTTCAATTCCTAAATAATAAGATTATCTCTTCATTGTTAACTAACAAAGCTCCTTCTTCCACTCATTTACACAAAATATGTATAAGAAATTATCATTTAGAGAAATCACACCATTTTTTGATGGAATTTAATGGATTTAATGTACCAAAGATGTACAAATGAACTTGTTGTAATGAATATGATGTTTATTATGGACACTAAGGTTAATTACAAGATCATTTTATGTGAATGAGTCCTTGCAATGAAGGAAGGAGCCTTGCTAGCTAGAAATGAAGTGATCTTCTCATTCAGGAATTAAAACCCTAAATACATATATGAAAAGGTAGTGTAGACAAATTACACTATTTTTTTTGGTTTAAATTCAATGAATTTAGAGTATCAAAGATTTATAAACAAGCTTGTTACAATGAATATATTGTTTTGAGTAGACAAAATTGTTAATTTCATCATCAATTTTTTGTATATTTTTCCTTCCAATGATAAGAGAAGTCTTGTTGTGAAAAATTGAACAGACTAACTCTTCATTTCTAACTAACAAAGCTCCTTCTTTGGTTACAAGCACTCATTTACACAAAATATGTATAAGAAATGGTACTCTAGACCAATCACACCACTTTTGGATGGAATTCAATGGATTTAGTGTACCAAAGATGTACAAATAGCCTTGTTGCAATGAATATAAAGTTTGTTGTTGACACAAAAGTTAATTATGAGATCATTTTGTATAAACAAGTCCTTGTAACCAAAGAAGGAGCCTTGTTAGCTAGAAATGAAGAGATTGTCGCATTTAGGAATTAAAATACTAAATACATATTTGAAATGGTAATCTACACCAATCACACCTTTTTTTTTTTTTTTATGAAACTCAATGCATTTAAAGTATTAAAGATGTACAAATGAGTTCCTAGCAATGAAGATAATGTTTTACATAAAAAAAATGTTGATTTCATCATCATTTAATGTAAATTTGTCCTTTATATAAAATGAGAAATTTGTCATGAAAAATTGAACAGACAGTCTCATTGTTCAAGAATTAGACCATTTAATACCTATAGGGAAAGGTGTGCAAATGTGCTTTGTTCCAATGAAAGTAATGTTTTGAGTAGACACAAACATGCTTATACATATTAAGTATTTTAATTCCTGAATAATAAGAACATCTCTTCATTTCTAACCATTATTTTGTCAAAATGAGTCCATGCAACAGAGGCAAGAGCCTTATTAGTTAGAAATGAAGAGATAGTCTCATTATTCAAGAATATAATGAGATTAAGGAAAAGGTAAAAGTGGTATTTTGCTCTTGTAAAAATACCTTAAAAGGAAATTTGTTTAATGAACTTTAATCGAGGACAACAAAAACTTTGGCATCAAAGGCATAAAAAATATATTGTAGAAATGGGTATTGATAATATTTTTACTTATATTCAAAATATTTATAATATTCAATGACAACCTTTTCCTAATTTTTTGGCTTTAAAAAACTACCTAATCCTTGAAAAAGCTTACCAAGAGTATTTAACCAAAAAGGGCAAAAGGGTTAATAATATTTGCCCTCCTATTTTAAATCTTTCTTTAAAAATTAAGGAAAGTGAGGTTAGAGATTTGCCTTGTAAGGCCAAAGCTATGACCAGTGCTATAATATAGTAAGATAATTGTACTGATTTCTATCTTAATCAATGGGCACTCAATTGATTAGAGTAGAGAAAAAGTTGAAGAAATATTTCACAAATGGGACTTTATTCCTAAGAATTTAGTTAAATTAGAAATTCAAAAGGGTTTAATTTAAATCTCTATCCTCTAAAGATATTAACTATAATATGACCAACGTGAGTTTTAGAAAAATAGAACTAGTGGAGGAAATAGTTAAATGACTTAATAGCCTTGGTCTAAAAGATAAAGAAGCTATTGTTCTAGAAAAAGAAAATTAGATTAAATTTGATAGTAAAGGTGAAAATATCAAAAAAGACTTAGAAGAGTTAGATCAACTTCAACAAATGTTCTTATTAAAGAAAATTAGATTAAATCTGACAATAAAGGTGAAAATATCAAAGAAGACTTTGAAGAGTTAGATCAACTTCAACAAATGTTCTTATTAGAACATTAGCCATTTAAGAGTAGTCCTTTTGATATGAAGGAACCTCTTTCTATTAATAAAATAACCTTTAATAAGGTTCCTACTATGTTATGCTATCCAAGATCAATACATGTTGGAAGAACAATTGAAGCATAATTATGTTCAATATGATGGTAGTAGTATAGTTGAATGGAATCTCAATGGTGTGATTGAACATCAATTTCTAATTTTGTTGCATTACATGATGACGTTTGTAACCACTGCCAAAACAAAGAGTAATTCTAACCCTCATTTTGCTCAAATCATAACAAGTGGTTTTACTAAATCACTTAAAGGTTGGTGGGATTTTTATTTATCTAATAAAGTAAAACATCAAATTTTTTTGGCTACATCAAAGTTAATTTCACCATTATTTTATATAAATGAGTCCTTGCAATGAGGAAGGGATCCTTGTTAGCTAAAAGTGAAGAGAAGGTCTCATTATTCAAGAATTGAAGCATCAAATAGCTATAAGAAAGCTAATCAAGATCAAACTAACCTCCATTTCAAGGAATTCAATGGGATAGAGTGAATAGAATGTGCTTGTTCCAATGAATAGAATGTTTTGTGTAGACACAAGAGTGAATTTCACTAGCATTTTAGGTAAATAAATCCCTACAATGAAGGAAGGAATCGTGTTAGTTAGAAATGAAGAGAATGTCTCATTATCCAGGATTTTAAACTTTCAATAGGTATAAGAAAAACTAATCAAAAATAATCAAAGCATTGTTTGATGGAATTCAAAGGATTTGGAATAACAAAGATATTCAAACAAGCTTATTGCAAAGAATATAATGTATTTTGATGACACAAAAGTTAATTATGAGATCATTTTGTGTGAATAAGTACTTGCAACAAAAAAGAAAGAAAGAAGATTTTTTATCAAAAAATGGAGAGGCAGTCTTATTGTTTGAGAATTAAACTATTCAATATTTGTGAAGAATGCTAATCAAGATCAATGACTCATTTACTTGATGGAATTCAATAGGTTTAGAGTACCAAAGGTGTGCAAAAGTGTCTATTCCAATGAATAAAATGTTTTGTGTAAACAAAATTATTAATTTCACCATCATTTTATGTAAATCAGTTGTTACAATGATGGAAGGAGCCTTATTGGATAGAAATGAAGAGACTATCTCATTATTTTGGAATTGAAACACTCAATACACATAAGAAAAGGTAATCTAAACCAATTGGACTTTTTTTTTTATGGAATTCAATGGATTTAGAGTACCAAAGTTGTACAAATGAGATTGTTGCAAAAAAATATATTGTTTAATGTTGACACAAAAGTTATTTATAGACCATTTTGTGTGAATGAGTTCTTGCAACCAAAGAGAAGTCTTGTTATCAAAAAATGAATAGATGGTATCATTGTTCAAGAATTAAACCATTAAATACTTACAATGAAAGCTAATCAACATCAATGACTCATTTGCTTCATGGAATTGAATGTATTTAGAGTACCAAAGACATACATGCATGCTTGTTCCAATAAATAGAATGTTTTGTGTAGAAGCAAGTGTTAATTTCAGCATCATTTTGGGTAAATGAGTCCTTATAACAAAAGAAGGAGCCTTGTTAGCTAGAATTAAAGAAAAGGTCCCATTATTTAGGATTTGAAAATTTCTAAAGGTATATGAAAAGCTAATTGAGATCAATCAAAGCTTTGTTTGAAGGAATTCAATGGATTGAGAGTATCAATGATATACAAACCAGCTTGTTTCAAAGAATATAATGTTTACTACTAACACAAAAGTTAATTACAATATCACTTTTTGTGAATAAGTCCTTTCAATGAAAAGAGAAGTCTTGTTATCGAAAAATGAAGAGGCAATCTTATTATTTGAGAATTAAATCTTTCAATACTTGTAAATAATGTTAATTAAGATCAATGATTCATTTACTTGATGGAATTCAATAAGTTTAGAGTACCAAGTTGTGCAAACATGCTTTCTCCAATGAATATAATGCTTTATGTGGACACAAAAAGATAATTTTGTGTAAATGAGTCCTTGTAACAAAGGAAGGAGCATTATAGGATAGAAATGAAGAGATGATATCATTATTTAGACATTGAAACACTCAAAACGTATAAGAAAGAGTAATCTAGACCAATTAGACTTATTTTTGGTGGAATTCAATGGATCCAAAATACCAAAGTTGTACAAATGAGCCTGCTACAAAGAATATAATGTTTACTATTGATATTAAAGTTAATTACAAAGTAATTTTGTGTGAACAAGTCCTTACAACCAATGAGAAGTGATGTTATCATAAAATGAAAAGATAGTCTTATTATTTAAGAATTAAGCCATTCAATACCTGTAAGAAAAGCCAATAAACAATGCTCAACAATTCAAACATAGAATGGACAATTTTCAAATAGAATACATTAGACACAAAACTAGATTTAGTAAAAGAAAGCTTAAGAGAAAAAGGACGTACATGAATATAGCTTTCATTGAATGACACTACAAGTTTACATATTGTTTTGGAGTAAGTTTACAAATAGGGAAAGAAAGTTATGCCTTCACCATGGGATACTCCTATTTGTCTTTGAAGTCTATGATAACTAACAAATACATGATAAAAGTTTTCTTTATAAAGTATTAAGTATCTTTATAAAAGTAGATTTTATAAAGTGGCTTTATACAATGGCTTTAAGAAAGCATTTTGTCCATTTTGTCCCCTTTACAACTCATATAGATCTTTTAAGTCTCACATAATATCATCTTGTTGAGTGAGTTGATTGGAATCCTTTGCTTAACTACTTTCTGGTTGGCCTTTATCAGATTGTAAAATACTAGCCATCATCTCAGTTAGTTGTTCTCTTGGCACACTCTCAACCAGTGCTTTAAGCATTTAAGTTGGAGTCTTGATAGCTGGAGGAGTAGGTCTTACAATGTTGATTCCTAAATTAATAACTCCTTTAGTAGTGTAAACCCCTTCATTAAAATAGTCAAAATTTTCCCACCATCGAATGTTAATCCATCAAACAAGCCATGATACATGCTAAGTACTTTCTCCCAGGATGTTAACCAATTTGGAAATGATATTATAGTCCATGATCCATGGAATATGATACCAGACAACAAAATATAAGATTGTATTCCTCAAGTTAGGATTCTTTTCACAAAATTATTCATAAATAATTTTTAATGTTAAAGGGAGTGTAATGGGATGTAATCCCCATTTAAGGAACCATATTTTAAACCAAATGGGAAATTTAACCTTATAATGAGGAGATTAATATGAAGAAACCAACTAGATTTCTTTTGTGGGTTTTTATATAATAAAGATCTCTCCTAAGCTTTAATAGAGTTAAAATAATTGAAAGTTTTAACCTTCCACTAGTTTTTTAATTCTTTATAGGCTAGCAAATTACTTTGCCATTCATCTATCTAGAAAGAAGATCCTTTTGATTTTAAATTTTGCATGTGCCTAATCTTTGGTAGATCCATAACTAGCACCTCATTCAATTGGTTTAATGATCATTGGTCTCTTTTTAAAAATAATCTTCTGATAGTAATGCTAATCTTTCATGGTGGTATAAGGATATATGTTATCTTTTAAATAGAATCTTGCAACCTCTTAAAGTAGAAGTTGAGCATAGTTGGGTTTAATTGCACACACTAAGCCTATATAAACTTTGGGATAAAAATATATGTAAGCTTTTTATTCCTTATTTAGTTGTCGCTCATAAGCATCATTTGATAAGGGATCTAATTCCTTGCTATTTTAACTTGATGAACTAGAAGCATCCTTAGCCAGTGAAATAATTGACTTTAATGGGGACATAGGCCCTTGTAGTATAGGTCTTTAGGCCTTTGTAGTATAGGTCTCTTACTCATGAAGTGGTACCCTGTAAAAATTCATGATTTAGAAAATCAAGAAAGGAATTTGTAAATATCAAAATCAAAGTCTAATAATATTCCCTGCCATCTAGTAAAGATTTACTTTGAGGCTATATTTTTGACATCTTTTAGAAGAACATCTTTAGTAGCTTTACAATAAATTCTAATAAGAAATTTTTGATCAAATAAATCTACTTCAAACTTTTGAATGCACAATACTATAGCAAGAATTTCTTTCTTAATTGTAGAGTAATTAACTCTAGTTTCTTTCCAAATCCCAGAAGTAAAGCATAATAAGCTTTTTTGTGGTGAATCTTTTGTTTCAGTATTCCACCATATCCTTGGTCAAATTTTAAAGGTATCTGGATGGGGAACAATTAAAAATGGAAGTTCTTTAGCCTTTAGTTTTATTTTCTCAACTACTTGTGTATGAATGTGTGTCAATTCAGAAGGATTCTTTCTAAGTCTTTCAAATAAAGGATTAGCATCATAAGCTAATTTTTTATAAAAATCTAAAATATAACGTAGGCTTCTTAGAAATCTTTGCAATTGATTTTTGTCCTAATTTCATTAAGAAATTTAAAAGCAAATTCAATTACTTGATCTATTGGAATTACAATACCATTTTTGATGAGGTGGCCAAGAAAATGTATTCTTGGTTTGGAATGATCTAATCTTTCTAGTAGAGGCTGCAAGGCCTACCTTTTGCATGACAAATAATAAAATATTTATATGCCTAAGAAGGAGAAGGGTTATCATTTAGGGGCTGCTGCTTTGATGAGAGAAAAGCTTTTCAACAAGCTCCTTTATTAGCTTAATGATAAGCCTTCAAGGAATAGTGATTAATCTTGTAGCTTTTCTTGTAGCTTTTCTTATAGCTTTCCATCAAACAAAGAAGTGATTAATCTTGATTTTCTCTTCTTGTAGGTATTGAATAGAAAAGGAAATCAAGATCAAACTAACCACTACTTCAAGGAATTCAATAGGTCTATAGTACCAAAGTTGTACAAAGGAGCTTGTTGAAAAGAATAGAATGTTTACTATTGACACAAAAGTTAATTTCTTGAACATTTTGTGTGAATGAATCTTTACAACAAAAGAGAAGCCTTGTTATAAAAAAAAATGAAGAGACAATTTCATTGTTCAAGAATTAAACCATTTAATACCTATAAAGAAAGCTAATCAAGATTAATGACTCATTTACTTCATGTAATTTAATGGATTACAATATCAAAAGGTACATATGTGCTTATTCCAATGCATAAAATCTTTTGTGTAGACACAAAAGTGAATTTCACCATTATTTTGAGTAAATGAGTCTTTATAATGATAGAAGGTGCCTTGATAGGTAAAAATAAGGATGTCTAATTACTCAAGATTTCAAACCTTTAATATATATATGAAAAGCTAGTTGATATCAAGTAAAGCTTTCTTTGATGGAATTCAATGGATTTAGGGAACCAAAGATGTGCAAATGAGCTTGTTGCAAAGAATATAATGTTTTCTGTCAACACAAAAGTTAATTACGAGATCATTTTATGTAAATGAGTACTTGCAATGAAATAAAAAGCCTTGTTATCAAAATATGAAGAGGTAGTCTCATTTTTTGAGAATTAAACCATTCAATATTTGTAAGGATAGCTAACCAAGATCAATGACTCATTTACCTAATTGTATTCAATAGGTTTAGAGTACCAAAGGTATGCAAACATGCCTATTCCAATGAATATAATGTTTTTTCTTGATGCAAAGGTTTATTTCATCGTCATTTCATGTAAATGAGTCCTTGAAACAAAAGAAGGATCTTTGTTGGCTAGAGATGAAGACACAATCCCATTATTTAGGAATTGAAACACATAATACATATAAGGAAATGTAGCCTAGACCAACAAGACCGATTTTTGATGGAATTCAATGGATTTAGAGTATGAAATTTGTACAAATAAGCTTGTTGAAAAGAATATGAAGTTCATTGTTGACATAAAAGCTAATTACAAGATATTTTATGCAAATGAGTCTTTGAAATGAAAGAGAAGTCTTGTTATCAAAATATAAAGAGACTATCATTTTTGATGGAATTCAATGGAAGCTCATTGTTTGAGAATTAAACCATTCAATACATATTAAGAAAGCTAATTAGAATCAATGACTTATTTGCTTGTTGGAATTTGATGGATTCAGAGTACCAAAAGTTTAAAGACATGCTAACTCCAATGAATAGAATGTTTGGTGTAGACACAAAAGTTAATTTCACTATCATTTTATGTAAATGAGTCCTTATAACAAAGGAAGGAGCCTTATTAGTTAGAAATGAAGAGATGATCTCATTATTCTTGAATTTAAGTACTAAAAATGTATAAGAAAACCTAAATAAGACCACTAAAACTCTTTTTTTTATAAAATTCAATGGATTTAGAGTACCAAACATGTAGTGATGAGCTTCTTACAATGAATACAACGTTTGATGTTGACACAAAAGTTAATCATAAGATCATTTTGTGTAACTTCTTGCAACAAAAAAAGTGAAGCCTTGTTATCAAAAAATGAAGAGGTAGTCTCATTATTCAAGAATTAAACCATTCAATTCCTATAAGGAAAGCAAATCAAGATCAATGCCTCTTGTTATCAAAAATTAAAGAGACAATCTCATTGTTTAGGAATTAAACATTTAATACCTATAAAGAAAGCTAATCAAGATTAAGACTCATTTTGCTTGATGGAATTCAATGAATTCATAATATCAAAGATGTACATACATGCGTGTTCCAATGAATAAAATGTTTTGTGCAAAAAAAAAAAAAAAAAACTGAATTTCATCATCAATTTAGGTAAATAAGTCTTCGAAATGAAGGATGGAGCCTTGTTAGCAACAAATCAAAGATGTACATACATGCTTGTTCCAATGAATAGAATGTTTTATGCAGACAAAAAGTGAATTTCACCATAATTTTAGGTAAATAAGTCTTTGCAATGAATGAAAGAGCCCTGTTAGCTATAATGAAGAGAAGGTCTCATTATTTAGGATTTAAAACCTTCAATATGTATAAAAAAGGCCAATGAAGATCAAAGCAAGTTTTTTTTGGTAGAATTCAATGGATCTAAAGAACCAAAAATGTGCAAAAGAGCTTGTTGCAAAAAAAAAAAAAAAAGAAAAGGGAAAAAATGCCTCAATTTATTTAATTTAGGGAAAAAAGGAGTCTTTAATATTCTAAATCCATTGATGGAATTCAATGGATTTAGAATATCATGGATGTACATACATGCTTGTTCTAATGAATAGAATGTTTTGTGTAGAAAAAAAGTGAATTTAACCATCATTTTGGGTAAATATGTCTTTGCAACAAAGGAAGGAGCCTTGTTAGGTGGAAATGAAGAGAAGGTCTAATTATTTAAGATTTCAAACCTTCAATATACAAAAAAAAAAAAATGGTCATCAAGATCAATCAAAGCTTTGTTTGATGGAGTTCAATGGATTTAAAGAACCAAAGATGTGCAAATGAGTTTATTGCAAAAATAAGAGGGAAAGGAAGAATGCCTTAATTTATTCAAAACGTTTATAAACTTCAAAGAAAGTCTTTTCCCAAAATTTCAGCCCCCAATAAGTGTTTTGCTCTTGAAAATTCTTATCAAAAATATTTGGAAAAAATGGGTAAAAGAGTTTGTACCATTCATCCTCCACTTTTAAATTTCTCTATTAAAATTGATGATAATAAGATTAGTACTTCACCTTATAAGGTTGGAGCAACCACTAGTGTTTTTATACAGCAAGATAATTATAGTAATCTTTATCTTTAATTTGTTGGATCTCAACTTATGCGTATTGAGCAAATGATTGAGGAAAAAGCTCAAAATAGGGACGTTATTCCAAAAACTCTAGTTAAACCAAAAATAGATAAAAAGTTTTGATTGAACCTCTTTCATCAGAAGAAATAAATTACAAAATGGTAGATAAAAGTTTTGCTAAAGTAGAACTGCTAAGTGGAATCTTCAAAAGTCTTAAAGGTATGAAATTAAAAGAAAAAGAAGCCATAATGTAAGAAAAAGGGGAACATATTAAATTTGAAAGTGAGATAGAAGATTATATAAGTCAATTACAAAATTTGTTCTTATTATAATAGCAACCTCTGAAGTGTAAACTTTCTCCTTATGCAAAAAAAACCTTTTGATATTAATAAAATGACCTTCAAAAAAGCTCATACAAAATTATATTATCCAAGACCAATACTTGTTGATTTTGTATGAAAAGAACAAGTTGATTATTGCTATGTTAATATGATTGTAGTAGTTTAGTGGAATGGAATTTAGAAGGACAAATAAAACATCAAATTATCTTACTATTACATTATATGATAATATTTGAAATTGATGCTAAAACAAAGAGCAATTCTGACCTTGAGATTGCAAAAATAATTATAAGTAGATTTACTAAACAACTAAAGGGTTGATAGGATTTTTATTTGTCAATGGAGGCAAAACAACAAATATTTTCTACAATTAAATCTAAAACTAAAAAAGTTCTTTTGATTATGTTAATACACTTATTTTCACTATTACCAATAATTTTATTGGTATTACCACTTTTGCTACTTGTTAAGACTTATGAGCAACACATTAATTTGAGATACCCTAACTTATTGCATTTTAGGTGGTATAAACATGTATTCTTCTCTAGACTCTTTAATTAAGAAGAAGCTAGAATATTTTTTGGAAAGAAAAATTTCTTTTAGAGTTACCTACCTTATTTTAAAAAAGAGTTAAGACTTGATTAAAATCTAATAATGTTGGAACTATTGATTAAAATCAACATACTCATGTAGGATTAGCTATTAAAGTAGTAGCCAAAGGAGTTAAACTCTATAATGAAATGAAATTGCATAAGCAATTGCAAAATGAAAAAGCTCAAGTGAAGAAAGCTTCAGAAAGCTTTTGTGAGTAGATGGGTTATTCACCCATTAGATATCCTACAAAACAAAAGAGTAGGAGATATCACTCCAATATTAAGAAAAAACAATTTCATACAAAAGAAAAGGCCCCTATAAGGTTTAAGAAGCAAAGCATAAAGGAAGAGGAAAAAATGCATCAACTTAAAAAGATTATTGTTTGCTATAAGTGGGGAAAAATAAGGCGTTATACTAATAAGTGCAAAACAAAGCAAAAGCTTCAAGAATTAGCTATAAATGAAATTCTAAAAAGATCATTAATGCAACTTTCTTATAAAAAAAAAAAGTATTTAAAAAAGATATTTCTTTCTCAACTTTTTATTTTGATGAAGAAAGTTGTGATGGTCAATGTAACCATTACAAAGCATTGTGCAAACAAAATGGCTTGTTAGTCTTAACAAATGAAGATAGTATGATTTTGGATCTTATTGATCAAATTCTAGATCCTAAAGAAAAACATGAGCAATTACAAAAATATTTACATCTAGCTAAAATTCAGAATAAAGAATCTACTATTAAGGTTATGCAACTCAAGGAAATTATAGTTTAAATATTATACAATGTATAAAAGGTAGTCCTCCCAAGCTATGTAGGGAAGAACCATCTATTAAAAAGCTTAAAGATGAAATTCATACCATGAAAGATAGATAAAAAAAAAAAAAAAATTAAAAGAAAGAATTTTAATTTTGAAAACTCTACATGATAAGGAAGAAATGTCTTTAGTGCTTCCAAAAACTTCCTTCAAGGAATATGTGAATATTGAAAGTCTTTAATATATTAAACTTGTCAATAAAGTTATTACCCATAAATGACATACAAATATTATAGTCATTGTTAATAAAGAATAAATTTTCTTTGCTATCACCTTAATTGAGGTTGGTGCTGAAAAGAATTATGTTAATGAAGGTATCGTACCTTTAAAATAATTTTCAAAAGCAACAAAGGTGTTAAGCACTGCTAATAAAAATAAACTTGTTATTAGTTACAAGTTATCTGAAGTTGCTATTTGAAATGAAGGAACTTGTCTTGAAGTTCCTTTTGTGTTAGTTAAGCTAGCATGTTAATTTGGGAAATCATTTTCTTCATATGCTCTACCTATTAAAGAATTTAATAGCAAGGGTATTTATACAAAAATTAGTGGCAAGGTTATCAGCTTTGAATTTATATTTGTCCCTTAGTATAGAGAGATAGATTTACTTTAAAAAAATATTAAGAGAATAGAAAAGTTTATTTCTTTTCTTCAAGATGAGATTGCTTATAAGCATTGACAAAAAAAATAATTTTTTCTCTTATTATTACAACTAAAGTATATGAAATAAAAGACGCAATAGAATCAATGATATGCTTAGAAATTCCTACTACTTTTTAGAACCTTTTGGGCATTATGAATAGAATGTCATGCCTTTTGGTTTTAAAAGATGCTCCCTCCAAATTTCAAAAGGATATGAATGAGATATTTAATGCTTATTTTGCATTTATGGTAGTTTATATCAATGATGTGTTAGTTTTCTTTAGTACCAATGTGCAACATTTTAAACATCTTAATTTATTCCTTCATTCAATGAATAAGTAGGACTAGCTGCTTTAACAAGAAAGATGAAGTTATTTTAAACTAGGATTTGCTTCCTTGGTCACTTCATTGAGAATGGTTTTATTATACCCATTGTGATGAGAACCATAGAGATGATGGGTAGAAGGCTTCAATGGTTGCAAGAGGTCCATTGCACATCCCAGAAGGCCCAATAACACGAGTTAGAGCCAAAAAGATTAAAGAAGCACTAAATGGGCTGATTCAGGAAATTCAGGCCAACCCAGCTTCAAATGGGGCGAATTCAAGTTTGACAAAGAGTCTAGCCCTAATTAATATAATTAGAATACTTAATAAGTCAGAATAAATAATAACATTTCTTTCTAAATAAGAGTTTATTATTTATATTGGAATTTGTCCACAATTAGGAATTCCTCCAAAATAAGGATTTGTCCTAAGTAGGAATTTGTGCCTTTTTAGGATTGCTATCTTAGCCTATAAATAGGCTCTCCTTGTAAGCTCTGGAGAGTCAGACAACTTTGAGTGAAATAAAAAGCAAGGGTTTTCCTTTCGGTTCTTTTAAGGACTAAAGAACTTATCAAGAGGTACTTCTTGTGGCATTCTAATCGACTTATCACTCCCAATTCATTCTTTTCTGGAGTGTGGCGTCCATATCCTTCTTAAATACGCTAAGGTTCGTGTTCCTTCCCAGAGTGGGTCTAGGATTTGTGATATTAAACTCTGGTTTAGCTTTCCTGGTTGTTCTTTGATTCCCTGTGTGTGTTGGGTCCCTAAGCCACATCTTTTTGGGGTTTTTCGCATCACATTGATAGAGCAATTGAGTTTGACTCAAAATTTCTTGATGGAATTAAAGATAAAAAACAATTACAAAGATTTTTGGGAAGTTTGAATTATATTTCAAAATGGTATAAGGATTTAGCTTATGATGCTAAACCTCTATATGAAAGATTAAAGAAAAATTTGCCTTCATGGATGGAGAAACCTACACAAGCTATTAAATAGATAAAAGTCAGAGTTAAAGAATGCCTTTGCTTATCTATACCCCATTCTGATGTCTTCAAAAATGTTGAGATAGATACCTCCTACAAGGGCTTTTGTGGTATCCTTAAGCAACTCCTCCTGTTTGAAGAACAACTACTTCACTTTACCTTAATGGAAAGGTGCTAACGTTAATTACTTTATGATTAGAAAAAAAATTCTTTCTATAGTGTTGTGCATTCAAAAATTTGAAAGTGATTTATTGAAAGTGACTACAAAACAGTGAAAGATGTTTTTACTAAAACATTACGAACATAGCATCAAAACAAATCTTTTCTGGATGGCAAGGAATATTATCTCCTTTTAATTTTGATATTAAGTTTATTAAAAGAAAATTTAACTCTCTTCTTGATTTCCTAACTCAGGAATTTTTGTAAGGTTCATTGCATGAGTAAACATCCACTAATATAGGGGTCTCAACCCCCAGCAAAGTTAGTTATTTCATCGACAAAAAATGCATCAAAAACTTTAAAGTTGATTCTAAAATATTTGGATTTTTCATATTCCATTGAGAACAATCATTCTCAACTTCTACCTAATGAGGTTGCAAGATTTTATCTTAAAGATGAAATCTAATCCATATACACCTTTTACTGGTTGTTCCTTTTATCAGCAAATTTTGTATGAGATGGGATTAGTGATTATTGAACCCATCAAAAAGGGTTCTAATATCTCTTCTTTAGGTTATACAAACTAGGCTTATGCCAAGTTTAAAATAAAGAAAGTTTTTTTTATCTAACAGGCTAGCAAGGAGACCTATTCTCTACAAGAGAATGAAAGGACTAGTGAAAGTTTAAAACCTTTAATTGTTTTGATTATATGGAAGCATGGGAAAAGGCTTTGCTATGTGAAAACAAGCAAAAGAAATTTAGCTGGTGGATTCAAATCCATTTCTCACATGAGCTAAATGATTTCCTAACTAGTTTAAAATTGGTTCTTTAAATGGGGTTTACATCCCATTACTTTACCTAATAAGGTAAGAACTACTTATGAACAATTTTATGAATAGTTTTGTTAAGAAAATAATGATATAGGGATATGCTACTTTTATTTGTTTCTTGGTATCATGTCCCATGGATTGCTAAAGGGGATTATATTATAGTGGTAAGGCATGTTAATATTTTTGACATCAACATCAACCATGTTCTGTGGCCTATTAGAAGGATTAATTTCCACTAGAGGGACAAGTTTGATTTTTTCCATGATGGAGTTTATACGGCCAAAGGGATTGTTCATAATAACAGATCACACCCTAAGGCTCCTAAGCCTAACTCCTCTAAATCTTTAGAATAACTATTTAAAGCACTAATGGAATTTGCATCCAAAGAGAAGCTATTGAAATTGATGACTACTTTGCTTCAACCTCAAGCATAGCTTCTCACACATCTTCCTTACAAGAATTGTTGCAAGATGACCATAGTCAAGCAAAGTTTATTAACAATGATATTGTGCAAGATTCCTAAGGTTCCTACAACTCTAAAAGACAAATAAATTTTGATTGCTTTTTAATAAAAAAAAACCTACATTTTTAAAGTCACTTTAGTTCATATGAAAGGAATCCAAGGCTAGGTAAATAAAACTAGGAGTCAAGTGAAGGAGGCAAAATCTTCTTCTCTTCTTATCTTCATCTTCTTCTTTTCACCCCTCTTGTAAAATTTTCATTTCACACAAGCAAACAAACAATCAAGTAATAGTTCTTTAACAACAAACAAGCAACAATACTAGTTTATAAATCTACTGAATATATGGAAAAATCCATCTCAGCAATATATTTTTATGACTTTGATACAATTGCTCTTATTGAGCAAGAGTAAAAGTCATAAAAAAAAAAAAACCATTTTCTTTTCAGCTTATTTTCAAAAGAGTAGAATAACTCTTTATCTTTTTCCTCAACCTCATTATAGGTTTTAAGTACATAGATTCTCTAATCTTCATCAAGATAACCCATATTAGATAAGGAGGGAGATTTACGTCTCAAAGCATGATTGAGCGGTTCATTGACCATAGAAGTAGAAGTAAAGGGAAGAAAATCAACTTTATATTGTGGTTGATTAACTTTGTTGCTAAAACAAAGGGTAATTTCAACCTTGAGGTTGCAAAAATAATTATAAATAGATATATCAAATAGTTTAAAGGCTGGTAGGATTTTTATTTGTCTAAGGAGGCAAAACAACAAATATTTTCTACAATTAATACTAAATCTAAAAAAATTCTTTATGATTATGTTAATACACTTGTTTATATTATTACCAATCATTTTATTGGTACTACCACTTTGCTAGTTGATAAGACTTATGAGTAACTCATTAATTTGAGATACCCTAACTTGTTACACTTTAAGTGGTATAAACATGTATTCTTCTCTACAGTCTTTATTTAAGAAGGTAGCAACATGTATTCTTCTCTAGAGTCTTTACTTAAGAAGGTAGCTAGAATATTTTTTGGAAAGAAAAATTTCTTTTAGAGTTACCTACCCTATTTGCAAAAAGTGTTAAGACTCAATTAAAATCTAATAATGATGGAACTATTGATTATAATCAATATACTCATGGAGGATTAGCTACTAAAGTAGTAGCTAAAGGAGTTAAACTCTGTAATGAAATGAAAATGCATAGGCAATTGCAAAATGAAAAAGGTCAAGGTAAGAAAGCCTTAGAAAGCTTTTCTGAGCAGATGGGTTATTCACCCATTAGATATCCTACAAAACAAAAGAGTAGAAGTTATCACTCCAATATTAAGAAAAAAAAATTTTGTACAAAAGAAAAGGCCCCCATAAGGTCTGAGAAGCAAAAAATAAAAGGAAAAGGAAAAAAAGCCTCAGTTTAACAAGATTATTGTTTGCTATAAGTGTGGAAAAATAACACACTATATTAATAAGTGCAAAACAAAGCAAAAGATTTGAGAATTAGCTATACATTAAATTCTTAAAGGATCATTAATGTATATTTTCTTATAAAAAAAAGGGTAATTGAAGAAGATATTTCTTCCTCAACCTTTTATTTTGATGAAGAAAGTTGTGATGGTCAATGTAACCATTAGAAAGCATTGTGCATACAAAATGGCTTGTTAGTCTTAATAAAAGAAGATTATCAATGTTTCCCATTGACACAAATATTACTTATGTGATCATTTTGTGTGAACGAGTACTTACAATGAAAGGAGAAACCTTGTCATCAAAAAAAGAAGAGGCAATCTTGTTGTTTAAGAATTAAATCATTCAATATTCATAAGGAAAGCTAATCAAGATCAATGATGCACTTACTTGATGGAATTCAATAGGTTTAGAGTTCTAAAGGTGTGCAAACATGCCTATTCCAATGAATATAATGTTTTATGTAGACATAAAAGTTAATCTCACCATCATTTGTGTAAATGGGTCCTTGCAACAATGGAAGGAGCCTTGTTGGCTAGAAATCAAAATGGTTAATTTCCCCATCGTTTTGTGTAAATAATTCCTTACAATGAAGGAAGAAACCTCATTAGCAAAAAATGAAGAGGTCTTAATATTCAAGAATTGAAACATTAAATAGTTATAAGAAAAGCTAATGAAGATCTATCTAACCTTTGAATGATTTTAATTGGTTTAGAGTATCAAAGTTGTATATACATGTTTTCTGCAATGAATATAATGAATATTGATATTTGTTATCAAAAAATGAAGAGATGATCACATTGATTGGGAATTATACCCTTCATTACCTATGAAGGAAAGCCAATCAAGATCAATGACTAATTTACTTAATGGAATTGAATGGATTCAAGTACCAATGATCTTATTACTATGAGTACAATGTTTTCTCTTTTTACAAAAGTTAATTATGAGATCATTTTGTGTGAAGGACTCTTTGCAATGAAAAGGGAAGCCTTGTTGTCAAAAAATGAAGAGGTAGTCTCATTGATGGAGAACAAACCATTCAATACCTATAATGAAAGCAAATCAAGACTAATGACTCATCTACTTGGTGGAATTCAATGGATTGACAATACTAATGATGTATAAACAAGCTTGTTTTAATGAATATAAATTTCAATGTTGATGCATAAGTTAATTAAAGGATCATATTGTGTGAATGAGTCCTTGCAATTAAAAAAAAATCTTATTGTTAAAAAAAAAAAAACTAGATAGTCTCATTATTTGGGAATTGAAACACTTAATACATATAAGAAAATGTAATCTAGACCAATCATGCTTTCTTTTTTTTTTTTTTTTTTTATAGAATTCAATGGATTTAGAGTGCTAGAGATGTACAAATGAGCTTATTGCATCGAATATAATATTTACTATTAACACAAAAGTTAATTATGAGATTATTTTGCATGAATGAGCCATTGTAATGAAAAGAAATGTCTTATTATAAAAAAAAAATATGAGATAGTCTCATTGTTTAGGAATTGAAACACTCAATACTTGTAAGATAAGGTAATCTAGACCAATCATACCTTTTTTGGATGGAATTCAAAGGATTTTTGAAATGAATATAATGTTTGCTATTAACACTAAAGTTAATTACAAGATTATTTTGCATGAATAAGTCCTTGCAATGAAAAGAAAGTCTTGCTATCAATAAATGAAGAGACAGTCCAATTATATAGGAATTGAACCATATCAATACCTATGTGGAAAGCTAATCAAGATTAATAACTCATTTGCTTGATGGAATTCAATAGATTCAGAGTGCCAAAGGTTTAAAGACGTGCTTGTTCCAATGAATAAAATATTTTGTGTAGACCAAAAAGTTAATTTCACCATCATTTTGTGTAAATGAGTCCTTGCAATGGATGAAGGAGCTTTGTTAGCTAGAAATGAAGACAATTTCTCATTATTCAAGAATTGAAACACTGATATGTATAGAAAAGCTAATCTAAACCAATCAAACCATTTTCCTTTTTTTTTTCCTTGATGAAATTCAATGTATTTAGAGTAGCAAAGAGGTAGAAAAGGAGTTTCTTGCAATGAATACAATGGTTATTGTTGAAACAAAAGTTATGAGATCATTTTGTGTCGATGAGCCCTTACAACAAAAAGAGAAACCTTTTTATCAAAAGATGAACTGGCAATCTCATTGTTAAAAAATTAAACTATTCAATACTTAAAAGGAAAGCTAATTATGAACAAAATGACTCATTTAATTGATAGAATTCAATAGGATTAGAGTACCCAAAGTGTCCAAACTTGTCTATTCCAATGAATATAATGTTTGTTATCATTAAGGCAAAAAGGTTAATTTCACCATCATTTTGTGTAAATAAGTCCTTACAACAAAGGAAGGAGTCTTGTTAGCCAAAAATGAAGTGAAGTCTCATTATTTAAGAATTCAAACATTAAATAGCTACCATAAAAAAGCTAATCAAGATTAATCTAACCTTTGTTTGAAGGATTTCAATGGGTTTAGAGTACCAAAGTTTTATAAACATGCTTTGTTGCAATGAATGTAATGAATATTATCATCATTGTTATCATAAAATGAAGAGAAAATCACATTGTTTAGGAATTATACCATTTAATACCTGTAAGGAAAGCTAATCAAGATCAATGACTCATTTACTCGATGGAATTTAAATGGTTAAGAGTACCAAAAGATGTGCTAATGATCTTATTATGATGAGTATAATGTTTGTTCTTGGCACAAAAGTTAATTACAATAACATTTTGTGCAAATGACTCTTTGTAATGAAAAGAGAAGCCCTATTATAAAAAAAAATGAAAAAATCACATTGTTAAAGAATTAAACCATTTAATGCCTATAAGGAAAGCTAATCAAGATCAATGACTCATTTCCTTCATGGAATTCAATGGGTTTAGAGTGCCAAAGATGTACCAATGATCTTATTGCAATGAATATAATTTTTTCTTTTGGCACAAAAGTTAATTATAAGATTAATTTGCATGAATGACTCTTTACAACAAAATGAATGGCCTTGTTATTAGAAAAAGAAGAGATAGTGCCATTGTTTAAAGTTAAACCATTCAATGCCTATAAGGAAAGTTAATCAAGATCAATGACTCATTAGCTTGATGGAATTTAGAGGATTTAGAGTACAAAAGGAGTACTAACATGCTTGTTCTATTAAATAGGATGTTTTATGTTGCACAAAATTTAATTTCAGTATCATTTTGTGTAAATGAGTCCATGCATTGAGGGAAAGAGCTTTGTTAGCTAGAAATGAAGAGAAGATCTCATTATTCTAGAATTGAAAACTTAAATAGCTATAAGAAATGCTAATCAAGATCAATCTAACCCTTGTATGTAGAAATTCAATTAGTTTAGAGTATCAAAGTTGTATAGACGTGCTTGTTGCAATGAATATAATATTTTTTGTTGACATAAAAGGTAATTACTAAGGAATGAGCCTTGTTAGTTAGAAATGAAGAGATTGTCTCATTATTTGGTAATTGAATCACCTAATATGTATAAGAAAAGATAATCTAGACCAATCTGACCCCATTTTTGATGGAATTTGATGGATTCAGCATACTAAAGTTGTATAATGAGCTTATTGCAATGAAAGGAGATCATTTTGAGTGAATAAGTCCTTGTAATGAAAGGAGAAGACTTGTTATCAACAAATGAAAAGGAGGTCTCATTGTTCGAGAATTAAACCATTTAACACTTGTAAGGAGAACTAATGAAGATCTATGAGTCATTTACTTGATGGAATTTGATGGGTTTAGAGTACCAAAGGTTTACAATTATGCTTGTTGCAATGAATATAATGTTTTGTGTTGACACAAAATGATGCGAATCTTGAAATATGTGGCTTAGGAATCCAACACACTTGAGGAATCAAATAAGAACCTAAGAAAGCTAAATCATATTTAAATCATGCACGACCTAGACCCAATGTTCAAGGAACTTAAACCTAGGGTATAACGAAGGATATAGATGCCACACTCCAGCAAAAAAGGGATAGAGGAGTGATAAGTTAGGGTGAACATTGTAAGAAGAGTTAGTTCTTGATAAGTTCTTTAGTTTTTCAAATAAATCAATGGAGAAAAATTTTCACTAATGTTATACTCTTTTTAACAATAAAATCAAGTGTATTTATAGGCTAAATTGATAACCTTAAACCCAAAAAATAAAGTTAGTTATAAATGAATAGGCAATCTTCTTATTCAAAAATTCAAACACTTAATACAAATAATAATAACTAATTTAAACACCATTATTTGATGCAATTCAATGGATTTAGAGTACCAACGATGTAGAAATGAGCTTCATACAATCAATACAATGTTATTGTTGACAAAAAGTTAATTTTGAGATCATTTTGTGTGAATGAGTCCTTGCAACAAAAAGGGAAGCCATATTGTCAAAAAATGAAGAGGTGTTCTTATTGTTTAAGAATTAAACCATTCAATATTTGTAAGGAAAGCTAATCAAGATCAATGACCCATTTGCTTGATAGAATTGAATGGGTTTAGAGTATTAAAGGTGTGCAAATGTACTTGTTCCAAATAATATAATGTTTTTCTGTCAACACAAAAGTTAATGTCACCATCATTTTGTGTAAATGAGTCCTTGGAACAAAGGACCCTTATTTGTTAGAAATAAAAAGATTGTCCCTTAATTTAGTAATTGAAATATTCTATATGTATAAAAAAATGGTAATCTAGACCAATCACGCATCTTTTTATGGACATCAATGGATTTAGGGCACCAAAAATGAAGAAATGAACTTGTTACTAGGAATATAATGTTTGTTGTTGACCTAAAAGCTAATGAGTCTTTGCAACAAAAAGGGAAGTCTTGTTATTAAAAAAAGAAGAGATAACCTCATTGTTTAGGAATTAAACCATTCAATACTGATTAGGAAAGCAAATCAAGATTATTGAGTCATTTGCTTGAAGGAATTCATTGTGTTTAAAGCACCAAAGTTTTTTAAACAAGCATGTTAGTTTGAAATGAAGGATGGACTTCAATATGCATAAGAAAAGGTAATCTAGACTAATCACACATATATTTGGTGGACTTCAATGGATTTAGAGTACTAAAGATGTAGAAACGATCTTCTTACAATGTTTGCTATTCACACAAAAGTTAAATTCGAGATCATTTTGTGTGAATAAGTCCTTGAAATAGAAAGAGAAGTCTTGTTATCAAAAAGTGAAGAGGTAATTTCATTGTTTAAGAATTAAACCATTTAATACCAATGAGGAAAGCTAATGAAGATGAATAACTCTTTTCATGACAGAATTCCATTAAAAAAAGGGTATAATTGGACTAATTTGAAATTTAAGTCCTTGGAGTTGTCCTTCATTTTATGTAGTGAATAATGTAGAATTAGAATGAGGTGTTCCTAGATTAGTTATTAAGTATAAGCCCTTAAATAAGGCACTAAGATGGATTGGGTATGCTATACCTAATACAAGAGATGTGCTTAATTGGCCTTATAAAGCCAAGATATTTTCAAAATTTGACATAAAATCTAGTTATTGGCAAATCTAGATTTGAGAAAAAGATAAGCATAAAATAACTTTATAGTACCTTTTGGGCATTATGAATAGAATGTCATGCCTTTTGGTTTTAAAAGATTCTCCCTCCAAATTTTAGAAGGATATGAATGAGATATTTAATGCTTATTTTGCATTTATGATCTTTTATATCAATGAGAAGCTATTGGAAATGATGACTACTTTACTTCATCCTTAAGCATTAGCTTATCAAGCATCTTCCTTACAAGAACTGATGCAAGATGACAATAGTGAAGCAAATTTTAGTAAGGATGATATCATGTAAGACTCCTATGACTCTAAAAGACAAATAACTTTTGTCTACTTTACAAAAAAAAAAAAAAAAGCTATTTTTGAAAAGTCACTTTATGAAAAACATCAAAAGAAATAACTTTATTAAAGTGACTTTTTTAAAGTCACTTTAGTTTATTGGAAAGGAATTCAAGGTTGGGCAAATAAGATTAGGAGTCAAGAGGAGGAGGTAGAACGTTCTTATCTTCTTATCTTCATCTTCTTCTTCTCACCTTTCTTGTAAAATTTTCCTTTCACACAGGCAAACAAACAAGCAACTAATAGTTCTTTAACAGCAAACAAGTAACAATACTAGTTTATAAACCTTTTGAATATATGTAAAGATATTAATATCACCCATCTTACAATATATTTTTATGACTTTGATACCATTGCTCCTGCTGAGCAAGAGTAAATGTCATAAAAAACTGTTTTCTTTTCAGTTTATTTTTAGAAGAGTAGAATAACTCTTTATCTTTTTTCTCAACCTCACTATAGGTTTTAAGTATGTAGATTCTCCAGACTTCATCATGATAAGCCATGTTAAATAAAGAGGGAGATCTAGGTCTCAAAGCATGATGTAGTGGTTCATAAACAATAGAAGTAGAAGTAAAGGGAAGAAAGTCAACTTTATATTGTGGTTGATTAACTTGTTCCCAATGTTCAAGGAACATGAACTTAGGGTATAAGGAGGGATATAGATATCACACTCCAACAAAGAAGGGATTCAAGAGTGATAAATTAGGTTGAACACTGCAAGAAGAGTTAGTTCTTGATAAGTTCTTTAGTTTTACAAATAAATCAAAGGAGAAAATTTTCATTAATGTTATGCTCTTTTTAACAATAAAATTGAGCTTATTTATAGGTTGAATTAATAACCTTAAAAACCCAAAAAATAAAGTTAGTTATAAATGAATAGATGATCTCCTTATTCTGGAATTAAAACACTTAATACAAATAAGAATAGCTAATTTAGACCAATTGCACCATTATTTGATGCAATTCAAGGGATCTAGAGTACCAAAGATGTGGAAATGAGCTTCATACAATGAATATAATGCTTATTGTTGACAAAAATTTAATTTTGAGATCATTTTGTGTCCTTAAGCATGTTGTCAAAAAAATGAAGAGGTGTTCTCATTGTTGGATAATTAAACCATTCAATATTTGGAAGAAAAGCTAATCGAGATCAATGACTCATTTACTTGATAAAATTCAATGGGTTTAGAGTATTCAAGGTGTGTAAATGTGCTTGTTTCAAATAATATAATGTTTTTTTATCAACACAAAAGTTAATGTCACCACCATTTTGTGCAAATGAGTCCTTGCATCAAAGGAACCTTGTTAGTTGGAAATCAAGAGATTGTCTCAATATTTAGTAATTGAAACACTCTCTATGCATAAAAAAAATGGTAATCTAGACCAATCACACATTTTTTTTGGTGGACATCAATGAGTTTTGGGCACTAAAATGAAGAAATGAGCTTGTTAGAAGGAATATAATGTTTGTAGTTGACCCAAAAGCTAATGAGTCTTTGTAACAACAAGGGAAGTCTTGTTATAAAAAATGAAGAGATAGCCACATTGTTCAAGACTTAAACCATTCAATACTTATAAGGATAGCTTATAAAGATCAATGACTTATTTACTTAATGGAATTCAAAGTTTCAAAGCATCAAACACTCAATACATATGAGAAAAGCTAATCAAGTCCAATCAAGCATTTTTTTAATGAAATTCAATCAATTTAGGACACTAAAGATGTACAAATGAGCTTGTTGCACTAAGTATAATGTTTGTTGTAGACACAAAAGTTAATTATGAGATCATTTTGTGGGAATGAGTCCTTGTAATGAAAAAAGATGCATTGTTATCAAGAAATGAAGAAGCAATGTCATTTTTCAGGAATATAACTATTCTATACCTATAAGGAAAGCTAATCAAGATTAATGACTCATTTGCTTGATGGAATTCAATGTGTTTAGAGTACTAAGGGCACTGAAATGTGCTTGTTTTAATTAATATTAAGATTTGTGTTGACATAAAAGTTAATTTCACTATGATTTTGTGTAAAGCAATCCATGCAACGAAGGAAGGAACTTGTTAATTAGAAAAAAAGAGATAGTCTCATTATTTTGCAATTAAAACACTCAATTAGTATAATAAAAGTTAATCTAGACCTACCACACCTATTTTTGATGAAATTCAATGGATTTAGAGCACAAAAAATGTATAAACAAGCTTGTTGCAATGAATAAAATGTTTGTTGTTAGCACAAAAGTTAGTTATGAGATCATTTGGTGGCAATGAGCCCTTGCAAGGAAAAAAGAAGTTTTGTTATCAAAAAAGGAAGTGGACTCATTGTTTGAGAATTAAACCATTCAATACCTATAAAGAAAGCTAATTAAGATTAATGACTCATTTACTTGATGGAATTCAATGGATTTAGAGTACAAAAGGTGTGCAAATGTGCTTGGTCCAATGAATATAATGTTTTGTGTAGACACAAAAATTAATTTCACCATCATTTTGTGTAAATGAGTCCTTGTAATGAAGTGGGCTTCCTTATTAATTAGAAATGAAGTGACAGTGTCATTATTATGGAATTGAAACACACAATGCATACGAGAGAAGATAATTTAGACAAATCACACCTTTTTTTTTTTTTGGAATTTAATAGATTTAGAGTATTGAGGATGTACAAACGAGCTTGTTCTTATAATTCAAGTTTGAAGGGTAGTAAAGCATATCTTAATGTAGGCCAAGGCTTTATTAATTTGATTAAAGCACTTAATAGGCTAGAGTTACAATAAAATTCACTCCAAAATAGGATTTTTTTTTTTTTTTATAAAATACATGTCTATAATAAAAATAGGAGTGTTTTATATTTTAGGAGTTTATCATTGTCCTTATTTTTAGGGATTTTAAGGATGTTAATTCAATCTATAATAAGATTGATTTCATTATTTAAAAATGCAAAACATTAGTAAAAATAAAAGTGAGAATGTTTTTTCCTTAGTTCTTTCAAGAACTAACTCTTCTTGTGGCATTTAACCCAACTTATCAATCCTTTCATTGCTAAACTATGACATCTATATGCTTCTTTATACCTTAGGTTCATGTTCCTTGAACTTTGGGTCTAGGTTTCATAATTGAAATATGATTTAGCTTTCGTGGGTTCTTGCTCAACTAGTTGTATATGATGGGCCCCTAAGACCTGTCTTTTGGGATTCACATCAATTAGTATCAAAGCATTATGGATTACAAGTTTATTTGTCTAAAATTTGAGTTTTTCTTTTGTTCTTCTTCTTAACCACATTCTATAACCTCTTGTTCTTTGAATATGCAAACACTACCTTTTCTTTTATTTTTGTTTACAAACCCTAGGTTGCTAGCCACATTCTATAAAGGCTTTATTTCCTTATTTCTTTCTAATTCCTTCAATGACGTGGATATAATTAATCTTCTTTTTTTGTGTTTTGCAATTTAATCTTATTGTGTTTTTCTTTGATTCTAATTTGTTAGAATTGATTGGTTATAAGGTGACTTTAATTGAGCTAGTTTAGCTCAATAAAGGAATGAGAGAGAAAAGCCAAATTTATATAGTGTGCTAACACAAGAGTGACTATCATACTATGAGGGAGTGGAGTGAAACATGTGAGGGAGTGTGTGTGAGGTTGTTGCAAACATTTTTTTTTATGCAAGTGAAGATTTGAGACAAATCCTTTTAAGGAAAAGGGAAATGATGAGATCCTTGAAGGAACTAATGCTTGGAGGGCTTCTAAGGGTCCATTAAGCGTTCAAGAAGAGCCAATGACATGTTTATGAGTTGAAAGGATGAAAGAGGCACTTAACAGGTAGATTAAAGAAATTTGGGCCAAAGAAGATAATTCAAGCTTAAATGGTAGCAAAGCACATCTTAATGTGGGCTAAGGCTTTATTAGTTTCATTGGAGTACTTAATGGGCCAAGGTTACAATAAAATCCACTCCTAAATAGGAGTTTATTATAAAATAAGAGTTCACAATAAAATAAGAGTGTTCTTAAGTTTTAGGAGTTTGTTATTGTCTTTATTTTTAGGATTTTTATGATTGTTAATTCAACCTATAAATATGCTTGATTTCATTGTTAAAAAGAGTAGAACATTAGTGAAAATAAAAGTGAGATTTTCTTACTTAGTTCGCTAAAGAACTAAGAACTTATCAAGAACTAACTTTTCTTGTGATGTTCAACCCAACTTATCACTCTTAAATGTCTTCCTTTCTGAAGGGTGCCATCTATATCCTTCTTTATAGCTTAGGTTTGTGTTCCTTGAATATTGGATCTATGACTTGCATAATTGAAAACCTGATTTAGTTTTCTTGGGTTCTTGTTCAATTCCTTGTGTGTGTTGGATCCCTAAACCACATCTTTTGGGATTAACATTACGGTGTCATTATTCAAGAACTAAACACTTAGTACATTAAGAAAAGGTATTCTAGACTAGTCATATTTCTTTTTGATGGAATTCAATGGATATAAAGTGCCAAAAATGGACAAATGAGCTTATTGCAATTAATATAATGTTTGATGTTAGCACAAAAGTCAATTACAAGATCATTTTGTGGGAATGAGTCCTTGCAATGAAAAGATAAGCCTTGATATTAAAAAATAAAGAAGCATTCTCATTGTTTAAGAATTAAACTATACAATATATGAAAGCAAAGGGAATTAAGATCAATGACTCATTTACCAAATGGAATTCAATAGGTTCAAAGTACCATAAGTGTACAAACTTGCTTGTTTTGAATGAATATATTGTTTTGTGTAGATACAAAAGTTAATTTCACCATTATTTTGTGTAAATGAACCCTTGCAACAAAGGAAGGAGTCTTGTTACTTAGAAATAGAGAGATAATTTAATTATTCCACAATTGAAACACTTAATATGTATAAGAAAAGGTAATCTAGACCAATCACACCTTTTTTTTTTTGATAGAATTCAAGGATTTAGAGTACGAAATATGAACAAACAAGTTGGGTGCAATAAATATGATGTTTGATGTTGACACAAAAAATTAATTGTGAGAGCATTTTGTGGAAATGAGGTCTTGTAACAAAAAGAGAAGCCTTGTTATCAAAAAATGAAGAGGTGGTCTCATTTTTTAAGAATTAGACCATTCCTTACAAGGAAAACTAATCAAGATCAATGACTTATTTACTTGATGGAATTCAATGGGTTTTGAATACAAAAGGTGTGCAAACATGCTTGTTTCAATGAATATAATGTTTTATGTAGACACAAAAGTTAATTTCACAATTATTTTGTATAAATGAGTGCTTGTAACAAAGGAAGGAGCCTTGTTAGCTAGAAATGAGGAGAAGTTTTTATTTAGGTTTTAAAACACTTAATACATATAAGAAAAGGTAATCTAGACCAATCATACCTTTTTTGATGGAATTCATTGGATTTAGAGATCAAAAATATACAAATGAGCTTGTTGCAAGTAATATAATGTTTACTATTGACACAAAAGTTAATTATGTGATCATTTTCTATAAATGTGTCCTTGCAATGAAAAGAGATGCCCTATTATCAAAAAATAAAGTAATATTCTCTTTGTTTGATAATTAAACCATTTAATATTTGTAAGGAAAGCTAATCAAGATCAATGACTTATTTACTAGATGGAATTCAATGGGTTTAGTGTACCAAAGATGTAGAAATGAGCTTTTTGCAATGAATACATTGTTTATTGTTGTCACAATGGTTAATTATGAGATCATTTTGTGAAAATGAGTCATTGCAACAAAAAGAGAATTCTATTTATCAAAAAAAGACGAGACAATCTCTTTATTCAAGTATTAAAGCATTCAATACCTATAAGGAAAGCTAATCTTGAATGAGTCAAACCTGATCATTTCCTAACATAAAACATTACAATGGTTTGGGGTTGGTCAAACCTTTTTAGAACATCCTTAAGATTATAAGCAGCTTGGATGGACTAAAGGAATGGGTTTGGATTTAAAGTTAATGGGCTTTCAAGGAGCCTTTCTAGAAACTAGGCTTTAACTTGATCATTTCCTAACATATCAAGTATCTCAAGGGTTTGCTCTTGAGCATATGTACCAACTAGCAGCATGCAACAATTGCTCAAGGAATCATTTTTTGATGGAATTCAATGGATTTAAAGTAATAAAAATGTACAAACAAGCTTGTTGCATTGAATATAATATTTGTTGTTTAACCAAAAATTAATTGTAAGCTCATGTTACATGAATGAGTCCTTGGATTGATGGAAAGGGCCTTCTTAGCTAGAAATGAAAAATGGTCTCATTCAAAAATTGAAACTCTCAATAATAATTTCAAAAGGTAATCTAGATAAATCACAACACTTTTTGATGAAATTCAATGGATTTAAGCACCAATGATGTACAAATGAGCTTGTTTCAATGATTATAATGTTTTGTGTAGATGCAAATGTTAATTTCTCCATCATTTTGTGTAAATTTGTCCTTCCAATGAAAAGTGAAATCTTGTCTTAAAAAATTGAAGGGATAGTCTCATTGTTTAGGAATTAAACCGTTCAATACCTATAAGGAAAGATAAAAATGATCAATGACTCATTTTACATGATGGAACTCAATTGGCATAGAGTACCAAAAGTGTGCACACGTGCTTGTCCCATTTAATATAATGTTTTCAGTAGACACAAACATGCTTATATGTATTCAGTGTTTCAATTTTTAAATAATGAGATTGTCTCTTTATTTCTAACTTACAAAGCTCCTTCATTCATTCAAACACTCTTTAACACAATCACACCAGTTTTTGATGGAATGGATGTATTGTACCAATGATGTACAAATGAGCATTTTGCAATGAATATAAGGTTTTTTATTGACAAAAACATCAATTACAAGATCTCTTTATGCAAATGAGTTCTTGCAATGAAGGAAAGGGCAACCTTGTTAGCTAGAAATGAAGAGAAGGTCTCATCTAGGAAATGAAACTCTCAACACATATTTGAAAAAGGTAATCAAGACCAATCACACCCTTCCAATGAAAGGTGAAGTCTTGTCATGAGAAATTAAAGCGACAATCACTTTTTAAAAAAAAAAAAATAAACCATTTAATACCTATAAGGAAGCCAACAAATATCAATGACTCATTTTACTTTAGGAAATTTGATGGCTACAATGTACTAAAGGTGTGTAAACATGCTTGCTCCAAGGATTGTAATGTTTCGTGTAAACACAAACTTGCTTATACATACTGAGTTTTTCAATCCCTAAATAATGAGACTATTTCTTCATTTCTAGCTAACAATCTTCTTCTTTCATTGTAAGCACTCATTTACACAAAATATGTATAAGGATGGGCAATCTAGGCCAATCACACATTTTTTTTGATGGAATTTAATAGATTTAGTGAACAAAGGATGTAAAAATAAGCTTATTGCAAGGAATATAAAGTTTGTAGGTGACCCTAAAGTTAATTGTAAGAGCATTTTGTGTAAATGAGTCCTTATAACAAAAGAAGGAGCCTTGTTAGCTAGAAATAAAAAGATGGTCTCACTTAGGAAATGAAGCTCTTAATAAAAATTTGAAAAGGTAATATAGGCCAATCACACATTTTTATGATGAAATTTAATGGATTTAGAGGACCAAAGATGCATAAACAAGTTTGTTACAATGAATATAATGTTTTATGTAGACAAATATGTTAATTTTACCATCAAGTAAATTTGTCCTTCCAATGAAAATTGGAGCCTTGTCTTGAAAAATTAAAGAGACTATCTTGTTGTTAAGGAATTAAACCATTCAATACCTGTATGGAAAGCTAATTAAGATCAGTGATTCAATTTACTTAATGGAATTCAATGGGTATTGAGTACCAAAGTTGTTTAAACATGCTTGTTCCAATGATTACAATGTTTTGTGTACACACAAATGTGCTTATGCGTATTAAGTGTTTCAATTCTTGAATAATGAGATTGACTCTTCATTGCAAACTAGCAAAGCTCCTACTTTCATTGCAAGCACTTATTTACACAAATGAGCTTCTTATCAAATGAGTTGTTTACTATCGCAGGGAAATCAAATAAGCTTCTTACAAGGAACATAGTGTTTACTACTGACACAAAAGTTAATTATGAGATCATTTTGTGTAAATGTGTCCTGGTAATGAAAGAGAAATTTTTATCAAAAAGTAAAGGGATGGTCTTATTATTAAAAAATTAAACCATTTAATTTCTACAAAGAAAGCTAATAAAGATTAATGACTCAATTGCTTGGCAAAATTCAATGAATTTAGAGCATCAAAGACATACATATGTGCTTGTTCTAATGAATAGAATGCTTTGTGTAGACATAAAAGTGAATTTCATAATCATTTTGGGTAATTAAATCCTTGTAATGAAGGAAGGAGCCTTGTTAGCTAGAAATGAAGAAAATGTCCCATTATCCAAGATTTCAAACTTTCTATAGGTATAATAAAAGCTAATGGAAAACAATCAAAGTTTTGTTTGATGGAATTCAATAGATTTAGAGTACCAAAGATACGCAAATAAGCTTGTTGCAAAGAATATAATGTTTCTTATTGACATAAAAGTTAATTATGAGATCATTTTGTGTGAATAAATACTTACAACAAAAGGAAAAAAAGGAAGCTTTGTTATCAAAAAATGGAGAGGTAGTCTCAGTGTTTGGGAATTAAACCATTTAATATTTGTGAAGAAAGCTAATCAAGATTAATGACTCATTTACTTGATGAAATTCAATAGGTTTAGAGTACCAAAGGTGTGCAAAAGTGTCTATTCCAATGAATAAAATGTTTCATGTAAACAAAATTGTTAATTTCACTATCATTTTGTGTAAATGAGTCCTTACAATGATGTTGTTTATTATTCCACCATATCCTTGGTCATATTTTAAAGGCATCTAGATGGGGAACAATTAAACATGGAAGTTCTTTAGCCTTTGGTATTATTTTCTTAACTACTTATGTATGAATGTGTGTCAATTTAAGAGGATTATTTCTAAGCCTTTCAAATAAAGGTTTAGCATCATAAGCTAATTCTTTATAAAAATTTAAAATATAATGTAGGCTTCCTAAAAAATTTTTGCAACTGATTTTTGTCTCTAATTTCATTAAGAAATTTAAAGCAAAGTCAATTGCTTAATATATTGGAATTGCATTACCATTTTTGATGTGGTGGCCAAGAAACATAATCTTGGTTTGGAATAACCTAATTTTTCTTGTAGAGGCTGCAAGGCCTACCTTTTGCATTACAAATATTTATATGTTTAAGAAGGAGAAGGCTTATTGTCAATGGGTTGCTGTTTTGATGGGAGAATATGTTGTAATTGATTTATGTAATCTCAACTTGTGCGAATAAGTCCTTGCAACAAAATGAGAAAACTTGTTAGAAAGAAATGAACAAACGGTTACATTCTTTTAGGATTGAACCATTCAATACCCACAAGAAGAGAAAATCAAGATTAATCACTTCTTTGTTTGATGGAATTGCATGGATGTTTTGGGCCAAGGTCTTAAGGTTATTGTTTTTGCGGTTAATATAACCTTTAGTGTATACATAATTATTTCTTTTAATCGTTTTATTTCTCCGTTTAATTCATTTTTTTCAGCTTTAAGCTCTTTTATAGAGGGTTCTTTAGAAGTAGAATTAGAAATATATCCTTTTACTCTACGAATCACTATTTTAAGGCTATGACCCTTTTTTGGAAATATTCTGAGATCCAAAATTATAATATCTTCATTTCTTAAGACTAATAAGCCTTTGCTTTTCTTTAAGACCTTATAATAACCACATTCTTCCTGACTCAGAATCAGAAGAGTGATCTTCTAGAATGTCTAATTCTATACCATTTTGATTTGAATCATTGTCAAATAAGAAAATAGTCAATAATTACCTTTTATGGCCTTCATCACTAGAGAATTCTTAATTTTGTGTAAATGTGTCCTTGCAATGAAGGAAGTAGCCTTGTTAGGTAAAAATGAAGAGAAAGTCTCATTAGTTAGGAATTGAAACATTAATTAGTCATAAGAAAAGCTAATCAAGATCAAACTAACCACTGCTTCAAGGAATTCAATAGGTTTGTAGTACTAAAGTTGGACAAAGGAGCTTGTTGAAAAGAATATAATGTTTACTATTGACACAAAAGTTAATTTCTTGAACATTTTGTGTGAATGAATCTTTGCAACAAAAGAGAAGTCTTCTTATCAAATAATGAAAAAATAGTCTCATTGTTTGGGAATTAAACCATTTAATACCAATAATTAATGCTAATCAAGATTAATGACTCATTTGCTTCATGTAATTTAATGGATTTAGAATATCAAAGAGGTACATATGTGCTCATTCCAATGAATAGAATCTTTTGTGTAGACACAGAAGTGAATTTCACTATCATTTTGAGTAAATGAGTCTTTGCAATGAAAGAAGGAGCTTTGATAGTTAGAAATGAGGAGAAGGTCTGATTATTCAAAATTTCAAACCTTCAATATGTATATGAAAAGCTAGTTAACATCAATCAAAGCTTTGTTTGATGGAATTCAATGGATTTAGGGAACCAAAGATGTGCAAACAAGTGTGCTGCAAGGAATATAATGTTTCCTATCAACATAAAAGTTAATTATGAGATCATTTTGTATGAATGGGTACTTGTAATGAAATGAGAAGCTTTGTTATCAAAATATGAAGAGGTGATCTCATTGTTTAAGAATTAAACCATTCAATATTTGTAAGGAAAGCTAATCAAGATCAATGACTCACGAAAGTAATTGTATTTAATAGGTTTAAAGTACTAGTGGTATGCAAACGTGCCTGTTCCAATAAATATATTGATTTGTCTTGATGTAAAAGTGTATTTCACCATCATTTTGTGTAAATGAGTCCTTGCCATAAGGTAAGGAACTTTGTTGGCTAGGGATGAAGAGACAATCTCATTATTTAGGAATTGAAACACTTAATACATATAAGGAAGGGTAACCTACACCAATTAGACCATTTTTTTTTTTTTTTTTAAATTCAATGGATTTAGAGTGTGAAATTTGTACTAATAAGCTTGTTGAAAAGAATATGATGTTTACTATCAACATAAAATCTAATTACAAGATCATTTTGTGCAAACAAGTCTTTGAAATGAAAGAGACATCTTGTTATCAAAAAATAAAGAGACAATTTCATTATTTGAGAATTAAACCATTCAATACATATTAGGAAAGCTAATTAGAATCAATGACTTATTTGCTTGTTGGAATTTAATGGATTTAGCGTACCAAAAGTTTAAAGACATGCTAACTCAAATGAATAAAATGTTTCATGTAGACACAAAAGTCAATTTCACCATCATTTTATGTTAACGAGTCCTTGTAACAAAGGAAGGAGTTTTGTTAGTTAGAAATGAAGTGATGATCTCGTTATTCTTGAATTTAGACACTAAAAATGTATAAGAAAAGCTAAATAAGACCACCAGAATCCTTTTTTCTTTTATAAAATTCAATGGATTTAGAGTACCAAACATGTAGAAATGAGCTTCTTGCAATGAATACAATGTTTGATGTTGACACAAAAGTTAATCATGAGATCATTTTCTGTAAGTTCTTGTAACAAAAAAAAGTGAATCCTTCTTAACGAAAAATGAAGAGGTATTCTCATTGTTCAAGAACTGCGTCATTCAATTCCTATAAGGAAAGCAAATCAAGATTGATGCCTCTTATTATCAAAACCTGAAGAGATAATTCCACTGTTCAAGAATTAAACATTTAATACCTATAAAGAAAGCTACTAATCAAGATTAAAGACTCATTTTGCTGGAATTCAATGGATTCATAATATTAAAGATGTACATACATGCATGTTCCAATGAATAGAATATTTTGTGCAAAAAAAAAACAAAATGAATTTCACCATAATTTTAGGTAAATAAGTCTTTATAATGAAGGATAGAGCCTTGCTCACTAAAAATGAAAGATGTGCATACATGCTTGTTCCAATGAATAGAATGTTTTGAGCAAACAAAAAGTGAATTTCACCATCATTTTGGGTAAATAAGTCTTTGCAATGAAGAAAAGAGCCTTATTAGCTAGAAAAGAAGAGAAAGTCTCACTATTTAGGATTTAAAACCTTCAATATGTATAAGAAAAGCAAATAAAGATCAAAGCAAGCTTTTTTTTTGATAGAATTCAATGGCTTTAGAGAACCAAAGATGTGCATAAGAGCTTGTTGCAAAAAGAAAAGTAAAAGGGAAAATTACCTTAATTTATTCAATTTGGAGAAAAGGGAGTCTTTAATATTCTAAATCCATTGATATTCTAAATCCATATCAATGGTTTTAGAATATCAAAGATGTACATACGTGCTTGTTCCAATGAATAGAATATTTTGTGCAAATAAAAAGTGAATTTCATCATCATTTTGGGTAAATAAGTCTTTGCAATAGAGGAAGGAGCATTATTAGGTAGAAATGAAGAGAAGGTCTCATTATTTAAGATTTCAATCCTTTAATAGGTATAAAAAAAGCTAATCAAGATCAATCAAAGCTTTGTTTGATGAAATTCAATGGATTTAGAGAACCAAAGATGTGCAAATGAGTTTGTTGCAAAAAAAAAAAAAAAAGAAAAAGGAAAAATGCCTTAATTATTCAAAAGGTTTATAAACTTCAAAGAAAATCTTTTGCTGATTTTTTTATCCCTTAGTAAGTGTCTAGCTCTTGAAAATTTTTATCAAGAATATTTGAAAAATAAGGGTAAAAGTATTAGTAGCATTCATCCTCCACCTTTAAATCTCTTTATTAAAATTGATGAGAATGAGATTATTGCTTCACCTTATAAGGTTGAAGCAACCACTAGTGCTATTATACAACAAGATAATTACAGTAATCTGTATCTTTAACTTAATGGATCTCAGCTTATGCGTATTGAGCAAATGATTAAGGAAATAGCTCAAAATAAGGATGTTATTCCCAAATCTTTGGTTAAGCCAAAAGTAGAAAAAAGGTTTTATTCAAACCTCTTTCATTGGAAGAAATAAATTACAAAATGGCAGATAAAAGTTCTACTAAAGTAGAATTTGTAAGTAAAATCTTCAAAAGACTTAAAGGTATGAAATTAAAAGAAAAAGAAGCCACAGTGCAAGAAAAAGGGGAATGGATTAAATTTGTAAGATAGAAGATTAAATTTGATGATACAAGGGATAAGATGGAGAAGTAAGCCAATATAATAGTGGAATTGCAAAGGAGGCATAGGAGCTGTGAAGTTCTTAATGCAAGAACACTAAAGAGATGAGATTATGGTCATGAAGATGATGTAGAAGATGTCAAATTTGATGATCTAACAACGTTAGCTAGAATTGCCAATAATAGAAATGGTTAAAGAGATTCTATGAGGCAAGACACCTATGACCATGATTTAAGGAGCATTGAAATGAAAATTTCTCTATTCAAAAGGAAAATTGATCTTGAAGTCTACTTAGAATGGGAGAAGATGGTTTAGTTGGTCTTTGACTACCATACCTACTTTGAAAAGAAAAAGGTAAAACTTATTGCTGTTAAGTTTACTAATTATGCTATTATTTGGTGTGATCAACTTGTTTTGACTAAGAGAAGGAATCATGAGAGTCCTATTTGGGAGGAGGTTCATCCCTAATCACTATTATAGGGATTTGTACCAAAGGTTGTAAGGGCTCACTCAAGGCACCAAAAGGGTGGAGGACAACCATAAGGTGATAGAGATTGCCATGATCGAAGCTAAGCTAGTGAAAGGATAGTGAACCAGCCATGGTTCAATTCTAGTAAGGGTTGAATAAAGACATCACCAATGCAGTCAAATTGCAACATTATGTGGAGTTGTTAAACATTGTGCACATTGTGATGAAAGTAGAGAGGCAACTAAAACAGAAGGGTTCTACATGATTTAGATAAAGTTTGGGTTCCTCTTCATCTTGGAAGCCAAATTGGAGAAAAAGGGATGGTAAGGTTGATTATAAGCCCAAGGCCAAATCTTACAAGAGTAAGGAAGTGAGTCCTAACAAGGAGAAAGGTAATTCTAATTCCAAACCTAGTAAAAATAGAAATGTTAAATGTTCAAGTATCTGGGAAGGGGGCATATTGCATCTTAATGTTTAAATAAGTGTACCGTGGTGTTATAGTGTAATGGTGATATTGAGATAGAAAGTGAGTCCAATGATGATTCCATGCCACCATTGGAGGATGTAAGTGATGGAAAGGTGTACCTAGTTGAGGGAGATGTGTTTGTGGCTAGATGAGCATTGGGTGCACAAGCCAAGCAAGATGTTGAAGTTCAAAGAGATAATATCAACCATACATAGTGGCACATCAAAGATAAGGTATGCAACTTGATCACTGATGGGGGTTATTGTGCAAATGTAGTTGCTTTGGTTGAAAAGCTTAATTTACCTACCATGAAGCACCCAAGGCTATATATGCTTCAATGTTTGAATGAATGTGGGGAGATTAAGTTAAGTAAGTAGGTATTAGTATCATTTACTATTAGGAGATATAGTGATAAGGTCTTGTGTGAGGTTAGACGCATGCATGTTGGGCATATTTTATTGGGAAGACCATCACAATATGATCGACATGTAATGCATGATGGGTTTAGGAATAGGTACTCTTTTGTAATAGATGATAAACCCATTACTCTTGTACCATTGACACCCTACCAAGTATAAGATGATCAATTAAGGAATAAAAAAGAGAATGAGAGGGAAAAAAAAATTGAGGTTGAGAGGAGAAAAGTGGAAAAGAATGGAGAGAAAGGAGATAAGATTGAGAGAAAAGAAGAAAGAGGGTGGGAGAGAAAAATTGAGAGTTTGTATGCAAAAGAGAGTGATGTTAAGAGAGGTTTCTATTCAAAATAACCTATAATTGTACTTTTATACAAAGAGGTATATTTTAGTATTGATGAGCTTAGCCCTTCTTTGCCTAGTGTTGTCATTTCTCTTTTGCAGGAATTTGATGATGTTTTTTCCAAATAACCAAGAGGCTTGCCACCTTTAAAAGGAATAGAGCATTAGATTGCATTCATCCATGGCATGATAATTCCAAACTAATCGGCCTATAGAAGTAATTTTGAGGAGACAAAAGAGCTTAAAAAGCAAGTTAATGAGCTTATGGCAAAGGGATATGTGAGGAAGAGCATGAATCCATGTATAACTTTAGTATTGCCTTTGCCAAAGGAGGATGGGACTTGGAGGATGTGCATTAATTGTTGTGTAGTTAACAAAATCACTATAGCATATCACTATCCTATACCTAGATTGGATGATATGTTAGATAATTTGCATGGTTCATGTGTCTTTTCTAAAATTGATTTGAAAAGTGGATATTACCAAATTACGATGAGAGAGAGAGACAAGTGGAAAACAACTTTCTAAACTAAGTATGGTTTGTATGATTGTTTTGTTATGCCATTTGGTCTTATTAATGCATTGAGCACTTTTATGAGATTGATGAATCATGTTTTACAATAATTCATTGGTACTTTTGTGGTTATGTATTTTGATGATATTTTTCATCTATAGCAAAAACTTAGATAAGCATTTTGATCATTTATGTTCTATTCTAAGTGTTTTATGTTTTAAGAAATTGTATGCTAACATAAAGAATTGTTCTTTTTGCACTGATTAGATCCTTTTTCTTGGCTATCTTATGAGTGCTGGGGGTATTAAGATTGACAAGGAAAAGTTTAGGACAATTCATGCTAGTTTCGATAGACACTTTGTTAGAGCCTTTAGCACCATTAACTAAGATTGTTAACAAGAATGTGGGGTTTGAGTTGAGTAGTGATCAAGACAAGGCATTTAATTTAATTAAGGAAAAATTTAGTTGTGCACCCTTACTTGTTTTACCTAACTTTGCAAAAACTTTTTAGATTGTGTGTGATGCTTTAGGTATTTGCATTAGAGCTATTTTAATGTAAGAATTTGCTCAATTGCCTACTTTAGTGAAATGCTAAGTGGAGCAGCCCTTAGTCGTCCCACTTATGATGAGGAGGTGTGTGCATTAGTAAAGGCCATGGAGATATGGTAGCATTACCTTTGGCCTAATGAGTTTGTCATCCATACTAACCACCAATCCTTGAAGCACTTGAAAGAATGAAAGAAATTGAGCAAGAGACATGCCAAATGGGTCAAATTCATTGAAACCTTTCCCTACATCATCAAATATAAACAAGGTAAGGCAAATGTGGTAGTTGATGCATTATCTTGCTATTATGCCCTTATCTCTATACTTAGTGCAAAAATGATAGAAATTAAATATATTAAAAATTTATATATGAAAGATCCTAAATTTGATAATGTGTATAGGACATGTAAGATATCAGCCTTTGGGAAATTTTATGAGCATGAGGGTTTTTTATTTAGGTAAAATTGATTACACATATCTATGAGTTCCTTGAAGGAGTTGGTTATGAGAGAAGTACATGGGTGATGATCTAATGTGTAATTTTAGAGTTAAAAAAACTCTAGATGTCTTAGTTGAACATTTCATTTGACCACACATGAAACAAGTTGTTGATAGGATGTGTAAGAAATTCATAACATGCAAATAGGCCAAATCTAGAGTTTTACCCTATGGCTTCTACACTTCTTTACCCATACCTAACCAACCCTGGGTTGATTTATCTATGGACTTTGTGCTAAAGCTACCATGATCAAAATCAGGTACAATTTCTATATTTGTTGTTACTGACAAGTTTTCAAAGATGGCACACTTCATCCCATGCCATAAAATTGACAATGCAAACAATGTAGTTAAATTGTTCTTTAAAGAGGTACATTTGCATGGCATGCCTTAGAGCATTATTTCAAACCAAGAAACAAAGTTCTTGAGCTACTTTTGGAAGATGTTATGGGTAAGTTAGGTATTAAATTGTTGTTCTCAACTACTTGCCATCCAACAACCACTATATTCCCTCCAACAAACTTGTTTCCACATCTTTGGTACTGTAAACCCATTAAATTTCATTAAAAAAAAAGGTATAAGTGGTCTTAATTTGCTTTTCTTATATGTATTAAGTGTCTCAAACCCTTAATAATGGCACCATCACTTTAGTTCTAACTAATAACTCTCCTTACTTTGTTACAATGACTCATTTACACAAAATGATGAAGAAATTAAAATTTGTGTTTGCATAAAACATTATATTCATTGGAAGAAGTATATTTGTACACCTTTAGTGCTTTAAATCCATTTAAATAAAGGAGACATTAATCTTGATTAGCTTTCATTATAGATATTGAATGGTTTAATTCCTTGATATTGTGATCATCTCTTCATTTTTTTTTTATAAGTTTTTGGGTTTTTGGGCTTAAGGCTTTAATATTGGGCATGCTTGAGGTTGAAGACTCATTAGAGACATCAATGCCTTGCTTTTGTGGGCTTGGAATGTTTTGGGAACTTGAAGGGTTTGAGCTTTGGCTTTTTGAGCTGAACATGTCAACCTATGCTTTTGGTTAGGTTGTTTGTGATTGGGTCTTTTCCTGTGGGGCTTTCTTTTTGGATTTTTTGGGCATTTTGGGCTTCTTTTGAGGTTAAGGTTCCTATTTCTTGCAAGAATTCTCTTGTAAGAAAATCTAGTAAGCAGTGTGAAGAACCTTAAATATGTTCAATTGCAAAATCAAAAACACTTAAAATTGCTTCTCATTTGTAGCATCTTTTTATAAAATAGATTTTGTTGCTTGACAATCAATGTGTAATAAGAATTTTTGATTTAGCAAATTATGTTGAAATTTTGAAATGCATAAAACAATTGCCAGAATTTCCTTTTTAATGGTGGAATATCGCCTTTAACAATCATTCCAATGTAGGATGTGAAATAAACAAGTTGTTCATGCTAATCCTTGACTTGTTTCAAAATCCCTCCATATCCTATTTTAGATGCATCAGTCTCAACTATTTTGGGTAGGTTGGAAGATAGGGCAATTCTTTGACTTGATGCTTAATCTCTCTCGCTATGGTTGTGTGTTGATCAATCCATGGTTAAAATGATGCTTGGTTTGGGGTTGGTCAAACCTTTTTAGAACATCCTTAAGATTATAAGGAGCTTAGGTAGACTAAATGAATGGGTTTGGATTTAAAGTTGATGGGCTTTCAAGGAGCTTTTCTAGAAACTAGGTTTTAGCTTGATCCTTAGAAGATAGTTTAGGAGAACTAGATTTTAAGGTTTCAACTAATAATGCCTATAGTTGGGCTTAAATAGTATCAGGCAATTCAAGGGCTTGGAGTTTTTTGTAAAGTTTATAGTATTTGGACATGACTTGCCTTACCATAGTTATAATAGACATATCTGGATGTCTAGGCTTTTGTTTGTTTACGTTTATTAGGTTCAGGCCTAAAAGTTTTTTTGGTCATAAAAGATTGTTGGCATTGGTTGGGCTTAGATTTTAAGTAAAAAGGATTTTTTTTATTTGGTATTGGGCCTATACTTTCTTTCGGTCTTTTCTTTGTGATAGAGGTTATCATTAAATTAGGCACAAGAGGATCATAACTCCTTCTGAGTCTACTTTTGTTCCTGCTTGATTTGTATTTGGAGCTTTAGATTTGCACAGATCTACAATCGTTCTTTCTAGACAAAGCTTATCAATTTACCATAGGCCAATTATTGATAAGGAATTTGACCATTATACTGAGCTTGCAGTTTAGATCTTACCTTATCATTAAGTAGTCTTGGTAATCCTTTCTTTCCAAAAAAAACTCGATTCACATCATCCTGTTGCATGACATGTGTTAGAAACATATTTTTGTACCAATGAAAATTGTGCAAATATTTGCATTCAAGATTGGATAAGAGTTCAGCATTCTTATCCTTTAGGTGAGATGGATCACCAATGAAGTGTTTTGTTATGACAAAAATAAGACTTGCCACAGCATTAGGGATTGTTTGTTGGTTATTATCAAAGAGAGGTTCACAATGAACATCTCTCTTGATATCTTGGAAAATGTTGTCATGGTTAACTGGAGTAAGTATGTGATCTAACCAGTCTTTGAGCTATCTTGAGAATCTTGCAACAAGGATCTCAACAATGGCATCATCAGAGGTATGACTATGGATCCTGTATGCATTGGACACCATGGTCATTTGTTGGAGGAGATTCAAAATTTGATGTTTATAATATCCATCAATGTTCCAGTCATAAAATGAATTGGTACTATATTTTGTTTAAAGAAAAGTTGGCTTTTCTTCAAAAGTAAGGTCACGAGTCATGAGTCTGGGATAGTACATTTGTGAAGATGTTCCTAGTGGTTCCACTTTGAGATGTTGTACCTTTAGTGATTTTGTGTTTGACACAGAAGCTTGAGATGAGCCATCATCAAGTGCAGTCAAAGTCTACACCTCTTTGCTTGTTGATGCTTTTGGATTAAATTCCTTTAGAGCCTATAGTTTGAGCATCAAAGCTTCTCAAAATTCATTTGATGATGTATTTGAAATATGAAAGGGTTAAAAAATAGGTTTTGTTGAAAACTCTGTAATATAGGCATTAAATTTTGAAATTTCTTTTGAGATTGAAAAACTTGATATAGTGGCATCCATGTTTGAGAGTTGGTTGCCAAATGTTTGTAAAATTCTATTTGTATAATTATTTTATTCAATAAGCTTTTGTATATCTTTTATTCAAAAATCTTCATGCACTATATGTACTTTGAGTGGTGACATAAGAACAAAAGAGCCTTTGTGCTGGAATTGAATTTCACATCATGAAAGATGACCTAACTCTACTTTTAAGCCATTCATTTACTCACATTATTGTGATTGGATTTAAGCTTGTAATTCATTGTCCTCTATGAAAGATGACCATAGGTACCAATATCCCCATTATAATTCATCTTCCTTTGTGATAAAGGGTTTTGGTGTTGAACACTATTTTCATTACCTTATAATGTATCCTATACATTAGGCTTAGTGGAATGGATCATTTAGTGAATCAATTATTGTGAAGTTTGATTTGTAAGGTAAGAACATCAAGAATATTCCTTTCATGCAAAGAAACTATGAAATCTAGAAAACAATTGAAATAAGTTGGACCAAAACATAGGCTTGTTTCTATAATACCTAAGAGAAAATTATCAAAGTTTAGAAGATGATGATCTCTAAGGGAAACAAGAACAAAAGTGTCCAAGGGGCTTGATTCCTACCTAAACAATGTCAAAGTGCAAGAAATTGTAATGCTCTTGGTGATGCTTTATAAGGGCAGAGGAAAGAAGCTTTACCATTTCAAAGGAATTGTAAAGACGACAATCTTATTCCTCTATCTTGATTGTGTAATCATCTTGTAGGAACACAAACCTAAGGTATAAAGATGGATATAGACACCACACTTGAGAAAAAGAAGTGATTTAGGAATGATAAGTTAGGTTGAATGCTACAAAAGGAGAAAATTCTCAATTTTATTTTCACTAATGCTCTCTGTTTTTTTTTTTTTTTTTTAACAATGCAAACAAACTTATTTATGGGCTAAAGTAATAACCGATACCCTAGAGATAATGACAAACTTCATAAATAAGCGAACAACAATCTACTCCAATTTGTTTTAGGAGTTGCCCTATTTTATAATAAACTCCTATTTAGGAGTGAAATTTAGTGTAACCCTGACTCATTAAGTACTCCAATCAAATTAATAAGGCTTTGGACCACATTAAGATATGTTTTTCCACCCTTTAAGCTTGAATTAGCTTTTTCTGGAACAAATTTCATCCATCAGCTTGCTAAGTGCTTCTTTCATCCTTTTAGCTCTTGAACATTTTTTGGCTCTTCTTGAATGTTTCATGCATCCTTAGAAGCCCTTTATGCATAAACTTCTCCATGGATCTCATCATTTTCTCTTTCCTTAAAAGGATTCATCCTCAAATCATTACTTGCATCAAAAGGAGAAAGATTATAAATATCAAATGTTGTGCTCACATTGTACTTACTGAAAAGGTCCAGCTTTTAGGCATTGTCATTAATTGATGCCACCACTTGAAATGGACCATCTCCTCTAAGCTACAATGTTGAATACCTCTAAGCCAAGAACCTCCCCTTGTGTATGTGCACCCTAACTCAATCACTAGGTTTAAATACCACCTTCTTTCTCCCTTTGTTGGCATGGGATGCATCCTGCTATGTTCATTTTGCAATTTGTTGCCACACCTTCTCATGCAACTTTTTCTCCATTTTGGCCTTGTGTTCACCATCTAAGCTAACATATCATCAACAAGTAAAAGCATCACATCTAAAGGAGACAAAGGATTCAAACCATACATAATTTCAAATGGAGAGTAACTAGTAGTAGAATGAACACTCCTATTATATGCAAACTCTACATACAGCAAACAATCTTCCCATGTTTATAAATTTTTTGAGGAATGCATCATATTCAATCCCTTTGTTTTAACATCTAAGCACAAAGCATGCATGAGATTAGGATCTAAGCGAAAGAGTAAAGTTGGGGTAATAAGAAAAATAAATAGGTCCATCACTCAGACTAGATTCTATTACTTCTAATAAGGAGTCATGAAACCTATTATGTCTTTTGTCTCTAATGTAGACTATGGTAGAGTTATTTAAACCTAATATTGTGGCCAACTTCAAAGCTACTTGAATCATGCCAATATGGGGAAATTTATATTTCCGCTAGTGTGAACTAATAAGTTCTTATGATAGCAAGAAAAAAAAAAAGCATTATAACCTTGAGATAAGGGTAAAGCTTCTTCAATTGTTTTAATAACATAATTAGATTTAAATTTTACGGAAAAAAAAAATATCACTCAATACATATATGTGACAATAAGGATGATGGTAATTTCCAATTCTAAAGATAAATATCTTTCATATTTTCATTAATAATAATTTCTTTACTTTTACTCTTAGAGTGCCAACTTCAGTGAAGTTTTATCCATATGTGTCATGGAATCACTGTCAATGGTTTCCACCAAAAGCACTCAACACCTAACCACAACTCACACAAGCTAAAAATGAAAACACAACTTAGATTTCAATTACAACTTGTAATAGATACTTCACTAGGTTTGGCTCTAATACTTTAAATCCAAATTAAAAAGGACTAATACTTTTAAAATATTTTTCAAAAATAATAGAAGTATTAAACACTATTTATTAAAGTAAGCTTGTTATTAAATAAAAGCTATCATTAGTTATCATAAGTCATTATTTGTAATGATGGTATATGTTTAGAAATTCTTTTTCCGATGATTAAAATTACATCACAAGATTTCATGTTAGGAAATCATTTCTTACACATGCTATACCCAATAAAGAAAATAGATGATGATGCATATATGCAGAGATTAACAGAAAAATTATTAGCTTTAAATTTGCTTCCATTCTTCAATATAGAGATATTGATTTATCATTAGAGAACTTAATGGGCCAAGGTTACAATAAAATCCATTCCTAAATAAGAATTTGTTATAAAATAGGAGTTTATAATAAAATAAAAGTGTTCTTATATCTTAGGAATTTATCATTGTCTTTATTTTTAGGGTTTTTAAGGTTATTACATTAGCTTATAAATAGGCTTGATTCCATTGTTAAAAATGACCAAGCATTACTAAAATTAGAAGTGAGAATTTTTTCCTTCAGTTCTTTCAAGAACAAAAGAACTATTTTAGTACAAATGAACTTAACCCCTCTTTGCCTAGTGTTGTTGTTTCTCTTTTACAAGAATTTGGCAATGTTTTTCTTGAAGTATCAAATGGTTTACCACCTTTTAAGGGCAATAAAATATCATATTGAATTCATGCCTAGTGCAACAATTCCAAAGGATTCAACATTACAAACCAGTAACCTTGTTAGTGTAAAATGAAGAGGAGGTTTCCTTATTTAAGAATTAAACTTTTCAATACCTATAATCAAAATTTAATCAAGATTAATGACTCCTTGTTTGATGGAATTCAATGGATTGAAAGTATTAATGGCATGCAAACATGCTTATAGAAATGAATATAATGTTTGGTGTAGACACAAATGTTGATTTTAAGATCATTTTGTGTGAAGGAGTCCTTGTAACAAAAGGAAGAACCTTGTTAGCAAGAAATGAGGAGATTGTCTTTAAATTCAATAATAAAAATTTTTAATACTTGTAAGAAAATCTAATCAAGATTATTGACTCCTTTTTTTGATGGAATTCAATGAATTTAAAGTATTAAAGGTGTAAGAATGTGCTTGTTACAATTAATATAATAGTTAATGTTGACATGGAAGTTAATTTAAAGATCATTTTGTATGAATAAATTCTTGTAACAAAAGAAAGGACCTTATTGGCAAGAAATTGGGAGACAATCTCATTATTCAGTCACTCCTTTGTTTTATGTAGTTTAATGGATTTAAAGAAAAAATGTGCTTGTTGCATTGAATATAATGTTTGGTGTAAATACAATAGTTAATTTCATGATTATTTATGTGAATGAGTCCTTACAACAAAATGAGAAGCTGTGTTAGAAAGAAAAGATGAGTTGATCTCATTATTAAGTAATTGAACCACTCAATGCCTACAAGAAAAGCTTATCAAGCTCAATGACCCCTTTATTTGATGGATTTTAATAGATTTAGTGTGCCAAGGGCTTACAAACTTGTTTATTGCAATGAATTTAATGTTTGGCATTGACAAAAAAGTTAATTTCTAAATCATTTTGTGTGGATGAGTCCTAACAAGGAATGGAGGACCCTCATTAGTAGGAAATGAGCCATTCAATATATGTAAGAAAAGCAAATCAAGATATAAAAAAAAAAACAAAAAAACTAGTTACAATGAATATAATGTTAGTGTGGATGCAAAAGTTAATTTCAAGATCATTTTGTGTGAATGGCTTCTTACAATGGAATGAGAAGCAATTTTAGCAATACATGAAGTGATATTCTCACCTATTATACCATTCCAACCATGTGAGAAAACCTAATCATGATCAATTACACCTATGTTTCATGGATTGTAATGGATTCAAACTACTGAAGTTGTATTGATGTGCTTGGTGCAAGGAATCTAATGAAAGAAGTTTCCTTCTTAGAAAGAAATGAAGTGATAATTTAATCGTTCATGCAATGAGCCATTCCAACCATGTATAAAAATCTAATCAAGATCAATTACCTTTATGTTTGGTAAAATTCAATTGATTTATTTAGACTACCAAAATTGTACTTTTGACCTGAGCAAGGAATCTAATGTTTGGTGTAAATAAAAAATTTAATTTCATGATCACTTTGTCTAAAAGAGTCTTTGCAATGAAAAGAGAAGCCATATTAGCATGAAATGAAGTAGGGTCTTATCCTTTAGGAATTGAATTATCCTTCAGGAATTCAACCATTCAATTCCTAGAAAAATAGCTTATCAAGATCAATGACTTAGGATCATTTTTTCTAAATGAGTCCCTTCAATGAAAGAGGAAATCATATTAGCATGGAATGAAGTATAGGTCATACCCTTCAAGATTGAACCATTCAATCCTTGGAAGAATAGCTAATCAAGATCATTGAGTCCTTTGCTTGATAAACTTGAATGGATAGATTGCCAAAGGTGTATTCATGTGCATATCACAAAGAATCTAATGTTTGGTGTAGACAAAATGATTCATTTCTTGATCATTTGTCTTGATGAGTCCTAGCAACAAAAGGACAAGACTTGTTGACAAGAAATGAAGTGGTGGTCTCATTTTTTCCATAGTTAGCCATTCAAACCATACTAAAAAAGTAATCAAGATCATTAACTCCTTTGGTGTATGAATTTCATTCAATTCAATCTACCAAAGGTGTATTGATGTGGTTGTCACATTGAATATAAAATTTGGTGTATAAAAGAGTTAATTTCATGTTCATTTTGTATGAGTGAGCCTCGCAACAAAAAAAGAATCATTGCTAGTAAAGAATGAAGAGATAGTATGATCTTTCAAATAATGAATCATTTGAACCATGTTAGAAAACATAATCAAGATCAATAACTTTTAAGTAATGAAACATTCAAGCCTTGTAAAAAAAAATTGTGATTGATCTAGATTACCTTTTCTTATACATAATGATGTTTCATTTACTAAATAATGGAATCATCTCTCCATTTCTAACCAACAAAACTCCTTTCCTTGGGGCAAAGACTCATTTATACAAAATGTTGGTGACATTAACTTTTGTGTCTATTAAAAACATTATATTCATTGGAACAATCACATTTGCAAACTTTGATACTCTAAACCCATTGAATTCCATTGCACACCTTGGGTACTCTAAATCCATTGAATGGTTTAATTTTTGAACAATGAGCATTTCTAACCAATAAGACTCCTTCCTTTAAGGCAAAGACTCATTTATACAAAATGTTGGTGACATTACCTTTTGTGTCTACAAAAAACATTATATTCATTGGAACAATCACATTTACAAACCTTTGATACTCTAAACCCATTGAATTCCATTGCACACCTTGGGTACTCTAAACCCATTGAATGGTTTAATTTTTGAACAATGAGATTGCCTCTTCATTTTTGATAACAAGGCTTCTCATTTCATTGCAAGGACTCATTTGCACAAAATCATCTCATAATTAACTTTTTGTCAACTATAAACATTATAATTTTTGTAGCAAGCTCATTTATACATCTTTGATACTCTAAATCCATTAAATTTCATTAAAAAAGGTGTGGTTGGCCTAAATTACGTTTTTTATACATATTGATTGTTTTCATTGGTGAATAATGACATAGTCTCTTCATTTCTAATCAATATGGCTTCTTCCTTTGTTGCAAGGACTCATTTGCACAAAATGATGGTTAAATTAACTTTTGTACCTACACAAAACATTATGTTCATTGGAAAAAGTTCATTTTCACACCTTTAGGACACTAAACCCATTGAATTTCATCAAGTAAATGAGCCATTGATCTTGATTAGCTTCCCTTAACAATGAGACTATCTCTCCATTTTTTTTATGACAAGACTTCTCTTTTTGTTGCATGGACTCATTTAGACAAAAAATGAGCTCAAACATTATATTCATTGCCACAAGCTTGTTTGTACCTCTTTGATACTCTAAATCAATTGAGTTCATCAAAAAAAGGTGTGATTTGTCTAGATTGTCTTTTCTTATATGTATTGAGTGTTTCAATTGTTGAATAATGAGGCTGTCTCTTCATTTCTAATTAAAAAGACTCTTTCCTTCATTTCAAGGACTCATTTACACAAAATGATGATGAAATTAACTTTTGTGTCCACATAAATCATTACATTCAATGGAACAAGCATGTTTGGATACCTTTGGTACTCTAAGCCCATTGAATTCCATCAAGTAAATGAATCATTGATTTTGATTCACTTTCCTTAGAGATATTAAATAGTTTAATTTTGGAACAAAGAGACTATCTCTTCATTTTTTTCATAATAAGGCTCCTTTTTTTGTTGCAAGGACTCATTCACATAAAATGATCTTGTAATTAACAATAAATATTATATTCATTGCAAAAAACTTGTTTGTACATCTTTGGTACTCTAAATCCATTGAATTCCCATCGAAAAAAAAAGGTGTAATTGGTTTAGATAACCTTTTCATATATCTATTAAGTGTTTCAAGCATTGAATAATGAGACTGTCTCTTCATTTTAAACAAACAAGGCTCCTTCTTTTGTTACTAATGAGATCCATGGAAGAGCTGATGCATGGAGGGCTTCTAAAGATCCATTGAACATTCAAAAAGGGACAATGACATGTTTAAGAGCTAAAAAGGTGAAAAAAGCATTTAGTGGGTTGATTGAAGAAATTTGGGTCAAAAAATCTAATTCAAGCTTGAAGGGCAACAAAACATATCATAATGAGGCTTGAGACTTTATTAATTGAATATGTTGGATGGCCTAATATTAAGTGATTGTAAGGATTTTTGTAATAACTCATAAAACAAACAAATAGGAGTAGATTTGTTGTTAGCTTATTTAGGAAATGAGAATTTTCTCCCTTGGTTCTTTCATGAACTAGTGACATTATCAAAAACTAACTCTTCTTATGGCATTTAACTCAACTTATCACTCCTAAATTTGTTCTTTTCTCGAGTGTGATATCCATATTCTTCTTTATACCACAAGTTCGTTTTCCTTAAACATTGGGTCTAGGTCTTACATGATTGAAATCTAATTTTGCTTTCTTGGGTTCTTGTTTGATTCCTTATGCATGTTAGGTCCCCAAGGCACATCTTTTGCGGTTCACATCAGCTAGTATTAGAGCTTTAAGGCTTAAATTAGGTTTATTTATCTAAATTTGAGTTTTTTACTTGTTCTTCTTCTTAGCCTCATTCTAAAACCTCATTTTCTTTGAATTTGCAAACCCTAGTTTCTCTTTTCTTGTCTTTAAATCCATGCAAAAAGAAACAATGAACAATGTTCTTTGTTGCAATGAACAATTGTATTAAGTGAAGTAAATCCGTGCAACCATTGTTTACTTCTTTGTATTAACAAGCTTTATATTAAGTGAAGTCACCCAATTTGTCTTTCCATTGAAATGTAAAGTCTTGTCATAAAAAAATGAAGGGACAATCTCATTGTTCAAGAATTAAACCATTCAATATCTTTAAGGAAAACTAAAAAAGATCAATGGCTCATTTTACTTGGTGGAACTCAATTGGTATAAAGTACCAAAGCTATGCACATGTGCTTGTTCGAATTGATATAATATTTTGAGTAGACACAAAATGTGCTTATACATATTTGGTGTTTCAATTCCTGAATAATGAGACCATATCTTCATTTTTAACTTACAAAGCTCCTTCTTTCATTGTAAACACTAATTTACACAAAATATGTATAAGAAATGGTAATCTAGATGAATCACACCATTTTTTGATGGAATTCAATGGATTTAATGTACTAAAAATGTATAAACGAGCTTGTTGCAATGAATATAATTTTTGTTGTTTAACCAAAAATTAATTGTGAGATGATTTTGGGGGAATGAGTCCTTGGAATGATGGAAGGGGCTTCCTTAGATAGAAATGAAAAGATGGTCTCTTTCAAAAAATGAAACTCTCAATAAGAATTTTAAAAGGTAATCTAGATAAAGCACAACACTTTTTGACGAAATTCAATGGATTTAAGTACAAATGATGTAAAAATGACATTGTTTCAATGATTATAATGTTTTATGTAAATGAAAATGTTAATTTCTCCATCATTTTGCATACATTTGACCTTCCAATGAAAAGTAAAGTCTTGTCTTGAAAAATTGAAGAGATAGTCACATTGTTTAGGAATTAAACCATTCAATACCTACAAGGAAAGATAAAAAATGATCAATGACTCATTCTACATGATGAAACTCAATTGGTGTAGAGTACCAAAGGTGTGTACACCTGCTTGTTCCATTTAATATAATGTCTTGAGTACACACAAACATGCTTATATGTATTGAGTGTTTCAATTCCTACATAATGAGATTTTATCTTTATTTCTAACTTATAGAGCTCTTTCTTTCATTCAAACACTCTTTTACACAAAATATGTATAAGAAATGGTAATCTAGACTAATCACACCAATTTTTGATGGAATGGATGTATTATACCGAATATGTACAAATGAGCATTTTGTAATGAATATAAGGTTTATTGTTGACCAAAAAGCTTATTACAAGATTAGTTTCTGCGAATGAGTTCTTGCAATGAAGGAACGGGTGGCCTTGTTAGCTAGAAATGAAGAGATGGTCCCATTCAAGAAATGAAACTTTCAATACATATTTGAAAAAGGTAATCTAGACCAATCACACCCTTCTAATGAAAGTGAAGTCCTGTCATGAGAAATTAAAGAGACAATCTTTTTGTTTACGAATTAAACCATTCAATACCTATAAGGAAAGCTAACAATGATCAATGAATCATTTTACTTTAGGGAATTCAATTTCTACAATGTACCAAAGGTGTGCAAACATGCTTGTTCCAAGGATTATAATGTTTTGTGTAAACACAAACTTACTTATACATACTGAGTTTTTGAATCCTAGAATAATGAGATTGTTTCTTCATTTCTAGCTAACAATCTTCTTCTTTCATTATAAGCACTCATTTACACAAAATATGTAAAAGGATGGGCAATCTAAGCTAATCACACAATTTTTTTGATGGAATTCAATGAATTTAGTGAACAAAGGATGTAAAAATGAGCTTGTTGCAAGGAATATAATGTTTGTAGTTAACCCTAAAGTTAATTGTAAGAGCTTTTTGTGTAAATGAGTCCTTGCAAAAAAAGGAAGGAGCCTTGTTAGCAAGAAATCAAAAGATGGTCTGATTCAAGAAATAAAGGTCTTAATACAAATTTGAAAAGGTAATCTAGGCCAATCACACCTTTTTACGATGAAATTTAATGAATTTAGAGTACCAAAGATGCATAAATGAGCTTGTTACAATGAATATAATGTTTTATGTAGCCAAAAATATTAATTTTACCATCATGTAAATTTGTCCTTCCAATGAGAATTGGAGCCTTGTCATGAAAAATTGAAGAGACTATCTTGTTCTTTAGGAATTAAACCATTTGATATTTACTTAATGGAATTCAATGAGTATAGAGTACCAAAATTGTTTAAACATGCTTGTTCCAATGATTACAATGTTTTGGGTAGACACAAATGTTCTTATACGTATTAAGTGTTTCAATTCTTGAATAATAAGATTGACTCTTCATTGCAAACTAACAAAGCTCCTACTTTCGTTGCAAGCACTTATTTACATAGAATATTTAAAAGAAATGGTAATCTTGGCTAGCCACGCCATTGTTTTAATGGAATTCAATGGATTTAAGGCACCAAAGATGTACAAATATCCTTGTTGCAATAAATATAATGTTTTGTGTCGATAAAAATGGTAATTTCACCATCCTTTTGTGTAACTTTGTCCTTTTAGTGAAATGTGACATCTTCTTTTGAAAAATTAAAGAGATTGTCTCATTGTTCAAGTATTAGGCCTTTCAATACCTATAAGGAAGACTAATAAAATCAATGACTCAATTTACTTAATGGAATTCAATGGGTACATAGTACCAAAGATGTACAAATGTGGTTGCTCCAATGAATATAATGTTTTGAGTGGACACAAACTCACTTAAATGAATTGAATGTTTAAATTCCTAAAAAATGAGACTATCTCTTCTTTTCTAGCTAAAAAAGCTTCGTCTTTCATTGCAAGCACTCATTTACACAAAATATGTATAAGAAATGGTAATCTAGATTGATCACACTATTTTTTAATAGAATTCAATGAAATTAGTGTACCAAGGATGTACAAATGAGCTTATTACAATGAATATAGTGTTTGTTATTGACACAAAAGTTAATTGCAAGATCTATTTGTGTGAATTAGTCCTTGCAATGAAGGAAAGAGGCTTGTTAGCCAAAAATTAAAAGATGGTCTCTTTTAGAAAATAAATCTCTCAATATGTATTTGAAAAGGTAATCTAGACCAATCATACCTTTTTTTTTTTGATGAAATTCAATGGATTTTGAGTACCAATGAGGTATAATTGAGCTTGTTACAATGAATATAATGTTTTATGTGGATACAAATGTTAATTTCACTATCATTTTGTGTAAATTTGTCCTTCCAATGAAAAGTGAAGTCTTGTCATGAATAAGTAAAAAGTCAATCTCATTGTTTTGAAATTAAACCATTCAATCCCTATAAGGAAAACTAATAAAGATCAATGAATCATTTCACTTGATGAAATTTACTGGGGACATAATACAAAAGGTGTGCAATTGTGCTTGTTCCAATGAATATAATGTTTTGTGTAGACACAAATGTGCTAAAATATATTAAGTGTTTCAATTCCCAAATAATGAAACTCTCTTCATTTCAAACTAACAAAGCTCCTTATTTTGTTGCAAGCACTTATTTACACAAAATACATAAAAGGAACCTCTTTCAATTAATAAAATAAGCTTTAATAAGGTTCCTGTTATGTTATGCTATCCAATATCAATCCATGTTGACCTTTTATTGGAAGAACAATTAAAGTATAATTATGTTTAATATGATGATAGTAGTATAGTTGAATGGAATCTCGATGGTGTGATTGAACATCAGATTCTAATTTTGTTGCATTACATGATGATGTTTGTAACTGCTGTTAAAACAAACAATAATTTTGATCCTCATTTTGCTAAAATCATAAGAAGTGCATTTACTAAATAGCTTAAAGATGGATGGCATTTTTATTTATCTAATAAGGTTAAAAATCAAATCTTTTTTGCTACAAAACCAAAGGCAACAATACTAATCTCTGATTGTGTTAATACTCTAACTTATACAATCACCAATCATTTTATTGGTATTACCATTTTGTTAATAGACAAGACTTATGAATAACTCATTAATTTGAGATGTCCTAACTTGTCTCATTTTAAGTGGTATAAAGTTGTATTTTTGTCTAAGGTCTTTATTTGAGAAGATAGTCAAAGTATCTTTTAGAAAGAAAATTTTCTCTTTGGGTTACCGACCTTATTTGCTAATAGAGTTAAAATGGGCTTAAAGCCAATCATTTTGCAATAATTGATTATAATCATTGCACCTATGGTGAACTAGCTACTGAAGTAGTCACTAAAGGAATTAAACTCTGTAATGAAATTAAACTATATAAATATTTACAAAATGAGAAATCTCAAGTTTAAAGGGCTTTAGGTAGTTTTTGCAAGTAGATGGGTTATCCACGCATAAGATATTCTAATAAACCTAAAGAGAAAGGTTATCAACCTTATGTTAAATTAAAAACTTCTTATGAGAAGAAAGGAATAGTGCAAAGAAAATGCCTGTAAAGCCAAACCCAAAGAAAATAATTTTTTGCTATAAATGTGGCAAAATAGGGCACTATTCACATAAGTGCAAAACAAAGAAAAAAAATTCAAGGGTTAACTCTTGATGAAGGTCTAAAAAAGTCCTTTATGCACATTTTCTTAGTAAAAAGTGATTCTGATGCGAAAAACCCCAAAAAGACGTGGCTTAGGGACCCAACGCACATAGGGAATCAAAGAACAACCAGGAAAGCTAAATCAAAGTTTAATATCACAAACCCTAGACCCACTCTGGGAAGGAACACGAACCTAGCATATTTAAGAAGGATATGGATGCCACACTCCAGAAAAGAAAGGAATTGGGAGTGATAAGTCGATTAAAACGCCACAAGAAGTATCTCTTGATAAGTTCTTTAGTCCCTAAAAGAACCGAAAGAAAAACCCTTATTTTTTATTTCACTCAAAGTTGTCTACCCTCCAGAGCTTACAAGGGGAGCCTATTTATAGGCTAAGATAGCAATCCTAAAGAGGCACAAATTCCTACTTAGGACAAATCCTTATTTTGGAGGGATTCCTAATTGTGGACAAATTCCAACATAAATAATAAACTCTTATTTAGGAAGAAATGCTATTACTTATTCTGACCTATTAAGTATTCTAATTATATTAATTAGGACTGGACTCCTTGTCAAACTTGAATTCGCCCCATTTGAAGCTGGGTTGGCCTGAATGTCTTGAATCAGCCCATTTAGTGCTTCTTTAATCTTTTTGGCTCTAACTCGTATTATTGGGCCTTCTAGGATGTGCAATGGACCTCTTGCAACCATTGAAGCCTTCCACCCATCATCTCTATGGTTCTCATCATTCCCCCTCTCCTCAAAAGGATTCGTCCCCAAATCATCACCTATATCAAAAGGGGAAAGATCAGAAACGTTAAATGTTGCACTCACATTATACTCACCAGGAAGATCCAACTGATAAGCATTATCATTAATTCGGGCTACAACTTGAAAGGGACCATCTCCTCTGGGTTGTAGCTTCAAACGCCTTTGAGCTGGGAACCGTTCCTTGCGCATATGCACCCAAACCCAATCACCAAGTTCAAACACCACCTTCTTTCGTCCCTTGTTGACATGGGATGTGTGGTGCTCAGTTTGTTTTTCAATATGTTGTCGCACCTTCTCATGCAATTTTTTTATCATGTCAGCCTTGCGTTCCCCATCTAAGCTGGCATACTCATTGACAGGTATAGGTACCAAATCCAAAGGAGTCAATGGATTAAAACCATATTCGATTTCAAATGGAGAGTAACTAGTAGTAGAATGAACACTCCGATTATACGCAAACTCGACATGTGGTAAACAATCTTCCCATGTTTTCAAATTTGTTTGAATAATAGCACGCAAAAAAGTAGAAAGAGTTCGATTAACTACCTCAATTTGCCCATCAGTTTGTGGATGACAAGTAGTTGAAAACAATAGTTTAGTACCTAATTTACCCCATAAAGTCTTCCAGAAGTAGCTTAAGAACTTTGTATCCCGATCTGAAACAATGCTTCGTGGCATGCCATGCAAACGTACTACTTCTCTAAAGAATAAGTCAGCCACGTTGTTTGCATCATCAGTTTTATGACATGGGATGAAGTGTGCCATCTTTGAAAATCTATCAACAACAACAAATACAGAATCTCTACCCCTTTTTATTCGTGGCAATCCAAGTACAAAGTCCATAGATAAATCAACCCAAGGATGGTTAGGTATGGGTAGAGGGGTATACAAGCCATGAGGTAAAACTCTAGATTTAGCTTGTTTGCATGTTATGCATTTCGCACATATCCTCTCAACATCTCGTTTCATTCGTGGCCAAAAAAAATGTTCATTTAGGACATCTAGGGTTTTCCTAACTCCGAAATGACCCATTAGACCACCCTCATGAGCTTCTCTTACAACCAACTCCCTCAAAGAACTCATAGGCATGCATAAACGATTTTCCCTAAATAAGAAACCCTTATGCCTATAAAACTTCTCAAAGGCTGACACCTCACATGCTCTATATACATTAGCAAAGTCAGGATCATTCATATATAAATCCTTAATGTGTTCAAATCCTAATAAGTTTGCAGTAAGTGTAGAGATAAGGGCATACCTGCGAGATAACGCGTCAGCTACCACATTTTCCTTACCTGTTTTATATTTGATGATGTAGGGAAAGGTCTCAATAAATTCAACCCACTTGGCATGTCTTTTGTTCAACTTTCCTTGTCCCTTCAAGTGCTTCAAAGATTCGTGGTCAGTATGGATGACAAACTCTTTAGGCCAAAGGTAATGTTGCCATGTCTCCAAAGCCTGTACCAATGCATACATCTCTTTATCATAAGTAGGATAATTAAGGCTTGCTCCACTTAGCTTTTCACTAAAGTAAGCAATTGGGCGCCTTTCCTGCATCAAAACAGCTCCAATGCCAATACCTGAGGCATCACACTCAATCTTGAAAGCTTTTGCAAAGTTAGGTAAAGCAAGTAAAGGTGTAGAACTTAATTTTTCCTTAATGCAATTAAAAGCCTTGTCTTGGTTACTACCTCACCTAAAACTCATGTTCTTTTTGATAAACTCAGTGAGTGGTGCGGCAATGGTGCTAAAGTCTTTAACAAAGCGTCTATAGAAACTAGCTAGACCATGAAAGCTATGCACGTCACTAGTTGACTTAGGTGTAGGCCAATCACAAATTGCCTTAACTTTTTCCTCGTCAACCTCAACACCTTTAGCACTAACAACATAGCCAGGAAATGTGATCTGATCAGTACAAAAGGAACATTTATGTAAGTTAGCATACAATTTCTCAGAACGTAAAACACTTATAACAGAACGTAAATGATTAAGATGATCTTCTATGGTTTTACTGTAAACCAAGATATCATCAAAATACACCACTACAAATTTACTAATAAATGCACGTAAAACATGATTGATTAGTCGCATAAAAGTGCTTGGTGCATTAGTGAGACCAAATGGCATAACTAGCCACTCATACAACCCATACTTAGTTTTGAAAGCTGTTTTCCACTCATCTCCCTCTTTCATCCTAATTTGATGATATCCGCTTTTCAAATCAATCTTAGAAAAAACACATGACCCGTGCAATTCATCTAACATGTCATCTAATCTAGGTATGGGGTAACGATACTTTACAGTGATTTTGTTGATTGCTTGACAATCAACACACATCCTCCAAGTCCCATCTTTTTTTGGTACAAGTAAGACAGGCACAGCACATGGACTCATGCTTTCCCTCACATATCCTTTGGACATAAGCTCCTCAACCTACCTTTGAAGCTCCTTTGTCTCCTCAGGATTACTCTTATATGCTGGCCGGTTAGGGATGGATGCACCTGGGATGAAATCAATTTGATGCTCAATTCCTCTATTAGGTGGCAATCCACTTGGGATATCGTCAGGGAATACATCTTCAAATTCCTACAATAATGCAACAACAACACTAGGCAAAGATGAGTCAAACTTGTTAGTGTTAAAAATAAGCCTCCTTGTACAAAAATATAATCATATGTTGTTTGACATAGAATTCTCTTTTGACATCACTTCCTTTTGCATAGAGATTTTCTTTTTTCTTCTCTTTTTCTTGTGTCCTCACGTTTTCTTCTCTTTTATCAATCTCTTTTTTCTGTTCACTCTCATTTTTAATCCTTAATTGATCCTCATATGCTTGTTGAGGTGATAATGGTACAAGAATGACAGGTTTTTTGTTCATTACAAAGGAATATCGATTCTTGAAGCCATCATGCATAACTCGCCTATCAAATTGCCATGGTCTTCCTAATAGAATATGTCCCGCATGCATGGGTACAACATCACATAAAACTTCATCACGGTACCTTCCGATAGAAAATGATATGAGCACTTGCTGATTTACCTTCACTTCACCACTCTCATTCAACCACTGTAGTTTATATGGTCTAGGATGCTTCATAGTAGGTAAATCCAGCTTCTCAACCATAGTTGTGCTAGCAACATTAGTGCAACTCCCACCATCAATAATCATACTACATACCTTATCTTTGATGAGACACCTTGTCTGAAAGATGTTATCTTGTTGCACCTCATTTTCTTCTTTTACTTGTACATTCAATGCTTGCCTCGTAACGAGAGCTACTCCATTAATTGGATACTCCTCTCCATCACATTCACCCTCTGACAGTGGTACAGAATCATCGTCTGATTCACTTTCAGTTTCAACATCACCGTTACTTCTCAGGATCATTGCATGCTTATTTGGACATTGAGATGCAATGTGACCCCTGCCCAAACACTTAAAACATTTAATATCTCTATTTCTACTCAGTTGGGGTTCGAATTTACCTGTCTCCTTGCTAGAACCCACATTCTTGTGCTTGGGTAGCTTGGCTTTGGACTTGTAATTGGCCATCTCGTCCCTTTTACTCCAACGGCTTCCACAATGAGGTAGAACCAGAATTCTTCCCAACTCATGTGGAGCCCTTTCGTTTAAGTTGCCTTTCAACTTTCATGGCCATGTGCACCATGTCTTCCAATTCCACATAGTGCTGCAATTCAACCACATTTGCTATGTCCCTATTTAGCCCTTGCAGAAATCGAGCCATGGTTGCCTCTCTATCTTCTTCTACATTGGCCCTAATCATGGTAATCTCTATCTCCTTGTGGTAGTTGTCCACACTTTTGGTGCCCTGAGTGAGCCCTTGCAACCTTTGGTACAACTCCCTGTAATAGTGACCAGGGACAAACCTCCTCCTCATGATAGCCTTCATCTCCTCCCATGTATCAATAGGCCGCTCATGATTTCTTCTCCTAGTCAAAACAAGTTGATCCCACCAAATAATAGCATAATCAGTAAATTCAATGATAGCAAGCTTTACCTTTTACTCCTTGGAATAGTTGTGGCAATCAAAAACCAATTCAACCTTATTTTCCCATTCTAGGTATGCATCAGGATCATTCTTACCTTGGAATGAAGGAATTGTCATTTTAATACTACCCAAATTATGATCGTAGGTGCCTTGCCTCCCAAATTCTCTTCGATCCCTTCTATTGTTACCAGTTCTAACCATCGTACTTTGATCATCAACTTCATCATCTTCTACATCATCCTCATGGTCATAGGCACGTGTCAACTGCCTTCTTGCTTTGGGAGCCTTATATTCCCTATGTTTCCTTTGCAACTCTGCTATTGTATTTAGCTTGCTCCTCCATCCTCTCCCTCATATCATCAAATCTGGTATTCATGCGCTCAAATTGTTGTTGCATAGCTTTGATCATGAAGGTCACATCACCAGCTCCCTCTTGAGCTACACCTTTGTCTTTGGACGTTATAGTCTTACTTCTGCACAAAACAAATGGGATACCTCTCAAAACACTCCCTCACGTGTTTCACTCAAAAGATTATGTCACACTCCCTCGTGTTTACACTCTTTATGGTTTTTTTTTTTTTATATGAACTTTCACTCTTACCTTTTACCACTCAGATTTTCCCTTTCAGCTCTATAAAGAACTAAACAATGTAAATCAAGGGCATTGATTTTGAACAGAATAAGCTAAATGGCGTAGAATTGAACAAGTTGGAGAACAAGAATCAAGCGAAAAAGGATGTCAACACAAACGGATTTAATGAACTAAATTCACAAAAATCAGGATAGGGGTAATATAACCTAGAGGACAACTTGGGTAACAAAATAGGAAAACAGATGGTAGAATTGGAGTTGAGTAAGAAAACTTTATTATTATTGTGGCCAATATGACCAAACTGTTAACCTTATCAATAACTTTGAATTTGATGTTTTCTTTCTTTTGTTCTTCCCCTTTTTTTTTTTGGGTTTTTTTTTTCAACGCAAAACAATAGTAGAATACTTAAACATACCAATTGGAATTGAAATTAGCACGTTTATGAGCTTAAACAAACAAGCCAAGAGAGAAGGATTGCAAATAAACAGATTTGTGCATTTGAATGATAATGCACATAATAGACAAACTAAACAACAATAAATAAATCAAAAGATAGAAAATTGAAGGGTAAGTGGATTCAACCTGATTTAGAACCCTGCTCTGATACCAACTGATGCGAAAAACCCCAAAAAGACGTGGCTTAGGGACCCAACACACACAGGGAATCAAAGAACAACCAGGAAAGCTAAACCAAAGTTTAATATCACAAATCCTAGACCCACTCTGGGAAGGAACACGAACCTAGCGTATTTAAGAAGGATATGGACGTCACACTCCAGAAAAGAACGGAATTGGGAGTGATAAGTCGATTAGAATGCCACAAGAAGTACCTCTTGATAAGTTTTTTGGTCCCTAAAAGAACCGAAAGAAAAACCCTTGCTTTTTATTTCACTCAAAGTTGTCTGCCCTCCAGAGCTTACAAAGGGAGCCTATTTATAGGCTAAGATAGCAATCCTAAAGAGGCACAAATTCCTACTTAGGACAAATCCTTATTTTGGAGGAATTCCTAATTGTGGACAAATTCCAACATAAATAATAAACTCTTATTTAGGAAGAAATGCTATTACTTATTCTGACCTATTAAGTATTCTAATTATATTAATTAGGACTGAACTCCTTTTCAAACTTGAATTAGCCCCATTTGAAGCTGGGTTGGTCTGAATGTCCTGAATCAGCCCATTTAGTACTTCTTTAATCTTTTTGGCTCTAACTCGTGTTATTGGACCTTCTGGGATGTGCAATGGACCTCTTGCAACCATTGAAGCCTTCCACCCATCATCTCTATGGTTCTCATCAGATTCTATTGAATCAAATTTAGAAATTGAAGTTCTTGAAGAAGATAATTCTTTTGTGTTTGATTTAGACACTAGCTACAAAGGAAAATGTGATCCCTATCAAGCTATGTGTAAATATAATGGCTTATTACTCTTAACAAAAGTAGATAACATCATTTTGGATCTCATTGACAAAATTCCAAATCCCAAAGACAAAGAGAACAACCAAAAAAAATATTTACATCTAGAAAAAGATCATATGTTAATTTTAGCCAACAAATTGCTGAAATAGAAGAAAGTTATAGTTTAAAAACTGTCATACATGGAATAAAAGAAAGCACTTCTAGCATAAAAACTAGAGAGGAACCAACAATTATGGAGCTTAAAGTTGACATTAAAGAATTAAAAATTGAGCTTAGAAAATTAAAAGATAGGATTATTACCCTAAAGACTATTACTAAAGATAATGAAGAAAGTACTATAGATCTACTAGACACTTCATTAAAAGAAGATGAGTTAGAAACTCTTCAATATGTAAATCTTATTGATAGGGTTATGGGCAATAATAGGAATGTTATGCCCTTTGGATGAAAAAGATACACTTTCTAAATTTCAAAAAATTATGAACAAAATATTTAATGCTTATTTAGCATTTATTCTTATTTAATACTTTTTCTAAAGAAAGCTATTAAAAGATCAATTACTCATTTAATTAATAGAATTCAATGGCTTCAAAGTACCAAAGGTGTGACAACATGCTTGTTCCAATGAATATAATGTCTTGTAAAGTGACAAAAGTTAATTTCACCATCATTTTTAGTAAATGAATCATTATAATGAATGAAAGAACCTTGTTAGCTAGAAATGAAGAGATGGTCTCATTATTTAGGTACTGAAACTCTCAATATGTATAACAAAAGCTAATCAAGATCAATTAGAACTTTTTTTCAAGGAATTCAATGGATTTAAAGTACCAAAGATATACAAATGAGCTTGTTGCAAATAATATAATATTTACATATGACACAAAAGTTAATTGGGAGATCATTTGTGTGAAGGAGCCCTTGCAATGAAAGAGAAGTCTTGTTATCAAAAAATAAAGAGGTAGTCTCGTTGTTTGGCAATTAAGCCATTCAATGTTGATAAGGAAAGTTAATCAAGATCAATGACTCATTTACTCGACAAAATTCAATGGGTTGGAAGTACCAAAGGTGTGCAAACATGCTTGTTGTAATGAATACAATGTTTTATGTGGGTACAAATGTTAATTTCACCATCATTATGTGTAAATGAGTCCTTGCAATAAAGCAAGGAACCCTATTAGCTAGAAATGAAGAGAAGGTCCTATTATTTAGGAAATGAAACATTAAATAGCTCTAAGAAAAGCCAATCAAGTTCAATGTAACCTTTGTTTAAAAGAATTCAATGTGTTTAGAGTACCAAAGTTGTATAGACATGCTTGATGTAATGAATATAATGAATATAGATGTGCTTATTATCAAAAAATGAAGTGACAATCACATTGTTTGGGAACTAAACCATTCAATACCTTTAATGAAAGCTAATTAAGATATATGACTCCTTTGTTTGATGAAATTCAATGGATTCAAAGCAAAAAAAGGTATACAAACATGCTTCATCCAATGAATACAATACTCTTATGTAGACACAAAATTTAATTTCTCCATCATTTTGTCTAAATGGGTCTTTGAAACAAAAGAAGGAGCCTTGATAGCTAGAAATTAAGACAATGTTTCATTTTTTTAGGAATTGAGCACTCAATATGTATAACAAAAGGTGATCAAGACCTCAAACCATTTTTTCACAAAATTCAATGGATTTAAGTACAAAGATGTACAAACAAGCTTGTTGGAATGAATATAATGGGTGTCATTGACACAAAAGTTAATTATGAGATCCTTTTGTGTGAATAAGTCATTGTAATGAAACGAGATTCATTGTTAGTTAGAAATGAGGAGACAGTGTCATTATTCAAGAATTGAGACACTCAATATGTATAACAAAAGCTAATCAAGACCTCTTACACCTTTTTTGACGAAATTCAATGGATTTAAAGTACCAAAGATGTATAAATGAGCTTGTTGGAATGGATATAATGGGTATTGTTCACACAAAAGGTAATTATGAGATCCTTTAGCTAGAATATAATATTTTGGGTAGACACAAATGTGTTTATACAAATTAAGTGTTTTAATTTTTAAATAATGAGACTGTCTCTTTATTTCTAACTAAAAAAGCTTTGTTATTCATTATAGGCACTCATTTACAAAGAATATGCATAAGAAATGGTAATTTAGACCAATCACACCTTTTTTTTTGACATAATTCAATGGATTTAGAGTACCAAAGAGGAGGAAATGAGCTTGTTGTAATGAATATGATGTTTTATGTAGACACAAAAGTTAATTTAACTATCCTTTTGTGTAAATTTGATTTTTTAATGAAAAGTGGAGTCTTGTCATGAAAAATTCAAGAGACGGTCTCATTATTTAAGAATTAAACATTTCAATACATATAAGGAAAGATGATAAAGACCAATGACTCAATTTACTTGATGGAATTCAATGGGTACAAAGTATCAAAGTTGCACAAACATGTTTATTCCAATGAATATAATGTTTTGTGTAGACACAAATCTGCTTATACATATCAAATATTTCAATTCTTGAATAATGGGCTTCTTTCTCCATTTCAAATTAACATGGCTTCTTCATTTGATGGAAGCACGCATTTACACAAAATATGTATAAGAAATGATGATTTAGACCAATCACACGCTTGGTTCAATGAATATAATGTTTTTTGTTGACACAAATGTTAATTTCATCATCATTTTATGTAAATTTGTCCTTCCAATGATAAGAGAAGTCTTGTTACAAAAATTAAAGAGTCAATCTCATTGTTTAGGAATTAAACCATTTAATACTTAAAAGGAAAGCTAATAAAGATCAATGACTCATTTTATGTAATGGTATTCAATGGGTATAGAGTACCAAAGGTGTATAAATGTGCTTGTTCCAATGATTATAAGGTTTTATGTAGGCTCAAACATGCTTAGACGTATTAAGTATTTCAAATCCTAAACAATGAGATTGTCTCTTCATTGTTTAGTATCAAAGCTCCTTGTTCCACTCATTTACACAAAATATGTATAAGAAATTATCATCTAGACCAATCAGACCATTTTTTGATGGATTTCAATGGATTTAGTGTACCAAAGATGTACAAATGAGCTTGTTGCAATGAATATAATGTTTGTTATGACACAAAAGTTAATTACAAGATCATTTTGTGAATGAGTCCTTGCAATGAAGGAAGGAGCCGTGTTAGCTAGAAATTAAGTGATTGTCTCATTTAGGAATGGAAACCCTAAATGTATTTGAAAAGGTAATGTAGACGAATCACACCTTTTTTCGGTTGAAATTCAATGAATTTGGAGTACAAAAGATTTACAAATGAGCTTGTTGCAATGAATATAATGTTTTAAGTAGACAAAATTGTTAATTTCACCATCATTTTTTGTAAATTTGTCCTTTCAATGATAAGAGAAGTCTTGTTAAGAAAAATTGAAGATGTAGTCTCATTGCTTATGAATTAAACCATTCAACTTGTTTGGAAAGCTAATAAAGATCAATGACTCAATTTACATGATGAAATTTAATAGGTACAAAGTACCAAAGGTGTGTAAATGTGCTTGTTCTAATGATTATAAGGTTTTGTGTAGGCACAAACATGCTTAAACATATTGAGTATTTTAATTCCTAAATAATGAGATTCTCTCTTCATTGTTAACTAACAAAGCCCCTTCTTCCACTCATTTACACAAAATATGTATAAAAAATTATCATCTAGACTAATCACACCATTTTTTTTGATGGAATTCAATGGATTTAATGTACCAAAGATGTACAAATGAGTTTGTTGCAATGAATATAATGTTTGTTTTGGACACAAAAGTTAATTATGAGATTTTTTGTGTGAATATGTCCTTGCAATTAAGGAAGAAGCCTTGTTAGCTAGAAATGAAGTGATTGTCTCATTTAGGAATAGAAACCCTAAATATGTATTTGAAAAGTAATGTAAATGAATCATGCTTTTTTTTTTTAAAATGAGATTCAATAAATTTAAAGTACAAAAGATTTACAAATGAGCTTTTTGTAATGAATATAATGTTTTGAGTAAACAAAATTGTTAATTTCATCATCATTTTGGTAAATTTGTCCATCTAATGATAAAAGTAATCTTATTATGAAAAATTGAAGATGCAATCTCATTGCTTAATAATTAAACCATTCAATATTTGTTAAGAAAGCTAGTAAAGATCAATGATTCATTTTACATGATGGAATTTAATGGGTATAGAGTACCAAAGGTGTTTAAATAGGCATGGTTATAAGGTTTTGTATAGACACAAACATGCTTATATGTATTGAGTGTTTCAATTCCTAAATAATGAGACTAACTCTTCATTTCTAACTAACAAGGCTTCTTCTTTGTTGCAAGCACTCATTTACACAAAATATGTATAAGAAATGGTACTATAGACCAATTGGACCATTTTTTTGGTGGAATTTAATGAATTTAGTGTACCAAAGACATATAAACAACCTTGTTGCAATAAATATAATATTTGTTATTGACATAAAAGTTAATTATGAGATCATTTTGTCTAAACAAGCCCTTGCAACAAAGAAAAGAGCCTTGTTATCTAGAAAAGAAGAGATTTTCTCATTCAAGAATTGAAACACTAAATACATATTTGAAAAGGTAATCTACACCAATCACACCTTCTTTTTTTTTTTTTTTTTATGAAATTCAATGCATTTATTGTACCAAAAATGTACAAATGAGCTTGCAGCAATGAATATAATATTTTATGTAAACACAAATGTTGATTTCATCATCATTTAGTGTAAATTTATCCTTTAAATAAAATCTTACTATGAAAAATTAAACTGACAATCTCATTGTTCAAAAATTAAACTATCAATACCTATAAGGAAAGCTGGGCAAACATGCTTTGTTCCAATGAAAGTAATGTTTTGAGAAGACATAAACATGCTCATATGTATTGAGTGCTTTAATTCCTAAATAATGAGAACATCTCTTCATTTCTAACTAGCAAAGCTTCATCTTTCATTGCAAGCACTCATTTACATAAAATATGAATCAAAAATGGTAATCTAGACTAATCATACCAATTTTTGATGGAATTCGATGGATATAGAGTACCAAAGATTTACAAACAAACTTTCTGCTACGATTATAATGTTTTGTGCGGATATAAATGTTAATTGTTTCATCATTTTGTGTAAATTTGTCCTTCCAATGATAAGAAAATTCTTGTTATGAAAAATTGGCTTAGTAATTAAACCATTCATTACTTGTAATTGATCAATGACTCATTTCACTTGATGGAAGTCAATGGATTTAGTGTACCAAAGGTGTACAAATGAACTTGTTGCATTAAATATAATATTTATTGTGGACATGAAAGTCAATTTTGAGATCAATTTATGTGAATTAGTCATTGTAATGAAGGAAGGAACCTTGTTAGCTAGCAATGAAGAGATGGTCTCATTCAAGAATTGAAATGCTTAATACATATTTTAAAAGGTAATCTAGACCAAATACACCTTGTTTTTATGAATTCAATGAATTTAGAGTGCCAAAGATGTGCAAATGTTATTTTGCCATCATTTTGTGTAAATTTGTCCTTCTAATGAAAAGGGAAATCATGTTATGAAAAATGGGTATAGAGTACCAAAGGTGTACAATGGTATACGAAAATTTGGAGGATTTCTTTTAAGCCTCTTAAATAAGGGTTTATCATCATAAGCTAACAATTCAAACTTCCAAAAGCATTGTAACTATTGATTGTCCCTATTTCATCAGGAAATTTGGAGGCAACTCAATTACTTGATTTTTGGGCATCATAATTCCATTTTCAATGAAGGTCTCAATTATCTTTCAATAAAAAAAGCTTTGTTATCAAGCAATGGAGAGGTAGTCTCATTGTTTGAGAATTAAACCATTCAATATTTGTGAAGAAAGCTAATCAAGATCGCTAACTCATTTACTTGATGGAATTCAATAGGTTCAAAGTACCAAAAGTGTGCAAAAGTGTCTATTCCAATGAATAAAATGTTTCATGTAAACAAAATTATTAATGTTATTGTCATTTTATGTAATGAGTCCTTACAACGGTGGAAGGAGCATTATTGGCAAGAAATGAAAGGAGTATCTCATTATTTTGAAATTAAAGCATTCAATACACATAAGAAAAGGTAATCTAGACCAATTAGTCTTTTGTTTTTTATGGAATCCCACCAAAGTTGTACAAATGAGATTGTTGCAAAAAATATATTGTTTATTGTTGACACAAAAGTTAATTATAGATCATTTTGTGTGAATGAGTTCTTGTAACAAAAGAGAAGTCTTGTTATCAAAAAATGAAGACATGGTATCATTGTTCACAAATTAAACCATTAAATACCTATAATAAAGCTAATTAACATCAATGACTTATCTGCTTGATGGAATTTAATGTATTTAGAGTACCAAAGACATACATGCATGCTTGTTCCAATGAATATAATGTTTTGTGTAGAAGCAAAAGTTAATTTCATCATCATTTTGGGTAAATGAATCCTTGCAAAAAAGGAAGGAGCCTGGTTAGCTAGAATTAAAGAGAAAGTCTCATTATATAGGATTTGAAAATTTCAAAAGGTATATGAAAAGCTAATTGAGATCAATCAAAGCTTTGTTTGAAGGAATTCAATGGATTGAGAGTATCAATGACGTACAAACTAGCTTGTTGCAAAGAATATAGTGTTTACTACTAACACAAAAATTAATTATGAGATCACTTTTTGTGAATAAGTCCTTTCAATGAAAAGAGAAGCCTTGTTATCAAAAAATGAAGAGACAATCTTATTGTTTGAGAATTAAATCATTTAATACTTGTAAAAAAAGCCAATTAAGATAAATAATTCATTCACTTGATGGAATTCAACAAGTTCAGAGTACCAAAGGTGTGCAAACATGCTTTCTTCAATGAATATAATGCTTTATGGGACATAAAAGTTAATTTCACCATAATTTTGTGCAAATGAGTCCTTGTAGCAAAGGAAGGAGCCTTATTGGCTAGAAATGAAGAGATGATCTCATTATTTAGACATTGAAACACTTAATACATATAAGAAAAGGTAATCTAGACCAATTAGACTTGTTTTTGATGAAATTCCATAGATTTAGAATGCCAAGGTTGTACAAATGAACTTGCTACAAAGAATGTAATGTTTACTATTGACATTAAAGTTAATTACAAGATTATTTTGTGTGAATGAGTCCTTGCAACCAATGAGAAGACATGTTATCAAAAAATAAAGAGATAGTCTCATTATCTGAGAATTAAACCATTCAACACCTATAAGAAATGCTAATAAACAATACGAAACAATTCAAACACAGAATACACAATTTTCAAACACACAATACATAAAACTCAAAACTAGATTTAGTAAAAGAAAGCTTAAGAGAAAAAGGACTTACATGAATATAGCTTTCATTGAATGACACTGCAAGCTTTTAGATTGTTTTGGAGTAAGTTTACAAATGAGGAAAGAAAGTTATGCCTTCTTCATAAGATACTCCTATTTGTCTCTAAAGTTTATGTAAACAAACAAATACATGATAAAAGTTTTCTTTATAAAGTATAAAATATCTTTATAAAAGTAGCTTTTATAAAGTGGCTTTATACAATGGCTTTGTAAAAGCATTTTGCCCATTTTTTCCCCTTTACAACTCATACAGATCTTTTAGGTCTTGCAAAATATCATCTTGTTTAATTGGAATCTTTTGCTTGACTACTTTCTGGTTGATCTTTCTCAGATTAGAAAATACTAGTCATCATCTCAATTAGTTGTTCTCTTGGCACACTCTCAACCAATGCTTTAAGCATTTAGGCTAGACTCTTGATAGCTGGAGGAGCGAGTCTTACAATGTTGATTCCTAAATTAATAACTCTTTTAGTAGTGTAAACCCCTTTGCTTAATTGGCTTTATAAAGCCAAGATATTTGCAAATTTTGACATAAAATCTAGTTTTTGGCAAATCTAGATTTGTGAAAAAGATAAGCATAAAACAACCTTTATAGTACCTTTTGGGCCTTATGAATAGAATGTCATGCCTTTTGGTTTTAAAAGATGCTCCCTCCAAATTTTAGAAGGATATGAATGAGATATTTAATGTTTATTTTGCATTTATGATATCAATGATGTGTTAGTTTTCTTTAGTACCATTAAGCAACATTTTAAACATCTTAATTTATTCATTGATGCAAAGAAAAGAGTAGGACTAGTTGCTTTAACGAGAAAGTTGAAGTTAATTTAAACTAGGATTTGCTTCCTTGGACACTTCATGGAGAATGGTTTTATTATTCCCATTGATAGAGCAATTGAGTTTGCCTTAAAACTTCTTGATGAAATTTAAGATAATCAACATTTACAAAAATTTTTGGGAAGTTTGAATTATATTTTAGAATATTTTAAGGATTTAGCTTATGATCCTAAATCTCTATATGAAAGATTAAAGAAAAATTTGCCTTTATGGATGGAGAAACATACACAAGCTATTAAATAGATAAAAGTTAGAGTTAAAGAATGTTTCTTCGCTATACCCCATTTGGATGCCTTAAAAGATGTCGAGATAGATGCCTACAACAAGGGCTTTGGCAATATCCCTAAGCAATGCCTCTGCTCCAAAGAACAGCTACTTCACTTTACCTCTATGGAAAGACACCAAAGTTAATGACTTTATGATTAAAAAGAAATTCTTTCTATAGTGTTGTGCGTTCAAAAGTTTGAAAGTGATTTATTGAAAGTGACTGCAAAGTAACGAAAGATGCTTTTACTAAAGATGTTAAGAATATAGCATCAAAACAAATCTTTTCTAGATGGCAAGGAATATTATCTCCTTTTGATTTTAATATTGAGTTTATTAAAAGAAGTTATAATTCTTTCCTTGATTTCCTAACTCATGAATTTTTGTAGGGTTCATTGAATGAGTAAACATTCACTAATATAGGGGTCTCAATCCCTAGCAAAGTTAGTTATTTAATCAGAAAAAAAAAAAGCATAAAAAACCCTAAAGTTGATAAACTTCATGATGACATTTATGAGTGTGTTCTAGATAAAGGGTTAACTTGTCCATTGATTCCAAAATATTTGGATTTTTCATATTCCATTGAGAATAATTATGCTTAGCTTCTACCTAATAAGGTAGCAAGATTTTATCTTAATGATGAAATCTATCCATATACACATCTTACAGGTTATTCTATTTATCAATAAATTTTGTATGAGATGGGATTAGTGATTATTGAACCCATTGAAAAGGGTTTTAGTATCTCTTCTTTAGGTTATAAGGACTCTGCTTATGCCAAATTTAAAATAAAGAAAGTTCTTTATGTAAAAGACTAGCAAGGAGGCCTATTCTCTGTAAGAGAATTAAAGGACTAGTGAAAGTTTAAAACCTTTAATTATTTTGCTTATATGGAAGCATGGGAAAAGGCTTTGCTATATGAAAACTAGCAAAAAAAATTTAGCTAGTGTATTTAAATCCATTTCTCACATGACCTAAATGATTTCCTAACTAGCTTAAAATTGGTTCTTTAAATGAAGTTTACATCCCATTATTTTACCCAATAAGGTAAGAACTACTTATGAATATTTTTGTGAAGAAAATAATGACATAGAGATATGCTACTTTTATTTGCTTCCTGGTATCATGTCCTATGGATTGTTAAATGGGATTATATCATAGTGGTAAAGCATGTTAATATTTTTGACATCAACATCAAGGATGCTCCATGGCTCACTAGAAGGATTAATATCCACTAGTGGGACAAGTTTGATTTTTTCCATGATGGAGTTTATACGGCTAAAGGGATTGTTCATATTAACAAATTACACCCTATTGCTCCTAAGCCTAACTCCTCTTAATCTTTAGAATAACTGTTTAAAGCACTAATGGAATTTGCATCCGAAGAGAAACTATTAGAAATGTTGACTACTTTGCTTCAACCTCAAGCATCAGCTTCTTAAGCATCTTCCTTACAAGAACAGATGCAAGATGACAATAGTCAAGCAAAGTTTACTGAGGATGATATTATGCAAGATTCCTAAGACTCCTATGACTCTAAAAGACAAATAACTTTTATACGGTTTTAAAAAGGCTATTTTTGTAAAGTCACTTTAGTTCATGTGAAAGGAATCTAAGGTTAGGTAAATAAGACTAGGAGTCAAGAGAAGGAGGTAGAATCTTCTTCTCTTATTCTTCTCTCCTCTCTTGTAAAATTTTCCTTTCACATAAGCAAACAAACAAGCAAGTAATAGTTCTTTAACAACAAACAAGAAATAATACTAGTTTATAAACCTTTTGAATATATGTAAAAATATCAATAGCACCCATCTCAACAATATATTTTTATGACTTTGTTACCATTGCTCCTACTAAGCAAGAGTAAAAGTCATAAAAAATCATTTTCTTTTTGGCTTATTTTTAGAAGAGTCAGAATAATGCTTTATCTTTTTCCTTAACCTCATTAGAGGTTTTAAGTACATAGATTCTCCAATATTCATCATGATAACCCATATTAGATAAAGAGGGAGATCTAGGTCTCAAAGCATGATGTAGTGGTTCATTAAACATAAAAGTAGAAGTAAAGGGAACAAAGTCAACTTTATATTGTGGTTGATTAACTTGTTCACTTGTTCTTCAAATTCCATCCAACTCTATTAGTGGAATAGAAGAAGTAGAATATTTGCTCAATTTTAAACCTTTAAGATCTTTTTAAGGTTTAACCTCACATTTCTTTGTAGACCAAATCCAATTTTGACATCTTCAACTTAATATTCAATAACTTTTTCTAATTGTTGATCAACTTGTTTAACAAGTTAGACTACTTTTTCTAAAGTCCATTTTTCAAGTAATTTAACTTGATCTCATGTTATAATTCTAGGAGCAATAACATATGTTTTAGATCTATTAGTTAGAAACAAAGTGGTAGTTCCTTTTTTTACATATTTAAAAGGCATTTCTTTTATACTATGAACTGTGGTGTTCATAACCTTACAATGGATTCTATATATAAGAACCAAAATTTCAAAGGTAGACATTATATCAAATCCTTCTGTTTTAATATCCAGACACAAAGCATGAATTAAATTAGGATTTGATAATAATAGCATAAAATTGGGAAAACATGAGAATCATATAGGTCTTTCACTTAAATTTAATTTAATTACTCATAATAAAGAGTCAAAATAATTGTTATGCCTCTTATCCTAAACACAAATAGTAGTTGAGTTATTTAAACCCAATCTAACAACTGGTTTTAAAGCTACCTAAACCATCCTAATATGGATGAATTTATACTTTTGCTAATAAGAGCTAATAAGCTCATGATAACAATAAAGACCATTATAACCTTAAGCTAAGGGTAAAGCTTCTTTAACAATTTTAATAATACAATCACATTTTGAGAAGAAACTTTCATATTTATAAACATGGGAAGGAAAGGAAGAAGGCAAAGCCCAATTTTGTAAATAATTATTATCTAAATTTTCATTTACAATAAATTCTTTATTTTTATTGCTTAAACTACTATTACTATTACAACAAGAAAGTCATCACAGTTTTCAGTGATCCATTAGCTCTTGATATCATTGTCAGCAAATTTGCACCTAATGTTCTAAATGCCAACCCTAACTCACAAGCAAATAATGGCAATGTGATTTAGGTTTCAATCACAAGTTTAAATTAGTCACCTAATACCCTTAAGGCTTTGATACCATTCCTTTCACACATACAAACAAAGAAGCAAGTAATAAATCTTTAATAGCAAACGAGCAAGTGTACTAAATCAACAGTTCATAAAACTAAATCATAGAAAGACAGAAGAACTTATTCAAATAAGGGCTTTATTCATAAGACATTCCAAGAGTGGTGAGAAGAAGAAGATACTACCTCCTTCTTTGGACTCCTAGTCCAATTTATAAGGGATTTTACCCAACTACAAAAGAAGAAGCCTTGTTAGCTAGGAATGAAGAGAAAATCCATTATTTAAGATTTTAAACATTCAATATGAAGAAGAAAAGCTATTTAAGACCAATCAAAGCTTTGTTTGATGGAATTTTATGGTGTAGAGTACCAAAGATGTGCGAACGAGCTTGTTGTAAAGAGTATAATGTTTCCTATTAGCATAAATGTTACTTATGAGATCATTTTGTGTGAATGAGTGCTTGCAATGAAAGGAGAAGCCTTAACATAAAAAAAGGAAGAGGCAATCTCATTGTTTAAGAATTAAGCCATTCAATATTCATAAGGAAAGCTAATCAAGATCAATGACCCACTTACTTGATGGAATTCTATAGGTTTAGAGTACTAAAGATATGCAAACATGCATGTTCCAATGAATATAATGTTTTATGTAGACATAAAAGTTAATTTCACCATCATTTGTGTAAAAGAGTCCTTGCAACAAAGGAAGGAGCCTTGTTGGCTAGAAATGAAGAGATAGTCTCATTATTCTTGAATTTAGATATTCAATACATGTAAAAAAAACTAATCAATACCATTGAAACCATTTTTTTTTTTTGATGAAAATCAATGAATTTAGAATACTAAGAAGTAGAAATGAGCTTTATGTAGGGAATATAATTTTTATTGTTGATAGAAAAGTTAATTATGGGATCATTTTGTGTGAATAAGTCCTTGCAATGAAAAGAGAAGCCTTGTGTTGTTCCCATAACCTTGTATGGGTTGTAATTGTTGTCAACCAGATTTAAGTGTGCAAGTAGAAGTGGCTCATTCAGGCATTCAAGGGATGAGTTTTCAGTAGAAAGAAAAGGGCAAGAAAAATAAATTAAGAGGGAGGATAATGCTGAATTTTGAATGGAACAATAATATAAAGCCACATGGAGGGGCAAGAAAGGAAATCCGCCACAGCTACAGTAAGCTCTACTAGGGTTTTCATAGAAGGGAGTATATAAACCAAGACTTATCTCTTTTGGAAATAACCCTCGAAAAATAGTGAAATGGAGCAGATCAGAATCGGTGAAAGCAGACTAGAATTGGTGGAACCACCGTAAGAGAGGAAATCAGAGACGTGAGACCAAACCCAGAAATGTGCGACGGTGTGAGCAGACCAAAAACGTGCGATGGTGAAAGCAGATCAGAAACGTGCAACGGTGAGAGCAGACCAGAAATGTGCAACGGTGAAAAACAGACTAGAAACATGGGAGACCAGAAAAGGGTGAAATAGGTGACACCAGAACACACCATAAGACCAGAATTGGTGAGACCAGAAAAGGGTGAAACGTGTAACATCAAAACACACCGTGAGACCCAGAATCGGTGAGACTAGACCAGGTAAGACGGTGAGACCAGAAAATGGGTGAGATAGTGAAACGGTGAGACCAAAAGACGAGTGAGACCGTGAGACAATGAGACCAGAAGACGGGTGAGATCGTGAGACAATGAGACCAGAGGACGGGTGATACCATGAGACGATGAGACCAGGAGTTGGGTGAGACAACCTAGAGAAGAAATTCGGTGAAGCATTTGAGAGAACTCAACGAATTTTGAGATTTCTTCAAGAGAGGTTAGAGAGTGTTTTGGTGATCTTCCAAGCGGTATGAAGCAGCCTATTCAAATCAAATAGAGGCAACATAAGCTAGAAGAAGGGTAGACACAGTAAGTGACACTCTTTGTATTATAATTGCTTTGTATTTGTAATAGTGAAAGGAGTAGAAGATTAAGATATCCATTGTAATCATAGGGGATACCACATTGGTGTTCTCAAGTATAGTGGATTGTCTCGGTAGAGGAAGAATCCCTACCACCGTGGAGTACGTCACATTGACGGAACCACGTAAATCTCTCGTGTCTTTACTTTGAATTTACATTCTGTGTTTTGAATTGAGTTGTGAACACGGCTAAAGAATCATCAAACCCATAACCTAAAAGAAGACTTAGTCAAGAACAACCGATTCATCTAATAGACAAGGTGTCTGAAAGGTAACTTTGGGAACTATTGTGATCAGTAGGTAACAATAGATCTACCTTAGTTGAATCTGGGAAAGAGTTCATTTTGGCTTAAATTATCATAATTTTTTTTAAGGGGTGTGATACTGATTCACCCCCCTCTCAGTATCACAGACTATTAGATCCTAGGGTAAAGTTAGGAACTTCAATTGTATCAGAGCCTGGTTCACCAGTTTGAAACTTAACAGTTTGGTGTATTAGTTTGAAGGGTTTCAGAAGTTTTAACTTGTTCAGCATACTAAGAAATGAATGCCAGTACTAGCACCAGCACTACTTACAGCAAGAAGGTTCCAATCTTTAATGGAACCAACTACCATATGTGGAGAGCGAGAATGCAGGTGGTATTTGTAACCATGGGCATGAATGTGGTGAAATCTGTACAGGAGGGTTTTGAGCCTCCAAAAGAAGGTAAAGATCCAACCCCAAAGGAATTAAGACAGTTTGAGATCAATGGGAAGGCCTCAAATGTCATCATTTCAACATTGACAGATACTGAATATGCTAAAGTTATGGATTGCAAATCTGCTAAGGAGATATGGGACAGATTGCAGAAGGTCTATGAAGGTGATGGCATAATGAAGGAGGCCAAGCTTTAAGTTTTCAAGGAGAGATATGAATCCCTCAGAATGCAAAAGAATGAGACAGTCCAAGAGTTCTTCACTAGGGTTATTGATGCTGTAAACAACCTTAGAAGTCATGGGAAGAACAAGAAGGACTCATCTATTGTGAAGAAAATTCTGAGAATTTTACCTGAGAGGTTTGCCTTAAAGGTGGCAGCCATAGAGGAGAGTAAAGATCTCAATTCTATATTACTGCATGATCTCCAGTGCAATCTCATTGCATACGAGATGAGAATAAAGTCAACTGAAAGCTCCTCAACATCAAAGCTATCAAACGAGGTAGCTTTCAAAACTATGAGAACTTGAAGATAAGAGAAGAGGAAGAATCATCCAATGAGGATGATGATGATGATGATGAGGAAGAAAGTGAAGGTGAAGTGTTGGCTTACTTTACAAGGAAATTCAAAAAGGGGTCTAAGAAGGGAAAAGGATAGTTGTCCTTGAGATGTTATCGTTGTGGGCAGATTGGACACTTTGCTTCTCAGTGCAAAGTGAAACTTGATGATGAAGATGAGGATGGTGATGATGAGCAGAATTCAAAATGGAAAAGACCATCATCCAAATCAAAGAAGTCCAGTAAGAAGACTGCCTACCCACAGAAGAAGAAGAGAGGCTCATTCAAGAGTTATGTGAGCCATACAAAAGAAGCTGATGAGGAGGAAGATGTAGACTCATCAGATGAGCATGCCTTTATGGCATCAGCTCAATGTGGTAGTTCAACCTCTGAAGAGGAAGAGGAGGTTGATGAAGAAGAACCAAATCTTGAAGCTGAGTTAAAAGCAGCTTCAAAAGAGATAATCAGAAGGGGCAGAACCATAAGAAGGTTGGAGGCCCATATAAAACAAGTTGAAGCAAAGATTAAGGAAGTAAAAAGTCAAAAAGATGAAATAAGGGCTGAACATATTGACTTAAAGAGAAGATTTGAAGAATAGATCAAAATATGTGAAGACCTTACAATGGAGCTTGCCTCAAGGACTTCAACAATTGAAGAAATGGAGACAGAGTTGCTGAGACTCCAACAACAACTCAAAAGGAGTGAAGAGAACTTGTAGAAACTTGAAGTGGTAGGAGAAATAAGCTTTGCAAGAGAAAAGAAGAATGAAGAGAGAGTGCAGCAATCTGATGCTGCACTGCCTAAAGAGAATGAGACTTTGCCACAGAAGTTGAAAGAGAAGGCTGTGACTTAGGAGAAGATAGCTGAAGAAAAGAAGATAGTTATCAAACCAAAGCCAGGGCCAAAAATGATGTATGTGGTTAAAGAGCAGCAGCCCACAGCTACTAAGTCTCAGAAAGAAAAGATTGATCAGTCAGATACAGTGAAGGCTAAAAATAAAGAAGATTTGAAAAAGCAACCTAGGGTTGCAAATAAAAATGAAGAAAAGAAAGTCAGTCAGCCAAGGGCTATGGCTGAATAGAAGAAGGAGAAGAAGGTGGCTGAAATGAAAGCCACACAAGCAAAGAAACCAGCAACTTTGCCTATACAACAAGTAATGAATAAAAGAAAACAAGTTATGGTTAAACCCAAGAAGAGGTAGTTTCAAGGTCACTGCTTTTATTGTGAAGTTTGGGTTCATAAGGCAAGTAAATGCTGGTGGAGAAGGCTAGTATATGTCTCCAACTTAAGAAGATCCGATGCTACATACAAGGAGAGACAATACAAAATTCAGAGGAAAACACTTGTCGTGAGTTCTTGCACATACTGTAAAAAGCAAGGACACACTGACAAGGATTGTTGGTGGAAGCCCAAACTAGTGGTTTCAAAGAACAAGTTTGCTATATTGGCAGACTTGGAACAGTGTAAAAGGTGCAGGCAGGATGGCCATAATGCCAAGAGATGCATGACACTTCTCCCTGAGTAAGAAAAGGCACTCAATGGCATAGTAAAACCAACCGGTACAATCAAAGCTAAGAAAAAGGAGAAAGCTGTCTTCAAGCCAATTCAAAAGAAAGAATATAGAGCTAAAAGGGAGGAGGCTAATATAGCTGAAATTGCACTAAAGGCTGACTACAAGGATAAGTAATGGATCCTTGATAGTGGATGCACTTCACACATGATAGGAGATAAGAGTAAATTATCAAAATTGAACAAGTCAAGAAAAGGCAGAGTCAAGTTTGGTAATGATGATTCACTCAACATCAGTGGTCAAGGGTCAGTAAATATTGGAAAAGGAAAGCTGAAAGATGTTCTGCATGTTGAAGGACTCAAATATAATCTAGCATCTGTCAGCCAACTATGCAATGAAGACCATAAAGTGATATTCACAAAAACAGGTTGCCAAGTAAAGAGTAAAGAAGGCAATACTGTTGTAGCCGAGAAGAGAACAGTTAGAAATTTATATATGATTGATGAGGACAAGACAAGTAGCTGTTTATTTACAAAAGAAGAAGAAAATCAACTCTGGCATAGGAGGCTAGGACACTTGACATAGAAGAACATGAGGAAACTGACCACTACTCATGCAATTAGAGACATTCCAGACCTCAAGAGAGAGAGGGAGTATGTCTGCTCAGCATGCTCTAAAGGAAAACATGTCAGAAAGCAGTATAAGACCAAAGAGTTTAGTTCTGAAGCAGTGCTTGACATTGTACATATTGATTTGTGTGGGCCAATGAGAACAAAAGGGTTGAATGGTGAAAGGTACTTCATCTTGTTTGTTGATGACTATTCCAGAAGGACCTGCATCATGCACCTCAAACAAAAGTTAGAAGTCTTGAAATGCTTCAAGAGATAACAAAAGATTGGCTGAAAATGAGAGTGGAAAGAAGATCAAAGTATTGAGGTCGGATCAAGGCACTGAATTCACAAATGATGCTTTTGAAGATTACCTTAAGAAGCATGGAATTCACCATCAGATGGCAGCAGCAAGAACACCTCTACAGAACGGGGTGGTAGAGAGGAAAAATAGAGCTGTGGTTGAAATGGCAAGAACTCTACTGCTGGAATCCAAGCTTCACACAAGATTTTGGACAAAAGCAACATTTACAACCGTGCATCTATCAAACAGAGTTTTACTAAGGCCCAATACTGATAAGACTCCATATGAGCTATGGAGTCGGAAGAAGACAACAGCCAAGTATCTTAGAATCTTTGGTAGCCCATGTTTTGTGAAGAACAAAGAGCAAAACTTAGGAAAATTCCATGCTAGGTCAGATGAAGGCATCTTTATGGGATACTCAGTAAAGACAAAAGGTTACAAAGTTTTTTTTGCATAAACTAGGAAAAGTGGTCACTTCCAATGATGTGAGAATAGATAAAAACTGGAAAACAATGCATAATGGAGAAATTGAGGATAGTGAAGAAGATGACTTCAAGATAGATGAAGAATTAGACCAAGATGAAGAAGAGAGAAAAGAAGTAAGTTTAGACTCAGAGAAGAGTGAGTCTAAAGATGAAGAAAGAGATTCTCTTGCAACTAAGGTTGTGCAAGAGAGAAAGACAAAGAAAACGTGGACCAGTGCTCATCAAGGAAATCAGATCATAGGTGACCCATCAGCAGGAGTTACAACAAGAAGAAGAATTGTGGGAGCTACTACTTTACTCTCACAAGTTGAACCTAAATCTATTGAAGAGGCTACACAAGACAAATCCTGGGTCAAAGCTATCAATGAGGAGCTGGATCAAATCGAGAAGAATGAAACATGGGAGTTGGTTCCAAGACCCGCTAACAAGAATGTCACAGGAACAAAATGGGTGTTTAGAAATAAACACAATGAAGATGGCAAGGTGGTGAGGAACAAGGCTAGGTTGGTTTGTAAAGGTTACACTCAGATAGAAGGAGTAGACATTGATGAAACTTTTGCACCAGTAGTAAGGTTGGAAACTATCAGAATGTTCTTAGCTTTGGTAGCACATAAGAGGTATAAAGTTTACCAGATGGATGTGAAATTAGCCTTTTTGAATGGGCTCCTGAAAGAAGAAGTGTATATTGAACAACCCGATAGAGTACAAATCAGTGAGGATGAGACACATGTGTGCAAGCTGAAGAAAGCCTTGTATGGCCTTAAACAAGCCCCAAGAGCATGGTACAGTAGGCTGGATGCGTATTTGAGAAGGTTGAACTTTATAAGAGGAACAGTTTATAATAACCTACATGTGTTCAACTCAAAGAAAGGCCAACTGATAACCATAGTATACGTAGATGACATCATCTTTGGAGGGGATCACTCTGAACTATGCCAAGAATTTGCATAGAAAATGAGTGAGGAATTTGAGATGTCATTGATTGGAAAAATGACTTACTTTCTTAGATTACAGATAAAACAGTGTGAAGAAGGTATTTTTATTTCTTAGACAAAATATGCCAAAGAGATGCTAAAAAAGTTTGGCATGGAGGATAGCAGACTTGTCAGCACTCTTATGACAATGGGCTACAAGTTAACAAAAGATTAGGAAGGAAGGAGTACAAGCCCCATAGAATACAGGAAGATGATAGGGAGCCTTCTGTACCTTACAGCATCAAGGCCTGATCTCATGAAAGCTGTGTGCATCGCCAGCAAATTCCAAGTTGATCCTAAGGAATCTCATGTGTCAATAGTGAAAAGAATCCTAAGATACCTTAAAGGGACACTGAAAATAGGTTTGTGGTATCCTACCATGGATTCTGTAAAACTTCAAGCATACATTGATGCAGACTGGGTAGGAAGTACAGATGACAGAAAATCAACTAGTGGCTGCAACTTCTACTTGGGTTCAAAGTATGTTGCATGGTTAAGTAGAAAGCAAAATAGTATTGCTTTGAGCACAACTGAGGCTGAGTACATGGCTGCTTGTGTAGCATGTACTCAGGTGATATGGATGCAAAGACAATTGGTAGATTTGGGTGTTGAAGTGAAGTTACCAGTGAGTGTACTTTGTGATAATCAAAGTGCAATTGATCTCAGCAAGAATCCAATTCAACATTCAAGGAGCAAGCATATTGACATCCGGTATCATTTTATCAAGGATCAAATGGAAGAGGGCATGATTCAGTTGGAGTATGTCGGCACTAAAGATCAAATCTCAGATATTCTAACTAAACTTTTGTCCACAAAGCTGTTTGAAAAGCACAGAATGAGTCTGTCTGTGCAAATGCCTCCTCAAGCCTGAAGTTCAGGTGAATCCTCCATCTCTACTTTGCGGGTTTTTCAAATTTGTAATTGGTTGGCAAAGGGGGAGAGAAGCAACAGTGCAAGGGGAGCTGTTAAGGAAGGGGAAGTGCATATTTAGGGGGAGTTGTAATCCATTTGCTTTTGGATTACTGCATAATAGCTTTTGTTGTGAGTGTTGCCAACAATTACAAAGGGAGAGATTGTTGTTCCCACGGCTTTGTATGGGTTGTAATTGTTGTCAACCAGATTTAAGTGTGCAAGCAGAAGTGGCTCATTCAAGCATTCAAGGGATGAGATTTCAATAGAAAGAAAAGGGCAAGAAAAATAAATTAAGAAGGAGGATAATGCTGAATTTTGAATGGAACAGTAATATGAAGCCATATGGAGGGGCAAGAAAGGAAATCCACCGCAGCTACAGTAAGCCCTACTAGGGTTTTCATAGAAGGGAGTATATAAACTAAGACTTATCTCTTTTGGAAATAACATCCGAAAAATAGTGAAATAGAGCAGATAAGAATTGGTGAGAGCAGACTAGAATTGGTGGAACCACCATAAGAGAGGAAATCAGAGACGTAAGACCAGACCCAGAAATGTGTGACGGTGTGAGTAGACCAAAAACATGCGACGGTGAAAGTAGATTAGAAATGTGCAATAGTGAGAGCAGACCAGAAACGTGCAATGGTGAAAAATAGACCAGAAACGTAGGAGACCAGAAAAGGGTGAAACAGGTGACACCAGAACACGCCGAAAGACCAAAATTGGTGAGACTAGAAAAGGGTGAAATGTGTGACATCAGAACACACCATGAGACCCAGAATCGGTGAGACCAGAAAATGGGTTAGACCAGACCAAGTGAGACGGTGAGACCAGAAGACGGGTGAGACCGTGAGACGGTGAGACCAGGAGTTGGGTGAGACAATTTAGAGAAGAAATTTGATGAAGCATTTGAGAGAACTCAACAAATTTTCAGATTTCTTCAAGAGAGGTTAGAGAGTGTTTTGGTAATCTTCCAAGCGGTAGTGAAATAGCCTATTCAAATCAAACAGAGGCAACACAAGTTAGAAGAAGGGTAAACACAGTAAGTGACACTCTTTGTATTGTGATTGCTTTGTATTTGTAATAGTGAAAGAAGTAGAAGATTAAGACATCCATTGTAATCATAGGGGATACCACACTGGTGTTCTCAAGTATAGTGAATTGTCTCGATAGAGGAAGAATCCCTACCACCGTGTAGTACGTCACATTGACGGAACCACATAAATCTCTCGTGTCCTTACTTTGAATTTACATTCTATGTTTTGAATTGAGTTGTGAATACAGCTAAAGAATCATTAAAGCCATAACCTAAAAGAAGACCTAGTCAAGAACAACCAATTCATCTAATAGGCAAGGTGTCTGAAAGGTGACTTTGGGGACTATTGTGATCAGTAGTTAAAAATAGATCTACCTTAGTTGAATCTAGGAAAGAGTTCATTTTGGCTTAAATTATCAGAGTTTTTTTTAAGGGGTGTGACACTGATTCACCCCCCCCATTTTAGTATCACAAACTAGTAGATCCTAGGGTTAAGTTGGGAACTTCACCTTGTTAACAAAAAAATGAAGAGGCAATCTCATTGCTTGAGAATTAAACCATTTAACACCTGTAAGGAAAGAAAATCATGATCAATGAATCATTTGCTTGTTGTAATTCAACGGATTTAGAGTACCAATGGTATATGACATATTTGTTCCAAGGAACAAAACATTTAAGTAGATAGAAAAGATATTTTCACCATCATTTTGTGTAAATGAGTCCTTAGAACATATGAATGATCATTGTTAGTTAGAAATGAAGAGACAATCACATTATTCAAGAATTAAAATAATCTTACATATAGGAAAAGCTAATCTAACCAATGAAACCTTCTTTTTTTTTGCTTGATGGAATTCATTGGATTCAGAGTAGCAAAGATGTACAAATGAGTCTCTTGCAATGACTACAATGGTTGTTGTTGACACAAAAGTTAGTTACAAAATCTTTTTATTTGAATGAGTCATTGCAACGAAAAGAGAAACTTTGTTATCAAAAAATGAAGAGATGATCTTATAATTAACTTTTACATCAATAGCATACAATATTCATTGCAACAAGCTTGTTTATACATCTTTGGTACTCTAAATCCATTGAATTCCATCGATAAAAGGTGTGGTTGTCTCTTCATTCTTTTATAACAATGACATTTATATTCATTGCAACAAACACATCTATACAACTTTGGTACTCTAAACCCATTGAAATCCTTTAAACACAGGCTAGATTGATCTTCATTAGCTTTTCTTACAGCTAAGTTTCAATTCTTGAATAATAAGACATTCTCTTCATTTTTAGCTAACAAGGCTCCTTCTTTCATTGTAAGGACATATTTACACAAAATGAGGGCAAAATTAACCTTTTTGCCATCATAAAACATTATATTCATTGGAACATGCATGTTTGGACACTTTTGGTACTCTATGCTTATTGAATTCCATAAATTAAATGAGTCATTGATCTTGATTAACTTTCCTTATAGGTATTGAATGGTTTAACTCCCAAACAATGAGACTATCTCTTCAATTTTTGATAACAAGGTTTCTCTTTTTGTTGCAAGAACTCATTCACATAAAATGATTTTGTAGCTAACTTTTGTGTCAACAACAACCATTGTATTCATTGCAAGAAACTCATTTGTAAGTCTTTGCTACTCTAAATCAATTGAATTCCATTAGACAAAAAGGTTTCATTGGCTTAGATTAGCTTTTCCTATATGTAAGACTATTCTAATTCTTAAATAATGTGATTAGCTTTTCATTACTAACTAATAAGGATCCTTCCTTTGTTTTAAGAACTCATTTACACAAAATGATGGTAAAAATAACTATTGTATCTACTTAAAATATTCTATTCATTGGAACAAGTATGTTTATATACCTTTGGTACTCTAAATCCATTGAATTATAGCAAGCAAATGAGTCATTGATCATGATTTACTTTCCTTACAGGTATTGAATGGTTTGATTCTCAAACAATGAGATCGCCTCTTCATTTTTTTTGTTAACAAACTTCTCTTTTCATTGCAAGGACTTATTCACACAAAATAATCCCACAATTAACTTTTTTGACAGCAACAAAAATTGTATTCCCTACAAGAAGCTCATTTCTATCTCTTTAGTATCTAAATTCATTGAATTTCATCAAAAAACTATTTTAATCATCTTGACTAGCTTGTTTACATGTATTGAATGTCTAAATTCAAGAATAATGAGACTGTCTCTTCATTTCAAGCAAACAAGGCTGCTTCCTTTGTTGTAAGGATTCATTTATAGAAATGATGGTGAAATTAACATTTTTTTCTACACAAAACATGATATTCATTGGAATAGGCATGTTTGCACACCTTTAGTGCTCTAAACCTATTGAATTCCATCAAGTAAATGTGTCATTGATCTTAATTAGCTTTCCTTATGAATATTGAATGGTTTAATTCTCGAACAATGAGATTGCCTCTTCTTTTTTTTGATGACAAGGCTTCTCCTTTCATTGTAAGTACTTGTTCACACAAAATGATCTCATACATAACATTTGTGTCAACAGGAAATATTTTATTCCTTACAATAAGCTCGTTTGCACAACTTTGGTTCTCTAAACCATTAAATTCCCTAAAAAAAAAAAGGCTTTAATTGATCTCAATTAGCTTTTCTTATTCATATTGAAGGTTTAAAATTTTGAATGATGGGGCATTCTCTTCATTTCCAACTAACAAGGCTCCTTCTTTTGAAGTTGGGTAAAATCCCTTATAAATTAGACTAGGAGTCCAAAAAAGGAGGCAAAATCTTCTTCTTCTCATCTCTATTGGATTGTCTTGTGAATAAAGCTCTTATTTCTATAAGTGTTTTATTTTGTCTTTCTATAATTTATGATGAGAACCATAGAGATGATGGGTGGAAGGCTCCAATGGTTGCAAGAGGTCCATTGCATATCCCAGAAGGCCCAATAACACGAGTTAGAGCCAAAAAGATTAAAGAAGCACTAAATGGGCTGATTCAAGACATCCAGGCCAACCTAGTTTCAAATGGGGCGAATTCAAGTTTGACAAGGAGTCCAGCCCTAATTAATATAATTAGAATACTTAATAGGTCAGAATAAGTAATAGCATTTCTTCCTAAATAAGAGTTTATTATTTATATTGGAATTTGTCCACAATTAGGAATTCCTCCAAAATAAGGATTTGTCCTAAGTAGGAATTTGTGCCTCTTTAGCATTGCTATCTTAGCCTATAAATAGGCTCCTCTTGTAAGCTCTGGAGAGTCAGACAACTTTGAGTGAAATAAAAAGCAAGGGTTTTTCTTTCGGTTCTTTTAAGGACTAAAGAACTTATCAAGAGGTACTTCTTGTGGCGTTCTAATCAACTTATCACTCCCAATTCCTTTCTTTTTTGGAGTGTGGCGTCCATATCCTTCTTAAATACACTAGGTTGGTGTTCCTTCCCAGAATGGGTCTAGGGTTTGTGATATTAAACTCTGGTTTAGCTTTCCTGGTTGTTCTTTGATTCCTTGTGTGCGTTGGGTCCCTAAAGCCATGTCTTTTTGGGGTTTTTCGAATCAGTTGGTATCAGAGCAGGGTTCTAAATCAGGTTGAATCCACTCACTCTTCAATTTTCTATCTTTTGATTTATCTATTGTTGTTTAGTTTGTCTATTATATGCATTATCATTCAAATGCACAAATCTGTTTATTTGCAATCCTTCTCTCTTTGCTTGTTTGTTTAAGCTCATAAACGTGCTAATTTCAATTCCAATTGGTATGTTCAAGTATTCTACTATTGTTTTGTGCTGAAAAAAAAACCCAAAAAAAAAAAGGGAAGGAATAAGAACAAAAGAAAGAAAACATCAAATTCAAAGTCATTGATAAGGTTAACAGTTTGGTCATATTGGCCACAATAATAATAAAGTTTTCCTTGCTCAACTCGAATTCTACCATCTGTTCTCCTATGTTGTTACCCAAGTTGTCCTCTAGGTTATATTACCCCTATCCTGATTTTTGTGAATTTAGTTCATTAAATCCGTTTGTGTTGACATCCTTTTTTTGCTTGATTCTTGTTCTCCAATTTGTTCAATTCTACGCCATTTAGCTTATTCTGTTCAAAATCAATACCCTTGATTTACATTGTTTAGTTCTTTATAGAGCTGAAAGGGAAAATCTGAGTGGTAAAAGGTAAGAGAGAAAGTTCATATAAAGGAAAAAAAAAAGAAACCATAAAGAGTGTAAACACGAGGGAGTGTGACATAATCTTTTGAGTGAAACACGTGAGGGAGTGTTCTGTGAGGTATCCCATTTATTTGTGCAGAAGTAAGACTATGACGTCAAAAGACAAAGGTGTAGCTCAAGAGGGAGCTGGTGATGTGTCCTTCATGATCAAAGCTATGCAACAACAATTTGAGCGCATGAATACCAGATTTGATGATATGAGGGAGAGAATGGAGGAGCAAGCTATTACAATAGCAGAGTTGCAAAGGAAACATAGGGAATATGAGACTCCCAAAGCAAAAGGCAGTTGACACGTGCCTATGACCATGAAGATGATGTAGAAGATGATGAAGTTGATGATCAAACTACGATGGTTAGAACTGGTAACAACAGAAGGGATCGAGGAGAATTTGGGAGGCAAGGCACCTATGATCATAATTTGGATAGTATTAAAATGACAATTCCTTCATTCCAAGGTAAGAATGATCCTAATGCATACCTAGAATGGGAAAAGAAGGTTGAATTGGTTTTTGATTGCCACAACTATTCCAAGGAGAAAAAGTTAAAGCTTGCTGCCGTTGAATTTACTGATTATGCTATTATTTGGTGGGATCAACTTGTTTTGACTAGGAGAAGAAATCATGAGTGGCCTATTGATACATGGGAGGAGATGAAGGCTATCATGAGGAGGAGGTTTGTCCCTAGTCACTATTACAGGGAGTTGTACCAAAGGTTGCAAGGGCTCACTCAGGGCACCAAAAGTGTGGAGGACTACCACAAGGAGATAAAGATTACCATGATTAGGGCCAATGTAGAAGAAGATAGAGAGGCAACCATGGCTCGATTTCTGCAAGGGCTAAATAGGGACATAGCAAATGTGGTTGAATTGCAGCACTATGTCGAATTGGAAGATATGGTGCACATGGCCATGAAAGTTGAAAGGCAACTTAAATGAAAGGGCTCCACACAGGTTGGATAGAATTCCGGTTCTACCTCATCGTGGAAGCCAAACTAGAGTAAAAGGGACGAGATGGCCAATTACAAGTCCAAAGTTGAGCTACCCAAGCACAAGAATGTGGGTTCTAGTAAGGAGACAGGTAAAATCGAACCTCAACCGAGTAGAAATAGAGATATTAAATATTTTAAGTGTTTGGGCAGGGGTCACATTGCATCTCAATGTCCAAATAAGCATGCAATGATCTTGAGAAGTAACGGTGATGTTGAAACTGAAAGTGAATCAGACGATGATTCTGTGCCACCGTCAGAGGGTGAATGTGATGGAGAGAGGAGTATCCAGTTAATGGAGTAGCTCTCGTTACGAGGCGAGCATTGAATGTACAAGTAAAAGAAGAAAATGAAGTGCAACGAGATAACATCTTTTAGACAAGGTGTCTCATCAAAGATAAGGTATGTAGTATGATTATTGATGGTGGGAGTTGCACTAATGTTGCTAGCACAACTATGGTTGAGAAGCTGGATTTACCTACTATGAAGCATCCTAGACCATATAAACTACAGTGGTTGAATGAGAGTGGTGAAGTGAATGTAAATCAGTAAGTGCTCGTATCATTTTCTATCAGAAGGTACTGTGATGAAGTTTTATGTGATGTTGTACCCATGCATGCGGGACATATTCTATTAGGAAGACCATGGCAATTTGATAGGCGAGTTATGCATGATGGCTTCAAGAATCGATATTCCTTTGTAATGAACGAAAAACCTGTCATTCTTGTACCATTATCACCTTAACAAGCACATGAGGATCAATTAAGGATTAAAAATGAGAGTGAACAGAAAAGAGAGATTGATAAAAGAGAAGAAAACGTGAGGACACAAGAAAAAGAGAAGAAAAAAGAAAATCTCTATGCAAAAGGAAGTGATGTCAAAAGAGCATTCTATGCCAAACAACCTATGATTGTACTTTTGTACAAGGAGGCTTATTTTAACACTAACAAGTTTGACTCATCTTTGCCTATTGTTGTTGTTGCATTATTGCAGGAATTTGAAGATGTATTCCCTAATGATATCCCAAGTGGATTGCCATCTAATAGAGGAATTGAGCATCAAATTGATTTCATCCCAGGTGCATCCATCCCTAATCGGCCAGCATATAAGAGTAATCCTGAGGAGACAAAAGAGCTTCAAAGGCAGGTTGAGGAGCTTATGTCCAAAGGATATGTGAGGGAAAGCATGAGTCCATGTGCTGTGCCTATCCTACTTGTACCAAAAAAAGATGGGACTTGGAGGATGTGTGTTGATTGTCGAGCAATCAACAAAATCACTGTAAAGTATTGTCACCCCATACCTAGATTAGATGACATGTTAGATGAATTGCATGGGTCATGTGTTTTTTCTAAGATTGATTTGAAAAGCGGATATCATCAGATTAGGATGAGAGAGGGAGATGAGTGGAAAACAGCTTTCAAAACTAAGTATGGGTTGTATGAGTGGCTAGTTATGCCATTTGGTCTCACAACGCACCAAGCACTTTTATGTGACTAATGAATTATGTTTTACGTGCATTCATTAATAAATTTGTAGTGGTATATTTTGATGATATCTTGGTCTATAGTAAAACCCTAGAAGATCATCTTGATCATTTACGTTCTGTTATAAGTGTTTTACGTTCTGAGAAATTATATGCTAACTTACATAAATGTTTCTTTTGTACTGATCAGATCACATTTCTTGGTTATGTTGTCAGTGCTAAAAGTATTGAGGTTGACAAGGAAAAAGTTAAGGCAATTCGTGATTGGCCTACACCTAAGTCAACTAGTGACGTGCGTAGCTTTCATGGTCTAGCTAGTTTCTATAGACGCTTTGTTAAAGACTTTAGCACCATTGCCACACTACTCACTAAGCTTATCAAAAAGAACATGAGTTTTAGGTGGGGTAGTGACCAAGACAAGGCTTTTAATTGCATCAAGGAAAAATTAAGTTCTACACCTTTACTTGCTTTACCTAACTTTGCAAAAGCTTTTGAGATTGAATGTGATGCCTCAGGTATTGGCATTGGAGCTATTTTGATGCAGGAAAGGTGCCCAATTGCTTACTTTAGTGAAAAGCTAAGTGGAGCAAGTCTTAATTATCCTACTTATGATAAAGAGATGTATGCATTGGTATGGGCTTTGGAGACATGGCAACATTACCTTTGGCCTAAGGAGTTTGTCATCCATACTGACCAGGAATCTTTGAAGCACTTGAAGGGACAAGGAAAGTTGAACAAAAGACATGCCAAGTGGGTTGAATTTATTGAGACCTTTCCCTACATCATCCAATGTAAAAAAGGTAAGGAAAATGTGGTAGCTGACGCATTATCTCACAGGTATGCCCTTATCTCTACACTTATTGCAAACTTATTAGGATTTGAACACATTAAGGATTTATATGTGAATGATCTTGACTTTGCTAATGTATATAAAGTATGTGAGGTGTCAGCCTTTGAGAAGTTTTACAGGCATAAGGGTTTCTTATTTAGGGAAAATCGTTTATGCATACCTATGAGTTCTTTGAGGGAGTTGGTTATAAGAGAAGCTCATGAGGGTGGTCTAATGGGTCATTTCGGAGTTAGGAAAACCCTAGATGTCCTAAATGAACATTTTTTTTGGCCACGAATGAAACGAGATGTTAAGAGGATATGTGCGAAATGCATAACATGCAAACAAGCTAAATCTAGAGTTTTACCTCATGGCTTGTATACCCCTCTACCCATACCTAACCATCCTTGGGTTGATTTTTCTATGGACTTTGTACTAGGATTGCCACGAACAAAAAGGGGTAGGGATTCTGTATTTGTTGTTGTTGATAGATTTTCCAAGATGGCACACTTCATCCTATGTCATAAAACTGATGATGCAAACAATGTGGCTGACTTATTCTTTAGAGAAGTAGTACGTTTGCATGGCATGCCACGAAGCATTGTTTCAGATCGGGATACAAAGTTCTTAAGCTACTTCTGGAAGACTTTATGGGGTAAGTTAGGTACTAAGCTATTGTTTTCAACTACTTGTCATCCACAAACTGATGGGCAAACTGAGGTAGTTAATCGAACTCTTTCTACTCTTTTGCGTGCTATTATTCAAACAAATTTGAAAACAAGGGAAGATTGTTTACCACATGTCAAGTTTGCATATAATCGGAGTGTTCATTCTACTACTAGTTAACTCTCCATTTGAAATCGTATATGGTTTTAATCCATTGACTCCTTTGGATTTGGTACCTATACCTGTCAATGAGTATGCCAGCTTAGATGGGGAACACAAGGCTGACATGATAAAAAAATTGCATGAGAAGGTGCGACAACATATTGAAAAACGAGCTGAGCACCACGCATCCCATGTCAACAAGGGACGAAAGAAGGTGGTGTTTGAACCTGGTGATTGGGTTTGGGTGCATATGCGCAAGGAACGGTTCCCAGCTCAAAGGCGTTCGAAGCTACAACCCAGAGGAGATGGTCCCTTTCAAGTTGTAGCCCGAATTAATGACAATGCTTATCAGTTGGATCTTCCTGGTGAGTATAATGTGAGTGCAACATTTAACGTTTCTGATCTTTCCCCTTTTGATGTAGGTGATGATTCGGGGATGAATCCTTTTGAGGAGAGGGGGAATGATGAGAACCATAGAGATGATGGGTGGAAGGCTCCAATGGTTGCAAGAGGTCCATTGCACATCCCAGAAGGCCCAATAACACGAGTTAAAACCAAAAAGATTAAAGAAGCACCAAATGGACTGATTCAGGACATCCAGGCCAACCCAGTTTCAAATGGGGCGAATTCAAGTTTGACAAGGAGTCCAACCCTAATTAATATAATTAGAATACTTAATAGGTCAGAATAAGTAATAGCATTTCTTCCTAAATAAGAGTTTATTATTTATGTTGGAATTTGTCCACAATTAGGAATTCCTCCAAAATAAGGATTTGTCCTAAGTAGGAATTTGTGCCTCTTTAGGATTGCTATCTTAGCTTATAAATAGGCTCCCCTTATAAGCTCTGGAGAGTCAGACAACTTTGAGTGAAATAAAAGGCAAGAGTTTTTCTTTCGGTTCTTTTAAGGACTAAAGAACTTATCAAGAGGTACTTCTTGTGGCGTTCTAATCGACTTATCACTCCCAATTCCTTTCTTTTCTGGAGTTTGGCGTCCATATCCTTCTTAAATACACTAGGTTAGTGTTCCTTCCCAGAGTGGGTCTAGGGTTTGTGATATTAAACTCTGGTTTAGCTTTCTTGGTTGTTCTTTGATTCCCTGTGTGTGTTGGGTCCCTAAGCCACGTCTTTTTGGGGTTTTTTTGCATCAATTTAGTTTTATAACAGTTGATTTAGTATTGTTGCTTATTTACTGTTAAAGATCTATTACTTGCACCTTTGTTTTCTTGTGTGAAAGGAATGGTATTAAAGCCTTAAGGGTATTAGGTGACTAATTTAAACTTGTAATTGAAACCTAAATTGCATTGCCATTATTTGCTTGTGTAGTTAGGGTTGGCATTTAGAACATTAGGTGCAAATTTGTTCACAGTGATATCATGATTAGTAGATCACTGAAAACCATGTTGTCATTTTCATTGTAATAGTAATAGTTGTTTAAGTAATAAAAATAAAGTAATTATTGTAAATGAAAAATTTAGATAATAATTATTTACAAAATTGGACTTTTTCTTCCTTTCCTTCCCATGTTTATAAATAGGAGAGTTTCTTCTCAAAATTTGAATATATTATTAAAATTATTGAAGAAGCTTTACCCTTCGCTCAGGGTTATAATGACTTTTTCTTATTATCATGAGCTTATTAGCTCTCATTAGCAAAAGTATAAATTCATCCATATTAGGATGGTTTAGGTAGCTTTAAAACTAGTTGTTAGATTGGGTTAAGATAACTCAACTACAATTTGTGTTTGGGATAGGAGACATAGCATTATCACAACTCTTTATTATGAGTAATTAAATCAAGTTTAAGTGAAGGACCTATATGATTCTCATGTTTTCCTAATTTTATACTATCATTATCATATTTTAATTTAATGCATGCTTTATGTCTAGATATTAAAACAGAAGGATTTGATATAATGTTTACCATTGAAAATTTGGTTCTTATATAAAGAATCCATTATAAGGTTATGAACACCACAGTTCCCAGTATAAAAGAAATACCTTCTAAATACGCTAATAAAGGAACTACCACTTTATTTCTAACTAATAGATCTAAAATATATGTTATGGTTCCTAGAACTATAACATGAGATCAAGTTAATTTACTTGAAAAATAGACTTTAGAAATTAAACAAATTGAACTCTACTTCTTCTATTCCACTAACAGAGTTAGATGGAATTAGAAGAACAAGGGAATAAGTTAATCAACCATAATATAATGTTGACTTTCTTCCCTCTAGTTTTACTTCTATGATTTATGAACCATTACATCATGTTCAAGACCTAGATTTCCCTCTTTATCTAACATGGGTTATCATGATGAAGTGTACTTAAAACCTATAATGAGGTTAGGGAAAAAGATAAAGGATTATTTTACTCTTCTAAAAATAAATTGAAAAGAAAATGGTTTTTTATGACTTTTACTCCTGCTTAGCAAGAGCAATGGTATCAAAGTCATAAAAATACATTGCTAAGATGGGTGCTATTGATATTTTTACATATATTCAAAAGGTTTATAAACTAGTGTTGTTGCTTGTTTGCTATTAAAGAACTATTGCTTGCTTGTTTGTTTGCTTGTGTGAAAGGAAAATTTTACAAGAGACGTGAGAAGAAGAAGATGAATATAAGAAGAGAAGAATATTCTGCCTCCTTCTCTTGACTCCTAGTTTATTTACTAGCCTTGATTTCCTATCATATGAACTAAAGTAACTTTGAAAAGTCACTTTAATAAAGTGATTTTTATTGTTGTTTTTCATAAAGTGACTTTACAAAAGTAGCCTTTTTTTTTTATTTAAAGTAGACAAAAGTTATTTTTCTTTTAGAGTCACAGGAGGCTTGGGAATCTTGCATGATATCATCCACAGTAAACTTTGCTTGACTATTGTCATCTTGCATCAGTTCTTATAAGGAAGATGCTGAAGAAGTTGATGCTTAAGGTTGAAGTAAAGTAGTCATCATTTCCAATAGCTTCTCATTGATATAAACAATCATAAATGAAAAATAAGCATTAAATATCCCATTCATATCCTTCTAAAATTTGGAAGGAGCATCTTTTAAAACCAAAAGGCATCAAATTTTATTCATAATGCCCAAAAGGTACCATAAAGGTTATTTTATGTTTATCTTTTTCAAAAATCTAGATTTGCCAATAACTAGATTTTATGTTAAATTTTGAAAATATCTTGGCTTTTTAAAGCTAATTAAGCACGTCTCTTTTATTAGGTATAGTATACCTAATTCCTCTTAGTTCCTTATTTAAGGGCTTATACTAAATAACTAACTAGGAATGCCTCATTCTAATTCTACATTATTCTCTACATAAAATAAAGGACAACTCCAAGGACTTAAATTTTGAATTAGTCCTTTCATAAGGAGCTCTTGTATATTTGTTTTACAAATCATTAAATGTTAAGGACCCATAGCAATGGATCTGGCTTTAGTTGGACTTTGACTTTCATTAAAGTCTAACTCATAAGGCAAATCAACAATATGTTTATTCCTACTCTAAAAAGTTGTAGGAATTTCTAAGCATGTCATTAATTCTATTGCTTTTTTCATTTCCTATACATTAGTTGTAATAACAAGAGAAGAAAGTATTTTTTTGTAGATGCTTATAAGCAATCTCATCCTAAAAAGAAGAAATAAACTTTTCTTTTCTCTTAATATTTTTTTGAAATAAATCTATTTCTATATACTAAAAGACAAATATGAATTCAAAGCTAATAACCTTGCCATTAATTTATGCATAAATACCCTTACTATTAATTTCTTTAAAAAGGTAGAGCATATGAAGAAAATGATATCCTAAAATAACATGTTGGCTTAACCAACACAAAAGGAATTTCAAGACAAATTCCATCATTACAAATAGTAACTTCAGATAACTTGTAACTAATAACAAGTTTACTTTTATTAGTAGTGCTTAATACTTTTGTTGTTTTTGAAAAGTATTTTGAAGGTACTATACCCTCATTAATACAACTCATTTCAGCACCAAAATCAATTAAGGTGATAGCAGAGAAATATTCTTTATTAACAATGACTCTAATATTTGTATGCCATTTATGGACAATAACTTTATCAACAAGTTTAATAAATTGAAGACTTTCGATACTCACATTTTCTTTTAAAGAAGTTTGTGAAAGCATTAAAGATGTTTCTTCCTTATTAGGTAAAGTTTCCAAAATTAAAATTATTTCCCTTCACTATTGCAAATACTAAGCAAGTACAATACAAAGAGTGTCACTTACTGTGTCTACCCTTCTTCTAGCTTGTCTTGCCTCTGTTGAATTGAAAGGCTACTCCACTGCCACTTAGAAGTTCACCGCAACGCTCTCTAACCTCTCTTGAAGAAATTTGGAAATACGTTGAGTTTTTCCCGATGCTTCGCCGAATTCCTTCTTTAGGTTGTCTCACATAGCTCCTGCTTTCACTGTCTTAGGGTCTCACCCGTCTCCTTGTCTCACGGCTCGCCTCACGTTTCTGGTTTGCTGTTCCATGTCTCACGCATGTTTCTGGTTTGCACCCTTTGCTAGTCTCACACCTCATGCATGTTTCTAGTCTCACGCCGTCCAGCCGGATCTCTTCACCATTCAGCCGGATCTCTTCATTGTTTAGTCGGATCTCTCTCACCATCCAGTCGAATCTCTCTCACTGTCCAGCCAAATTTCTCTCACCGTCCAGCCGAATCTCTTCACCGTCCAATTGGATCTCTCTGGTCTCATGCCGTCCAACCGGATCTCTTCACCATCCAGTCGGATCTCTTCACCATCCAGTCGGATCTTTTTGGTCTCACGCCGTCCAGCCGGATCTCTTCACCATCCAGTCAGATCTCTCTGGTCTCACGCCGTCCAGCCGGATCTCTTCACCATCCAGTCAGATCTCTCTGGTCTCACGCCGTCCAGCGGGATCTCTTCACCGTCTAGTCAGATCTTTCTGATCTTATGTCGTCCAGCCGGATCTCTTCACCGTTGGTTTTTGTTTTTCCGTCTAGCCCCTTTTCTGCCGGATCTCTCACCGTTCAGCCGGATCTCTCTCACCGTTGGTTTCTATTTTTCCGTCCAGCCCCTGTTCTGCTAAATCTCTCACTGTCGACCGCTGGTGTGCCAGTGGTGTGCCACTCCTCACGGGTTTCTCTCTCTTGCCGGTGGTGTCTCTTATTTGGCCGTCGGGGTTTTCCTCTCCTTCGCCATCCACTTTGATTTTGCCATATATAATTTTTCTCTCTCTTCCAACGTCTTCTCTCTTTGGTCAGCTATTTGTCTAGGTTTTCTGTCCGTTTTTCTCAATTGCTGACTTATCTCTATTTGTTGTCTTCCAATGACCTTTATATACTCCTCCATAAAACCCTAATAGGGCTTACTTGAGGCGAATTTACTGTCTTACCCTTCCATGTGGCTTTTACGTTCTTACCCCTCTATGTGGCTTTTACCTTCTTGCCCTTCCATGTGGCTTTACTTTCTTGCACACTTAAACTTAGTTGACAATAATTACAACCCATACAAGGCTGTGGGAACAACATAGTCCTTCCTTCATTGCAAGGACTAATTCACACAAATAGATCTCATAATTAACTTTTGTGTCAATGACAAATATTATATTCACTGCAGTAGGCTCATTTGTACATCCTTTGTAAAATAAATCCATTGAATTCTATTAAAAAATGGTTTGATCAGTTTAAATTACCATGTCTTATACATATTTTGTGTAAATGATTGCAATGAAAGAATAAGCTATTTTAGCTGGAAATGAAAAGATAGTCACATTATTTAGGAATTGAAACATTTAATTCATATAAGCAAGTTTGTGTCTACTCAAAACATTATATTCATTGGAGCAAGCACATTTGCTCACTTTGGGTACTATGCACCCGTTGAATTCCATCAAGTAAAATTAGTCATTGATCTTTATTAGTTTTCCTTATAGGTATTAAAAGGCCTAATACTTGAACAATGAGATGATCTCTTCAATTTTTCATGACATGACGTCACATTTCATTAAAAGGATGAAGTTACACAAAAGGATAGTGAAATTATCATTTTTGTCCACACAAAACATTATATTCATTGCAACAAGGTTATTTGTACATCTTTTATGCCTTAAATTCATTAGCTCCCATCAAAAAAAAAAAAAAAGGTGTGGCTAGCCAAGATTACCATTTCTTTTAAATATTTTGTGTAAATAAGTGCTTGCAATGAAAGTAAGAGCTTTGTTAGTTTGCAATGAAGAGTCAATCTCATCATTTAAGAATTGAAACGCTTAATACATATCAATACATTTATGTCTCCACAAAACATTGTAATCATTAGAATAGACATGTTTGAATAACTTTGGTAGTTTGTACCCATTGAATTCCATCAAGTAAATTGAATCATTAATCATAATTAGCTTTCCTTACAGGTATTTAATGGTTTAATACCTAAAGAACAAGATTGCCTCTTCAATTTTTCATGACAAGGCTCCACTTTTCATTTGAAGGACAAATTTAGATGATGGTAAAATTAACATTTTTGCCTATACAAAACATTATATTCAATGTAACAAGCTTGTTTATGCATCTTTGGTACTCTAAATCCATTAAATTTTATCATAAAAAGGTGTAATTGACCTAAATTACCTTTTCAAATATCTACTGAGAGTTTCATTTCCTAAATGAGACCATCTCTTTATTTATAGCTAATAAGGCTCCTCCTTTGTTGTAAAGACTCATTTGCACAAAAAGCTCTTATAATTAACTTTAGGGTCAACAACAAATATTATATTACTTGCAACAAGTTCATTTTTACATCCTTTGTTCACTAAATCCATTGAATTCCATCAAAAAAATTGTGTGATTGGCCTAGATTGCCTATCTTTATACATATTTTATATAAATGAGTGCTTACATTGAAAGAAGAAGATTGTTAGTTAGAAATGAAAAAAGAGTCTCATTATTCAAGGATTGAAAAACTCAATATGTATAAGCAAGTTTGTGTCTACACAAAACATTATAATCCTTAGAACAAGCATGTTTGCACATGTTAGGTACATTATAGCCATTGAATTTCCTTAAGTAAAATGAGTGATTGATCTTTGTTGGCTTTCTTTATAGGGTTTAGTTCAATAAGGAAGAGATTGTCTTTTCAATTTCTCATGACAAGACCACTTTTCATTGGAAGAACAAATTTACACAAAATGATGGTGAAATTAACATTTTTATCTTCATAAAACATCATATTCATTGCAACATACTTGTCTGGACACCTTTGGTACTTTGTACCCATTGAATTACATCATAAATGGGTGTGATTGGTCTAGATTACCTTTCTCAAATACATATTGAGAGTTTCATTTCTTGAATGAGACCACCTCTTCATTTTTAGCTAACAAGGTTGCCCTTTCCTTCATTGCAAGAACTCATTCACAAAAACTAATCTTGTAATTAGCCTTTCTTTGTCAACAATAAACCTTATATTCATTGCAAAAAGCTCATTTGTACATCTTTGGTACAATACATCCATTCCATCAAAAACTAGTGTGATTGGTCCATATTACCATGTCTTATACATATTTTGTGTAAAAGAGTGTTTCAATGAAAGAAGGAGCTTTGTAAGTTAGAAATAAAGAGACAATCTCATTATTTAGGAATTGAAACACTCAATACATATAAGCATGTTTGTGTCTACTCAAAACATTACATTGAATGGAACAAGCACATGTGCACACCTTTGGTACTTTATACCAATTGAGTTCCATCATGTAAAATGAGTCATTAATCATTTTTATCTTTCCTTATAGGTATTGAATGGTTTAATTCCTAAACAATGAAACTATCTCTTCAATTTTTCAAGACAAGATTTTACTTTTCATTGGAAGGACAAATTTGAGCAAAATGATGGAGAAATTAACATTTGCATCTACACAAACATTATAATCATTGAAACAAGCTCCTTTGTACATCTTAGGTACTTAAATCCATCGAATTTTGTCAAAAAGTGTTGTGATTTATCTAGATTACCTTTTGAAATTCTTATTGAGAGTTTCATTTTCTAATTGAGACCATCTTTTCATTTCAAGCTAAGAATCCCCCTTCTATCATTCCAAGGACTCATTCATGCAAATGATCTCATAATTAATTTTTGGTTAAACAACAAATATTATATTCATTGCAACAAGCTTGATTGTACATTTTTGGTACTTTAAATCCATTAAATTCCATCAAAAAAGGGTGTGATTCATTTAGATTACCATTTTTTATGCATATTTTGTGTAAATTAGTATTTACAATGAAAGAAAGAGCTTTGTAAGTTAAAAATGAAGAGATGGTCTCATTATTCAGGAATTGAAACACCCAATACATATAAGCACATTTATATCTACTCAAAATATTATATTAATTTGAACAAGCACATGTGCACACCTTTGGTACTTTATACCAATGAAGTTCCACCAAGTAAAATTGATCATTTTTAGCTTTTCTTATAGGTATTGAATGGTTTAATTGCTAAACAATGAGACTATCTCTTCAATTTTTTAAGACAAGACTTTACATTTCATTGGAAAGACAAATTAGGTGACTTCACTTAATATAATGCTTGTAAATACAAAGAAGTAACAATTGTTGTGTGGATTTACTTCACTTAATACAATTGTTCTTTACAACAAAGAACATTGTTCATTGTTTCTTTTTGCATGGATTTAAAAACAAGAAATGATAAACTAGGGTTTGCCTACTAGAAAAAATAAACTAGGGTTTGCAAATTCAAAGAAAGAGAGGTTTTAGAAAGAGGCTAAGAAAAAGAACAAAGGAAAAACTCAAATTTTGATAAGTAAACCTAATTTAAGCCCTAAAGCTCTAGTACTAGCTGATGTGAACCCCAAAAGATGTGGCTTGGGGACCCAACATACATAAGGAATCAAACAAGAACCCAAGAAAACAAAATTAGATTTCAATCATTTAATACCTAGACCTGTTGTTCAAGGAAAATGAACCTGAGGCATAAAGAAGGATACAGATATCATACTCAATAAAAGAATAGATTTGGTAGTGATAAGTTGAGTTAAATGCCATAAGAAGAGTTAGTTCTTCAAAACTTCTCTAGTTCATGAAAGAACCAAAGGAGAAAATTCTCATTTCCTAAATAAGCTAACAACAAAATTTACTCTTATTTGTTTTAGTAGTTGTTACATAAATCCTTATAATCACTTAACATTAAGCCTTTCAAGATATTCAATTAATAAAGTCTCGAGCCTCATTATGATATGTTTTGTCGCCCTTTAAGCTTAAATTAGCTTCTTTGACCCAAATTTCTTCAATAAAGCCACTAAGTGCTTCTTTCATCTTTTTAGCTCTTGAATATGTCATTGGCCCTTCTTGAATGCTTAATGGATCTTTAGAAGCCCTCTATGTATTAGCTCCTCCATAGATCTCATTAGTAATGAAAAAAGGAGCCTTGTTTGTTTGAAATGAAGAGACAATCTCTTTATTTAGCAATTAAAACACTTAATAGATATATGAAAACGTTATCTAGACCAATTGCACCTTTTTTTAATGGAATTCAATGGATTTATAGTACTAAAGATGTTCAAACAAGTTTGTTGTAATGAATATAATATTTGTTGTTAATTATAAGATCATTTTGTGTGAATGAATCCTTACAACAAAAAAAAGAGATTTGTTCTAAAAAAAATGAAGAGACAGTCTCTTTGTTTGAAAATTAGACTATTTAATATCCCTAACGAATGTTAATAAAGATCAATGATTCATTTACTTGATGGAATTCAATGGTTTTAGAGCACCAAAGGTGTCCAAATATGCTTGTTCCATTGAATATAATGTTTTGTGTGAACACAAAAGTTAATTTCACCATCATTTTGTGTAAATGAGTCCTTAAAATGAAGGAAGGAGTTTTTTAATTAAAAATAAAGAGATAGTCTCATTATTCAACAATTGAAACACTTAATACGTATAAGAAAAAGCAATCTAGACAAATCACACCCTTTTTGATGGAACTTAATCAATTTAGAGTACCAAAGAGGTAAACAAGCTTGTGGAAAAAAAATATAATGTTTGATGACACAAAAGTTAATTATGAGATTATTTTTTGTGTGAATGAGTCCATGCAACAAAAAAAGAAGTCTTCTTATGAAAAAATGGAGAGACTGCATCATTGTTGAGGGAAGTTAATCTAGATCAATGGCTCACTTACTTGATGGAATTTAATGGGTTTAGTGTCCTAAAGGTGTGAAAATAAACTTGTTCCAATGAACATAATGTTTTGTGTAGGTAAAAAAGTTAATTTCACCATCACCTTTATGCAAATGAGTCCTTGTAACAAAGGAAGAAGCCCTGTTGATTAGAAATGAAGAGATTGTCTCATTATTCACCAACTAAAACACTCAATATGTATAAAAAAGGTGATCTAGGCCAACTACACCTTTTTTTAATGAAATTTAATGGATTTAGAGTATCAAAAATGTATAAATGAGCTTGCTACAAAAAATATAATGTTTACAATTGACAAAAAGTTAATTATAAGATGATTTTGTGCAAATGAGTCTATGAAATGAAATGAGAAGCCTTGTTATCAAAAATGAAAAGGTGGTCTCATTGTTCAAGAATTAAATCATTCAATGGGTTTAGAGTACCCAAGGTGTGCAATGGAATTCAATGGGTTTAGAGTATCAAAGGATGGAAAATGTGCTTGTTCCAATGAATATAATGTTTTCTATAAACACAAAAATTAATGTCTCCAACATTTTGTATAAATGAGTCTTTGCACTGAGGGAAGGAGCCTTGTTGGTTAGAAATGGAGAGATGATTCCATTATTTAGTAATTGAAACACTCATTTTGTATAAGAAAAGGTAATCTAGATTAATCACACTATTTTATTACATGGTTTGAATGTTCCATTACCTAAAAGTTATTAATCTTAATCATATTTTCTAACATGGTTTAAATGATTCATTATTTGAAAGATCATACTATCACTTCATTCTTTACTAGCAATGCTTCACTTTTTGTTGCAAGGCTCATCCATACAAAACAAACATGAAATTAACTCTTTTTTACACTAAATTTTAGATTCAATGCAATAGCCACATCAATATATCTTTGGTAGACTGAATTGAATGAATTGCATACACCAAAGGAGTTAATGATCTTGATTAACTTTTTTAGTATGGTTTGAATGGTTAATTGTGTAAAAGATGAGACCACCACTTCATTTCTTGCCAACAAGTCTTGTCCTTTTGTTGCCAGGACTCATCAAGGCAAATGAATCATTTTGTCTACACCAAACATTAGATTCATTGTGATATGCACATGAATACACCTTTGGCAATCTATCCATTAAAGTCTATCAAACAAAGGACTCCTTGATCTTGATTAGCTATTCTTCCAAGGATTGAATAGTTCAATCTTGAAGGGTATGACCTATACTTCATTTCATGCTAATATGGCTTCCTCTTTCATTGAAAGGAATCATTTAGAAAAATGATCATGTGTCATTGATCTTGATAAGCTATTCTTCTAGGAACTGAATGGTTGAATTCCTAAGGGGTAATTCAATTCCTAAAGGATAAGAGCCTACTTTATTTCATGCTAATATGGCTTCTCTTTTCATTTCAAAGACTCTTTTAGAAAAAATGATCGTGAAATTAAATTTTGTATCCATACCAAACATTAGATTCCTTGCTTAGGTCAAAAGTACAATTTTTGTAGTCTAAATAAATCAATTGAAATTCACCAAACATAAAGGTCCTTAATTTTAATTAGATTTTTATACATGGTTAGAATGGTTCATTGCTTGAAAGATTAGATTATCACTTCCTTTCTTGCTAAGAAGGCAACTTCTTTCATTCTAAGAAGTAAATCACACAAAATCATTATGAAATGAATTTTTTTTATCTACACCAAACATTAGATTCCTTGCACCAAGCACATCAATACAACTTTGGTAGTCTAAATCCATTAAAGTCCATAAAACATATGTGTAATTGATCATGATTAGGCTTTCTCACATGTTTGTAATTGTTTGTCACATGATTAGGTTTTTTCACATGGTTTTCTCCACTCCTAAATAGGAGTTTATTCCCAAACAATAAGACTATTTTTTCATTTTTTGATAACAAGACTTCTCTTTTGTTGTAAGGGCTCATTCACCCAAAATAATCTTGTAATTAACTTTTATGCCTATAACAATTATTATATTCTTTGCAACAAACTTGTTTATACATCTTTGTTGTTCTAAATCCATTTAATTACATCAATGAAAGGTGTGATTAGTCTAGATTACCATTTCTTATATATATTAAGTGCTTCAATTCTTGAATAATGAGGCCTTCTTTTCTTTTCTAGCTAACAAGGCCCCTTCCTTCATTACAAGCACTCATTTTCACAAAATAATGGTGAAATTAACTTTTGTGTCTACATAAAACATTATATTCATGTGATTAAGTATGCTTACACACCTTTGGTACTTTTAACCCCTTGAATTCCATCAAGTAAATTATTAATCGATCTTTAGCTTTCCTTATAGGTATTCAATGGTTTAATGTTTCAATAATGAGACCATCTCTTCATTTTTTGATAACAAGACTTCTCTTTTTGTAAGGATTTATTCACACAAAATGATCTCATAATTACCTTATGTGTCAATAACAAACATTATATTTATAGCTACAAGCTCATTTGTACATCTTTGGTTAAATTCCATCAAGTTGTCATTGATCTTTGTTAGCTTTCCTTATTGGCATTGAATGGTTTAATTCCTAAATAATGAGACTCTCTTTATTATTTGACAACAAGACTTCTCTTTTCATTGCAATGACTCATTTACACAAAATGAGGGTAAAATTAACTTTTGTGTTTCTACAAAACAATATATCCATTGGAACAAGCATGTTTGCACACCTTTGGTACTTGGAACTCATTAAGTTCTATCAAGTAAATGAGACTTTGATCATAATAAGCTTTCCCTCAAAGATATTGAATGGCTTAATTCTCAAACAATGAGACCACTTTCTCATTTTTTCATTCTATTTCTTTATGTATTCCTTTTATCTTCTTTTGATTAAAAGGAGTTTTGAGTTTCTGTTGTAAATGCATATAAGTAATTTTATTAGTTGGAGAACTAATGAATCTTTCTTTCCTCTTAATCCTTTTCTAAATCATATCAATTTCTCTTCATTGAAGAATGGAAGTAAATTTAAAGCTGATAAGCTTTCTGTTAATCTTGGCATTTATGCATCATCATCTATTTTCTTTATTAGGTATAACATGTCTATGAAATGATTTCCTAATATGAAATCTTGTGATGAAATTTTAATCATCACAAAAGGAATTTCTAAGCATATATCATCATTACAAATAATGACTTATGATAGCTTGTATAACAAGCTTACTCCAATGAATAGTATTTAATACTTTTATTGTTTTTGAAATGTATTTTAAAGGTATTAGTCCTTCTTAATATGAATTTAGAGAATTAGAGCCAAACCTAGAGAAGTATCTATTATAAGTTGAAGTTGAAACCTAAGTCATGTTTTCATTTTTAGCTCGTGCAAGCTATGGTTAGGTGTTAAGTGCTTTTGGTGTAAACCACTGATAGTTATTTTATGACATATATGGATAAAATTCACTGAAGTCGGCACTTTAATGGTAAAAATAAAGAAATTATTATCAATAAAAATCTAAAGGATATGTATCTTTAGAATTAGAAATTACCATCATCCTCATTGTCACACACACACACATATATCAAATGGTATATTTTTTTTTTTATCTAAATCTAATTATGTTATTAAAACAATTAAAAAAGCTTTACCCTTATCTCAAGGTTATAATGATTTTTTTTTTCCTTGCTATCCCAAGAACTTATTAGTTCACACTAGAGGAAATATAAGTTTCCCCATATTGGCATGATTCAAGTAGCTTTAAAGCTGGCCACAAGATTAGGTTTAAATAGCTCTACCATAATCTATGTTAGAGACTAAAGAAATATTAGGTTTCATGACTCCTTATTATGAGTAATAGTATCTAGTTTGACTGATGGACCTATTTATTTTTCTTGTTACCCCAACTTTACCCTTTCTCTCAAATCCTAATCTTATGCATGCTTTATGCTTAGATAGTGAATACAAGGCCAAAATGGTGAAGAAGTTACATGAGAAGGTGTGGCAACAAATTGCAAAATGAACATAGCAATATGTATCTCATGCCAACAAAGCGGAGGTTCTTGGCTTAAAGGCATTCAAAGTTGTAGCTTAGAGGAGATGGCCCATTTCAAGTGGTGGCACAAATTAATAACAATGCCTACAAGTTGGACCTTTTCAGTGAGTACAATGTAGGTACAACATTTGATGTTTATAATCTTTCTCCTTTTGTTGCAAGTAATGATTTGAGGACGAATCCTTTTAAAGAGAGGGGAAATGTTGAGATCCATGGATAAGTTAATGCATGGAGGGCTTCTAAGGATGCATTCAAAAAGGGCTAATAAAATGTTCAAGAGCTAAAAGGATGAAAAAAGTACTTAGTAAGCTGATTGATGAAATTTGTTTTGAAAAAGGATAATTAATTTGATTGGAATACTTAATGAGACAGGGTTACAATAAACTCTACTCCAAATTAGGAGTTTATTATAAAATAGGGCTACTCCCAAAAATGTGTTTCTAACCATGTCATGCAGCAAGACAATGCAAACCAAGTTTTTTTTTGGATAGAAAGGTTTTTGGCAAGATTACCAAGGTTACATAGTGATAAGATAAGATCTACACTACAAGTTTAGTATAATGGCCAAATTCCTTATCATTAGTTGGCTTATGGTGAACTAATAAGCTTTGTTTAGAAAGATGGACTACAAATTTGTGCAAATCTAAAGCTTCAAAAACATATCAAGTAGGAACAAAAGCATACTCAAAAGGAGTTGGTAACTTTTTATGTCCTATTTAATGATAACCTCTATCACAAAGAAAAGACCAAAATAAAGCATAGGCCCAATACCAAATCAAAAAATCCTTTTTCTTCAAAATTTAAGCCTACCAACACCAGCAATCTTCTAAGCCCAAAACAACTTTCTAGCCCAAACATTCAATTATGTTTGTTATAACTGTGGTAAGCCTGTCACATGTCCAGATACTATAATCTTTACAAGAAACTCTAAGCCTTTGAACTACCTGATATTGTTCAAGCCCAACTACAAGCATTGTTGGTTGAAACCTTAGAAGCTCATACTCTTGAACTATATTTTAAGGATGAAGCTAGTTTCCAAGTTGATGAACTCAAAGCCTCTTCTAAAATAAGGTTAGAAGAGAAAGTAGTAAGAGTCCTAACATGTGCTTAAGAGCAAATACTCGAGATACTTGATGCATTAGAAAATGATCAAGCTAAAGCTCAATTTCAACAAAAGCCCCTTGAAAGCCCATCAAGTTCAAATCTAAACCCATTGCTTTAGTCAAAGAGTTGCCCTGTCTTCACATAAGTAATCCCAGACTACCCAAAATAGTTGAGACAAATGTGTCCAAACTAGGATATGGAGGGATTTTGAAACAAGTCAAAGATCAGCATGAACAACTTGTTCATTTCACATCTAAGCATTAGAATGATTATTAAAGGAAGTATTCCACCATTAAGAAGGAAAATTTAGCAATTGTTTTATACATTTCAAAATTTCAACATGATTTACTAAATCAAAAATTCTTATTATGCATTAATTGTTAAGCAACAAAATCTATATTACAAAAATATGTTCAAAAAATTGCATCCAAAAAGATTTTTGCAAGATGGCAAGCAATTTTAAGTGATTTTGATTTTGAAATTGAACATACTTAAAGTTCTTCAAATTGCTTACTAGATTTTCTTAGAATAGAATTCTTGAAGGGAATAGGAACCTTAACCTTAAAACAAGCCCAAAATACCCAAAAAATCCAAAAAGAAATCCCAAGCATAGAAAGCCCAACAAGAAAAGACCCAATCACAAACAACCCAACCAAAAGCATGGGTTGACATGTTCAGCTTAGAAAGCCAAAGCATAAACCCTTCGGGTTCCCAAAACATTCCAAGCCCACAAAAGCAAGCCATTAACGACTTTTTTGAGTCTTCAGCCTCAAGCATGCTCAATATCGAAGCCTTAAGCCCCAAAACCCAAAAACTTATGAAAGTTTGGTTCAATACAATGAATATAATGAATATAAACATGCTTGTTATAAAAAAAAATGAAAAGATGAAGAGATGATCACATTTTTTGGGAATTAAACCATTAAATATTGATAATGATAGCTAATAAAGATCAATGACTCCTATGTTCAATAGAATTCAATGGATTTCAAGCACTAAAGGTGTACAAATGTGCTTCTTCCAATGAATACAATGTTTTATGTAGACACAAAATTTAATTTCTTCACCATTTTGTGTAAATGAGTCATTGTAACAAAGGAAGGAGTGTTGTTAGTTAGAACTAAAGTGATGGTGCCATTATTTAAGGTTTAAGACACTTAATTCATATAAGAAAAGCTAATTAAAACCACTCATACCTTTTTTTTAATGAAATTTAATGGTTTTAGAGTACCAAAGATGTGGAAACAAGCTTGTTGGAGTGAATATAGTGGTTGTTGGATGGCAAGTAGTTAAGAACAACAATTTAGTACCTAACTTACCTATAATGTCTTCCAATAGTAGCTCAAGAACTTTTTCCCTTGGTTTTAAACAATGCTCTGAGGCATGCCATGCAAATTTACCTCTCTAAAGAATAATTTAACTACATTGTTTGCATCATCAATTTTATGGCATTGGATGAAGTGTGTCATCTTTGAAAACTTGTCAATAACATCAAATGTAGAATCCTTATCCCATTTTTATTATGGTAGTGTTAGCACAAAGTCCATAGACAAATCAACCTAGGGTTGGTTAGGTTTAGGTAAAGGAATGTAGAAGCCATAAGGTAAAATTCTAAATTTGGCCTATTTGCATGTTATACACTTCTTACACACCTTATCAACAACTTCTTTCTTGTATGGCCAAAAGAAATGTTCAACTAAGACATCTAGAGTTTTTCTAACTCTAAAATGACCCATTAAACCATCTCCTATATGCCTCTCTCATAACTAGCTCCCTTAAGGAACTCATAGGCACATGTAATCAATTTTCCCTAAATAAGAAACCCTCATGCCCATAAAATTTCCCAAAGGCTAACTTCTTACATGTCTTATACACTTTAGCAAAGTTAGGATCTTTCATATATAAATCTTTAATATATCCCAATCATAACAATTTTGCACTAAGTATAAAGATAAGGGCATACTAGCAAGATAATTCATCAACTACCACATTCCCCTTACCTTGTTTATATTTGATGATGTAGGGAAATATTTTAATGAATTTGACCCATTTGGCATGTCTCTTGTTCAACTTATTTTGTTCCTTTAAGTGCTTCAAGGATTTGTGGTTAGTATGGATGACAAAGTCATTAGGCCAAAGGTAGTGCTACCATATCTTTAAAGCCTATACTAAAGCACACATATCCTTATCATAAGTGGGATAACTAAGGGTTGCTCCACTTAGCTTTTCACTAAAGTAGGCAACTGGTTGAATTCTTGCATTAAAATAGCTCCAATTCTAATACCTAAAGCATCACACATAATCTAAAAAGTTTTAGCAAAGTTAGGTAAAACAAGGGTGTAGAACTAAATTTTTCCTTGATTAAATTGAAAGCCTTGTCTTGATCACTACTCTATTTAAATCCCACATTCATTTTAACAATCTCAGTTAATGGTGCAACAATGGTGCTAAAGGCCCTAATAAAAGTCTATAGAAACTAGCACAAATTGCCTTAAACTTTTGTCAATCTCAATACCCCTAGCACTCAAAACATGGCCAAGAAATAGGAACTAATCAACATAAAAAGATCAATTCTTAAGGTTAGAATACAATTTCTTAAAACATAAAACACTTAGAATAGAACATAAATGATCAAGATGCTCATCTAAGTTTTTGCTATAAACCAAAAGTATCATCAAAATACATAACAACAAAATTGCCAATGAATGCATGAAAAACATGATTCATCAAACTTATAGAAGTGCTTAATACATTAGTGAGACCAAATGGCATAACAAGTCATTCATACAAACCATACTTAGTTTTGAAAGTTATTTTCCACTTGTCTCACTCTCTCATCCTAATTTGGTAATATCCACTTTTCAAATCAATTTTAGAAAAGACACATGACCATGCAATTTATCTAACATGTCATCCAATCTAAGTATAGGATAGTCATACGTTATAGTGGTTTTGTTAATTGCTCGACAATTAATTCACAGTCTCCAAGTCTCATCCTTCTTATGCACAAGTAATACTGAAACCTCACATGGACTCATGCTCTTCCTCATATATCCCTTTGCTATGAGCCCATTAACTTGCCTTTGAAGCTCCTTTGTCTCCTTAAAATTACTTCTATAGGTAGATTAGTTTGGAATTATCGCACCATGGATGAATTCAATCTAATGTTCTATTCTCCTCAAAGGTGGCAAACCTCTTAGTTATTTAGGAAAAACATCATTAAATTCCTACAAAAGAGAAATGACAACATTAGGCAAAGAAGGTCTAAGCTCATTAGTACTAAACTAAGCCTCTTTGTATAAAAGTACAATAGGTTATTTTAAATACAAACCTCTCTTAATATCACTCTTTTTTACATACAAGCTCTCATTTTTTTTCTCTTACCCTTTTTCTTCTTTTCTCTTAGTCTTATCTCCTTTCTCTCCATTCTTTTCCTCTTTTATCCTCTTAGCCTCAATTTCTTCTTGTTTTTTTTTTCCTTTAACACTCTTTTTTATTCCTTAATTGATCATCTTATACTTAGCAAGGTGTCAAAGGTATAAGAGTAATGGGTTTAACATTTTTTACAAAAAAGTACTTATTCTTAAACCCATCATACATTACATGTCGATCATATTGTAATGGTCTTCCTCACAAAATATGCCGAGTATGCATGGGTACAAAATCACACAAGACCTCATCAGTATATCTTCTACTAGTAAATGATACTAATACCTACTTATTTACCTTAACCTCCCTACATTCATTGAACCATTGAAGTGTATATAGCCTTGGCTACTTCATGGTAAGTAAATTAAGCTTTTCAACTCAAGTAGCTACATTTGTACAACCCATTAATGATAATGTTGCATACCTTATCTTTGATATGCCACTATGTATGGAAGATATTATCTCTTTGCACTTCATCATCTTTCTTGGCTTATGCACCTAATGCTTATCTAGCTATGAACACATCTCCCTCAACTAGGTACTCTTTTCCATCATTTACATCGTCCAATGGTGGCATGGAATCATCATCAGACTCACTTTCTATCTCAATATCACTATTACACTCCAACACCATGTACACTTATTTAAACATTGAGATGCAATATGTACCCTTCCTAGATACTTAAACATTTAACATCTATATTTTTACTAGGTTAGGAATTAGAATTACATTTCTCCTTATTAGGACTCAATTCCTTACTCTTATAAGATTTAGCCTTGGGCTTGTAATCAGCCATACCATCCCTTTTTCTCCGAATTGGTTTCCAAGAGGAAAAGAAACATAGATTCTATCTAAACCATGTAAAACCCTTTTGTTTGACTTACTTTTCAACTTTCAGCACAATGTGCATCATGTCCTACAACTCCACATAATGCTGTAATTCAATTGCATTGGTGATGTCTTTATTCAACCCTTGCAAAAATTGAGCCATGGCTAGTTCACTATCCTCCTCCACATTACCTTGGATCATGGCAATCTCCATCATCTTATGGTTGTCCTCCACACTGTTGGTGTCTTGAGTGAGCCCTTATAGCCTTTGGTACAAATCCCTATAATGGTGATTAAGGATGAACCTCTTCCTAGATAGGCCTCTTATGATTCCTTCTCCTAGTCAAAACAAGTTGATCCCACCAAATAATAGCATAATCAGTAAACTTAACAGCAATAAGTTTTACCTTCTTTTTTTCAAAGTAGTTGTGATAGTTGAAGACTAACGTAACCATCTTCTCCCATTTTTAGTAGGCTTCAAGAATATTTTTCCCTTTGAATAGAGAAATTTTCATTTCAATGCTCCCTAAATCATGGTCATAGGTGTCTTGCCTCATAAGATCTCTTTAACCATTTCTATTTTTGGCAATTCTAACCAAAGTTGTTGGATCATCTACATCATCTTCATGACCATAATCTTGTCTCTTTAGCCTTCTTGCATTGGGAACTTCATAGCCATTGTGCCTCCTTTGCTATTCCATTATTGTATTAGCTTGCTTCTCTATCCTATCCCTTGTATCATCAAATTTAGGGTTCATGTGCTCAAATTATTGTTGCATAGCCTTTGATCATGAATGAAACCACTTCCTCCCTCCTCAGCTACACCTTTGTCCTTGGTAGACATAGTCTTAATTCTATGCAAAATGGTTAGGATACCTCACATAGCACTCCTTTATGTGTTTCACTTGAAAATAGTGTCACACACCATCTTGTTTACACTCTTTATGGGTTTTTCTCAATATGTGTTCACACTTTTGTCTTTTAAGACTCAAATTTCCCCCTTTTAGCTCTTTGAGAACTAAATAAGCTAAATCAGGAGGATTAATCTTAAAGGAACCAAACTCACCAAATAAAATAAATGGAGTAAAATTGAGCTAAGGAGGAAGAAAAAAAAAAAGAAAGTTAGAAGATAAAATAAGGAAAATGAAATAGATAATAGATTAGAATTGAGCTAGAAACTAGGTTGTTATTATGGCTAGATTGACCAAAATGTTTAGCTATTGCCACAATCACTCAAAGTTGACTCTTTTTTTTGTTTTTTTGGTCCTTATTTTTCTTTATTTTTTTCATGAATGTAAAGACAAAGAAAGATACACTAGGGTTTATGGACAAGAAAAAATAAAGTAGGGTTTGCAAATTCAAAGAATAAGAGGTTATAGAATGTAGCTAAGAAGAAAGTTGAAAAAAAAAAAGATGAAATCAAAATTGGATAAGCAAACTTGATTTAGATCCAAGCTCTAATAACAATAGATGTGAACCCTAAAAGACATGACTTAAAGACTTAACACACATAAGGAATCAAATAAGAACTAAAGAAAGCTAAAACAGGTTTCAATCATACAAGACATAGACCCAATGTTCAACAAACACAAACTTAAGATATAAAGAAGGATATGGGCACCACACTCCAAAAAAGAAGGGATTTGGGAGTAACAAGTTAGATTGAACATCACAACATGAGTTAGTTATTGATAAGCTCTTTAATTCTTGAAAAAATCAAAGGAGAAAATTCTCACTATTATTTTCACTAATATTTATAGGCTAAATTAACAACCTTAACCCTAGAGATAATGACAAATTTCCTAAATAAGCTAACAACAAATTTGCTCTATAATAAAGTCTTATTTAGGAGTGGAGTTTACTATAACCCTAGCTCATTAACTACTCTAATCAAATTAATAAGGCCTTGGGCTACATTAAGATATGTTTTGCCATCTTTCAAGCTTGAATTAGCATTTTTGGCCCAAATTTCTTCAATCAACCATGTAGGTACCTCTTTCATCTGTTTAGCTCTTGAACATGTCATTGGCCCTTCTTGAATGCTCAATAGATCCTTAGAAGCCCTCCATGCATCAACTTCTCCATGGATCTCACTGCCTTGTTATCAAAAAATGAAGAGGTAATCTCATTGCTTGAGAATTTAACCATTCAATACCTTTAAGGAAATGTAATCAAGATTAATGACTCATTCATTTGATGGACTTCAATGCGTTTAAGGTACCAAAGAATATAATGTTTTGTGTAGATACAAAAGTTAATTTTGCCATCATTTTGTGTAAATGAGTCCTTACAATGATGGAAGGAGCCTTGTTAGTTAGAAATAAAGAAATAGACTCATTATTTAGAAATTGAAACACATAATGCATATTCAATGGATATTTAGTGGATTTACAATACTAAAAATGTACAAACAAGACTGTTGCAATGAATATAGTGTTTGTTATTGACACAAAAGCTAAGTGTGAGATCATTTTCTGTGAACAAATCCTTACAACAAAAAGTGAAGTCTTGTTATCAAAAAATGAAGAGGCAATCTCATTGTTCAAGAATTAAACCATTTAACACTTGCAAGGAAAGCTAATCAAGATCTATGACTCATTTATTTCATGGAATTCAATGGGTTTAGAGTCCCAAAGATGTACAAACATGCCTTCTACAATGAATATAATGCTTTGTGTAGACATAGAATGATGTGAACCCCAAAAGACGTGGCTTAGGAACCTACCATGCAAATGGAGTTGAACAAGAAACCAAGAAAGCTAAATCACATTTCAATCATGCAATACATAGACCTATGTTCAAGGAACACAAATCTAAGGTGTAAAGAAGGATATAGACACCACACTTACCAAAGAAGAGATTTGGGAGTGATAAGTTAGGTTGAATGCCACAAGAAGATTTAGATCTTGATAAGTTTTTTAGTTCTTGAAAGTACCAAAGGGGAAAATTCTCACTTTTATTTTCACTAACATTTTGCCCTTTTTAGGAATGCAATCTAGTCTATTTATAAGATGAATCAAAAACACTAAAAACCCTAAAAATAAAGACAATAATAAACTTTTAAAATGTAAAAGTCCACCTATTTTATTGTACACTCATATTTTATAACCAACTTCTGTTTAGGATTAATTATATTATAACCCTAGCCTATTAAGTATTCCAATTAAATTAATAAAGCCTTAACTCGCATTAAGACATGCTTTGTTACCTTTCAAGCCTAAATTATCTTTTTGTGCCAAAATTTCTTCAATTTGTCCACTAATTACATCTTTTATCTTTTCATCTCTTGAATATGTCATTAGCCCTTCTTGAATGCTCAATGGAACCTTTAAAACCCTCCATGCATAAGGTCTTCCATAAAATTGAAACACTTATTACTATAAGAAAAACTAATCTAGAACAATCACACTTTTTTTGTTGAAATTCCATAGATTTAGAGTACTGAAGATGTAAAAATGAGCTTCTTGCAATTAATACAATGTTTGCTATTAACATAAAAGTTAATTTGAAGATCATTTTGTCTGAATGAATCTTCATAACAAAAATAGAAGCCTTGTTATTGAAAAATGAAGAGGTGGTCTCATTATTACAAATTTAAACTATTCAATACCTATAAGGAAAGCTAATCAAAAACAATGACTCACTAGATGGAATTCAATGGATTTAGAGTGCCAAAGGTGTACAATCATGTTTGCTCCAATGAATGTAATTTTTGTGTAAACACAAAAGTTAATTTCACCTTCATTTTGTGTAAATGAGTCCTTATAACAAAGTAAGGAGCCCTATTAGCTAAAAATTAAGAGAAGGCCTTATTATTTAGGAATTAAAATAATCAATAGGTATAAAAAAGCTAATCAAGATTAATCAAAGCTTTGTTTAAAGGAATTCAATGGATTTAGAGTACCAAATATGTATAAATAAGCTTATTGCAAAGAATATAATGTTTATTATTGACACAAATGTTAATTACAAGATCATTTTATGTAAATGAATCCTTGTAATAAAAGAGAAATCATGTTATCAAAAAATGAAAAGATGGTCTCATTGTTTGGGAAATTAAACCATTTAATACCTATAAGAAAAGCTAATCAAGAGTAATGACTCATTGACTTGATGGAATTCAATGGGTTTCAAGTGTTTGCCAAAGGTCTGCAAACGTGCTTGGTCCAATGAAAATAATGTTTTATGCAAACACAAAAGTCAATTTCACCATCCTTCTATGTAAATGAGTCCTGGGAACAAAGGAAGCAACATTGTTAGCTAGAAATGAAGAGCAAGTCTCATGATTCAAGAATTGAAACACGCAATATGTATAAGAAAAGCTAATGTAGAACAATCACACCTTTTTTTGATAGAATTCCATCAAGAAATTGAGTCATTCATCTTCTTTAGCTTTCCTTAAAGGTATTAAATGGTTTAATACTTGAACAATGAAACTATGTCTCCACTTTTTGACAACAAAACTTCTCTTTTTGTTACAAGGACTCATTCACACAAAATGATCTTGAAATTAAGTTTTGTGTGAATTACAAACGTTGTATTCATTATAAGAAGCTTGTTTCTACATTTTTAGTATTTTGAATCCATTAAAGTCCATAAAAAATTTGTGTGACTGGTCTAGATTACCATTTCTTATACATATTGAAGTCCATCCTTCATTTCAAACCAACATGCTTGTTTGTATAACTTTGGTACTCTAAACACATTGAATTCCTTCAAGCAAATGACTCAATGATCTTGATTTGCTTTCCTAATAGGTATTGAATGGCTTAATTTTTGAACAATGAAATCATCTCTTCTTTTTTTTTATAATAAGACTTCTCTTTTCAATTGAAGGACTCATTCACATAGAAATAATCTCATAGTTAACTTTTGTGTGAATAGCAAACATTATATTTGTTGCAAAATTTGTACATCTTTGGTACTATAAATCTATTGAATTTCATCAAGTAAATGAATCATTGATTTTAATTAGCTTTCTTCATAGGCATCAAATGGTTTAATTTTTGAACAACGAGATCGTCTCTTCATTTTTTGCTAACAAGACATCTCTCTTCATTGCGAGGATTCATTCACACAAAATGATATCAAAATTAACTTGTCTCAACAATAAACATTGTATTCATTGCAAGAAGCTCGTCTCAACATCTTTGGTACTCCAAATCCATTGAATTTCATCTAAAACATGTGTGATTGGTATAGATTACTTATATTAAGTGTCTCCATTCCTAAATAGTACTCTAAATCCATTAAGTTCCATTAAGCAAATGACTCATTAATCTTAATTTTCTTGCCTTATAAGTATTGAATGAGATGGTCTCTTCATTTTTTGATAACAAGACTTCTCTTTTAATTGCAAGGACTCATTCACACAAAATAATCTTACAATTAGCTTTTTTGTTAATAGCAAACATTATTTTCAATGTAATAATCTCATTTGTAAATCTTTGATTCTATAACTCTATTGAATTCCATCAAGTAAATGAGTTATCAATCTTCATTAGTTTTCCTTATAAGTATTAAATGCTTTAATTCCCAAACAATACGACTGTCTCTTTATTTTTTGATAACAAGACTTCCCTCTTTATTGCATAGACTCATTTACATAAAATGATGGTGAAATTAACTTTAGTGTCCATACAAAATATTATATTGATTAGAACAAGCATGTTCATACTCCTTTGGTAGTTTAAATCCATCAAATTATGTTGTGTAAATGAGTCATTGATCTTTGTTAGCTTTCATTATAAGTATTGAATGGTTTAACTTATAAACAAGGAGAATATATCTTCATTTTTCGATAACATGATTTCTCATTTCATAAAAAGGACTTATCCACACAAAATGAACTTGTAATTAACTTTATATCAACATCAAACATTATATTTATCACAAAAAGCTCATACATACATTTGTAGTGCTCTAAATCCATTGAATTTCATCAAAAAAAAAAAAAAAAACAAGGTGTGATTGGTCTATATTACCTTTACGTATATGTATTAAGTGTTTTAGCTCCTAAATAATGATAATGTCTCTTCATTTCTATCTAACAAGGCTCTTCCTTCATTGAAAAGACTCATTTACACAAAATGATGTTGAAATTAGCATTTGCATCTACACAAAGGAGTATATTCAATGGAATAAGCACGTTTGTACAACTTTGGTACTCTAAATCTATTGAATTCTATTAAGTAAATAAGGCATTAATTCTTATTAGCTTTCTTTATAGGTATTGTATAGTTTAATTCCTGAATAATGAGATTGTCTCTTCATTTTTTTATAACAAGACTTCTAATTTTATTATAGGGACTTATTGACACAAAATGATCTTGTAATTAACTTTTTTATCAACATGAAACATTATATTCATTGCAACAAGCTCATTTCTACATCTTTGACTTTCTAAATCCATTGAATTCCATCAAAAAAGGTGTGATTGGTCTATATTACCTTTTCTTATACATATTAAGTGTTTCAATTCCTAAATAAGGAGACCATCTCTTCATTTCTAACTAATAAGGCTCCTTCCTTCATTATGGGGACTCATTTACACAAAATGATGTGAAATTAACTTTTGTGTCTACAAAAAGCATTCTATTCATTGGAACAAGCACTTTTGTACACCTTTGGTACTCTATATCCATTAAATTCCATTAAGGAAATGAGTCATTGATCTTCATTAGCTTTCCTTATATTGAATGGTTTGATTTATGAACAATGAGACTATCTCTTCATTTTTTGATAACGAGACTTCTCTTTTCATTACATGGACTCATTTAAACAAAATGTGATACTCTAGACCGATTGAATTATATCAAACAAATTAGTGATTGATCTAGATTAGCTTTCCTTATAGGTATTGAACAATTTGCTTTCCAAAAAATGAGACTATCTCTTTATTGCAAATAGTCATTTGCACCAAATGTTATTGTAATTAACTTGCTAAGAGCAAACAATATACTCACTACAATAAGATCATTGGTACATCTTTGGTACTCTTAACCCATTAAATTCCATCAAGTAAATAAGTCATTGATCTTGATTAGCTTTTCTTACAAGTATTAAATGGTCTAATTCCTAAACAATGTTATTGTCTCTTCATTTTATGATAACAAGGACATCTATATTCATTATATTCATTGCAACAAAACACATCTATAAAACTTTAGTACTCTAAACCCATTGAAATCCTTCGAACAAAGGTTAGATTGATCTTCATTAGCTTCTTTTTATAGCTTTTTAATGTTTGAATTCTTGAGTAATGAGACCTGACTTCATTTTTAGCTAACGAGGCTCCTTCTTTTGTTGTAAGGACTTATCTACACAAAATGATGATGAAATTAACCTTTTTGCCTTCACAAAACATTATATTCATTGGAACAAACAAGTTTAGACACTTTTGGTACTTTGAACCTATTGAATTCCATCAATTAAATGAGTTATTGATCTTAATAAGCTTTCCTTTTAAGTACTGAATAGTTTAATTTTTGAACAATGAGACTACCACTTCATTTTTTGATAAAAACATTTCTCTTTTCATTGTATGGACTCATCAACACAAAATGATCTTGTAACTAACTTTTGTTTCAACAATGACCATTTTATTCATTGCAAGAAACTCCTTTCTACATATTTATAACTCTAAATACATTAAATTCCTTCAAAAAAAAAAAAGGGTTTGAATGGTTTAGATTAGCATTTCTAATACATATGAGTGTTTCAATTCTTGAATAATGAGATTTTGTCTTCATTTCTAACTAACAAGGCTCCTACATTCATTGCAAGGACTCATTTACTTAAAATGATGGTGAAATTAACTCTTTGGTCTACACGAAATATTTTATTCATTGAAATAAGCACATCTTTAAACCTTTGGTACTTTGAATCCATTGAATTCCATCAAGCAAATGAGTTATTAATCATGATTAGCTTTCCACATAGGTATTAAAAGATTTAATTCCTAAACAATTGGATTGTCTCTTCATTTATTAATAGCAAGACTTCTCTTTTCATTGCAAGGACTCATTCATGCAAAATGATCTTGTAATTAACTTTTATGCCAATATCAAACATTATATTTATGGCAACAATCCTTTGAATTCCATCAAAAAAGGTATGATTGGTCTAGATTACCTTATCTTATAAGTATTGAGTATTTCAATTCCTGAATAATGAGACTATCTCGTATTTTTTTTCTAACAAGACATTTCTTTTCATTGCAATGACTCATTCATGCAAAATAATCTTGTATTTAACTTTTGTGTTCATAGTAAATATTATATTCATTGCAACAAGCTCTTTTGTTCATCTCTAGCACTCTAAATCCAGTGAATTCCATCAAAAGAAAGAGTGATTGATCTAGATTACATTTTCTTATATGTATTAAGTGTTTTAGTTCCTGAATAATGAGACTATCTAGTCATTTTTTTGACAATAAAACCTTTCTTTTAATTGCAAGGACTCATTCACGCAATATGATCCTTTAATTAACTTATGTATCAACATCAAAATTTATATTCATTGGAACAAGCTTGTTTCTACATCATTGGTACAATCAATTCATTGAATTCCATCATGTAAATGAGTCATTGATCTTCATTTGCTTTCATTATAGGTATTGAATGGTTTGTTCTCCATCAAGGAGGCTACCTCTTCATTCTTTTACAATAAGGCTTCCCTTTTCATTGCAAAGAGTCCTTCACACAAAATGATCTCATAATTAACTGTTGTAACTAGAGCAAACATTATACTCATAACAATAAGATCATTGGTACATCTTTGGTACTTGAACCCATTCAATTCCATCAAGTAAATTAGTCATTGACCTTGATTAGCTGTCTTTACAAGTAATGAATGGTATAATTCCCAAACAATGTGATCAACTCTTCATTTTTTGATAACAAGGATGTCTATATTCATTATATACAATGCAAATAACATATATATACAACTTTGATACTCTAACCCATTGAAATACTTAAAAGGTTAAATAAATCTTTCATTAGCATTTCTTATAGCTATTTAATGTTTTAACTCTTAAATGTTAAGACCTCTTCATTTTTAGCTAATGAGGCTCCTTCTATCATTGCAAGGATTTTTTTTACACAAAATGATAGTGAAATTAACCATTTTGTCTTCATAAAATATTATATTCATCAGAATAAACATTTTTGGACACATTTGGTACTCTAAACCTACTGAATTCCATCAATTAAATGTGTCATTGATCTTAATTAGCTTTTGTTATAGGTATTAAAAGGTTTAATTCTTAAACAATAAGACCACTTCTTCATTTTTTGATAACAAGGTTTCTCCTTTCATTGTAAGGACTCATTAATACAAAATGATATTGTAACTAACTTTTGTGTCAACAACAACTATTGTATACATTGCATGAAACTCATTTCTACAACTTTTGAACTCTTAATCCATTGAATTCCATCAAGCAATGCTTTGATTTACTTTGATTTGCTTTTTACATACATCTTGAATGTTTTAATTCCTAAATAATGATTTATTTGTAGCAAATGAGGCTCTTTTCAATGTTGTAAGGACTCATTCACTCAAAAAAATGGTTAAATTAATATTAGAGTCTATATAACACATTCTATTCATTGGATCCAACACGTTTTTGCACCTTTGGTACTCTAAATCCATTAAATTTCATCAAGTAAATGAATCATTGATCTTGATTAGCTTTCCTTGTAGGTATTAAATGGTTTAATTCTTAAACAATAAGACCATGATATCATTTTAGCAAGACCTTGCAAGAACTCATTCGCTTAAAATGATCTTGTAATTAGCTTTTATGCCAATAGCAAACAATATTCATTGAAACAAGCTTGTTATCTTTGGTACTTTAAATCCATTGAATTTCATCAGCAAAAGGTGTGGTTGTCACTTCATTTTTTGATAACAATGACAACTATATTCATTATATTCATTGCAAAAAACACATCTATACAACTTTGGTACTCTAAACCCATTAAAATCCTTCAAACAAAGGCTAGATTAATCTCCATTAGATTTTCTTACAGCTATGTTTCAATTCTTGAATAATGAGACATTCACTTCTTTTATAGCTAACAAAGCTCCTTCTTTCATTGGAAGGACATATTTACACAAAATAATGGTGAAATTAACCTTTTTGCCTTCACAAACATTATATTCATTGGAATATGCATGTTTGAATACTTTTGGTTCTCTATGCTTATTGAATTCCATAAATTAAATTAGTCATTGATCTTGATTAATTTTCCTTCTAGGTATTTAATGGTTTATTTCCCAAACAATGAGATCATCTCTTCATTTTTAGATAACAAAATTTCTCTTTTTAATACAATGACTCATTCACACAAAAAAGATCTTGTAACTAACTTTTGTATTAACAACAACCATTGTAGTCATTGCAAGAGACTCATTTATACATCTTTGCTACTCTAAATCCATTGAATTCCATAAAAAAAAAAAAAAAGGTTTCATTGGTTTAGATTAGCTTTTCCTATATGTAAGACTATTTTAATTCTTGAATAATGTGATTGGCTCTTTATTTCTAACTAATAATGATCCTTCCTTTGTCATAAGTACTCATTTACACAAAATGACAGTGAAAATATCTTTTGTATCTACTTAAAATATTCTATTCATTGGAACAAATATGTCTGTATACCGTTGGTACTCTAAATCCATTGAATTACAACAAGTAAATGAGTCATTGATCATGATTTGCTTTCCTTATAGGTATTGAATGGTTTAATTCTCAAACAATGAGATTGCCTCTTCATTTTTCTATTAACAAGGCTTTTCTTTTCATTGTAAGGACTTATTCACACAAAATGATCTCATAATGAACTTTTCTGTTAACAATAAAAATTGTATTCCCTACATGAAGCTCATTTCTACTTAATATTCTAAATTCATTGAATTTCATCAAAAAAAAAAAAAATGGTTTCAATGGTCTTGATTATTTATTTTTACATGTATTGAATGTCTAAATTCAAGAATAATGAGATTATCTCTTCATTTCTAGCTAACAAGGCTCCTTCCTTTGATGCAAGGACTCATTTACATAAATGATGGTGAAATTAACTTTTATATCTACACAAAACATTATATTCATTGGAACATGCATGTTTGCATACCTTTAGTACTCTAAACCTACAGAATTCCATCAAGTAAGTGAGTCATTAATCTTGATTAGCTTTCCTTATGAATATTGAATGGTTTAATTTTTAAACAATGATCACCTCATCTTTTTCTTATGATAAGGCTTCTTCTTTCATTGCAAGTACTCGTTCACACAAAATGATCTCATAAGTAACATTTGTGCCAATAGGAAACATTATATTCTTTACAACAAACCTATTTGCACATCTTTGGTTCTCTAAACCATCAAATTTCATCAAACAAAGCTTTGATTGATCTCAAATAGCTTTTCTTATTCATATTGAAGGTTTAAAATCTTGAACAATGGATTTGCTCTTCATTCCTAGCTAATAAGGCTTCTTCTTTTGTAGTTGGGTAAAATCCCTTATAAATTGGACTAGGAGTCCAAAGAAGGAGGCAGTATCTTCTTCTTCTCACCTCTCTTGGAATGTCTTGTGAATAAAGCTTTTATTTCTATAAGTTCTTTTGTCTTTCTATGATTTAGTATTATTAACTGTTGATTTAGTACTATTACTTGTTTGCAATTAAAGATCTATTACTTGTTTCTTTGTTTGCATGTGTGAAAGGAATGGTATCAAAGCCTGAAGGGTATTCGGTGACTAATTTAAACTTGTGAATGAAACCTAAATCACATTGCCCTTATTTGCTTGTGCAGAGGTTGGCATTTAAAACATTAGGTGCAAATTTGTCGACAATGATATCAAGAGTTAGTGGATCATTAAAAACCATGATGACTTTCTCATTGTAATAGTAATAGTAGTTTAAGTAATAAAAATAAAGAAATTATTGTAAATGAAAATTTAAATAATAATTATTTACAAAATTGGGCTTTGACTTCTTCCTCTTCTTCCTATGTTTATAAGTATGAAAGTTTCTTCTCAAAATGTGATTATATTATTAAAATTGTTAAAGAAACTTTACCCTTAGCTTAGGGTTATAATGACTTTTTCTTGTTATCATGAGCTTATTAGCTCTTATTAGCAAAAGTATAAATTCATCCATATTAGGATGGTTTAGGTAGCTTTAAAACTAGTTGTTAGATTGGGTTTAAATAACTTAACTACAATTTGTGTTTAGGATAAGAGGCATAACTATTATCACAACTCTTTATTATGAGTAATTAAATTAAATTTAAGTGAAGGACCTATACGATTCTTAGGTTTTCCTAATTTTATGCTATTATTATCAGATCCTAATTTAATGCATGCTTTGTGTCTAGATATTAAAACAAAAGGATTTGATATAATGTCTACCTTTAAAAATTTGGTTCTTATATATAGAATCCATTATAAGGTTATGAACACCACAATTCCTAGTATAAAAGAAATACCTTCTAAATATGCAAAAAAAGGAACTACCACTTTGTTTCTAACTAATAGATCTAAAACATATGTTATGGTTCCTAGAACTATAACATGGGATCAAGTTAAATTACTTGAAAAATGGACTTTAGAAAAAGTAGTCAAACTTGTTAAACAAGTTGATCAACAATTAGAAGAAGTTATTGAATATTATGTTGAAGATGTCAAAATTGGATTTGGTCTACAAAGAAATGTGAGGTTAAACCTCAAAAAGATCTTAAAGATTAAAAATTGAGAAGATATTCTACTTCTTCTATTCCATTAATAGAGTTAGATGGAAATAGAAGAACAAGTGAACAAGTTAATTGACCACAATATAAAGTTGACTTTGTTCCCTCTACTTTTACTTCTATGGTTAATGAACCACTACATCATGCTTCGAGACCTAGATCTCTCTCTTTATCTAATATGGGTTATCATGATGAATATTGGAGAATCTATGTACTTAAAACCTATAATGAGGTTAAGTAAAAAGATAAAGTGTTATTCTACTCTTCTAAAAATAAGCTAAAAAGAAAATGGTTTCTTATGACTTTTACTCTTGCTCAGTAGGAGCAATGGTATCAAAGTCATAAAAATATATTGCTGAGATGGGTGCTATTGATATTTTTACATATATTCAAAAGGTTTATAAAATATTATTATTGCTTATTTGCTGTTAAAGAACTTTTACTTGCTTATCTGTATGCTTATGGGAAAGGAAAATTTTACAAGAGAGGTGAGAAGAAGAAGATGAAGAGAAGAAAATTCTACCTCCTTCTCTTGACTCTTAGTCTTATTTACCTAACCTTAGATTCTTTTCACATGAACTAAAGTGACTTTACAAAAGGAGCATTTTTTTTTTAAAGCATATAAAAGTTATTTGTCTTCTAGAGTCATAGGAGTCTTGGGAATCTTGCATGATATCATTCTCAGTAAACTTTGCTTGACTATTGTCATCTTGAATCAGTTCTTGTAAGGAAGATGCTTAAGAAGCAGATGCTTGAGGTTGAAGCAAAGTAATCAACATTTCTAATAGCTTCTCTTTGGATGCAAATTCCATTAATGCTTTAAATAGTTATTCTAAAGATCAAAAGGAGTTAGGCTTAGGAGCAATAGGGTGTAATTCATTAATACAAACAATCCCTTTGGCCGTATAAACTCCATCATGGAAAAAATCAAACTTGTCCCATTAGTGGATATTAATCCTTCTAGTGAGCCATGAAGCATGCTTCATGTTGATGTCAAAAATATTAACATGCTTTACCACTATGATATAATCCCTTTTAATAATCCATGGGACATGATTCCAAGAAGAAAATAAAAGTAGCATATCTCTATATCATTATTTTCTTCAAAAAACTATTCATAAGTAGTTCTTACCTTATTGGGTAAAGTAATGGGATGTAAACTCCATTTAAAGAACCAATTTTAAGCTAGTTAGGAAATCATTTAGGTCATATGGGAAAAATAGATTGGAACCCACTAGCTAAATTTCTTTTGCAGTTTTCATATAGCAAAGCCTTTCCCATGCTTCCATATAAGCAAAATAATTAAAGGTCTTAAACTTTCACTAGTCCTTTAATTCTCTTGCAGAGAATAGGCCTCCTTGCTACTCTTTTAGATAAAAAACTCTCTTTATTTTAAACTTGGCATAAGCCTAGTCCTTATAACCTGAAGAAGAGATATTAGAACCCTTTTTGATGGGTTCAATAATCACTACTCCCATCTCATACAAATTTTGTTGATAAATAGAACAACTTGTAAGATGTGTATATGGATAAATTCCATCATTGAGATAAAATCTTGCTACTTCATTAGAAAGAAGCTAAGCATAATTGTTCTTAATGGAATATGAAAAATCCAAATATTTTGGAATCAATGGACAAGTTAACCCTTTATCTAGAACATGCTCATAAATGTCATCATGAAGTTTATCAACTTTAAAGTTTTTTGATGCTTTTTTTTTTTTTTGATGAAATAACTAACTTTGCTGGGGGATTGAGACCCTTATATTAGTGGATGTTTACTCATTCAATGAACCCTATAAAAATTCATGGGTTAGGAACTCAAGGAAAGAATTAGAATTTCTTTTAATAAAGTCAATATCAAAATCAAAAGGAGATAATATTCCTTTCCATCTAGAAATGATTTGATTTGATGCTATGTTCTTAACATTGTTAGTAAAAACATCTTTTGCTACTTTGCATTCACTTTCAATAAATCACTTTCAAACTTTTGAATGCACAACATTATAGAAAGAATTTCTTTTTTAATCATAAAGTAATTAACTTTAGTGCCTTTCCATAAAGGTAAAGTGAAATAGCTATTCTTTGGAGCAGAGGCATTGCTTAGGGATACCACCATAGCCCTTGTTAGAGCCATCTATCTCAACATTTTTTAAGGCATCCGAAGGGGGTATAACTAAGAAAGGGCATTCTTTGACTCTAACTTTTATCTATTTAATAGCTTGTGTATGTTTCTCCATCCATGAAGGAAAATTTTTTTTAATCTTTCATATAGAGGTCTAGGATCATAAGCTAAATCCTTATAATATTCTAAAATATAATTTAAACTTCCCAAAAATCTTTGTAATTGTTGTTTATTTTTAATTTCATCAAAAAAATTTTGAGGTGAACTCAATTGCTTTATCAATGGGAATAATAAAACCATTCTCAATGAAGTGTCCAAGGAAGCAAATCCTAGTTTAAAATAATTTCAACTTTCATGTTGAAGCAACTAGTCTTACTCTTTTCATTACATCAATGAATGAATTAAGATGTTTAAAATGTTGCTTAATGGTACTAAAGAAAACTAACATATCATTAATATAAACAATCATAAATGCAAAATAAACTTTAAATAACTAATTCATATCCTTCTAAAATTTGGAGGGAGCATCTTTTAAAACCAAAGGCATGACATTCTATTTATAATGCCCAAAAGGTACTATAAAGGTTGATTTATGCTTATCTCTTTCACAAATCTAGATTTGCTAGTAACCAAATTTTATGTCGAATTTTGAAAATATCTTGGCTTTATAAAGCCAATTAAGCAAAGGGGTTTACACTACTAAAGGAGTTATTAATTTAGGAATCAACATTGTAAGACTCACTCCTCTAGCTATCAAGACTCTAGCTTAAAGCATTGGTTGAGAGTGTGCCAAGAGAACAACTAATTAAGATGATGACTAGTATTTTCAAATCTAAGAATGACCAACCACAAAGTAGTCAAGGAAAAGATTCCAATTTACTCACTCAATAAGATGATATTATGCAAGACTCAAAAGATCTATATGAGTAATAAAGGGGACAAAATGGGCAAAATGCTTTTATAAAGCCATTGTATAAAGCCACTTTATAAAATATACTTTTATAAAGATACTTTATACTTTATAAAGAAAACTTTTATCACGTATTTGTTTGTTAGCATAAACTTCAGAGAAAAATAAGAGTATCCCTTGGAGAAGGCATAACTTTCTTTCCTCATTTGTAAACTAACTCCAAAACAATCTAAAAGCTTGTAGTGTCATTCAATGAAAGCTATATTCATGTAAGTCCTTTCTCTCTTAAGCTTTCTTTTACTGAATCTAGTTTTGTGTCTTATATATTGTGTGTTTGAAAATTGTGTAGTCTATGTTTGAATTGTTTGGTATTGTTTATTAGCTTTTCTTATAGGTGTTGAATGGTTTAATTATCAAATAATGAGACTATCTCTTTATTTTTTGATAACATGATTTCTCATTGGTTGCAAGGACTCATTCACACAAAATGATCTTGTAATTAACTTTAATGTTAATAGTAAACATTACATTCTTTGTAGCAAGTTCATTTGTATGACCTTGGTATTCCAAATCCATGGAATTTCTTCAAAAACAAGTCTAATTGGTCTAGAATACCTTTTTTTATATGTATTGAGTGTTTCAATGTCTAAATAATGAGATCACCTCTTTATTTTTAGCCAATAAGGCTCCTTCCTTTGTTATAAGGACTCATTTACACAAAATTATGTCCTTTGGAGAAAGCATGTTTGCACACCTTTGGTACTCTGAACTTGTTGAATTTCATCAAGTAAATGAATCATTGATCTTAATTAGTTTTTTTTTTTACAAGTATTGAATGATTTAATTCTCAAACAATACGAATGTTTCTTCATTTTTTAATAATAAGGCTTCTCTTTTCATTGAAAGGACTTATTCACAAAAAGTGATCTCGTAATTAATTTTTGTGTTAGTAGTAAACACTATATTCATTGCAACAAGCTAGTTTGTACATCATTGATACTCTTAATCCATTGAATTCCTTCAAAAAAAGTTTTGATGGATCTCAATTAGCTTTTCATATACCTTTTGAAATTTTCAAATCTTGAATAATGAGACTTTCTCTTTAATTATAGCCAACAAGGCTCCTTCCTTTGTTGCAAGGATTCATTTACCCAAAATGATGGTGAAATTAACTATTGCTTCTTCACAAAACATTTTATTCATTGAAACAAGCATGCATGTATGTCTTTGGTAGTTTAAATACATTAAATTCCATCAAGCAGATAAGTCATTGATGTTAATTAGCTTTATTATAGGTATTTAATGGTTTAATTTGTGAACAATGATACTATGTCTTCATTTTCTGATAACAATACTTCTCTTTTGTTGCAAGAACTCATTCACACAAAATGATCTATAATTAACTTTTGTGTCATCAATAAACAATATATTTTTTGCAACAATCTCATTTGTATAACTTTGGTACTCTAAATCCATTAGATTCCATAAAAAAACGAAAGACTGATTGATTTAGATTACCTTTTTTTATATGTATTGAGTACTTTAATTCCAAAATAATGAGATAGTCTCTTCATTTTTTGCCAATAAGGATCCTTCCATCGTTGCAAGGACTCATTTACACAAAATGGCAATAAAATTAACAATTTTGTTTACATGAAACATTTTATTCATTGGAATAGACACTTTTGCACACCTTTGATACTCTGAACCTATTGAATTCCATCATGTAAATGAGTCAGTGATCTTGATTAGCTTTCTTCACAAATATTGAATGGTTTAATTCTCAAACAATGAGACTGCCTCTCCATTATTTGATATCAAAGCTTTTCTTATTGAAAGATAATTAAGACCTTCATTGAAAATGGAATTATTATGCCTATAAATCAAGCAATTGAGTTGCATCTAAATTTCCTAATGAAATTAGGGACAATCAATAGTTGCAATGCTTTTGCAAGTTTGAATTGTTAGCTTATGATGATAAACCCTTATTTGAAAGGCTTAAAAGGAATCCTCCAAATTTTCATATACCATTTGTACACCTTTGGTATTTGTACCCATTGAATTCTATCAAGTAAAATGAGTCATTGATCTTTATTAGCTTTCCTTATAGGTACCGAGTGGTTTAATTCATGACCAATGAGATTGCCTCTTCAATTACTTCTCTTTTAATTAAAAGGACAAATTTACACAAAATGTTGAGAAAATAACATTTGTACATCTTTAGTACTCTAAATTCATTAAATTTCAAAAAAAGAAAAGGTGTATTTGGTCTAGATTACCTTTTAAAATATGTATTGTGTGTTTCAATTCTTGAATGAGACCATCTCTTCATTTCTAGCTACCAAGGTTCCTTGCTTCATTACAAAGACTAATTCACACAAAATGATCTCAAAATTAACTTTCATATCCATAATAAACATTATATTTATTGCAACAAGCTCATTTGTACATCTTTTATACACTAAATCCATTGACTTCCATCAAGTAAAATGAGTCATTGATCAATTACAAGTAATGAATGGTTTAAATCCTAAGCCAATTTTTCATAACAAGAACTTTTTTATTATTGGAAGGACAAATTTTAACATAATGATGATGAAATTAACATTTATGTCCACACAAAACATTATAATCATAGCAAAAAGCTTGTTTGTAAATCTTTGGTACTCTATATCCATCGAATTTCATCAAAATTTGGTATGATTGGTCTAGATTACAATTTTTTATTCATATTTTATGTAAATGAGTGCTTGCAATGAAAAAAAGAAGCTTTGCTAGTTAAAAATGAAGAGATGTTCTCATTATTTGGGAATTAAAGCACTCAATACGTATAAGCATGTTTGTGTCTTCTCAAAACATTACTTTTATTGGAACAAAGCATCTTTGTCCACCTTTCCTTATAGGTATTGATAGTTTAATTCTTGAACAATGAGACTGTCGGTTCAATTTTTCATAATAGGATTTCTCATTTTATTTGAAGGATAAATTTATACTAAATAATGATGAAATCAACATTTGTGTTTTAAAGAGGAGAAAGGTAATTCTAATTCCTAACCTAGTAAAAATAGAGATATTAAATGTTTAAGTATTTAGGAAGGGGACATATTGCATCTCAATGTTTAAATAAGTGTACCATGGTGTTCTAGTGTAATGGTGATATTGAGATAGAAAGTGAATCTAATGATGATTCCACGCCACCATTGGAGGATGTAAGTGATGGAAAGGAGTACCTAATTGAGGGAGATGTGTTCATGGCTCAATAAGCATTAGGTGCACAAGCCAAGGAAGATGATTAAGTGCAAAGAGATAATATCTTCCATAAATATTAGCACAACAAAGATAAGGTATGCAACATGATCATTGATGAGGGTTGTTGTACAAATGTAGCTACTCTAGTTAAAAAGCTTAATTTACTTACCATGAAGCATCTAAGGCTATATATGCTTCAATGGTTGAATGAATGTGGAAAGGTTAAGGTAAATAAGTAGGTATTAGTATCATTTACTATTAGGAGATATACTCATAAGGTCTTGTGTGAAGTTGTACCCATGCATGCTAGGCATATTTTGTTGGGAAGACGATTGCAATATGATCAACATGTAATGCATTATGGGTTTAAGAATAGGTACTCTTTTGTAATAAATGATAAACTCATTGCTCTTGTACCTTTGACACCTTGCCAAGGAATTAAAAAGAGAGTGAGAGGAAAAAAAAAATTAAAAATTGAGGTTGAGAGGAGAAAAGAGGAAAAGAATGGAGAGAAAGGAGATAAGACTAAGAGAGAAGAAGAAAAAGGGTAATAGAGAAAAATTGAGAGTATGTATGTAAACGAGAGTGATGTTAAAAGAGGATTCTATTGAAAATAGCCTATAATTGTACTTTTATACAAAGAGGCTTATTTTAGTACTAATGAACTTAGCCCTTCTTTGCCTAATGTTGTCATTTCACTTTTGTAGGAATTTGATGATGTTTTTCCCAAACAACCAAGAGGCTTGCCATCTTTAAGGGGAATAGAACATTAGATTGAATTCATCCATGGTGTGATAATTCTAAATTGGTTGGCCTAAAGAAGTAATTTTGAGGAGACAAAAGAGCTTCAAAGGCAAATTAATGAGCTCATGGCAAAGGGATATGTGAGGAAGAGCATGAGTCCATGTGTAGTTTCAATATTGTTTGTGCCTAAGAGGGATAGGACTTGGAGGATGTGCATTAATTGTTGAGCAGTTAACAAAATCACTATAATGTATCACCATCCTATACCTAGATTGGATGACATGTTAGATAAATTGCATGGTTCCTATATCTTTTTCTAAAAAAGATTTGACAAGTGGATAATACCAAATTAGGATGAGAGAGGGAGATGAGTGGAAAACAACTTTCAAAACTAAGTATGGTTTGAATAAATGTCTTGTTATGCCATTTGGTCTCACTAATGCATTTAGCACTTTTATGAGATTGATTAATCATGTTTTACATGCATTCATAGGTAATTTTGTGGTTGTGTATTTTGATGATATTTTTGGTATATAGTAAAAACTTAGATGAGCATCTTGATTATTTATGTTCTATTATAAGTGTTTTATGTTTTGAGAAATTGTATGCTAACCTTAAGAATTTTCTTTTTGCATTAATCAGATCCTATTTCTTGGCTACGTTATGAGTGCTAAGGATATTGAGATTAACAAGGAAAAGTTTAGGACAATTCATGCTAGTTTCTATAGACACTTTGTTAAGGCCTTTAGGACCATTGCTACACCATTAACTGAGATTATTAAAAAGAATATGGGATTTAAGTTGAGTAGTGATTCTTTCCTTAGGTTTTGCTTGAGAAGGGAGCAATGGATTTTGTGCCAATTTCTAGCTACATTTGGGTCCTTTTGGGCAATTAAAGGAGTAATCAAACATAGTTTGAAGCCAACCAATCATATATTCTCCTTGTCATTTTATGGGCAATTGCTAACAACCATTCACACTTTCCTATCATTGTGATATGGACCAGTTTTTCCATAGTTCATTGTCTCTCCATTGTAGCGACACAAAGTTAAATAAGCTTGACGAAGAGAGAAGAAAAATTTTTATTATTAAGATTTTATTGATAATTTATATTTATAATAATTTTTAATATATAAAAAATATTCTATTTGTTAAAGATATACTCTTATTTAGAGTTATTTTTCTATTTAGTTTTATAATTATTTTTTTATTTAATTCTTTAATTTATACTCATTTAAGATAATATAAATATTTTTTTTATTACATCAATATTGATAAAAAATAATTATTATACTTATTTGTTAGATTTGTACAAAAACAAAAGTTAAAAATTTTAATTTAAATTGCATTGTGCAATACTTAAATTATTCGATATATTTTAATGAGATGAAGTCACCGTTAGTTTTTAATTATATTAACTTTTTATATTTTAATTTAATTTTTAAAAATTAATTTTAATTGAAAAATTTTGATTTAATATTCAATTAATTTTTACAAACGATAACTCAGATTTTAATTAAAATTTTTTTATAGTCTAAATATTTGTTAAGATTTTAATATGTTTTAACTACTTTTATTAATTTTGTTTAAGTAATATAGTAGAATCATGTCAATCGTGAAGAAAAAAAAGAAAAGGTCAATTTGAATGATTTGAATTCGGCTTTTTCGATTGCATAGTTACAGAAAGATGCATCATGGAAGCAGGTGATAATTTTCTTGCCACACTAAAACAAGGCCTTTTCATCTTCAAGTGGAGGAGAGAAACAAGAAAAAAAAAAAACATAATAAAAAAAACAAAAAGCTGCACATGACCCATTGGTCCACAACCCGTCTCCCTCCGTGTGGTTGCATCCATTGGGGCTTTTTGACCTTACTGAGTTTATTTGATGCTTTTACCTATAAGTTATTATTATTATTATTACGAAATTTTTATCTCATACTCATACACTCAAAATTTTACTACTTATAGTATTGTACAGACAATTCTCTCTCTTCATGGAGTGATGATCCAGAGTCTGATTGCCGCAGCTGAGAGTGAGTCCATTCCCTTCTGACCCATCAATTTCTATCCATGGAGTGGTTCCTAATTCAATGGGTTTTTTCATAGCCCCTCCGAGCCATTTGTCTCCCTAATTTTTCATCTAACATCTCCAACCTCTTAGTCCCTTGTAAAACCTCCATCTCGCGGTTCTCGCTACTAAAGAGGTCAAAGGGTCATCCAAACGTCCATTCTTTTCTTCAATCCTCTCTGGGACCTCACAGAGTGTTAGGTCCCAAGCATCCTCATTTGTCTCCTTTATCCCTTTTGTTTGAATTTCTTTTTACGACTCTTTGGGTTGCTTTTAGATTTCTCACTTAAAAGAGGTCGAGGCAATTCAATTTAACAATACCACCTAAATTTGTTTGCCTTCACCAAACTAACCTTCTAATCCAACTTCACAAATCTCAGATTAGACCTTAATTGTTTCCAAGCCACCTAAAATTCCTTACCCACAAAAATTTCCTCAGCCTTCTCAATCTCGCAGCCACAAAAACTCCCTACCATCTCCATGCTTTATAGTCATTGCCCCATAACAAGCCCCACACTGACCTTTGTCCTTCACTATTTTAATTTCTTTTTCCAATTACTATTCTAATTTTTGACACACAGATGTATAGGGGAGCAAATAAGTGAAAGAAAAATCAATTCTGTAATACCCTAGTCGACTATATGAGCGTTATTTGTTTGTCATCAAGACTAATTAGTTGCATGTGGATCCATGAGGAGTCTTTGATACTAAAGTTGTCCCTAGAACTGAAAGGAGTTGAGGTCACTCTCCTATTGGAACCAATTGATAAACCAAAAAAAAACAAAAAACAAAAAACCTGCTAGCTGCCTATGATCAATGAGGAAAATTTATTCCAAAAATGAAAAACCTATGTATTAAGATCAAAGGAAATTTGTTACGAACCTTAGGAAAAAGTTAACTATTGAGGTGTAAGAGTCTAAAGTCAATATAAGCTTCATTTTAAAATATCGTACTTCATATGTGGGACTCAAGTCCCATACCTTCCGCTTAGGATTTTAACAAAATCAAATGTGATAAGGAAATGGAAAAACTGAAGGCTTGAGATGCAAAGAAAAACTATTCCAAATTCGAGGAATTTGTTACCAAAATGTCTGGAACTTCTTCTGAATTCTTGTTGCTGGATGGGTCTAAATATAACAAATAGGGCATATTGCTGATAGAGAACGGAACGTGGCCCTCAAAAGCATTTGTCAAGAGATTAAATAATTTTACATTTGAAATAATACCACCAATATTTTGTTGAAGCTGCCCATGGAAATGATTGTTTGAGATATTTATTTGCTTTAGGACAAAGCTAGAATTAGAAGCCAAATTGGTTCATAAATTAGCTTAACGTCTATTTGAGAAATATTATGCCAAACCTGGTAACTTTACGCTGCGTTTGACGTTGGAGGCCCATATACTGGCTCAAGGTCCATTCCGAAATACAATATTGATAGACGTTACATTCAATGACACAATTAGAAACTTTCAAGAACTAAGCATTCATAAGCCGCATAAAGCCAATTCATTGACTTCATGATGTATGCAACAAAAAAAAGGAAAAGACTGTCGGCAGATAAGCAGCATGTGCATAGAGACAAGTTTGGCGAGCTTATATATACACACGTGCACAAACTGACCAATAGGAGTGGAGAAACCATAAGATAGCTACAAATCCCCATAAAATGACATTGTAGAAAGAATTGATAGAGAACAAGTTGCAGACATTCAAAAAATCAATTAGATGAATACTTCATGCAAAATAACATGACATTTAGACAATGATACATACTTTCTTTGCTTAATGTAAAATAATTTCAAATCATTTTCAACATTTAATTTATGTTAGATATGTTGAATTATGAGTGATTTGGATGGCAAGGGGAAGAGAGAGAGAGGTAGGTATAGATTGATTTACTATTGTCTGATTAAAAATAATTTTAAATAATTAAATTTTACACCTAACTTAGTAAAAATTATAAGACAATGAGAAGAAAAAATTCATATAAACTATTCCAATAAAATTTAGAATTAAGATTTTGTGGTTATTTTTGTTGAGCAGAAGAATTGGAGGACTATAGTAATAAAGATAACACAAGTAATGAAGGGAAAGCAGAACAACAAAAGGGTTTCCTTAGCCCCAAGGGGCATTTATTTTGCTATGATATAGATCTCATTCTGCAAATGAATCACAAAACACAAAAGCATTCACAGAATAACTCTGATATTGTGAAGTTATGGAAATTCAAGCAATTTGAATGTGGAAATGTATACCTAATGGAATTCCTAGCCACAACTTCATTCAGGTTGAAAGCTCATTATCACAATGTAGTATTGAGCCTTAAGCAAATCTTCTTTCTAGGTTCTTGCCCACAAATTCGGTTTTCCAAGTTACAATTTCCCCCAAAAATTCAATCCTATTTATCCATGAAATAGGAACAAGAAATTCAGAGAATTGATAAGGATACATATATCTAAACCTTTTCAAATCCCATAATGTGGAAGCCTCAAGCGCTGGAAACCTTTTTTGGGTTAAGGAAAGTGAAACAAGATGTAAACATCATCTTCCTTAGAGAAAATCAAACGCAAAGTATATTGCAAAAAGCTGCCCATCCAATTACATATTAGCAAGTAAAACTCGTTTTGAAAGCTAACATTGCATAACAAAAAGAAACGCTGATAACAACCTCATGCCAAAGTAACAACACGGATAAATTTTCATCTTTGATAGACAAAGCATCCATCCCCCAACCAAATACGGCAAACAAATGCAAATTCAGTTTATTTGCAAAGAATCTTTGCTTCCTTTTGTAACTTGTAACCCATAACCCCATGACACGATTATAAAAATTACCTACCATAAATATCTCACTATCATCTATGTTCTCTGTTACTCCATCAACCACTAACATGACCCTTCATATGTGAAGTAATTCTACCCATATGAACAGTAAAAATACAAGGCAAAGTAAGTGACGACACTAGAAATGAATTCCAATGTTTTACCTGTTAGGTTGCAATTCTGGGACAGATTTAGCGGTGACAGAGGTGTACAATCTTTTATGTTCTTCATGCCAGCATCAGTCAATCCTCCACCACATATTTCCAGCGACTGCAGATTCTTAAAATTTACACAAGAAATAAGCAACTGAAAAACAGACCCAGCAGCAGTAGGACCAAAAGAAGAGGTGGAAGCAGAATCAATAAAAAAGGTGTCAGTATAGCAGCTGTTTTAATTGAATATCGCACTCTCAAACAAGGTGTGTTATCAAAAAATTTATTATTTATGATTTATAATTGCTCATACCAAATCATTAGGAAAGAAGCTACTTGGGAAATGAACATTCTCCATTTTTCAAATAACAGGTAGTTTTATGAGATGCTTAGTCCTATGCTTTTCAGCACAAAATACATAGTGATAACCATGCACTAGAGATAACAAATAACTTGACATTTTTATTTTTCTGCCAGTGATGTACCACTGTAAAACTTACATTGCAAATAGTTAGTTCTCAAATCTGTAATACAAGCTCCAAAAAGATCCAGATGTGTCAATCAAGTCAAACCTGCATAAGAAAGAGTAGATTATACAGTAGCTAAATGCATCCAATTATTAGAGCACTGAAAGAAATTCACAAACTAAAAAAGTTCAATGAAAAATAATTTGTGCCAAACAATAAAACTATGTAAAATCATGTATTACGAACTAGAAAGGTTCAAGGCAAAGCTTGCTTCATGGACTATGAGTTTGAGAAATTTATGTAAAATCATGTAGTGACACATTACTTAAACATTATCCAGAACAGGAATAAGAATGTCTACATGTAATTGCAATTCCCTCAAATTTTGAGTTGCGCCAAAAAACAAATATCCACATGTTTTATGAGTATGTATCTCTCATATGCTGGACCATGAACATATTATGGCAACTAAAATTTTCCAAAGCACAAGAAAATGTTATTTCAAGGATTACAGAGGAATATTTCAACCCTTAGGGACAAGGAGATGAGATAGTTCATACAAAAATATCCCACAAGCACAATAATAGTAAAAAGAAAAAAAACAGAGAAAACAGTCATCATTGCAATTGATATTCCTGCATTCGGACCAAATAAACACAAAGGCATGAGCAACTGTGAATGAACAAGGAAGCTCAATTGAACACTTTCCTTTGAAGCCCTATAATGAAGATCAAATATAACTCATTAATTTGCAAACCAGCTTTGAGTTAAATTACTTACTTAGTCAGCCGATGACTCCTGAAGGCTACTAAAGAAGTTTGAAATTATATCAAGCAGAAAGCATGCTGACCTATCACTGAGAGACTTTGCTTGACCTAAAAGCTGAAAAGGAAGAAATCATATGTTTCTATGCCATTTTCCTTTCTATATATGTGCAATGCTCTGCAAAAATCAAATCTAATTATTTAAAACCTGCATTGAAGAGCCTTCTATCATAAAACATGTCAACAATCACTACGTTCTTAATACAAATTACAGTGATTTTAGCACATATCATTAGTTTTTTTTTTTGGCAATTGTCAATGATCATGAAATTAACATTAGTGCATGCACCAAAGAAAATATTTATCAAGACAATACCATCTTTGGCACTCTAAATCCATTGCATTCCATCAAATAAAGGAGACATAGAACTTTATTGTCTTTTCTTGCAAGCATTAAAGGTTTCAATTCCTAAAGAATGAAATAGTTGTTTAATTTCTTGCTTACAACCTTCCTCCATTAGTTGCTTGGAGTCATTCACACATAATGATCAAGAAATTAACATTGGTGTATGCACCAGAAAATATATTAATCACAACAATACTATCCTTGTCACTTGGGCACTCTGAATCCATTGAATTCCATCAAACAAAGGAGATAGAGAACTTGATTATTTTTTTTGCAACATTCAATGGTTTAATTGTGGAAACATGAAAAAGTCACTTAATTTATTGCTTACAAACGTTCTTTTTTAGTTGTAAGGTCTCATTGACACAAAATGATCATGAAATTAAGGTTAGTGTGTGTGTCAATCAATCTATCAATCATGACAATATTGTCCTTGCCATAATGGCATTTTGAGTCCATTGAATTCCATCAAACAAAGGAGTGGTAGAACTTAATCATCTTTTCTTGCAAGCTTTCAATAGTTTAATTGTAGAAGAATTATATTATCACTTAATATATTGCCTACATACTTTCTTCTTTAGTTGTAAGGACTCATTACATAAAATGATCATGAAATTAACATTGGTGTATGTGTTAAAAAATATATTAATTGTGAAAATAACAACCCTATGACTTTGACACTTTAAATCCATTGAATTTCATTAAAGAAAAAAGTCTCAGAACATGATTGTCTTTTCTTCTATGCATTAAATGGGTCAATTCTAAAAGTGTGAAATAGTCACTTAATTTCTTCCTTACAAGCTTTCTCCTGTAGTTACAAGGACTCATTCACACAAAATGAACATAACATTGCTTTATGTGCCAAATAATATATTAATCATGATAATAACAACCTTGTGATTTTGACACTCTGAATCCACCGAATTCGATTAGGGAAAGGAGTCTTTGAACATGACTTTTTTTTTGTAGGCATTAAATGAGTCAATTTTAAAAGTGTGAAATATTCCCTTAATTTCTCACTTACAAGTGTTTTCCTTTAGTTACAAGGACTCATTCAAACAAAATTATCAACAAATTAACATTAGTGTATCTAGCAAACAATATATTAATCATGATAATACATTCCTTATCACTTTGGCACTTTAAATCCATTAAATTGAATCAAACATAGGAGTTATAGAACATGATTGTCTTTTCTTGTTGGCATTAAATGGTTTAATTGTAGAAGAATGAAAGAATTGCTTCATTTATTGCTTACAAACTTTCTACTTTAGTTGCAAGGGCTCATTCACCCAAAATAATCATGAAATTAACATTGTTGTATGTACAAAACAATATATTAATCCTAACAATACTATCTTTATGACTTCAACACTCTAAATCCATTAAATTTCATCAACCAAAAGAGTTATAAACTTGATTGCCCTTTCTTGTAGGCATTAAAATTTTCAATTGTAGGAGAATGAAACAGTTACTTAATTCATTGCTTGCAAACTTTCTCCTTTGGTTACAAGGACTCATTCATACAAAATGATCATGTTATTAACATTGGTGCATGTACCAAGCAATATTTAATCACAACAATAATGTCTTTGTCATTTTGGCAATTTGAATCCATTGAATTGAATTAGACAAAGATGTCATAAAAATTGATTGTCCTTTCTTGCCAGCATTGAATATTTCAATTCTTAAAGAATGAAACTGTCGCTTAATTTCTCTCTTACAAGCTTTCTTTATTAGTTACATGGATTCATTCACACAAAATGGCCAAGAAATTTACATCATATGCACCAAACAATATATTAATTGCAACAATACCATCCTTGTCACTTTGGCATTTTGAATCCATTGAGTTATATCAAACAAAGGAGTTATAAAACTTGATTGTCTTTTCTTGCAAGCATTGAATGGTTCAATTGTAGAAAAATGAAATAGTTGCATAATTTATTGCTTACAAATTATTTCTATTAGCTATAAAGACTCATTCACACAAAATGAACATGATATTAATATTGCTATATGTACCAAGCAATATATTAATTACAAAATAATGTCCTTATCACTTGACACTTTAAATCCATTGAATTCAATCCAATAAAGGAGTTATAGAAATTGATTGTCTTTTTTAGCTAACATTGAATGTTTCAATTTTTAAATACTCAAACAATCACCTAATTTCTCACTTACAAGCTTTCTTTATTAATTGCATCAGCACATGATCATGAAATTAACATTGATGTATGCACCAAAAATAAATTAATCTCAACAATAATGTGCTTATCACTTTTGCACTCTAAATCCATTGATTTTCATCAAACAAAGGATTCATAGAAATTGATTGTCTTTTTGTGCTAGCATTGACTGATTTAATTCTTAAAGAATGAAACAATCATTTAATTTCTTTCTTACAGGCTTTCATAATTACATGGACTTATTCACACAAAATGATCATGAAATTAATATTGGTGTATGTAGTAATCGATATTTTAATTGCAAAAGTACTATCCTTGTCACTTTGGTAAGCTAAATCCGTTCAATTCCATCAAACAAAGGAGTCATAGAACTTGATTACCTTTCTTTTAGGGATTTAATGGTTCAATCATAGAAGAATGAAATAGTTGCTTAATTTATTGCTTACAAGATTTCTCATTTAATTCCAAGGACTCATTCACACAAAATGATTATGATATTAACCTTAGTGCATGTACCAAGCAATATATTAATCGTGACAAAACATCCTTGTGACATTGGCACTTTGAATCCATTGGATTGTATCAAAAAAAGGAGTCATAGAAATTGATTACCCTTTTTTTGTTGGCATTAAATGTTTCAATTCTTCAAGAATAAAACATTCACTTAATTTTTCACTTACAAGCTTTCTCCATTAGTTGCATGGACTTATTCATGCAAAATTATCATGAAATTAACATTGGTGTATACACCAAACAATATATTCATTATGACAATTTTGTCTTTGACAATTTGGCACTTTGAATCTATTGAATTCCATCAAACAAAGAGGTTACAGAAATTGATTGTCTTTTCATGTTGGTATTATGTGTTTCAATTATGAAAGAATGAAAACTATCATTTAATTTCTCTCTTACAAGTTTTCTCTACTAGTTGCATGGACTTATTCACACTAAATCATTATGAAATTTACATTGGTGTATGCACCAAGTAATATATTAATCATGATAATACAATCCTTGCCACTTTGGCACTTTGAATTTGTTGAATTCCCTCAAACAAAGGAGTCATAAAACTTGATTATCTTTTTTTGTAGGCATTGAATGGTTCAATTCTAGAAGAATTAAATAGTTGCTTAATTTGTCACTGACAAGCTTTCTCCTTTAGTTTTAAGGACTTACTCATGCAAAATGATCATGAAATTAACATTGGTGTATGCACTAAACTATAAATTTGTTGGGACAATAATGACCTTACGACATTGGCACTTTAAATGTTTATTAAATCACCTAATGTGGATGTCTAAGTTATGCCCATTTAAGTATGCAAGACTTGGATTGGAATCCTATTCCAATTAGGATTGGACTTCAATTTTTTGCCCTATATTTGAAGCAATGCCCAAAGCCCATCTAAAGTTAGATTTGGATTCTCAAACTCAATTTGGAAAATTTAAGATGTCTTCTACAATTTCACTAAAGGCCACTTTTCCAATATAAACCTCTACGTCAATGAGAAACCTAAAAGCAACAACGGTCAAAATGCTAAATTGCTGGAGTTTTTCCAACTAAAAGCATATATTTTCCAAACTTTCCTAAAACAAACCTAAGTCACAAAACATTTGCTAATCTTCTCAAATAGTTATAAAACTCATTAAAAATAAATAAATGTAAACAAGAATATAATAAATTCTTGCTCATCACAAAACTTCTCCTCTCATTTGAAGGAGTTTTTCACACAAAATGACCATCAAAATAACCTTTATATCTATATTAAACATCATATTCATTGTGGCAAAAAAGCCATGACAACTTTGACACTTTAAAATTATTGGATTCCATCAAACAAAAAAGTTAATGATCATGATTAGCTTTTCTTTTTTTGGGTTTGAATGGTTAAATTATTGAGGAAAGCCCCATGACTTTTTTTACCTGTTACAAGAGTTCTCATTTCTATGTGACATGTTATATGCAAAAAATTGTCATGAAAGTAAATTTTGTGTCTACACCAAAAAATATATTTAATTATGAGTATAAGGTCTTTACAACTTTGACACTTTGAATTCATTGAATTCCATCAAACAAAAGAGTCATTGATCTTGATTAGCTTTTCTTACTAGGTTTGAATGGTTTAATTCCTATAGGATGAGACAATAACTTCCTTTCTTGCTAATAAGGCTTCTCCTTTCATTGCAAAGAGTAATTCACTCCAAATGATCATGAAATTAACTTTTGTGTCTACACCAAATGCTATATTTATTGTGATGAGCATGTTAATGTTACTATGACACTATGAATTTATTGAATTCAATTAAACAATAGAGTCATTGATCTTGATTAGCTTTTCCTATTAGGTTTCAATGGTTTAATTCCTAAAGGATGAGTTCATAACTGCATTTCTTACTAACAAGGCTTCTCCTTTTGTTGTAAGGAGTCATTCATACAAAATAATCATGGAAATAACTTTTGTGACTATAACAAACATTATATATTCACTACAATGAGCACGTCATTACGACTTTGGGACTCTAAATTGATTGAGTTGTACTAAACAAAGGAGTCAATGACCTTCATTAGCTTTTCTCATCATGTGAATGGTCCAATTCCTAACGGATGATCACATAACTTCATTTCTAGCTAACAAGACTTCTCCTTTCATTACAAAGAGCATTTACACAAAATGATCATGAAAATGACTTTTGTGCCTACACCAAGCATTATCTACACTACCAAGGGAGTCATTGAATTAAGCATAAACAACATGTAACTAACTACCATCTTAACCCCAGAAGAAATGCTTAAAGCCCTTATAGAGATAGTGTCTAAGGAAAAATTGTTGGAAATGGTGGGTTCTCTATTATTGTCAAATGAAGATAGACATAAGGAGAATCAAGAAAAGGACATGAATCTGGAAGATAATCTTATGCAAGATTTGCAAGACCCTTATGAATTGGAAGGAATTGCTTGGTAATAAAGTTATCTCATTAGAAGAAGCATTAATAAAGCCATTATAAAGAACAAGTCAAGATGTCATAAAGATATATGCCATCAAAAGAATCTTTAATAAAGCCACTTTAAAGAGCAAGGCAAGATGTCATAAAGCTACTTTTGCAATAGGCTTCCCCATGAATAATCCATGGAGTATAAGGCACATCATCACTTATTCTGCCTCTTCTCCACTTCATAAAATTTCAATCTTTGTAACCTTGTATCACCATTTAATGAAAGCTTTATTTTGTTAAGTTTAATCTCTATATTTACTTATATGTTGTTTATGTCTTTTATGTTTTCTATATTTTTTATGTCATAAATTATGTAAATCACATTTTGTATGTTAAAAGAGAGAGTAAAAGTGAGAGGTCATTATCAAAGAGATCACATCCTTAAATGAATGGTTAAACTAGATATTGTGAAAAGAGTTATATTTAAACCATTATCTTCGAAAGACATTGATTATAACATGCCTAGTAAGGGCACTAAAAATTCAAAATTTGTTGACAAAATTGATAAAAGGTTTAAGAACCTAGGATTAAAAGATAAAAATGCTTTAGTATTAGAAAAATTGGAATAGTTTAAATCTAAAAAAAAAAAAAATTGAATCAGACCCATATAATGATACAAATTATATAGATCAACTTCAAAACATGTTCTTAGGAAAACAACATGAAGAAGGGTCATCAAACCCTTACCAAATAAATAAAATGACCTTTAATAAGGTTCTTACTAAGTCATACTTCCTAGATCAACACTTGTTGATCTCTTAATAGAGGAACAAAAAGATCATTATTATGTTCAATATGATGGAACAAGTATAGCAAAAGGGAATCTTAATGGAAGAAGAGAACATCTGATTCTAATTTTATTACATTATAAGATGATGTTTGCGACTGCATCTAAAACAAAGGGTAATAGTGATCCTTAGATTGTTGACATCATTACTAGGTGTTTTACAAGGTAGCTTAAAGGCAAGTGTGATTTTTCTTTATCTGAAGCAAAAAACCAATTTTTTTTCTACTATAAAAACAAACAATAGATTATAATTACCTCATTATGTTAATACACTTGTTTATACAATTATTAATCATTTTATTGGAATAACCATATTGTTATTAGAAAAAACATATGAGCTACTTATTAATCTAAGATGCTTATATTTGTCTCACTTCAAGGATATAAAGTTGTGTTTTTCTCTAATGTTTTTACAAAAGAAGATAGTTAAAGCAAATTTTAGAAAGAAAAATTTATCTTTAGATCACCTACTCTTATTACAAAAAAAAGTAAAGGCGTCATTTCTTGCTAACAAGCTTTCTCTTTTAGTGCAAGTATTCATTCACATAAAATGATCATGAAATTAACCTTGGTCTAAGCACTAAGCATTATATTAATTATGACAATAACAACCTTATGACTTTGGCACTCTAAATCCATTGAATTCCTTTAAGCATAGAAGCCATTGATCATTATTTCTTGATTGCATTGAATGGTTCAATTAAGAAGAATGAACTTGTCCCTTCATTTCTTGCTTATAACTTTTCTCCTTTACTTGTAATGATTGATTCACACAAAATGATCATGAATTATCATTGGTTTATGCACGAAACATTATATTTATTGCAACAACAATGGCCTTATGACTTTAGGTCACAAAATCATACAAAGGAGTCATTGATTATGATTTTCTTTTCATGTAGGTATTAAATGGTTCAATTTTATAAGAATGAAGTTATCACTTCATTTATTGCTTAGAAATTTTTTCCTTTAGTTGGAAGGACACATTCATACACAATGATCATGAAATTTACATTCGAATGTAGACCAAAAATTATATTAATCATGATAATAATGACCTTATGACTCTAACACTGAATCCTTTGAATACCATAAAAAAAAAGAGTTATTAATCTTGATTTTCTATTCTTAAATCTATTGAATGGTTCAATTATAGAAGAATGAACCTTGCCTTTATTTCTTGCTAATAACTTTTCTCCTTTTGTTGCAAGCACTCATTTGAACACAATGATCATGAAATTAACATTGTTTTATGCACAAAATGATCATCCTAAATGAGTCCTTGCAACAATTGTAAGATATCTTTTAAAGATAATTATTATCTATATCCTTATTAATAATTATTTCTCTTTATGTTTGCCTCCATAATTAATGATCATGACCCTAAGAAAATAATGGCTCCTTAATTATTAATAATTAATGATTTCTCCCTGTGTCTATCTCCATAATTAATCTTGCTTAACTTTTCCTACATAATTTAAGTTCACTAAAGGATGACCTATAACTTTATTTCATCCTAACAAGACTTCTCCTTTCATTGCAAGAAGTCATTCACATAAATTGATCATGAAATTAAGTTTTGTGTCTACACTAAACATGGTATTCATTGCAATGAGCACCTTATTACAATATTGATTCTATGAATCCATTAAATTCTAGCAAATGAATGAGTCATTTATAGTGATTAGCTTTTCTTCTCAAGTTTGAATGGTTCAATTCCTAAAGGATGAGCTTGTAATTTCATTTCTTAATAACATTACTTCTCCTTTCATTACAAGTAATCATTCAGATAATGTAATCATCAAATTAGCTTTTGTGTATACATTAAACACTACATTCATTACAACAAAGCACATCTTTGCAATTTTGTCACCCTAAATCCATTGAATTTCATTAAATATAAGAGTCATTGATCTTGATTAGTCCTTATTATGGAGTTTGAATAGTTAAATTTTTAAAAGATAAGCCTGTAATTCATTTCTTACTAACTAGACTTCTTTATTTCATTGCAAGGAGATTTTCACACATAATGACTGTTGTTCCCATAGCCTTGTATGGATTGTAATTATTGTCAACCAGATTTAAGTGTGTAAGCAGAAGTGGCTCATATCTCAGGAATTACAGGATAAGACTAGCATGTCAAATAACCTCGTAAAGTGATCTCCTTGGAGTGAACTTGTAGAGGGAGTTTAGCATTGCTTAAGTCTTAGTGTGATAGTGTGACAGGGTTGTATATGGATAATAAGTTCATAAGAAGTTAAATCTGCAAGTCCGTAAGCTTGTCCTAAGACTAAGTCCAGGAGTGATTCCGGAGGAGCAGAATAATTCTGGGGTTACAAACAGACAGGGAGTTCGGAAGAAGGGAAGGTTACAGAATTTTAACTTAGCATTTCTGGAAGATGGGCAGTTACAGGGGTAGTTTCTTCTATACATTTTTAACTATTCATGGACAATCCTGGCCATTCACTCAACATCAGTGGTCAGGGGTCAGTAAATATTAGAAAAGGAAAGCTAAAAGATGTTCTGCACGTTAAAGGACTCATATATAATCTAGCATCTGTCAGCCAACTATGCAATGAAGACCATGAAGTGATATTCACAAAAACAGGTTGCCAAGTAAAGAGTAAAGAAGGCAATACTGTTGTAATTGGGAAGAGAACAACTGAAAATTTATATGTGATTGATGAGGACAAGACAAACAGCTGTTTACTTACAAAAGAAGAAGAAAATCAACTCTGGCATAGGAGGCTAGGACACTTTACATAGAAGAACATGAGGAAGCTGACCACTACTCATGCAATCAGAGACATTCCAAACCTCAAGAGAGAGAGAGAGTATGTCTGCTCAGCATGCTCTAAAGGAAAACATGCTAGAAAGTAGTATAAGATCAAAGAGTTCAGTTCTGAAGCAGTGCTCAACATTGTACATACTGATTTGTGTGGGCCGATGAGAACAAAAGGGTTGAATGGTGAGAGGTACTTCATCTTGTTTGTTGATGATTATTCCAGAAGGACCTGCATCATGCACCTCAAACACAAGTCAGAAGTTTTGAAATGCTTTAAGAGATACAGAAGATTGGCTTAAAATGAGAATGGAAAGAAGATCAAAGTATTGAGGTCAGATCAAGGCACTGAATTCACAAATGAAGTTTTTGAAGATTACCTTGAGAAGTATGGAATTCACCATCAAATGGCAGCAGCAAGAACACCTCAACAGAACGGGGTGGTAAAGAGGAAAAATAGAGCTGTGGTTGAAATGACAAGAACTCTACTGTTGGAATCCAAGCTTCACACAAGTTTTTGGACAGAAGCAACATTTACAGCCGTGCACCTATTGAACAGAGTTTTCCTAAGGCCCAATACTAATAAGACTCCATATGAGCTATGGAGTGGGAAGAAGACAATAGCCAAGTATCTCAGAATCTTTGGCAGCCCATGTTTTGTGAAGAACAAGGAGCAAAGCTTGGGAAAATTCCATACTAGGTTAGATAAAGGCATTTTTATGGGATACTCAGCAAAGACAAAGGGTTACAGAGTTTTCTTGCATAAACTAGGAAAAGTGGTCACTTTTAGTGATGTGATAATAGATGAAAACTGAAAAATAATGCAAAAAGGAAAAGCTGAGGGTAGTGAAGAAGATGACTTCAAGATAGGTGAAGAATCAGACCAGCATGAAGAAAAGGAGAAAGAAGTAAGTTCAGACTCAAAGAAGAGTGGGTTTGAAGATGAAGAAAGAGATCCTCTTGCAACTAAGACTGTGCAAGAGAGAAAGACAAAGAAAAATTGGTCTAATGCTCATCAAGGAAATCAGATCATAGGTGCCCCATCAGTAAGAGTTACAACAAGAAGAAGAATTGTGGGAGCCACTGCATTACTCTCACAAGTTGAACCTAAATCTGTTGAAGAGGCTACACAAGACAAAGCCTAAGTTAAAGCTATCAATAAGGAGCTGGATCAAATCGAGAAGAATGATACATGGGAGCTGGTTCCAAGACCCACTAACAAGAATGTCATAGGAACAAAATGAGTGTTTAGAAATAAACACAATAAAGATGGTAAGGTGGTGAGGAACAAGGGTAGGCTGGTTTGCAAAGGCTACACTCAGATAGAAGGAATAGATGTTGATGAAAGTTTTGCACCAGTAGCAAGGCTGAAAACTATTAGAATGTTCTTAGCTTTGGCAGCACATAAGAGGTATAAAGTTTATCAAATGGATGTGAAATCAACCTTTTTGAATGGGCTCCTGAAAGAAGAAGTGTCTACTGAACAACCCGATGGAATACAAATTAGTGAGGATGAGACACACATGTGCAAGCTGAAGAAAGCCTTGTATGGCCTTAAACAAGCCCCAAGAGCATGGTACAATAGGCTGGATGCGTATTTGAGAAGGTTGAACTTTAGAAGAGGAATAGTTGATAATAACCTATATGTGTTCAACTCAGAGAAAGGCCAGCTGATAACCATAATATATGTAGATGACATCATCTTTGGAGGGGATCACTCTAAGCTATGCCAAGAATTTGCACAGAAGATGAGTGAGGAATTTGAGATTTCATTGATTGGAGAAATGACTTACTTTCTTAGATTATAGATAAAATAGTGTGAAGAAGGTATTTTTATTTCTCAGACAAAATATGCCAAAAAGATGTTGAAAAAGTTTGACATAGAGGATAGTAGACCTGTCAGTACCCCTATGACAGTGGGTTGTAAGTTAACAAAAGATCAGGAAGGAAGGGGTACAAGCCCTACAGAATACAGGAAGATGATAAGGAGCCTTCTGTACCTTACAGCATTGAGGCCTAATCTCATGCAAGTTGTGTGCATTGCCAGCAGATTCCAAGCTGATCCTAAGGAATCTCATATGTTGGCAGTGAAAAGAATCCTAAGATACCTCAAAGGGACAATAGAAATGGGTTTGTGGTATCCTGTCATGGATTCTATAAAACTACAAGCATACACTAATGCAGACTGGGCAAGAAGTATAGATGGCAGAAAATTAACCAGTGGCTGCAACTTCTACTCGGGTTCAAAGTGTGTTGCATGGTTAAGTAGAAAGCAAAATAGTGTTGCTTTGAGCACAGCTGAGGCTGAGTATATGGCTGCTTGTGCAGCATGTACTCAGGTGATATGGATGCAAAGACAATTGGCAGATTTGGGTGTTGAAATAAAGTTACCAGTGAGTGTACTTTGTGATAATCAAAGTGCAATTGATCTCAGCAAGAATCCAGTTCAACATTCAAGGAGCAAGTATATTGACATCCGGTATCACTTTATCAAGGATCAAGTGGAAGAGGGCACAATTCAGTTGGAGTATGTTGGCACTAAAGATCAAATCTCAGATATTCTAACTAAACCTCTATCCACAAAGCTGTTTGAAAAGTACAGAATGAGTTTGTTTGTGCAAATGCCTCCTTAAGCCTGAAGTTCAGGTGAATCCTCCATTTCAGCTGTTAAGGAAGGGGGAGTGCATATTTAAGGGGAGTTGTAATCCATCTGCTTCTGGATTATTACTTTAAGAAGATTATAAAGGACTGTTGCATAATGGCTTTTGTTGTGAGTGTTGCCAACAATTACAAAAGGGGAGATTGCTGTTCCCACAGCCTTGTATGGGTTGTAATTATTGTCAACTAGATTTAAGTGTGCAAGCAAAAGTGGCTCATATCTCAAGAATTACAGGATAAGACTAGCATGTCAAATAACCTCATAAAGTGATCTCCTTGGAGTGAACTTGTAGAGGGAGTTTAGCATTGCTTAAGTCTTAGTGTGATAGTGTGACAGGGTTGTATACGGATAATAAGTTCATAAGAAGTTAAATCTGCAAGTCTGTAAGCCTGTCCTGAGACTAAGTCCAGGAGCGATTTCGGAGGAGCGGAATAATTTCAGGGTTATGGACAGATAAGGAGTTCGGAAGAAGGGAAGGTTACAGAATTTTAACTTAGCATTTTAGGAAGATGGGCAGTTATGGGGGCAGTTTCTTATGTACATTTTTAACTGTTCATGGACAATCCTGGTTGTTCATTCAAGCATTCAAAGGATGAGATTTCAGTAGAAAGAAAAGAGTAAGAAAAATAAATTAAGAAGGAGGATAATGCTGAATCTTGAACGGAATAGTAGTATGAAGCCATATGGAGAAGCAAGAAAGGAAGTTTGCCGCAGCTACAGTAAACCCTACTAGGGTTTCCATAGAGGGTAGTATATAAACCAAGACTTATCTCTTTTGAAAGGGGTGCGTGTGAGACAACCTAGTGAAGACATTCTGTGAAGCTTAGAGAGAATTTAGCGAATTTCCAAATTTTTTCAAGAGAGGTTAGAGAGTATTTTGGTGATCTTCTAAGCGATAATGAAGCAGCTTATTCAAATCAAGCAGAGGCAAGACAAGCTAGAAGAAGGGTAGACACAGTAAGTGACACTCTTTGTATTGTGATTGCTTTGTATTTGTAATAGTGAAAGGAGTAGAAGATTAAGACATCCATTGTAACTACATTATAATCATAAGGGATACCACACTGGTATTCTCAAATATAGTGGATTGTCTTTGTAGAGGAAGAATTCCTACCACTGTGGAGTAGGTCACATTGGCCAAACCACATAAATCTCTTGTGTCTTTGCTTTGAATTTACATTCTGTGTTTTGAATTGAGTTGTGAACAAAGCTAAAGAATCATTAAACCCATAACCTAAAAGAAGACCTAATCAAGAACAACCAATCCATTTAATAGGCAAGGTGTCTGAAAGGTAATTTTGGGGACTATTGTGATTAGTGGGTAACAATAGATCTACCTTAGTTGAATCTGAGAAAGAGTTCATTTCTAAGAAGAGTTTAAAGTTTTTCACCCACCCACATATTGACAAAAGCTAAAGTATTAAAGAAGTAGAGTACTTTGGCTTAAATTATCAGAGTTTTTCAAGAGGGTGATACTAATTCACCTCTCCTCAGTATCACAGACTAATAGATCCTAGGGTGAAGTTGGGAACTTCAATGACCATTAATATAACATTTGTATCTCTACCAAACATCATATTCATTACAACAACCACACGATTACAATTGCTAAAGTATGTGCTTGTTAATTCATTTTTTCCTAACAAGATTTCTCCTTACCTTGAAAAGAGTCATTAACACCTAATGTTCCTAAAAATAACTTTTGTATCTACATCAAACATTTATTCATTGTAATGTGCACATCATTACAACTTTGGGACTCCAAATCCATTGAATTATGTTAAATAGAGGAGTTATTGATCTTAATTAACTTTTATTATTATGTATGAATGGTCAAATTCCTTAAGGATGAGCCAGTCAATTCATTAATTGCAACCAAGACTTCTCCCTTCGTTAAAAGGAGTCATTAATACAAAATGATCATAAAAATAACCTTTGTGTCTATACTAAACATTATATTCAATGCGACAAGCATGTCGTTACCAAAATTTTGAAAATCAAACCAGACTGGCTAGTTAGGTCGGTAAAACAAAGAATTGAATTGTGGTCCAGTTCAATTACTGTAAAACCGTTAGTTTTGAAAGCTAGTGATCAAACTAATAAATTGGTTAGTTGGACTATAAACTGAACTGGTGAACTGATCACAGTTTTTTCAGTTTGATTAGTTTTAAAAATTTATAAAAAAATTCAAATAATAATTTTTTTAATTTTTTAATTTTCTTGAAAATAAAAGTTTTATTATTAAAATTTTTTTATATATTTAATATTAAATATTGGTTTTACCAGTTTAATTTTAGTTAAATTGGTTAAACTATGAACTGATCAACTTTCTGGTTTGGTTTTAAAAGCCTTGGTCTTTACTACTTTGGCACATGAATCCATTGAAATGCACCAAACAAAGGTGTAATTGAAATTGATTTGCAATTTGTACATGGTTTGAATGGTCTACTTGAGCCCATAACTTTATTTCATGCTAACAACACTTCTCCTTTCATTACAAGTAATCATTCACACAAAATGATCCCAAAATTAACTTTTGTGTCTGCCTAAACATTATGTTCATTACAATAGACATGCCATTACATCCTTAGCACTTTAAGTCCATTGAATTCCATCAAAAAAAGGAGTCATTGATTTTGATTGGCTTTCCTTATTAGGTTTAAATGCTTCAATTGATGGAGGATGAGCTCACAACGCCATTTCTTACTAACAAGACATATGTTTTTGTTGCAAGGAGTCATTTACATAAAATAATGATGAAAATAACCATTTTGTCAACACCAAACATTGTACTCACTATGATGAGCATGTCATTACAACTTTGGCACCCTAATTCCATTAAAGAAAGGCATCATTGATCTTTATTAGCTTTTCATATTAGGTTTGAATGCTTTAATTGTTGAAGGATGATTTGTAACTTCATTTCCCACTAACAAGAGTTCTCTACACTTAGTCACTCACACAAAATGATCATGAAATTAACATTTGTGTCCACATTAAACAATATATTGATTGCAACAAGCACATCATTACAACTTTGGTACATTGAATGCTTTGAATTTCATCAAACAAAGGAGTCATTGATGTTGATTGCCTATCTTATTTGGTCTAGATAGTTCAATTCTTGAAGGATATGCCTATAACTTCATTTCTTACTAACTAAACTTCTTCTTTCATTATAAGGAGTCAATCACATAAAATGATCATGAAAATAATTTTCCTCCTACAACAAACATTATATTCAATGTGATGAGCATGTCATTACAACTTTAAGACTTTGAATGCATAAATTCTATCAAACATGTAAGTAATTAATATTGATCAGCTTGTTTTACCTGGTATGAATGGCATAATTTCTAAGTGATGACCCCATAATTTTATTTCTTGTAAACAAGGCTTTTCCTTTTGTCCAACAATGGAGTCATTAATTTTGATTAGCTTGGCTTATTGGGTGTGAATGGTCTAATTCATGAAAGATGAACCATTGGTTTAGATGGCCCATAAATTCATTTCATTCAAAAGAAACTTCTTCATTCAGAGTTATTAGTTTAGATTGTTGAGGGGAGAGAAAAAGTATCCTTGGTTATTTTTAAGAGTGAAATTGAGTGTGAGCACCATGAGGTTAAGTGTGATAGGGAGGAATTAAATGAATGTGGTCTCAAAAGAAAGTCCTAAGTGAGGTGGTGAGTCTGTTAGTCAGCACTAGGATGTATATAGGGAAATCCCTAGAAACCTTTACCAGCTCCAACTGTAAGTTAATCTCTCAAGAGTAACCATGTTTGTTATTCTTAGACCCTTATCTTCAATTCATGATTTTGAAGCCTCCTCCTCTAGAGTCATTAATTAGGAAGAAATCTTGATTGAAAATTTTGACAAAACTATAGACACTTGGCAAATACCCAAGCTCACTAATAAAACAAATTTATCAATCAAGCTAACTCAAGCTCTTATCAAGCACCAATTGTACAATCAAGATGGAAGAGAGGGACTATGGTCTCTACAACTCTTTAAAAACTATAAAGCTTCTTTCCTAAGCCACAATTAAGCACTTCCTTCACTTTGGTTTAGTTTAAGTAAGGATCAAGCCCTTGACTAGAGAAGGGTTAAATACTTTTGTTCATGTGGCCTTAAGAGATTATCATTTTTTAAACTTTAATGATTCTCTTCTAGGTATTATTGAAACAAGCTTGTGTTCTAGACCAATTTATTTAAATTGCTTTCCAAATTTTATAGTATCTTTGCATGATAAGAATATTTTAGATGTTCTTATGCTATAAATCAAGCTTCATAATAATCAATTTGTAGAAAGATTGATTTCACTAAGCCTAATGTATAGTATACATTATAAAGTAATGAAAGCAACTTTCAAACACCTAGATATCCATAAAGAAATGATGTTTATAAAGAAATGATTTTGTGGCAAATAAATATCCATAAAGCAAATCTTCAAATGCCCAGGTATATCAAATGGCATAAGGTAAGTCTACTTAATACTTGGAAATTAGAAAATGTAATGCCACCAAAGCCTCTTGTTACATAGGATGTCAGTAAGATTATAAAACATAGAGATGGTAGTGTTACCATATCATTTGCTACACATTCCATAAGCATTGGGTCTGAATCTAGTAAGGAGGAAGATCTCAAATCCAAAATGACTAAAAATTTATAACATAGCCTTTCCACCAAGCAACCGTCTAGCACACATGCTAGAATAAGAAGTTCTAAGACTAACATTATAGGACTGGATGTAAGAGAACAAGTTCCTTAAGTAGCTTATAAGCATTATAACAAGAGTCACTAAGGTCTCTTACAACATCATAAATGGCATTTCCTGATGAACTTGAGGTAAATCATGAGCTTAATGTTTTGGAAAAAAAAGTTTTAAGGAAAAAATTATATTCTCAAGACAATGCTGAGAAGAGAACTTAGTTTTAAAAGCATTTTCAAGATAAAAATTTGGAAGTTGAGTAAGACTACTATGATTGAATGACCAAAAACAAGCAATATGTTAGGATCCTTTTGTGCCCAATTTGAGGATAACCTGTATCAAAAAGACAAAGCCAAAAGGAAGCATAAGCCTATTACCAAGTTCAAAAATCCTTTTCATAACAAGCCTAAGCCTAAATAGTGCCAACTAGCCTCTAAGCCTAAAATCAAAACCCAAGTTTACCAATCCTAAGCAAACACAAGCTCAAGCATCTCGATATTTTTGTTATAATGTGGTTAATCTACTCATACAACTTGATATTGCAAGCTAAACAAAAGCTCCAAGCTCTTGAATTACCTAAAACTACTCATGCCCAATTGCAAACCCTCTTAATTGACACCATAGAAGTTAGTACACTTGAATTATCATCTAAAGAAGAAACAAGCCTTCAAGTTGATGAACTTCAACCATCTTTTATAAAAGGAGTAGAAGAAAAAGAGGTAAGCATTCTTAAAAAGGACCAAGAACATATTTTAGAAATTCTTGATTCTTGAGGAGATACCTAAGTTAAAGCTTAATATCTTCAAAAGCTATTGGAAGCTCCTTCTTCTTCAAGCTCCAACCCTTTTCTCCAAACAATCCAAACTCCTTACAATCTTAAAGATATTTTTAAGTGCTTTGATCAACAACAAACCAAGCCTATTACTTTGTAGGAACTTAAACACAAAATTAACTTGATCAAACAAGAAATACAAGATCTTAAAGCCTAGCAAAATAAAGACCATCAATTACTATTGTCCTTAAATGGCTTATCAAAATCACTTAGAAAATTGGTAACCAATTTCATCTTGAAACTATAGCTTTGGTAGATATTGGTGTAGATCTCAATAGTATTCAGGAAGGTTTAGTACCTGCCAAATATTTCCAAAAAACTTTAGAAAGCCTACAGTCTTTAAGCAACTACAAGTTGTAAGTCAACTATAAGTTGTTTGAAGTTCAAATCTGTCAACAAGAGATTAATATTCAAACATCCTATGTTCTCTCCAAGAATCTCAAGCAAAAGGTAATCCTTGGTACCCCATTTCATAATTTGATTAAGTCTTTCCAAGTAATAGAATATGATATTAACATTACTGCTCTTGATGACCCAATTACTTTCCTTTATATCCACAAGCCTTAAGTGAGAAATCTAAACCTTTTGAAAAATCTTTCTTTTTATTCATAAAGCTATAAAAGTTAATCTCCTACTCAAAATTAGGCTAGCCCATCTTTGGTCCCTATAGATTGAAGCATCTTGTAAAAATTTTGAACAACTTTCTACTCATGTTGTTTAACCCAAAATCCAAGCCATCAAGGTCCATATTAAAACGTTAATTTATGCTAATGTTCCTAATGCTTTTTGGCATCAAAAACAGCATGTGGTTGCACTCTTATATGCTAAACATTTTGTTGAATGAAAAATTCCTGCTAAAGCACAAGCTATCTAGATGAATCCTTAGGGTGTTGGAATACTGTAAGCAGGAAATTCAAACATTATTAGAAAAGATAATCATTTGACCAAGCCAATCACTATGGAGTTGTGTAGCCTTCTATGTCGACAACAATACTAAACTAAAACATGACATACCACATTTAATGATTAATTACAAGCCTTTAAATGATGCTTTGGAATGGATAAGATATCCAATCTCAAATCAAAAGGACTGCCTTCAGAAGTTGGCCCCAGCCAAAATATTTTCTAAGTTTGATATGAAATCAAGGTTTTGGAAACTCCAAATTCAAGAAGCAAACCATTACAAAATGGCATATACTATTCCCTTTAGCCAATATGAGTGGAATGTTATGCTATTTGGACTAAAGAATGTGCCCTTACAATTTTAGAGGATTATGAATGAAATTTATTTGCCTTACATGCACTTTATGATTGTTTACATTTATGATGTGCTCATATTTTTTGAAAATCTAGATAAGCATTTCAAACACCTCAATGTCTTCATAGAAGCCACCAAGTAAGCCTACTTAGCTGTTTCCAAGTCCAAGCTTGATCTTTTTCAAACTAAAGTAAGGTTCCTTGGTCATTATATTTATCAATGTACTCTTACTCCTTTTGATAGAGCTTTAGCCTTTGTAGATAAATTTTCACTATATTTAACAATGTACTTTTACTCCTTTTGATAGAGCTTAGCCTTTGCAGAAAAATTTCTTGATGAGATTACTAACATATCTTAATTACAAAGGTTCTTGGGTAGTCTCAACTATGTTTTAGATTGCTATTCCAAGCTTAACCTTGTATGTAAGCCTTCACATGCTAGGTTAACCAAGAAAGCCTAGCCATGGACTAATCATCACACATCTATTGTAAGAGAAATCAAGTGTTAAGTCAAAGAATTACTTTGTGTTTACATAAGTGATCCCAACCTTCCTAAGATAATTAAAACAAATGCCTTTGAAATAGGTTATGGTGGGATAGTAAAGCAAGTCAAGGATTATCATGAACAATTAGCCTGTTTTCCATCAAAGTATTGGAATGATTGTCAAAAATGGTATCTCACTATTAAAAAAGAAATTTTAGCAATTGTTTTATGCATATCAAAAATTTTGCATGATTTATTAAATCAAAAGTTTTTATTGCACATTGATTGTCAAGCAGCAAATTTTGTTTTACAAAAAAATGTTCAAAACATTGCATCCAAATAGATTTTTGCATGATGGCAAGCAATTTTAAGCATTTTTTATTCTGATATTAAATATATTCATGGTTCTTCTAATTCTTTACCTAATTTTCTCACAAGAGAACTTTTGTAAGGAACTAGTAAAGATGCCCAATGCCAAAGCCGAATCCAAAAGCGAAACCCACTCAAAAGCAAGCAAACCCAAAACATGGGTTTACATGTTTAACTTAGAAACTCAATCCTAAAGCCCATCAAGCTCTAAACACATTCCATCACCAAGATCCCAAGCAACTAATTACTTATCCTTTGAGTCTTCAAGTTCATCAAGTTTACTTGACATTAAAGCTTTCAATCCTAATGATCAAGCCAAATTGGAAGCCTTAATTGCAAAACTCAAACCAAGCCTAAAGAGAAAGTCAACTACAAAATCAAAGCAATGACCTTGTCCAAGGTCTTCTCCAAAGCCTCCATTGACAATGATGGTTGAACCATCAACAAAAGGTAAAGAGGTGGTAACAGTTTCATTAGCTCCTTTGCAAACACGCTTTCAAAAAACAAAGGTGGCGATTTCTGAAGCCCCTCCAAAAGTTTTTTCATCTCAAGTTTTGTAAACATATTTTAGAAAATCAAGTTTTCAAAATATTAAATTGTTTAAAAATGGTTTTTGGCTTGAAAATCCCTAAATTACAACCTAACATCTATTTTAGACTTGGTATTCCAAATCGTGGGATTTATAAAAATCTCACCAATTCTATGAAGCTATCCCTTTGGATACCTAATTTGTTAAAATTAAACACTATTATCAAGCTAGTGAATACACCCATTCCACTATGCAAATTCTCAAAATTATTCATCTAATCCAATGGCCAAGCCACCCAAACACATATAGAACATTTTCAAATCCCATGTGTGAAGCATCTTCCTTTGCCTCATATTTTACATATTAGGATTATAAACAAGCATGTTTTAATGCATTTTATTATCAAAATTCACAATTTAAGCATTCTTAGTTATTCTTCTAGGAATATCAAGCATGAATGATTTCCCCTTATGGTTTATCCATTGGTGAAATTGGTATGGACTAGTTGCTGAAATTCTTCTTGAACCAATCTAAGAAGGATTTCAATTGCTTCATACTCGATATGTAGCTCTAGCTCATGGAGCTCCTCCAAAAATAGTATTCTTTTGTTAATTATTTAAGCTCCCATGGTGCTATGCCTAGGAATTTTAACTCAGACCAAATTCATTCACAAGCTTGCTAGTATTGGAAAAATATACAAATTCAAGTTTTGGCAATAGTTTTGACCGAGTTGTCAATAAAAAGCATATAAAGCTAGTGTATTATAGTGGTTTAATAATCCTTCTAACCAATCTAACACCATTAAAGCTAGAACATCACAATTGCTCCAACACAAGTCCCAGTCTCAAGCATGTTTGGATGGTGCCAAGTCACATGCAAAATATGTCCACACATTGGAATACATTCTTTACGAAGCAAAACAAGCAGTGGCAAAATATGCTTCCAACTTATCATCCAATGACTCACCTAGGAATCATGACCCAAATGAAGTTGAATTTGGCCCTTTAATTATTAAAGGTGACAAAAAGAAGGAGAGCATGATAACAGTCTGACAAGCAAGGATAAGGGTAAAAGTAAAATGTAAAAGGTGAAAGAATCTACTTTCCACTAAAAGCACTTTGGTCCTTATTCAAGTCAAAATGACAACATCCAGGTAAAAGCCTTTTCACAAAAAGGAATCTACTTTTTCACCAAAAACACTTTTGTTTATATCTAATTGACTTTCCAACTCATTAACATCTAAGGCAAAGTTTTTCCCATAAAAGCATACAAGCATTTCATGCTCAATATGCTTCCACTTCTCTAAAGAACCAGAAAGTCCTTATTGTTCTCTGTAAAATTTTCTCATTTTGTAACTAAAATCTTTCAAGCTTTCAAGTATTGTAACTTTGTAAGCTTGCAAGTAATCAAAAGTTTACTTATTCAAAAAATTCTACATTAAGTATTTATTTTAAGCACTAAGCATTAAAGGTAAAGTATATTGGCTAAAAACTAGTAATTAGCTGTAAGCTGACCAACTCAACCTAGGATGATCTCTGGTGTAACAATGCCATGTACTATAGTTCTACATTATCATTTTCATCAAGTATTTACATTGTAGTTTGCATGATCCTGGAGTAAAGTGGTATCAGAGCCATTGGTTCAGATTATTAAAGGGAGAGGAACAATATCCCTAGTTATTTTTGAGAATAAAACTAAGTGTGAGCACCATGAGGTTATGTGTGATAGGGAGGAACCGAATGAGTGTGGTCAAAGTAATATGTCCCAGGTAAGGTAGTGAGTTTGTTGGGTAGTACTAGAATGTACATACGAAAATTCTTAAAATCCTCCACCAGCTCTGACTATAAGTTAATCTCTTAAGTGTAACCATGTTTGTTATTCTTAAACCCTCATCTTTAAGTCATGATTCTAAAGCCTACTCCTCTAAAGTCATCATTCAAGAAGAAATCTTGATTGAAAATTTTGACAAAACTATAAAAACTTGGCAAATACCTAAGCTCATTAAAAAACAAATTTACCAATCAAGCTAATTCATGCTCTTATCAAGCACTGATTATACAATCAAGATGACAAAGAGGGATTGTCATCCTTACAACTCTTTTGAAATTATAAAGCTTCTTTCCTAAGCCATAGTTAAGCACCACCAAAAGCAATACAACTTCCTTTACTTTGGTTTAGTCTAAGTAGAGATCAAGCCCTTGACTAAAGAAGGGTAAGATACTTCTATTCTAGTGGCCCTAAGAGATTGTCATCTTTTAAACTTTAATGATTCGCTTTTAGGTATTATTGAAACAAGCTTGTGTTTTAGATTAATTTATTTCAATTACTTTCCAAATTTCATAGTATCTTTGCATGATAAGAATATTCTTGACGTTCTTATACTGCATATCAAGCTTTACAAAATTAGTTTGTAGAAGGATTGATTCCACTAAGCCTAATGTATAGGATATCTTATAAAGTAATGGAAATAGCCTTTAACATCAATGCTCTTCACCATGGAGTTTATGGAGAAATGATTTTGTGGCAAACAAATATCCATAAAGCAAATCTTCGAAGGCCTAGGTATATCAAATGGCATGAGGTAAGTTTACCTAATACCTAGAAATTAGAAAATTTGATGCCACTAAAGCCTCCTATTACATAGGATATCAATAGGATTATTCAACAGAGAGATGGTAGTGTTAGTATATTGTTTGCTAGAGACTCCACAAGCACTAGGTCTAAATCTAATAAGGAGGAAGATCTTGAAACTAAAAGTTCTAAATATTTACAATGTAGCCTTCTTGCCAAGCAACTATCTAGCACACATGTTTGAAAAAGCAGTTCTAGGTCTATCATTATAGGATTACATCTAAGAGAACAAGTACCTCAAGCAGCCTATATGACATCACAATAAGAGTCACCAACATCTCTTATAGCATTACAAATGGTGTTTCCTAATGAGCCTAAGGTAAATCATGAGCCCAATGTTTTGGAAGAAGAATTTGTGATTAATAAAGAATTTTTAAGAAAAGAGTTCTATTGTCAAGACAATACTGAGAGAAAAACTTGGTTTTTAAAGCATTTTCAAGATAAAAAAATTGGAAGTCCAACAAGATTATTATAACTTAATGACCCAAAATAAGAAACATGTTTTATTTTTTGATTTTTTTAATGAATATTATTTTCAATTGGGTTATGAGTATCCATGGTTATCTTTCACAAAGGAAGATGAGTTATGGGCTTAAACTCAATCATAACAGTAGGAGTTGGCAAATGGCTCTATAATTTAGTTAATTCACCCTCCTCTATGTGAAATTCAATTTAAGCATAAAGGCTTTTCTATCTTTACTTCACCATACAAGATTTGTAAAGAATATGAAGATTTTTAACCAAATGATATTAGAAAGCATTTAGAACAAAACAACTATAACAATAGATTTGTTTAAACAATTGGTAATCAACTTTTAAATGTTAATGCTACTATTTCAAGTTTTTCTACATCAAGCAATTTTAATTCAAAATAATTCGCAATAGAATTTTCTACAAAACCTATTTTCAATCCTTTTCGAGTTTCAAAAACAACTTCAAATGAATTTAAAGAAGCTTTAAAGTAATGTTTACAAGCATTATAAGCTCCAAACCCAAGCCAATCAACAAATAAAGTCGTTTAAACTTTGAATGTATCCAATAATGCCTCATCCATAATATATATGTCTGATACTAAATTATCATTAAAAGTCCCAAAAATTTAAGCTGGGATATCATCATAAAAAAATGTATTATTTTAGAAGAACAACCCCCAATCTAGCATTAAAAGAAAAGCCTACTTTTCTTCAAACCAAATATAGTTTCAATTTAATTTATGAATGAAACATTGATGGATTTTTAGAATATTAGATTTTGAATCTCTTCTAGCAAATGACTATGGTGTCTAATACATATAGGACTCATAGTCATATGTTAGAGCAAGCCATTATTGAAATCCTTTTAGAGGATTTTCATAATAGCTTAAAAGTTGGTGGGATCATATTCTCACTTCAATTGACCATTCATCCATTTTCCAAGTAATCAAGTGGGATGTTCAAGGAAACCCTCTCCTTGATCATAACCAACAACCAATTCCCTATTTTATGGAAATTTTAGTTTTTGTGATAACCAAGCACTTCATAGGTGACTTGTCTTGCCTAAAGGATAAGAACATAAAGCTCTTATCCAACCATGAGTGTAAGTATTTGCATAATTTCTATTGGTACAATGATACATTTTTAACATATGTCATGCTACAAGATAATGTTAACCAAGTCTTTTGGAAAGAGAATTTCTTAGCAAGACTACTAAGGTTACTTGGTCATAATGTAAGATTAAAACTTTAAGGTTAATATAATGATCAAATTCCTTGTCATCAATTAGCTTATGGAGAATTGATAAGCTTTATCTAGAAAGAAGGTTTGCAAATTTGTGCAGATTTTAAGCTTCAAAAGCAAATCAAGCATGAATAAAAGCAAACATGAAAGGAGTTAGGATCCTTTTATGCACAATTTGATGATAACCTGTATCAAAAAGAAAAAACCAAAAGGAAGTACAAACCCAATACTAAGTCCAAAGATCCTTTTTATACCAAGCCTAAGCCTAAACAACACCAATAAGTCTCTAAGCCTAAACCAAAACCTAAGTTTACCAACCTTAAGTGAAACAAGCTCAAACATCTTGATATATTTGTTATCTATATGGCTAATCTGGTCATATAGTCAAATAATGTAAGCTAAACAAAAAGCTCTAGGCTCTTGAATTACCTAAAACTATTCAAGCCCAATAGTAGACCCTGTTAATTGATAGTGCAAAAGCTAGTACACCTAAATTATCTTTTGAAGAGGAAACAAGCCTACAAGCTAATGAACTTCAAGCATCTTTTATAGCAGGATTAGAAGAAAAAGAGGTAGGCGCTCTCACAAAGGACCAAGATCAAATTTTAGAAATTCTTGATTCTTTAGGAGACACCCAAGTTAAAGCTCAGTATCTTCAAAAGCTACTAAAAGCTTCTTCTTCTTTAAGCTCCAACCCTTTGCTCCAAACAATCTAAACTACTTACAATCTTAAGGATATCCTTAAGCACTTTGATCATCCACAAACCAAGCCTATTACTTTGCAAGAACTCAAGGACAAAATCAACTAGATTAAACAAAAAATACACGATCTCAATGCCTAGCAAAATAAAGACCATCAATAATTGTTGTCCTTATTGGACACAACAAGCCTAAAAGCACTAGTCCAAGCAAAAACCTTTAAGAGCCCAACAATTAGAATGCCTTGAAACAAATGAATTTTTATTCCTTTTAACATAAATAACAACCCAAAAATGGCTTATCAAAATCACTTTGAAAATTGCTAACCAATTTCATCTTGGAATAATAGTTTTGGTAGATATTGGTGCATCTCTCAACTATATTTATGAAAGTTTAGAACCTACCCAATAATTCTAAAAAACTTTGGAAAGCTTAAAGTTTGGAAACAACCACAACTTGCAAATCAACAATAAGTTGTTTGAAGTTCAAATCTGTCAACCAGGGATTAATACCTAAACATCCTTTGTTTCTGTCAAAAATCTCAAGCAAAAGGTAATCCTTGGTACCCTTTTTCTTAATTTGATTAAACCTTTCCAAGTAACAAAATAGTGTATTAACACCATTATTCTAGATCACCCAATTACTTTCCTTTTTATCTATAAGCCACGTGTAAGAAATCTAAACCTTTTGAAAAATCTTTTCATTCATAAAGCTACAAAAGTTAATCTTACTCAAAACAAAGCAAGCCCATCTTCAGTCCTTACAAACTAAAGCATCTATTAAATAGCTTAAACAATAACTTTCTAGTCCTGTTGTTCAATCCAAAATCCAAGCCATCAAGACCCAAATCGAGACTTTAATTTGTGTTGGTGTTCCTAATGCTTTTTGGCATTAAAAATAGCATGTGGTTGCACTCCCATATGCTAAACATTTTGATGAACAAAAAATTCCTACTAAAGTAGGGCCTATCCAGATGAATCCACAAGGTGTTGGAATGCTGTAAGTAGGAAATTCAAACCCTAATAGAAAAGAAAATCATTCAACCAAGCCAATCACCATGGTGTTGTGTAGCCTTTTTTGTCAACAAGAATGTTGAACTAGAATGCAATGTACCTCATTTAGTGATTAATTGCAAGCCTTTAAATGATGCTTTGAAATGGATAAGAGACAAGGCCATGCTTGGGATAAAAATCTAAAACATAGTTTAGATTGCCTATAAATCTTTGTAGTTGAGTTTTGTTAATAATCTCAATAGGAAATTTATCTACAAAGGCTATAGCTCTAGTAAATGGAGTAAGAATACATTGATAGATATAATGATCAAGAAATCTTACTCTAGTTTAGAAAAGATCAAGCTTGGATTTGGAAATGGCCAAGCCAACTTTCTAGGTGGCTTCTATGAAACCATTAAGACATTTGAAGCGCTTATTGAAATTTTCAAAAAATGCTAACACATTATCAATGTAAATAATAATAAAATGCATATAAGGAAAATAAATTTCGTTCATAAATCCTCTAAAATTTAGAGGGCACATATTTTAGTCCAAATGACATGACATTTAATTCATATTGGTTAAAAGTTACAATAAAGGTCATTTTGTAATGGTTTACTTCATGGATTTGGATCTATGAAAATCTAGACTTCATGTCAAACTTGGAAAATATTATTTGGGCTTGGACTAACCTTTGAAAAAGGTCCTTTTGATTTGGAATTAGATATCTTATCCATTCCAAAGCATTATTTAAAGGCTTATAGTTAATCACTAATTGAAGTATGTCGTGTTCTAGTTCAACATTCTTGTTGACATAGAAAGCTGCACAACTTCACAGTGATTAGCTTGGGTGAATGATCATCTTTTCTAGAAGAGCTTGAAATTCCTGCTTGTAGTGATCTACTACTTGAGGATTCATCTAGATAGGTCATGCTTTTGTTGGAATTTTCCTTTCATCAAAATGTTTAGCATACAAGAGAGTAACCACATGTTGCTTTGGATACCAAAAAGTATTAGGAAAATTAAAACAAATTGATGCTTCAATTTGAGTTCTAATAGCTTGGATTTTGGATTAAACAACAAAAGAAGAAAATTGCTATATAAGTTTTTTAAAGATGCTTCATCATTTAAAGATTGAAGATGTGCTTGTTAGGTTTTGAGCAAAAGATTAATCTTTATAGCTTTATGGCTTGAAAGATTTTTTAAAAGATTTAGATTTCTTGTTTGGGGCTTTTGAATAAAACTAAAGGTAATTGGAAGATCAAGAATAGTAGTATTAATGCCTATTCTATTACTTGGAAAGGTTTTATCAAATCTAAAAAGGAATGTGAAGGATTACCTTTTATTTGAGATTTTTAACAAGAACAAAGAATGTTTGGATAGCAATCCCTTGTTAGTAGACTTGGACTTTAGGTAGCTTGTAGTTGACTTATAACTTGTGATCGCTTGCAAGGCTTTCTATCATTTTTTCAAAATATTTGGTAGGTATAAGACCTTCTTGAATACAATTGAGATCTACACTAGTATCTAGCAAAGCTATCACTTTTAGATGAAATTGGTTAGCAATATTTAATGTAATTTTGATAAGCCATTATTGGGTGCTGATTTATGTTAAAAAAAATAGAAATTCATTGCTTTCAAGACTTCTTAGTTGTTGGATTTTGAGGATTTTAGTTGTTCTCATGCTTTTAGACATTTTGGGTTTACTCAATCTAGTTGGGACAACAATAATTAATGGTCATGACTTTGTTAGGCTTTAAGTTCATTAATTTCTTGTTTAATTTGGTTGATCTCATATTTCTGATCCTACAAAGTAATGGGCTTTGTTTGAGGTTGTTCAAACTGCTTTAGTACATCTTTAAGGTTATAAGTGGTTTGAATTGATTGAAGCAAAGGATTAGGCTTGAAGAAGGTGCTTCCAATAGCTTTTGAAGATACTAGGCTTTAACATGGGACATCTTTAAGCTCTTGATCTCACATTAGGATGCTACCTCTTTTTCTTCTGATCTTGTCCCAAAAGAAGCTTCGAGTTCATCAACTTGCAAACCTATTTCCTCTTTAAAGGTTAGTTTTGGTGCGCTAGCTTTTGAAGTATTAGCCAACAAAATTTGTAGTTGGGCTTGAATGATTTCTAGTAATTCAAGAGCTTGGAGTTTTTTTATGGAGTTTATAGTATCAAGTTGTATGACCAAGATTTCCATTGTTGTAACAAACATATCAAGATGTTTAGGCTTGTGTTTATTTAGGTTTAGGGTTAGCAAATTTAGACTTACAATTTGTTTTGGGCTTAGAAGCTTGTTGGTACTATTTGGGTTTGGATTTAGAATAAAAAAGGAATTTTGGACATAGTACTAGGCATATGTTTTTTTTCTTTTAATTTTTCTTTTTGGTAAAGATTATCATTAAATTGGGCACAAAAGGATCCTAGCTCTTTCTATGTTGTCTTTGATAGTCATTCCAATGCTTTGATGTAAAACAAACTAATTGTTTATGCTGATCCTTAACTTGCTTTAATATCCAACCATAATTTATTTCAAAGGCATCCATCTTAACTATCTTAGAAAGGTTAGGATCACTTATGTAGAGACATGGTAATTCTTTGACTTGACACTTGATTTCTCTTACCATAGATGTGTGATGATTAGTCCATTGCTAGGCTTTCTTGGTTAACCTATCATGTAAAGGCTTACATACAAGGTTAAGCTTAAGATAGAACTTTGAAACATAGTCCAAACTTCCTAGGAACCTCTATAATTAAGATTTGTTAGTAATCTCATCAAGAAATTTGATTGCAAAGGCTAAAGCTCTATCAAAAGGAGTAAGAGTACTCTAATAAATTTGTTCTTCCTATGATTTGGCTCCAGCCAATCATGCTTGGGACTATGACTTGTGTAAGAGGAATTATGATGTGCTTGCTTTGATGGTGTTAGAGTGATTAGGATGTTGATTAAACCACTGCAAAACACAAGCTTTGAATGCTTTTTGTTGTTAGCTTAGAGAGAATTACTGCTAGAACTTGACCTTGTAAACTTTGCCAAGAATAAGAGTGCTCATAAATGGATCTAGTCTTTGTTGGAATTCCCATGTACAACACCATGGGAGCTTGAATAGATAATAGAAATATAATAATTTTGGATGTGGAGTTTCATGAGTTGGGACTACATATCAAGCTTGAAAAAATTGAAATCCCTCTTGAATGGGTTCAGGAAAAATTTCAGCAATTGGTCTAGACCAACTCCATCAATGGATAAACCACAAGGGGTATGATGTTTAGTACTTATAGATTGCGTGTCAACTAGAATGACTTTATAAAATTCATGGGATTTTCAAGAATGCCAGGGCTTGAAATATCAAGTCTAAAACAAACATTAGGATATAACTTGAGGATTTTCATTTGAAAAGCCATTTTCAACTAACTCAATATTTTGAAATTTTGGTTTTTGGAAATATTGTTGAAAACTTTGAGATAAAAAGCTTTTGGAGGGGCATTGGAAATTGCCACCTCTATTTTTGGAAAACTTATTTGTAGAGGGGATAGTGACACCATTACCACCTCTTTCCTTTTTGTTATGGCACCACTATTAGTGGTTGTAGTTCAAGAGAAGACTTTAGAGATTGTCTTCACTTTGATTTTGTAGTGGGCTTTTCACTTGGGCTTGGTTTGAGTTTTGCATCCAAGGCTTGCAATTTTGCTTGGTCTTTTGGGTTTAGGGCTTTGATATTAGGGAGGCTTGAAGAAGAGGTTAAAGAGTCAAAGGATGAGTCATTAGTGGCTTGGGATCTTGGGCTTGGAATATTTTAAGAGCTTGATGGGCTTGAGCTTTGGGCTTTTGAGTTGAACATGTTAGCCCATGTATTGATTTGGTTTTTATGAGCTTTAGACTTAGGTTTGGCTTTTGCTTTGGGCATTATTACTTGTTCCCTATGAAAATTCTCTTGTAAGAAAATCAGGTAAAGAATTTGAAGAGCCTTGAATATATTTAATATCAAAATAAAAAATACTTAAAATTGATTGCCCTTGTGCAAAAATCTATTTAGATGTAATGTTTTGAACATCCTTTTGTAGAACAAATCTTGTTGCTTGACAATTAATGCGCAATAAAATTTTTTTATTTAATAAATCATGCTAAAACTTTGAAATGCATAAAATCATGGCTAAATTTTCTTTTTTGATGGTGGAATATTGTCTTTGATACTCATTTCAATGCTTTGATGTGAAATAGACTAACTATTCATGTTGATCCTTGACTTGTTTTAATATCCCACCATAGCCTATTTTTGAGGCATTTGTCTCAACTATCTTAAGAAGGTTGGGATCACTTATGTAAAGGTAGGGCAATTTTTTGACTTGATACTTGATTTCTTTAACCATGGTTGTGTGATGATCTGTCCAAAATCTTCTTCAAAATCTCCACCAATGAAGGTTGTACCATTAACAAAAGGAAAAGAGGTGGTAAAGGTCTTACCGACCCTTCTCAAAACATGTTTTCCAAAATTAGAGGTGGTGATTTTCAAAGCCCTCCTAAAGCATTTTCATCTTAACCTTTTCAACCATATTTTAAAAAATCAAGTTTTCAAAATATTAAATTGGTTAAAAATGGTTTTTGGCATGAAAATCCCCAAATTATAGCCGAACATCTATTCCAAACTTGGTACTTTAAGCCATAGGATACATGGAAAGCTTGCTAATTCTATGTAGCTATCCTTTTGGACTCATTTGCTTGATGCAATTTAGTGCAATCAAATAATGAAGTCTAATGACTCTAAAGTCACAAGGTTATTATTGTCACGATTAATATATTATGTGATGCATACATTAATGTTAATTTCATGTTCATTTTGTGTGAATAAGTGCTACGATGAAAGGAGAAAATTGTTAAGAAGGGAATGAAGTGAGGGCTTCATTCTTCTAGATTTGAACCATTCAATATCTACAGGAAGAGGCAATCAAGTCCAATGACTCCTTTATTTGATGCAATTCAATGGAATCAAATAATCAAGTCCAATGACTCTAAAGTCATAAGGTCATTATTGTCATGATTAATATATTGTGTGGTGCATACACTAATTCTAATTTCATGTTTAATTTTTACAAATTTGTCCTTACAACTAACAGAGAAAATTTGTAAGAAAGGAATGAAGTAGGGCTTCCTTCTTCTAGATTTGAACCATTAAATATTTACAAGAAAAGACAATCAATTACAATGACTCATTTGTTCAATTGAATTCAATGGATTCAAACTGCCAAATTTCCAAGGTTATTATTTTCACTATTAATATATTATTCGATAAATACATCAATTTTAATTTAATGATCATTTTATACAAATGAGTCCTAGCAACTAAAAGAGAAAGCTTGTAAGAAAGAAATAAGGGGATAGTTTCATTCTTCTAGAATTAAACCATTGAATTCCTATAAGAAAAGACAATCATGATCAATGATTCCTTTGTTTGATGGAATCCAATGGATTCATAAGGCTAAAGTCATAAGTTTGTTATTGTTGTGATTAATATAATGTTTGGTTAATACACCAATGATAATTTCATGATCATTTTGTGTGAATGAGCCATTACAACTAAAGGAGAAAACTTGTAAGCAACAAATGTAGTGATGATTTCTTTCTTGTCAAATTAAACTATTTAATTTGATCTAGAAAAGAAAATCAAGATCAATGACTCCTTTGTTTGAAAGAATTCAATGGATTCAAAGTGCCAAAGTCATAAGGTTGTTATTGTTGTGATTAATTTAATGTTCGATGCTCAAACCAATGATAATTTTGTCATCATTTTGTAAGTAAGAAATGAAGGGACAAATTTCATTCTCCTAGAATTAAACCATTCAAAAATTGTAAGAAAAGTCAATCAAGTTGAATGACTCCTTTGTTTGATGAAATTTAATGGTGCTAGAATGCCAAGGTCACAAGGTCATAAGGTCGTGATTGGTTCATTCATTCTAATGTTTGGTGTAGACATGTGAATGAGTCCTTGCAAGAAATGAAGAAAGCTTGTTAGCAAGAAATGAATGGACAATTACATTCTTCTAGAATTAAAACATTAAACTCTTGTAAGAATAGAAAATCAAGATCAATGACTCCATTGTTTCAAGGAATTTAATGGATTTAGAGTGCCAAATTCATAAGGTCATTATTGTTGCAATTAATCTAATATTTAATGCTTAAACCAATGTTAATTTTATGATCATTCTATGTGAGTAAGTCATTACAACTAAAAAAGAAAGCTAGTAAGCAAGAAATGAGGGAACAATTTCATTCTTCTAGAATTGAACCATTCAAAAACTACAAGAAAAATCAATCAAGTTTAATGACTTCTTTGATTGATGGAATTCAATGGATTTAAAGTGCCAAAGTCATAAGGTCATAAGGTTATAAGGTCATGTTTGGTTCATTCAATCTGATGTTTGGTGCAAACATGTGAATGTGCCCTTGCAACTAAAGGGGAAAATTTTTTAGCATGAAATGAATATATAATTACATTTTTCTAAAATTAAACCATTAAATACTACAAGAATAAAAAATCAAGATCAATAACTCCTTTGTTTCAAGTAACTCAATGGAATATGAGTGCCAAATTTAGAAGATCATTATTGTGATTAATCTAATGTTTGGTGCTTAAACCAATGTTAACTTAATGATCTTTTTGTGTGAATGAATCCTTGCAACAAAAGGAGAAAACTTGTGAGCAATGAAGTGATGGTTTCATTCTTCTAGAATTGAACCACTATTACTACCTTTACCTATTGATGGGTATGTTAGCTTAGATGGTAAACAAAAGGCCAAAATGGTGAAGATGTTGCATGAGAAGGTGCGATAACAAATTGCAAAATGAACTAAACAACATGCATACCATGACAACAAAGGGCAAAAGAAGGTGGAGTTTGAACCTGGTGATTGAGTTTAGGTGTATATGTGCAAGGAAAGGTTCCTAGCTTAGAAAGCTATAGCTTAGAGGAGATGGTCCATTTCAAGTAGCAGCACAAATTAATGACAATGCCTACAAGTTAGACCTTCATGTTGAGTAAAATGTGACTGCAACTTTAATGTTTATGATCTTTCTTCTTTTGACACAGGTGATGATTTGGGACAAATTTTTTTTAGAGGAGAGGGGAAATGATGAGATCCATGGAGGAGTTGACACATAAGAGGGCTTTTAAGGATCCATTGAACATTCAACAAGGGCTTATGACATGTTCAAGAGCTAAAAAAAAAAATGAAAGAAACTTTAAATGGTCTAATTGAAAGAATTTGGGCCAAAGAAGATAATTCAAGCTTGGAAGGGCAACAAAACATATCTTAATATGGGTCACAACTTTATTTATTTGATTAGAGTACTTAATGGGCCAAGATTACAATAAAATCCACTCCTAAATAGGAATTTGTTATAAAATAGGAGTTTGTAATAAAATAGGAGTGTTCTTATACTTTAAAAGTTCTATCATTGTCCTTATTTTTAAGGGCTTTTGGGGTTGCTAATTTATCCTATAAAAAAGCTTGATTTCATTGTTAAAAATAGCTGAACATTAGTGAAAATAAAAGTGAGAATTTTCTCCTTTGGTTCTTTCAAGAACTACAAAACTTATTAAGAATTAACTTTTTTTTCAGTATTCAACCTGACTTAGCACTCCAAATCCCTTCTTTGTCAAAGAACTTATCAAGAACTAAACTTTCATTGATAGAATTTAATGGATTTCAAAGTGTTAAAGTCATATGTTCATTATTATCATGATTAATATATCGTTTAGTACATACAACATTTTTAATTTCATGATCATTTTGTGTAAATGAGTCTTAGTTGCAAAATGCCCAAACTTGGAAGCAAGAAATAAAGTGACAGCTTCATTCTTTCTAGAATTAAACCATTCAATACCTTTAAGAAAAGAAAATCAAGATTAGTGACTCCTTTGTTTGATAGAATTTAATGGATTTAGAGTGATAAAGCCATAAGGTTGTGATTGGTTTGTTCAATCTAATATTTGGTGTAGATATCAATGTTAATTTCCTAATCATTTTGTGGGAATAACTCCTTGCAATTAAATGAGAAAACTTGTAAGCAAGAAATGAAGTGATAGCTTTATTCTTTTAGAATTGATTCATTCAATACCTACATGACAATCAAAATTAGTGACTCCTTTGATTGAAAAAATTTAAATAGAATTAGAGTGGCAAAGTTTTCAAGTCATGGTTGGATTCATTCAATCTAATCTTTGGTGTAGACATCAATGTTAATTGTTAGTGACTCCTTTGTTTGATGGAATTCAATGGATTTCAAAGAGCTAAAGTTATAAGGTCATAATTGTTGAGATTAATATAATGTTTGGTGCTTACACCAATGTTAACTTCATGATCATTTTTTGTGAATAAAGTCCTTATAGCTAAATGAGAAAACTTGAAAGCAACAAATGAAGCAATGGTTTCTTTCTTTTAGAATTGATCCTTTCAAACATGATCAAGAAAAGAAAATCAACATCAATGGCTCCTTTGTTTGAAGGAATGCAATGGATTTAGAGTGCCAAAGTCATAAGGTCATCCTTGTTGTGATTAACTAGTGAGAATTTTAGATCATTTTGTGTGAATGAATGTGATGAGATCCATGGAGGAGGAGCTAATGCATAGAGAGCTTTAAAGGATCCATTGAGCATTCAAGAATGACCAATGACACATTTAAGAGCTAAAGGGACGAAAGAGGCACTTAGCAAGTTGATTGAAGAAATTTGGGCCAAAGATGATATTTCAAGTTTGAAGGGCAGCAAAGCATATCTTAATGTAGGCCAAGGCTTTATTTATTTGATTAGAGTACTTAATAAGCTAAGGTTACAATAAAATCAACTCCTATAAAGGATTGTTATAAAATTAGAGTTTGTAATAAAATATGAGTGTTCTTATATTTCAAGAGTTTATCATTGTCTTTATTTTTAAGGTTGTTAATATAACTTATAAATAGGCTTGATTTCTCTGTTGAAAAGGACAAAAAAATTAGTTAAAATAAAAGTGAGAATTTTTTCATTTGGTTCTTTCAAGAACCAAAGAACATGAACTAACTCTTCTTGTGCCATTCAACTTGACTTATCACTCCCATACCTTTGGTTTATGTTCCTTATGTGTTTTAGGCCCCTAAGCTACATCTTTTTAGGTTTGCATTAGTTGATATCAGAGCTTAGCTCCAAATTAGGTTTGCTTATGATGAGATCTATGGAGGAGCTGATGCATAAAGGATTTCTAAAGATTTGTTGAGCATTCAAGAAAGGCCAATTACATGTTCAAGAGCTAAAAGAATGAAAGAGGCACTTAGAGGGTCGATTGAAGAAATTTGGGCCAAATAAGAAAATCTAAACTTGAAGGGTAGCAAAACATATCTTAATGCTAGCTGAATGAGTTTGTGTTTAGTGATTGTAAAGATTTTTACATCAAATCCCAAAAAAAAAAAAAGAGGAGTAAATTTGTTGTTAGCTTATTTAGGAAGTTTTTCATGA